>CAWUFW010011487.1:0-611971 GCA_963921515.1 Calotriton arnoldi | reverse complement strand
AGAGTCAGTCACTCACGTACTAAATCATCCATTCAGACACTTATACACCCACTCATTCTTCAATACGCCTTTCCCTATATATATTAAACATATTTAAACTTTACAGAAACACACAGTCACTGGATGATGTCATCAGTGATGTCATCAGTGATGTCATTTGAGATGTCATCAGTGATGTCACTGACCATGTCATGAGTGATGTAATATGTGACGTCATCAGCAGTGCATTATGAGGCGCGAGTTATAGTTAGCTGAACTAACTATAACAGGGGAATTTCACGGGTTTTGTACGAGTGCAATGTCCAACTAACTATAACTGTCCCTAAAACCTATGGTTTTTTCAGTGAATATATATATAATTAAGTAAATTGTGTCTGTGGTTCCCTTTTTAGGGCTTTTTTAGATTGTGCATATTCTGAATAGACATCCTTTTGTACCAAATAGATGGAAAATCGTGCCCCTAAACGTTACTGGTTTTTAGAATCAGTCCTTTAATGAGTGTATTGAGAAATCTGGTCTACAAAGATATATGAAATTTTCGCTTATAGGTTATATACTTGATATTGTGAGGTTTTTAAGTATGAGTCCCAGGTTCTGCACATAGATAGTGAAGGAAGCGTCTGTACTGGAGCACATGCACCTTATAGTATTTGGAAGTTGTAATGCTACTTTTACATGTATCTATTAGATAACTACCTATGCTGCTAATTTTCATTTTGTTGCTGCTAATTTGAGGATAGTGTCTAGTAATGCATTGACACTTTAAAAACAGCAATTTGCACTAATGCAGCAGCACTTTTTTTGACTAACTTGGGAATTTGCAAATAAGTACTGATGTATCTTATATAGAGAGCAACAGGTACATACGCACTTAATGATAATTCATATAAGGTAGGAATTGCCTAGAGCATATAACATTGGCAAAAAGGTTGTATATAAAACATGAATTGTTTTGATTCAATCTGACTTTTAGGAGTTTATAGCACTTGCACTTTACAAGCAGATTTGCACTTGCACCTTAATGTCGATTTGTTTACAATGTGAAATCAACATGTATCAAAATTTGACATTCAAGAGTTTATAGCACTTGCACTTTACAAGCGGAATGCATGAATCCTGCTCTTGCACCCTAATGTTGAAATGCCTATAACGTAACATCAGTACCTGCTCTTTTGATGTGGAAAGCGCAATAATCTGCACTTGCACTTTCAACGCTGAACGACGGGAAGTCTATACAATATCAGCAAAAAGGTTGTGTATAAAACATGAATTGCTTTTGTCAGAATCTGGCATTTAGGAGTGTATAGCACTGGCTTTAGATAAATTTGCACTAGCACTTTAATGTCGATCTGTTTACGATGCAAAATCAATATGTATCAAAAAATGTGTAATTCCTATAATATAACATCAGTACCTGTTCTGTTGATGTGAAAAGTGCAATATCCTGCAATTGGACTGTTAACGCTGAATCACGCAAAGTCTAAAAACATTGAATGAACTCCAATGAATTCCATATGAATGAATGTAAATCGTGATACCATAACCAGAACCCAAGGCCATGATTATGCTGCAGGACTTTGACGCATTTAAAACTGTAAACCAGCCGATATATTATGAAGTGATTCTATGAAGGACTGGCACCAAGAAAGGGCGACTAATTGTGGTACAATAAAGTTTGTTTAAATAGTAGGAACGAAAAACCAATTGAATAAATTGAGAAAAGATGAAAAGAGAAAAAAATTGGAAAACACAAAAAACATATAAAAATGTAAATGTAACAATTAACTGATCGGATTGCATGAGTCTATAGAAAATGGACTTCTTCATGTTTTTGTAGTATGTTGTCTATTTCCATGGTACCACGTGATGGTATCAGTGCACTTAAAACAAAGATTGTATTTTGGCTCTCTATGTGATCAAGGCAGGGCACCATGTCGAATTGCGTCATAGCCTGGATTTGATCAATAAAAGGGCATATTGAAGCCTGTGACTGCGGTGTCGTTTTCTGATACGAGCAAGCTGATGTGCCGGAGTTGGTCGTGGATATATATATATGTATATATATATATAATTTTTGCTTTTTTTGGAGGATTTGTTTCATCTATTTGTTTAGATTTATTTTTTGTGGCTTAGTTTCAGACCATGGACATCAGCGACAAAATTGTAAGTTATATTTTATTTATTATTAAAATGTTTATTTGCTTTTTTTGTTATTTCTGTTTTTGCAATGGTTTCCTAAGTGGTATAAATTGTATTTATTTTTTGTTACTTGGCCAAAGGTGTTGCATCTTAACCCGTTTACCGCGGCGAACAGCGGTGCGGGCGTTCTAAAGGGTGGGCGGGGCTGCGTCGGCCAACGGTCGTGCGCAGCACCAGGGAGGTAGTGGGCGCGTCGGCCAACGGAAGGGGTTAAAGAGTTGTTATGTTTTTATTTTAAAAGTTAATAATTTATTTATTGATATTTATTTTTGTATTTAAAATTTTCCGTCAGACTCTAGTCTGTTTTTATAAAATATATATTTTGATGGAATAGTAGAAACAATTAAAATAACATTTATAACTATATTAGTATGGTTTGTTTTCGTTATGGTTTTATTTTAGATTGAGATGGAATATCGAGATTATATAAAGTAGCATTCTTGCTATGGATTCTAGGAATGGAAGACCTTGGGTGTTTACAAATGTTTCTACTTTGCTGATAGAAATACAATTTCTGATTGGCTAGTGTATGCACCTAAGCCAGGCAGAACCCACCACTCTAGTCAGGGTAAGGGAGTTACACGCTGAAGATAACACCTGCTCACCCCCTTGGTAGCTTGGCAGAGCAGTGAGGCTTATCCCGGAGACAATTTGTAAAGCGGTTGCATAACACACACACCAGTGACACAATAAATACACCACAAAAGAGACTCCTCATAGTAGTATATAAAAAATATCTCATATATTGTACATAAACCCATAGACCACAATCACATAAATCATAAGTCACTTTGCCAACTAGACAATTGTCATAACATCATAGGTAGTACAATAAAGGAAAGACTTATATGTTGCACACATCATGAAATCACCCTACACCATCACTGTACATATTATGCAGGTCCTGAAATAATACTTGTTATCCTGACACTGCAAGGTATAAAACTACATATATCATAATCGTCAGGGCATAAAATGCAGCAGTTAGGGTAGGAAGATAACATATAAATCACCATATAACATCCCACACATGCAGCGTGTAGTAAGCACATAGATATGGCGCCCTTGCACTTCCCTTACATGTTTTAAGGTATTTTAGTTAGTTTCCTCTATGGGGCAATACTTGGAACAAGGGCCTCCATCGAGGTCTCACCCCATCCTTGGAGCCAAACACAGGGCCCCCAAGTAGGTGCAGGCACGGAGGGGGGGGGGCATTTACATCTCCCACGTCAGCTGTGGCAGTTCTCTTGCTGTGGCCCATGTGGTCTCCCGACTGCCTACAACAGCCAAACACACCTACTGGGGCTGCCTCCCTCTCTTAGTGCTACAGGAGCTAGGGCGATTCTATCCTCTCGTCTTGCTCCGAGGTTCAGCTGGGGCTGTGCCCGGAGGGCGACCGACACGGCTCAAGTCAGAACTCTGGTGTCGAAGAGCAAGACTCTTTCCTTAGTCTCCCCACAGCACACATTGGTGCAGCGCCCCTGCCCTCAACAGGGCACACTCTGGTGCAGCAGCTCAACTTTTAGCACAGCACCCACACCGGCTGCCAGGGAGAGGAAGGGCACTTTCTCAACAACAAACTCTCCCTCCTTCTGCGGGAAAACCAGAAAACGCTCACCATGTACTGTTTCAGAGTGCTCCTTTTTGAACGCGGAAGCACTCTCCACATGCTTACTTTATATAAAGGTATAAGAACAGTCCAGTCCTTCTTCTGCTCCTGACAGGAGCAGTAACTGCAGGCCGGCCCACCCCACAAACAGCAGGGGTAGCGCCCCTCACACAGCTCTCCCAGCTCTCTTTCCAGGCAGGTTCCTTTTTGATCCAGCAAGGATCATTTGAAGTCTTTGGTTTCCCTGAGACTTCCAACAGGAGGCAAGCACACACAAGCCCTTGGAGACCTTCTCAAGCAGGATACCACAGCAGGGGAAAGGAGTCATTCCTTTTCCTCTGCCCACAGACAGAAGCAGCAACTGCAGACCAACCCACCCCTCACACAGAAAAGGCAGCGCTCATCACACAGCTCTTCAGCTCTTTTTCTTGGGAGGGTCCTCTTGTTTCCAGAAGTAATCTAAAGTTCTGGGGTTTAAGGTCTCATACTTATATCCCATTTTCTCATTGTAGTCTTTGTTTCAGAGACTCTGAGATCAGTACAAACCAGATCTGTCCTCCCTGGTACAATTTGACCACAGGGGGTAGAGACTGCATTGTGTAAAGGAGACACAGCCTATTCAGGTGCTAGTGAAAACTCCTCTCACTTTTCTAAATGCAGAAAGGTCTCTTCAGTCTGTCCATGAGACACGCAGGGAAGGCAGGACACGCCTCAACCCCCCTGTGAATGCACATCCTCAGCTCCTGTCACTTCATATCCAGATGGTGAATACACAAACAGGCAGAGGCATACAGAATGGTAAAGCAAGAAAAGGCCCACTTTCTAAAAGTGACATTTTCAAACACATAATTTAAAAACCACCTTCACTAAAAGGTATGTTATTAAATTTTGAGTCCAGAGAGCCTAAACTCTATTTCACTATCTTGTCCCAATGGAAAGTTACACTTGTAAAATGTGTCAAGGCAGCTCCCATGGTCACCTATGGGACAGACAGCCTTTCCATAGTGAAAAATGACATGCACAGTATTTCACTATCAGGACATGTAACTCACCAGTACATGTCCTTCCTTTCACATACACTGCACCCTGCCCATTTGAGTACCTTGGGCCTACCTGAGGGGTGTGTTACATGTAAGGAAAGGGAAGATTAGGGCCTGGCAAGTGGGTGCACTGGCCAGGTTGACAGGACAGTTTAAAACTGAGCACACAGACACTGCAGTAGCAGGTCTGAGACACCTTTGCAGGGCTACTCATGTGGATGGCACAACCAGTGCTGCAAGCAAACTAGTAGTATTTGATTTGCAGGCCCTACCACACTTATCACACTTTACTAGGGACTTATCAGTAAATCAAATATGCCAATCATGGATAACCAGTCAGAATCGCAATTTACAATAGAGCATATGCACATTAGCTCTGATCAGCAGTAGTAAAGTGCCAGGGTTCTATAGTCAACAGGCAAAAGGCAAAAGGTTAGGGATAAACCTGGAAAAAGGGCCAGGTCTAACATTTGCACTCTAGTATTTGATACATTTCCTTTGTTTGTTGATACCTTTGTTGTTTTTGAATATTTCCTGGAGGTTTCTTGAGCCGTGACGAGTCCATATAACTTACACCATAGTCTTTGGTACTTGAGTTGGCATTTGGGACTGGAATGGTGCAGTCTGCTAATCAAAGTGTACTCAAATTAGTCTATTAGTGGACTTAGTTTGTATTAGGGTGTTTGGTAGTACAGAGATTATATGAGGAGGTTGTAGTGGTTTGCTACTTCTGCAAATATCCAATATCCAAGGGTAATACATAATACATTATTTCATCTTGTATGAAACTGGGCATTTGTTCCATGTTCCACACTTACGGATTCCGAGTTTGGTGGTCCTGGGACCACAAAACCCGTGATTGCGGTATGACCGTTGCGATCTCAGTGATCGGACCGCTTGATTCCGATCCTGGTGGTCAGGCCACCACAAGCCTGCATGTTGCCCGCTGCCTCTGCAGGATCCTTGATTCCTTGGCAGCCGCTGTGGTGGCAAGGGCAAGAAATAGTGGAGTGCCCATGCCGGCACCACTGAGCAGATTACAACCTGCCTTTCCACCACCCATTTCAAACATAGCCGCTGGGTGAATCTGCCCATGGGGGTGCGTACGGGGGCCCATGTTGTGCCCCCCTAGAATTGCACCATCGTGTGTGCTCTTTGTGGCATGCACAACATGGTGCATGCCACACAGTGCACCTGACAAGGCAGAAGTCTCACGGCGGCGACATGACTGCTGACTGTTCTCCTCAGCCGAAGTATGCTGCCACTGTGGGACTACATAAACAACACTGCCTGCATGGCAGTGTTGTCTTCATATGGCGGTAAAGAAGCCTCAGGTTATGCGGTGTTCTCCCACCTGTGGCATCAGCGGTCGGACCACCAATGTAGTAATCAGCCCCTTAATGTAGATATTTGGGGATTTTGGAAATGATAATAAGAGCCCTATGTAGATGCATGAGGGTTTGTTCTTAATGTGGAAATAATCATTAGTTGTTTGAAGTCAGCGATCATTTTTTTGGGGATGGTAATCGCTAGTTTTGGCTTTTGTTTGATATATTTATTCCTAGTATGCAGCCCTTTGCTTGTTAGGCAGTAGAGAGTACACTAAAAGTATGTATATGTTTTATACTCAACATGTATGGAGTATATTTGTGTGAATAGCGGAGGGCACAATTTAAATTTGGCATCCATCATTCATGTTCTACTTTGTGTCAATATTAAGAGGATTGTTTTCTGTTGCATGGATTATTATCCTTCTGTCATTCTTATTGATATTATGAATAAGGAAGGGTAGCTATTGGGGATATTTATGTCTTGGAATTCTTTTAGGAGCTGCAGGGGGTTTAGTTGTAGATGTTTCGATTCATGCTATATGCTTTTTGAGGTTTGGAATACCTGGGATATGTCCTGTAGTGAAGGCAGGTACATTTGATATGATCATTTTTTAAATGGTTCCTCTAGGTTCCTGGGATCAAGTGTTTGCTTCCCTAAGGTGTTGTGAAACATTTCTAAATTCTATTTCTGTAACATTTGGCAGGTGATTATGTTCTCTAATGCTTAATACTACATTGTTTCTAATCATAGCCCTTCCATATCTAGGGGTGGGCAGTAAACTCCTTTCTGCTCCCCACCGCTTGCGGAGTTCGCAGAATTTCGCCACTCCTCGCTCTGGTTGGAATACGGAGTTTGGCAAAAACTCTGCCAACTGCTGCATGGTGGAGTTTACTGCCCACACCTAGCTGAGAAACACCACACATCAGAAGCAACAACACCGTTTAATGTGAGACAAGCAACACCATTTATATGTGAGACAAACCCAAGTGAAAGACACTTGTAGCCCCTTATTTAGAGTCTGTAAGTATTTTCTGTACAGTACTCAGTCTTGAGAATTCGGTATAAGTAACACTAAGCAGATTCGGGTAAAATAAAGCCTGCATCTGGCCAGATGGCAACAAGATATATTGAGAAACAAAAGACATAAGTGTCTCAGTTTATAAACTTCTTAAGTGCCGAAAATGACAAAAGAACATTTTTCTTAAATCAACATCACACTTTTGAAATGCATTAATTTATTTTATTTTAAGCATAACACATGTGTTTGTGGCCAGCATGTAAATGATGCAACTTCACGACCAAACATTTTGCACAAGGTCTTGACTAAAAAACTATAGTCCACAGAAGCAATAACTTTCGGTGTGCAGCTGAAGAGTGTGGTACTTAAACTAGAGAACATCATCGGGTGGCATCTTCTATGTTTCTGTGTTGCAAAGTGCAAACACGCATTTTATATGAGCCGGAAAAAACCCAATAAAATCACTGTTTCTATTTAAGTGAACTACACTTTTCAGAATCAGCAACCGTCATGTCTTGTGCTGAATTCATGACTTATAGTTCATAAACTTTCAACATTTCAGTGAAATCCACAGCTTCCCACACAGTTCGTAACATTGGTGTAAAGCAGCCGGAATAGGCAGTGACAAGTACACACTACTTACATGTCCTCTATGAGTCGTGACCCATTTCATTCCCTCGCCTTAGGAGGATATGACCTTGCCTTCTTGCAGCAGCAGCTGGGAATTGGAGTCCTACTGTCCGCCACTGCCAATAACTTGTACTTATATGTTGGACAGTCTGAGGGAACTATATCCCGGATGGCCATGCTAAATTTTCGCTCTGAAGTTTTACTTTAATGATTGTCAGAGGGGATGAGAGCTCTCAAGGGCAAGTGCACAGACGTGCCAGCTGAGGAAAGGGGAATCCTGTCAGTCAGCGGTTAGGGTTTCTGTCCAGCAGATCACGATGGGTTGTGAAAGCATAAATGTGTGGTGTGAAATGGGGAAAGGGAGAGGCACAAGTCCCACTACACAAAAAATGAGTGTGGCGAAGGGATGGTTGTCAGGGGTGCTGAGAGGAGACTGGTGAATATGCAGGAGGAACATGTATACTGTACAATTTCAAATGGTCTGCATCTTTTCTCCCTTGGGGTAACATATTGCAATATATGATTAACCTCAACCATAAAACATGGTGGTATTTCTCTCTGTTGTGCACATATGTTCTGTGACAACTTAGGTTTACGGAGGGCAAATTGTGTGTGAATTAATGCACAGTGTGTGACTTTGCCCCTTTCACCCTGAATTCAAGGGCTTAGAGGTGTGTCTGTCATTTGACATCGTTGATTTTGGTTAGTATGCCCTGATGTGCCCTACATACCTTACAATGTAGGTTGCTCTCTTTATCATATTAGTGCTGGTTCCCATACTTTGCAGCATCTATCCAGTTACTTATTAGGTGACCTTATCCCTTTTTCTCTCTATCCAAACCGGTCCCAGTGAAGTAACTTGCTAATTTGCTTTATCCTTTGGTTTACCTTGACAAAAGGCCCTGGATACATGTCAAACTTATAAGTCCACATAGTGCAGATTTTTGGTCGGTTGATTTGCTTTATCCATGTCATGTGTAATTCTTTCACCTATTCGCGTTCTCATTATTATGCTGTTTTGCCACTGGCACCCTTGTGCATGTTCTGGTTAGTCTCATGACATCACGGTCTACTATAATTGTTTTTACACATTGTTCCACCATCATACTAAGCGCATGGACTGCTTGCTGGTTTGTCTGACAATGGACTATCCCTGATTATGAGAACTAATGTAATTTTCTCTTCTCTATTTACTATTTTCTCTCTCTATTACCCTTGTCCTCCTTCCTCCCCCTTTTTTCCTCTTCCTAGCAGGCATTCGTGTCTCAGGCATAACCCCTTATGTCCTGATGATGATCCTGAAATCCAGTTAATGGATTGAAATGTCCTCAACCACAATACCTTGACTCAATTTTTTGTAAATTGTGTATCTGTACATGTGAGCATAGGTTTTTATTAAGTGCCTATTGTGTTCTCATTTTAGTTATGGCCTGAGCTTAGAAGTTCTCATGACTTCTCTCTTGTGTGTTCTCTCATTTCAATGATTTTTACTTTGATTTCATAAATGCATTTGATTTTTCATCTTGGATACCAGACATAGACTTTGTTGTATCTCAATGTATCAATGCTTTTTGAGATTTTACACGTAAGGGACCCATGAACCAATTTTTATTGGCTTTTAGAACTCTGCACACCAGAGGTGAAGTGCTCTTCTAAACATGGTAAAATTGCCCGGCACCTGATTGGTACATTTACTTTACTTATACGTCCCTAGTATGTAGCAACATGTACACAGGGCCGATAATTTAAATGCTACTAGTGGGTATCAGCATGCATTGTGCCACTCACTAAAGGAGCTGTTAGAACTGGGGTTTCTGGTTGGCAGAGGTATGCACTTTCTCCAAGCAGTAACCACCACTCTAGTAAGGGTAAGCTAGGTACACACTAAAAGATAACCTGTGCTCACCCTCTGGTAGCTAGGTTCAGAGCAGTCATGTTTATCTAAAGAGGCAATATGTAAAGTATTTGTGCAACACCCACATACAGTAACACAATTAAAAACCACAAAAAGACTCCACACAGGTTTAGAAAAATACCCAATAATTTTATGAGCAAATCAAGACCAACATGACAAAAATCCAATTAGTAGATCCGAAGTTATGAATATTTTAACATTAAACCAAAATGTAGAAGCAAATAGTGCTCAAGGGTTACTTCAGGTCGTGCTGGACCGGGGTGAATCCAAAGTTCAGGCTAACTGCATTAGGAGGGCAGGCTGGTTACAGGACTCACGCAGGTCCCGATGAAAAAGTGCAGAGGATGCGGAAAGTGTAAACCTCGAAGTATTGATTCGTCGGTTCCGATCCGCATTGGCGATTAAAACTTCGTTGACATACCTCTTTGAGATGCAGATGCTGTGTCCTCATCGAGCCACGCTGTCCATCATCTTTGAGCCGCGCAGTCCATCGAAGCGATGTTGTCGATTGCCTCCTTTGTTGGCATCGAAGGGCAATGTGTCAGTTCCGATCGGCACGAGGTCGTCACTGCATTGATTTTGATGGTTCCGCACAGCAGAAGCTCACTTTCACGGGCCCAGGAGTGGATTGGCACCACTTGGCAGGGCAGGACTTACAGATGGCAGAGTTCAAGTGCTGCTGCAGAGTTGTAGGGAGTTTTTATTAAGTACCTATTGTGTTCTCATTTTAGTTATGGCCTGAGCTTAGAAGTTCTCATGACTTCTCTCTTGTGTGTTCTCTCATTTCAATGATTTTTACTTTGATTTCATAAATGCATTTGATTTTTCATCTTGGATACCAGACATAGACTTTGTTGTATCTCAATGTATCAATGCTTTTTGTGATTTTGCACGTAAGGGACCCATGAACCAATTTCTATTGGCATTTAGAACTCTGCACACCAGAGGTGAAATGCTCTTCTAAACATGGTAAAATTGTCCGGCACCTGATTGGTACATTTACTTTACTTATACGTCCCTAGTATGTAGCAACATAAACACAGGGCCGATAATTTAAATGCTACTAGTGGGTATCAGCATGCATTGTGCCACTCACTAAAGGAGATGTTAGAACTGGGGTTTCTGGTTGGCAGAGGTATGCACTTTCTCCAAGCAGTAACCACCACTCTAGTAAGGGTAAGCTAGGTACACACTAAAAGATAACCTGTGCTCACCCTCTGGTAGCTAGGTTCAGAGCAGACATGTTTATCTAAAGAGGCAATATGTAAAGTATTTGTGCAACACCCACATACAGTAACACAATTAAAAAACCACAAAAAGACTCCACACAGGTTTAGAAAAATACCCAATAATTTTATGAGCAAATCAAGACCAACACGACAAAAATCCAATTAGTAGAGCCGAAGTTATGAATATTTTAACATTAAACCAAAATGTAGAAGCAAATAGTGCTCAAGGGGTACTTCAGGTCGTGCTGGACCGGGGTGAATCCAAAGTTCAGGCTAACTGCTATAGGAGGGCAGGCTGGTTACAGGACTCACGCAGGTCCCGATGAAAAAGTGCAGAGGATGCGGAAAGTGTAAACCTCGAAGTATTGATTCGTCGGTTCCGATCCGCATTGGCGATGAAAACTTTGTTGACATACCCCTTTGAGATGCAGATGCTGTGTCCTCATCGAGCCACGCTGTCCATCATCTTTGAGCCGCGCAGTCCATCGAAGCGATGTTGTCGATTGCCTCCTTTGTTGGCATTGAAGGGCAATGTGTCAGTTCCGAAAGGCACGAGGTCGTCACTGCATTGATTTTGATGGTTCCGCACAGCAGAAGCTCACTTTCACGGTCCCAGGAGTGGATTGGCACCACTTGGCAGGGCAGGACTTACAGATGGCAGAGTTCAAGTGCTGCTGCAGAGTTGTAGGGAGTCTTTGATGGCCCTGAGACTTCAGAACAAGGGGCAAACTAGCAAGCCCTTGGAGTCACCCTGGATTCAAGTGAGATTGGTCCAGTCCTGGTTCTTAGCAGGGCAGAGATCAGCAGCCAGCAGGGCAGCACAGCAAAGCAGAAAAACTGTTCTTCCAGACAGCAATCAAGCAGAGTGACAATCCTGTTAGCACAACAATCTTTACTCCTGGCAGAGTTCTTCAGAGGTCCAGTAGTGTACTGTCTTGATATTGTCAGAACCCCAGTACTTATACCCGGTTGTGCCTTTGAAGAAGGGGTGACTTCAAAGAAGGGTCTTTGAAGTGCATTGATCCCCCTTTCTTCCCAGCCCTTGCTCCAGACTACCAGTAGGGGTTAATCAGCCCCTTTGTGTTGGAAACAGGTCACTGCATATTCAGGAGTGTCAGCTCCCCTCCTCTCTTCCTTCCCAGGAAGAGCTATTAGAATGCATATGAATGCAGATGAGTTCTCTGTCACACGCACCCTTCCTGCGTTAAGAGCTGTCTAGAGGGAATGCACAAAGTGTAACTATCATCCACCCCAGAAGTGTATTGGAGACAGGCTGCAAGGTACACAGAGCAGTAAGAGCTGAGAAATATCCACATTCTAATGGTGGCATTTCTAAAACAGTAATGTTAAATCCAACTTTACCAGTAAAGAGGAATGCAGATGAGTTCTCTGTCACACCCATCCTTCCAGTGTTGGAGGTTGTCTAGAGGGAATGCTCAAAGTGTTGCTGTCACCCACCCCAGCTGTATTGGAGACAGCCTGCAAGGCACACAGAGCAGTAAGAGCAGAGAAATGTCCATTTCTAAAACTGGTATTTCTAAAACACTAATGTTAAATCCAACTTTACTAGTAAACAGGAATTATCATTAATATTCCAAAGATATGAAATATGATGCAGCCACTCCTTGGTAACCAAACATTACAATTTAAAAGTATATTAAGGAATTCCCAATGCTGGCCTATGAAGGTGTAGGCTGCACAGTAGTGAAAAATGAATTTGAGTGTTTGTCACTACCAGGACACGCAAAACTTACTGGTACATGTCCTACCTTTAACTTGCACAGCACCCTACTCTATGGGCTACCTAGGGCCTACCTCATGGGTGACTTACGTGTAATAAAAGGGGAGTTTAAGACTCGGCAAGAAGTCTTAAATAACAAGTCAAAGTGGTAGTAAACTGCACACACAGGCCCTTCAAAGGCAGGCCTGAGACAGGTATGAAAGGCTACTTGTGTGGGTGGCACAATCAGTGCTGCAGGACCACTAGTAGTATTTAGGTTTCAGGCCCAGGAAATATGTTATATCACTTTACAAGGGACTTACAAGTAAAGTCAATATGTCGACTGTGTATACACCAGTGTTACCATGTTTAGGGGAGAGGCACATGCACTTTACCGCTGGTCAGCAATGAAAAGCCAACAAAAAGAAGGTCAGAAAAATAGGAGGAAGAAGGCAAAAAGTTTAGGATGACCCTTCAGAGAGGGCCATTTTCCGTCTGTAGCCCTGTAAAACATTTCCCAGACCTGCCATTACAGCATATAGTGAGGTTTTAAATTGCCGTTGCATCCTGTCAAAATAAACCTTTTACCAGGCCCAAACCTTCCTAATTAATACTTATAAGTGACGGCTCATAGAGCAGGATGCATTATATTTGAAAAGTAGGGGTGGGCGAAACTCGCGGAGTTTTAATCCGCGGAATTCCATGCAGTTACATGAAAACTCCATGAGATTCCGCGGAGTTCAGCAAACAGGTAGAATTAGGCATGTCGCGCTGCTCGTGCTGATTTTTAGCACCAGTAGCTCATTCCACAATGAAAAATCAGCACAAACGGAACCACGTGGCTCGCAAGGGCAATGCTTCTGGAGTCGATTTAACAGCTGCTCGAGTAGATAGTGATAAAAAACTCCTAATGTTGTTTTTCACTGCAGCAAGGCCATCTCTCCTATAGACTAACACTGGTTTACTTAATTAGACTTAATAAGTGATATCTTCAGTTTGGGAACAGATAAAGAAATACTTTTTCCACTCATTTGAATTGTAATTTAAAATACTCTTAAATGGTAAAATCTTTCAGTCCTTCACAAAGGAACCTGACACCAGACCTGCCCTTGCCACCCTAGGTAATTTTTAACCAAACCAGAGGAAGCGGAAGAACTGACCAGACCCAGTTTGGGAGTAGGTCCCGTATTGACCTCAAACACAGGCTGGCAATAGGTATAAATATGGCACCTTCAGAACATCCCATCAGAACACTCTGGACCTGTGGATGATTCAGGAGAAGGAATGCCCTGCTAGCTGAAGCAGAATGAACCTGCTTGTTTTGAACCAAGGATCCCCAGAAGTGAAGCCAATGATCAGTTGCCTGACCTCCTTTTAGAGCTACAGGGGCACAACACGCCTCCAGAAGCCTTCCCTGTAACTGAGCGGCACCATCTGGGCCTGCCTAAGCCCTGCTGCTGGCCTCTGTTGGGGTGAGTCTTTGATCCAGAGAGATGATTGCCAAGTACTGGCCCCTTGGTTGGCATCAAATTGTACTTTTCCTGCTACAAATCTACAGAATTTGCACTCCAGGTGAAAAGTCAGATGTTTGGGGCTCTTCCCGAAGTAAGCAGGCTCCTCATGTCAGCAACAATAGCTGCATCTCCCACCAAAGCAAATATCTGATGGTGACATACTAGTCATGTCAGGCCCTGGCCACCTGCGTCTCCCGCCAATACAATGCTCCACCGACGACTGCACCTTGTGCAGACAACAATCTCCTTGTGGCCCCAACCAACATGAAGCTCAAGTTGAGGCTCCACAAATGGATTTAGACATCGAGAAGGTAAACTCTCTACTGAGATGAACCTGCTCCCTGTATCTGATCTGCGCTCCATCATGGTTATTCTGAACTTGTGATTTTGACCCGGTCCAGTGCGGCCAGATTACAGTGAGTGTCCATTTGTCCTTCTTGGTGCTATGTTTACCTGAAAATGTTAAAAAATCATAACTCCAGCTCTGCTGATTGGATTTTTATCTTTTTGGTGTTTTTTATTTATTAAATGTTACTCTGTCTCTCTGCATTACTTTGTGAATTTTCATGTGTTATGCTGCGAAATACCTTACATAGCCTCTACATGAAGCATGACTGCTTTTGTGCCAAGCTACCAGAGGGTTATGGACAGATTTATTTAATGACTTTTGTGGTTCACCTTATCAAGGATTGTGTTTATTACTTTATTGGGGCTCTCACCCCCCTCAACTGATACGCCAATTTCTTATAATCTGGATTTGAGAAAGTTACTAAATCAGTCAGTGGTTATACAAATATGATTTAGACAGTGTATTTTCACATGGCACTCCTTCATTGGGGATGTTCCCGCAATTACAAGAATGACCATGAGCCTCCCAGACTGTTGACGTAGATATGAATTTGATAGGTAATTAGAAACTGTGGACCTGATTTAGATATTGGTAGTCAGGTTACTCTGTCACAACGGGGACAGATATCCCGTCCACTGAAATCTAAATCCCATTGGATATTATGGGATTTAGATTTTCGCAGAGGGGATATCCGTCCCCTTTGTGACAGAGTAACCCATCCGCTGATATCTAAATCAGGCCCTGCAACTTTGATTGCTCTTAATACCATACAAGTGGAAACAATGGTCAAGCAGTGAACCAGCACTTGGGCTTTGTTCTGGTTCAAAGCCTTGAACGGGAGCTTACTACATTTATTTCAGAATTATACACATCTGTGGGATGGGATAGTTTAAGTTCTCAAGCAACAAAACCGCAACTCAAACAAAAAGTGAGTACAAGGAAAAGCAGAAGGTTAAACAGAAACTAGGATTGAATATCCATCACCGTGGGAGGCCAGCAGGGGTGTATATAACTTGTGGTACTTTGACAAAATTAAAAGCCAGAGTGCTACCATTCTTCCCTGTCTTTACAGGGTGGTCTTTAAAGGACACTGGAGGTAGTAAAAGACAGAAAGCATTGCAGAAAGGACGACAACATCAGAAAGAAAAGTGAAAGAGAACCAGCACACACATTTGTTATGAGTAATTCTATTTAATTCGTGGTTGGAGTTAATATAGCCTCTTGGTTATCTAGTGGCATTCCATCTTCCGCCTCAAAGTTCTTGATTGTCTCTTTCTTAACGTCAACTTCATTCACCCTGTAGAGTTCAGAGATATACTGAATCTAGGTTGCCTCATTAACCCATTATTTTCCCTCCTAGGTCCCAAAACCTCTTAGTTCTCCCTTCTCTCAGAACCATAATCACCTCGGTCCATTTCCATCCTCTGCCCCGTGAAGTTGCTTTTCTAATTGCATTCCAAAATTATTTTCTTTGTTATATGATGGCAAACTCTCTTTGAGCAGGATTACTTTTGAAAGCCTCTATAATGCCCTCATTACATTTTGCACTAGTTGTTCCTCTCAGGGAGCGCATCTTCTTTTTTTTTTCTGAGTTTTATATAGTGCGAACTTGACCCAAAGGTATCAGGTATCAGAGCGCTTTACATGAGCACCAGTTGCATTACACAAGGACACATTGATTTTTGTTAGTCACAGGGAGATTAAGTGATCTACCCAGAATCACAGGATGTTGAGAGTCATTGCCGAGACTCGAACCTAGTTCCACAGATTTGAGATTAGGCCACATCCTGTCTTTGTTGAGACACCCTTACTTGAGAAATTATTTACATACACCCTGACTGCACAAATTCATTGTTTGAAAACCTCGATTCTTCTCTCTGGACCCTGTGTAATATAATTTATGAATAAGTCTTTTTTCAGTATGTTATCTTAACTTTAATGAACATATAATCCTTGTGACATTTTTGCTTCTATTGTGTTCACTGTTATGTATTAAATCAATTAATCCAAAAAGTTACAAAAAGTGCATCCTTATTAATCTAATCAAATTAATTTATGGAACTTTGAATGAATAATTGATAAAAATAATAATTACATAATGCATCAATTAAATAGGTAGCACGACCAATAAAGCAACTAACTAATAAAAAATGACAAAAATAAAGAATTTGTAATATATTATACGGTATGTTAAAACACTTTCCACCCTTCTCCTCTGCAAACCCAGCAATGGGCCAATAAAGAACAAAATTAATCCGAAAAGGTTGGACTGTGCCATGTGGACCATTTTCTACGTGATCAGGCTATTTACTTGATGGTGACTTTCTAAGAGCTGTGGTTTGGAGAGGGTTTTGTGGAGAAACCTATTCTCATGTGTGGGATTTTCCAGTAAACTAACTGTAGTTGTGGAATCTAAAGTAGATGAAAACTAGTTATGTGGATGCATGGTGTGTTGAGGAATAGTTTTCTATGAATGAACACACTTGCAGCATTGCTTCTAAATGAGCAGGGCCATTATCCATAATATTTCTGACTTAAGCCAACCAATATTCGTAAATTTAAACTAAACTAGAATTTTTAAAAAATCACCAGAAAGGACCAGTGTGCATTAAAGTAACTGACTTTACACCAGCACTTCTTCCTTCTGAACACGCCTTGCTGGTAGTTTTTGTGTTTTAGCATTTTCTTGTTGCACACCTGCATTTTTCTGCCATTTTTGGCACAACATTTTTTTATTTCTGTGATCTATTTCCTTCACTTAAAAGCAAAGGTTTGGGCAATTCTTTCAAAAAGGTTATTTTTATTGTGAGTTGGAACTCATTTGTTTTGGATTTAGCACTCTTAAAGTCCTAGGCTCTGATTCACAAAGGTAACTTACACTTTTAGTAAGTTTACGACTTTCAGTCTTCAAAACCTGCACTTTTGTAGTAATTTGTACTTTTGTAGTACGTCCTGGACTATGCATGGCCAGCCACTGGTAATGCAATATCTTCCCATAGAATATAATGGAGGTAGGAACTTATTACAAAAGAGTAAGTTACTACAAAAGTGTAAGTTACTACAAAAATGCAGTTTGTGAATACTGAAAAGCAGTAAACCTAATCAAAAGTGTAAGTTACTACAAAAGGGCAGTTAGTGCAAAGTACTTTGTTGCAAGTTTTGTGGCACTATTGTAGTACTACAAAAGACACTACGAAGTGCAGTTTGTGAATCAGGCCCATAGAGATATTGGAGAGTTATCCCTTATAGGAAATATCGTATTTTGTCTATTGACTTTGCTTGCTTTTTAATTCTGTTTCTACTAGCATCTGAACCCCTCTTTTGGAAATGACACCAGATTATTGCCTTGACTGTCTTGCTGGCTGTAGAACTCTCTGTACTTCACCCTTGCAAGTCAGTAGTAAAATGTCTGTGCTCCCCCTTTTAACATGATGAAATTGGCATGCCTCTAATTGGCATATTTAACTCACCTATATGTCCCTAGTATATGGTGAGTAAAGGGTATTCAGGACCTGTAAGGTAAATGTCACCAGTGGTCTCCAGCACTCATTGTGCCACCCACTGCACTGACAATGCAAACATGACTGCAGGCATGCCATGTATAGCTTAACTGTGAAGATTTTAACTCAAATTCAACCTGTCAAAAAAACCTCCTTTGACAGGCCCAAACTTTCCTGTTAAATATGTGTAAATAACCCCTAAGTAGACCATATTGTCCCTAATTTTAATTACATGGTAATTAAAAGTCAGACATGAAAATGTTTAATATTAAACATGTGCTTACAGTGAAAAATCCCTCACAGCAATTTCTATTGTAGAGGGGTTAGATGTTCCACTTGAAATCTGAGGAATCTGTATAAGGAGAGAAGGTTGAAGCTGGCAAATGGGTCCAAGAAAGTAGAGAACCAGATAACCTGCAGAGCATGGGAGGAGGTCCATCTGCTACTAGCCGCACACAGGAGCAAGAGGATGATGGGACAGTTGAGGGGGAAGAAATGGAGGAAGAAGAGTACAGCTTTGCAGAGCCTCCAGTACCTGGACAAAAGGTGCTCTTCAGAACCTGGTCACCTGCACTCCATAGCAGAGCACAACATATTCCTGCAGTCTAACCCAGTGAGAGCTCGAGGACAGGAACGCTGAGAGGGAGGTGAAGCTGAAACTGGACACCCTCACTCTTCAACATATATGTCACTAAATTAGCCTCTCTCATTAGGTCCTTTATATTCCCACCCACTTTCTATGCAGATGGCACACAAATTGTTCTGTCCGCCTCCAGCAATGTTAACCACACAAACCTCCAACTTCATAACTGTATGAGAGCTATTGGTAGTTGGATGAGCAAATATTGCCTTAAACTGAACTCGGACAAAACCGAGGTTATCCTCTTTTGAAATAACCCACAATTCTGTACCTCTACCTGCTGGCCTTCAGAAATGGGAGCACTCCCATCCCCAGTAATGAAAGAAAAAATCCTGGGAGTCATAATCGAAGACAAGCTTAATTTCAGCAAACACATCAACTCAGTCCTCTCTTCTTGTTTCAATACTTTAGAACGATCAGGAAAATCCTTTCCTTTCCCCCCAACTCAAAGAAAACAGTTCTCACTTTGTTAGTCTTAACAAAGTTAGGTTGCTGTAACGGTCTGTACCTAAACCTTCAAAAACAATATCTTAACAAACTGCAGTCTTTACAGATTGCTGCAGCCTGACTTCTTCTTGACCTTCCTAAATTTCACTCGGTCTCCTAAGCCATCAAAGGACTCCACTGGTTATCGGTAGGTGACTGAATCAAAGTGAAGTCACTTTGCCTTAACTATAAAGCCCTACACAACTCTGGCCCAGAGTATCTTAAACAAACTCTAGCCTGGTACGAACCCAGAAGAGAACTGCGATTGAGAGGATCATTAAAGGTTATCCGCCCCAAATTTAATAGACTGAAATGGGGAGGATGTTACTTTGCTTCAGGAGTCTCTAAACTCTGGAATCTCCTACCCTTCAACATCAGAGCTGCTCCGTCGTTATTAGTATTAAGAAAGCTCCTGAAAACCTGGTTTTTCAACAACTAGTTTCCACTTCAGTCTCTGTGTTTGTTATGCTGAGTCAGTGCCAAGACACCTCTGGGTATAGTAAGTTTTTATATATTTATTAATATAACATAACATGAGACCCTACCAAGTGAGGAGAAGAAAGTAGTCCTGGTAGCTAAGGATAAAAAGGGAGCAGCAGATATGGCTCCAGCGAAGAAGAGATTAACCTTGGCATTGGAGGAGAAGAAAGCTTTTTTGGCCCCTTAGAGAGGCCAGAGATAGCTGGACCTGAGGGCAGAGAGCATGTGCCCCCTGAATATTGAAACTAAAATATCGATGGGACACAATATCAAGGACATAAAATTGGAAAAAAATATCAACAGCTAAATCTAGCTTTTCTATACTAACTCCACATATATGTTCCCATATAGTAAATATATATTTAAGGTACATTTATGTGGAGTTAGGAGTAGTAAAGCTTTACTTCCCTATATGAAATTACCTTTTGAATTGTCCCTCGATTCTTTCTTTGATAATCTTATACCACGGTATTGTTGGTGTCTGTATTCGGTAGTACGATCATCCAAGAGGGCATTTGAGTCCAATGAAAATGGAGGTGTTTAGTGAAGAAGTTAGAAGAGGTAACATTCCTAAACATCTAGTGGCCAGTTATGTGGTGGGGGAGACATTGTTAAGTGGTTTGCAGCATATGAGATAACCCTATGAGAAAGGGGGGGGGTCTAGTCTGTGGACGCACATGCCAGTTGTTGGGAGGGATACCTTATTGACCCTAGATGGCGCTGAGCAGATGAGATATGCTCCCATGGAGGAAGCCCTTATCACAAAGCTTGGTCTGATCCCTGAGGTGTATCTCCTAAAATTAAGGGGTAGGCAGAAGCAGTCAGGGGTAGACTTTGTAGCTTTGTCTGGTAAGGCACTGGATGGGTGGGTTAAAGGAAGCAAAGTAAATGATCATGATGGGCTTTATAATTTGATAATGAAGGAGCACATACTGAGCGATTGTTTTACAGAGTTGCATGGGCATTAATGTATTCCAATCTCACTGCTCCCAGAGAGCTTGGGAAGGAGGCCAACATTTGTAGCAGCAGCAGAGTGTCCTGGAAAGTACCTTGAGGGGGGACCACAAGAAAGGTGGGCTGAGTCACCTTCAACAGAAAGATAGGGGAAACAGGAAAAAACAAAAGGAGTTATCTAAAGAACGTCAAAAGAGTTTTCAGGGGAGGGAGAATTAGTCATCCTCTGAACACATTAAGGAGGTTGTCTTTGGGAAGAAGCCACAGGGACCTTACCAGCCCAAGTACTTTGAATGTTACCAGTCAGGACAAAAGAAAGGAGATGCCATCTGTACTAGGAGAGAGCGACTCCCACACTGGTGGTCCTAACCCAGGTACTGCAAATGTAGTGCTAAGGGATTCTCCCAGGTTGCTTAAGGGGGTAGTAAAGAGTTTACCCTAGTGTCTCTGGGAGACAGAAAGATGGTGCCTTCAGCTCACATGCCTGAAAACATTAAAGGTGAAGGCAGTGGCTCACCATCAATCAGCAGTTGATGGAGGCTCTGAGAGACACAGGAGATAGCCTGACAAGAGGTAGGAGGCATCTGAGGTCTTGAGAGCAGGTTATCCCCAATGTAGCCCCCCAGGTTGTGATGACTGACAACCAGGTAAGCCACTACCCGTTGGCTTTGGTTCCCCTAGACTGGGGGAGCGTCAAGTTCTCTCAGAGTAGCTGTGAGTCTAACAATGCCTGTTGATTGTCTATTGGGGAATGACTTAGAGCACACTATCTGGAAGAAGGTGGACCTCAGTTCTTATCTGGGCATGTCGGGGTTGCCTGAGTGGGTGCTCATGACTGCATGGTACATGGCAGCCCATCAGGGGAGGCAGGAGAACCTGGAGCCTTAAACATTGGCCTAGGTGCCGGCCAGGAAGAGGAGGGGCATGGAAGTTCCCACAGTCCAAGAGGAAGCTGAGCCATACAGTGACTCCCCAGAAGATACAGGGGAAGAGACTGTTACCCTGGAAGACCTACCTGAGCTAGCTGGATAGAAAACTGCAGGAAGACCATCCCAGGCGAGGCTCTGCAAGGTGCAGCGGGAGTGACCCACACTTGGGTGCCTATGGCAGCAGACAAATAGCGACACCTCTGAGGACCACCACATCTATTGAAAGAATGTGCGCTGCTATAGGGAGCCTAGGGTGCCTGGGTCACCCACGGTATTGGTGGTCCCAGCAGGTGTTATAGGTTCTATCTACAGAAGCTGTGTCATAAGATACTCCTGGTAGGATATATAGGACAGGCAAAAACATTGACCACCTGGTCACTCACTTCTATTGGCCCCATATTAGGACTAAATTGGATGTATTCTGTTAGTCTTGTGTCACCTTCCAGGCCAGGGTAACTAGTCACAATATCGAGAAAAAAAATATCGACTGGACAGAATATCGAGTTTTTAATATAGAATGGACAGAATATCGAATTGCAAAAATATAGTGGTGCAGAATATCGAAATGCAGGGAAGAAATATCGAGTTCCACAATATCGAAGTCAGTAATATCGATTTTTTTGTGTGTGTTTTAAGTGTTAGTATATGTGTTAAAAGTATGTATTATTTTTGTAATGTATGTTTGAATTTTGTAAAAGTAATGAATTTTATGTTAATTAATTTTTGTGTAATTTAATTCCGTAGCGGGTTGTGGGTTTATAGGGGAATAGGGTGGGAAGTAATTTAATTATAATATATATTTTTAGCATTATTTAGAATTAATTAAGTATATGTTAAAAAAAATTGCGTAATTTAATTCTGTAGCGGGTTGTGAGTTTATAGGGGAATAGGGTGGGAAGTAATTTAATTGAAATAAATTAATGTATTATTTTATTACTTAATAATTTAATATTTAATAATTTATATTGTTAATTAAGTTAATTAATTTATTATTACTACACTTACCGATTTACATTTTCTAGTCAAAAGATTGCAAAAGGTGCAAAACTAGATGACCTTAAGCAGCTTAAAACTCATTCCTAATAAAACAGAATTTCTTATTCCTCTCCTTCACTCAAGCCTAACTGCACAACCATGGTTTAGCTTCTGCGGTGTGCTGGATTGTAAACCTACTATTGTAGACTGCTTCAAATTTCTAGTGTTCATCCTGTACTGCACACTCTATCTGTAAATTTAAAAAAACAACATGATAACCAACCGTGAATTTTTTCAACTAACTCTTCTGTGGTGGATCTCTTGATATAGTCCTGCATAAAACCAATAATTATCATTCAATATCTCGTACGCTCACTTATTGACTATGGGAACTTATTTCTGACATGTCTTACTAAAACACATCCCGCCCCTGTAAAAACAGTCATACATGCCCTGGCTCGATTAATTTCAGTGTCAAAAAACGAGTGTCCATATTTCTTTGGTTAATTTTAACACCTCAGCAGTTTCTGTGAAAGCCAAAGCTCAATATAAGACTTCCTGCATTATGCAGTCTTTTATTATTAGCGTTTGTGAGAAATGGTAAACATGTCAAATATTTTTATCGTTTAATCGCTGAGATATGTGATGAAGTGAAGAAGAAGGTACAGAAAGGATGCTGTTTGAGTGTTCTGTCCATAACAGGGTTCTCCTGTGATAGCTCCATTGTCTGAGTAGACATGCTGAGTCGGAGATTGCAAAATGTGTGTTATTTGCTTTTGCGTGATTACACAAAATGCATGCAAATTTACAGGAAATGTTGCGCAATGCAAATGCGTCATTTAGCAAATCCATCATTTAAGAATACATCTGGCCCGGGGATCTAGTGCTGAGCTGATGAGACCTTGGGCACCTGGTGAGCATTGATATTTGACATCTGCCTACTTTATACCTGTAACATGAAACATGGAAAATAAAGCAATCTGTGTTTGGATCTGCACGCCTGGACTTTCTTCAATGTAACCCTGAGAACTGTGTCCGGCTGTGGAAATTGCTGTCTCTCTTGACGCTTTTCCAAACACTCAGCATAATGCTTTAACAAAGTATTTGCATTAAACCTCACTCTATTAATCGTACCTTTTGTGCAATGCTGAATACATGGCCGCGGTTCATTAATATCATGAATAAATCCATGCTCTTTAATTGCACCTACTACAAACTCGCCATGCAGAGACACTCTCATCATTTCATTGTGTATGGTAAACCTCCATTTATTTTAACTGAGAATGTCACGAGAATGAAAAGCAATTATTTTGCACTGAAATCTAATTAACAATGCTCCAGAGAAGTGCATGCATGAAGAAGAAAACATCTTCCCAGCTCTAGTGGAAAATCTTTAGCCTGTCAAAAGTTATTGCCTGATGGCACTGTTGTTATTTATGGGCTGGTCGTCAACAGCATGCTGCAATAGGTGAGAGATTGATTCAGAATCCTTTTATTTATTTGCTCCGATTTGGATGTCTGCAAAATGCTCGGATAATTTTACTGTCTCGCCTCTGCTTCTCATACAAGATTCTTCAACCACACATTTTTAGACATTGCTCATTAGCAAAAGAGGTGCAAAGGCAAGTGTGTGTATGTTATCTAATATCTTTATGAGGCAAATATTAATTTTAATCAGTTTCTTTGTCAACCAACTCTTGGCCCTGAGATCATTAAGTGATTTGGCAAATGATTTGGACACGTATGTGTAATACCTATTGTAGCAGTGTTCCGTAAAAACACGATTTAGTCTCCAGCAATGCAAAGCGTCTGCAGACTTCGAGAGAGCAGTGAACGCATCAGCTTCAGTGCTGTCCCTAGGCACCTATAATGAATATTTTGTGAAGTTGATGGCTTTCCACTTGAAGCCCAGAGCTGGACTGTCACAGTGATCTGTTCCTCCTGCCCTCTTCCTGTGATCCTTCGCAGATTAATTATTTGCCACTTTCAGGTGTATTGATGTGCAGTTTATCTACCCGAGCAGCGTTGCAGGGCGCCCCTTTAGATCAGCTGGAGAGGAAATTGAATTTTGCTGGACTATTTCTAGAGATGAAAAGAGTCTATCTTTTCACCCTAGCTTAAGTTGTAGATGGGCATCAATTCTAAACATTTTTAATATTTTCCGTTATCATTAGATTATAGGATTGCTGTATCTGTTTTTAGAGTGGTGTCTCTTAAGACTGAATTAGCTTTGTAGGTCACCTTAACCGTCTTTCTCGTGAGCTTATGTGTTTGTGTTAAACTAGTTGTGCATTGTTCAAATATACTGTGACATACAAAGCTAAAACATTTTTTTCAAATACTATACTTTCTAATAGAGTTGCACCGTATGCCATATTTATAATTTGGAGCTAATTCTAAATAACTGTCAAGTATTCGTCCGAAGCTGAAAACTTAAACAAACGTTTCAAACTTAACAAAACCGTTTTATAGAAAGCACTTCAAAGCACGTTTATAATTACCAAGAACGTAATTTTCACTAGTAGTGAGGGGCAGACTGAGCCACTGCAGGTCAGAGGTGTGGTGCCACTGGTCCCCAAATATGTCAGTCTTTTACTACCCACAACTTCATGTAGGCCGGTTTTACGTGCTTGAGGTAGGACGTGTGACACTTCTATGTCACTGGCTGTGACTTTCGGATAGTGGCTAAGGGACCTCATGTCATGCGTGACACCCTCGGCAGCCCTGCTTGTTCAACTATCAGGGTCTTAGCTGTAACTAGTACAACAGGTGCACCACCACCAGGGCAAGAGGGGTGAGTGGTACACTTGATTCCAATTTTGGAACAATTTGAGGCTTATTGCAATCTAGCTGAGCTGTCCAAGAAACGAAATCCAACAATTATTCGATGCCCTTGTCGCTCGATTTCGGTAGTGTGACAGAGCTTAGGATGTAACCTTGAAAAAGATGCTAGAAATTTTAACAATGCATAAGCGTGATGCGATAAAGTCACATTGTACTGGCACCGATCAAGGACAAACTAAGCAAAACGGTGATTATGAATTTCCCAGGTGGAAGCCAAGAGTAAAGAAATAGCATAGATCGCCAGTGCACACAAAGACTACTTAAAAAAATATTCCAAAGGGGTTGTTTAGTTCCACATTAATCGTCAAAGGAAGAAGGCTGTGTATAGTGATTACTACTACACTTCAAAGACCACAACCCGCGTATGAATACCAATCGACTACTAAATGCATGAAGGGCAGTGAGATACCTCCTCTCTGTTTCCTCAAAATTAGTGGTGTGTCAGTTTGTGAATCCATTTGTAGTGAGAAAACTGCAAGACATATTAGTCACTTAGGGCCTGATTCACAAAGGTAAACTTACACTACTTATTTGTAAGTTTACAATTGTTTGCTATTTACAAATGTATTTTACTAGTGGTAGTACCTTTGTGAATACTATACTATATCAAACAATCGAAAACTTACACAAAAGTGAAAGTTTACCTTTGTGAATCAGGCCCGGAGCTGGAAGGACAAAACCCCTGATGCCCTAATGGACTAAGGACTCTGCCTACAGCTGAAACCAGGACTGGTGGGTCTCTACAGGACCAGAGAGGCTGGTTCCCTTACACCCCCGTGGACCAGTTGAGGGAAGATCTGGACTTCTGTGCCCCAGCAGGAGGAGAGGAGCACCAGACACCTAGAAAAGGACAAACGGTGGCACAGGGTGCCAGTGGAAACAGCTCCATTTAAAGTGTGGCACTGTAGAGGCTAGGAGGCCTGCTGCAAAGGCGCCAGGTGGCTAGGCATCAGCACCAGGAACAAGATGATCCCAGGAGTGTGGAAATCAACCCAATGTGGCCTGAGATATCCAACTTTAAAGAATTTGACCTTTGACCACTGCCAAGAAAAAGGAGCATGTGAAGCTGCACTGCAACTTCTAAAAATACCCATAGGGTGGGCCAGCGCCTGGGGGTCAGAGCAAGCTTATTAATAATTTATGCTTCAGGAGTGGCCGCATGATGGCCACCTCTCCAGAGGCCTGAAGACCCAGACTGGCGAGTGAAAAGATGGGAACCGTGACCCTATCCCTGGACCCTACCAAGGAAAGAAGAGGGGAGCACTGCTGTGCCTACCACCCATGATGGAAACTATAGGCCCGGCACCCCACGATGAAGAAGGCAGGAAGGTTTACACTGTCATGCCCCCCCCATGTAACAGGAGGAAGTGGCCCGTGAGCCAATTCCCCAATGAGGGAAATCCAAAGGGGAGTGCTGAACCCCACTCCCCGTGTCTAGGGCGAGCGGGGCGGCCACTGCACAGGAATGACCCTGTCTGCATGGAGCAATTAGAGTGAATCCAGTTGCCGGATTCCGCGCCGGCAGTAAATATGGTGGGGAGACAGCCGGGCAGTGGAGTAGGCTCCTCGCGCTTCACCAAGGAAAGTGCACATCAGGGTGCACAGGGTGGGACTGTGCAGCCCAACAAAATAAAAATAATTAAAAATATTTGCATGACCACGCACAGATAAGGAATGCGGCTGAAGCCACTGATACAATATTCAATGCTTCCTGGCTTGGAGCTCCCCATAGTTCCGAAGGGCTTGTTTTGAATATGTTTTTCTGCGTGTGGTGGCTCCAGGATGGGTGGATGACTACAAACAAAGTGAAGAAGTGTGGTTGGGGTGCTTAAGGAGTTGCAGCAGCTCCCCAGAAGTAACAATTAAAACTGACAGAAGGTGTTTTGGGTCTTGGAATCCATGACCCCCCCTGGCTGTTTCTGCCTTATTTTATGCATCTTTAAGGCTGAAACCTTTGTTCAGTGGCATGACAGTGTAGTGCCTTCTAGTATTGGTTCTGTGGCTGCAGTTTGTATGGCCTAAAGGTGTATAAGAAAGGCTGAGACACATGTTATGCTAATTTAAAATGTTTTATTAACAGTGTATTGCTAGTAGTGATTTTGCATGAACATTGTAAATGCTTTATTGGTTATAATGAATGCATAGGAACATGGTTCAGTGATATAATTGATGGAGCAAGGACTCATAAATGAGACTTGCTCGTACGCAACCTCCTCATAGTATTAATTTATTAAACTTGTATTGTCTCTACTAATCCTTGCATACACTACACGAATAGAAAGGATGCTTGCCTATGTGTTTTACTAATGAATAACGCTTGTCTGTAATCCAAAATGGCCGCTAAAGCGCGGGAACCCTACTGCGCATGTCCCAACCACATCACGTGTTGTGACGTCTCTTCTTGCTTGGTGGGAAATTTCTGCTTCTGCGCAGTGTGCATTAAAATGGCTGCTTGATGTTTTCACATGCTTCAGCTTGCTCTCATGTCATTATTAAACTGTCGTGTCTCTAACGCTACTAATGCGGGATAGAATTTATAATTAAATGGGAATAGAGTAGAAAGAGTGGGCATACAGTGAAACATTTTATTTGTGATTTTAATGTTTTCTTCTCTGACTTTTATTAGTTCGTAAACTTGGGCCTGGGTTTTGGTGAACTGAAAGCTCGCGTGACAAAGATTCCGCACATGCGCCCTGAGAGGCAGACGAGAAAGAAAGAGATGAAGTCAATTTGGACATCACCCAAGGCCGTGACCTGCTGGCCGACACCACTACATACCAAGATGTTCTCGTCGAAAAGCAACATTTTATATGAATAAATTGTCAATTTTGTCGTGAGACGGGTGGGAAATAAAGCAAATGTATTAAATTGAAGGGGCGGTAGTTTAAAACAATAGGCTTCAGAAATAAAAGGCAAATCAATATGGTGTGAGAATCCACCCCCTGTCCCTGTCCAATCAGAAGTAGTGGTCCCATATTTTAGCAACATTAAGGAGAGGTACATGGGCGTAGAAGGGTATAATAGATATAGAATTAGCTAATTAGTTAGCTCTTAGCTCTTAGCTCCAGACTGCCAAACTGATCGATTGCAGACTGAATCGCTGTCCAGAGAGGTCCTGAGGAGGGGGCGGCGAAGTCCATTAGAAGGAAGACACGGGCGAATCGAGGAGAAGTCGAGTATCAGAGAGGGGAACGACGCAGGCGTTGTTGTAGAGAGGTCACCGGTCCTGTCCTAATCCTGGAGGAGGTCTTTGCTCTTCATCCTTCCTGGGTCCTATTCTTTCCAACTCCTTGGCCAAGGGGTTTGGTTCTCGCACTTAGGTAAATATAATGCAACCTTTAGTTGCACAGCTGTCTCTATCCTCTCCTTTTCTGAGGGACCGTCATTGATTAGCAATAGTTATTCTATGCTTCATCTTGGGTATTGCGATTAAGTACCGTGTGGTTCTGTATTTTACTCTGCTAAATCTTTAGATAAACATTTTAAAACTTCCTGACTCAGTGGTCATTTCAGGATTATGTACTATAATGAATGTCACTCATTTTACATTTCCCAATTAGCAAAGGATTAATTGGTAAGTCATTACTCTTCATTCGGAAGGTAATTCGTAGCAGGGATTTTGATAAAGAGTAACAACTGATAAAACCCAGCATAAGTATTAGCGTAGTATGAATGTATGGGCCCAAGTGAGTATCTGATGTATGAATGCTGTTTGCTAATATCGCGCTGGATCAGTTTTCTGGTAATCAGAGGATGGTTACTCTTTGTTCGTTGGGTAATGAGAATTTTATTTTTATGAACTAACATCCGTATATTCGAAGTTTGTTTTATGTTGTCCAGAATCCCCGGGGTAAAAGGAATAGCGGATGGTAAGTGGAAGCCATACTGCAGTGAGGTTATCTGCCAGGCAGAATTAGTACTGAAAAGTTAAACAGGACTTTCAGTACTGGTTAGGGAATCTATGCGTGTGAGTAATAGCAAAAGAGTACGCTGGTGAAAATTTGATGTTATATCACCTAGAAAGGGTAACATTGAAGAAGTAACAGGTACTTCTGGAGCTTGTGTGAAGAGTAAACGGAAGGGTTTTACTCGTAGTGTATGTTTAGTAAACGGAAAGGTTTTACTAAGTGTAAGAGAAAACTATCTTTTCTAATTTAGAGAAACTGGCACGATAGCGAATGTTTTATGTTGTTACTGAAATTCAATTGAGAATTGTAGAGAAAATAAGTTTGTGTAAGAATTTGTAAAGGGAGGGTCAGCTGCCGGAGAGGGAGCTGACGTCACAAACGCCGCGCTGGGATTGGTTGAATCAGCGGGTGTGGAACGACTCTTGTAAAGGAGGGGTTTGTAGTCAGGAGTAGTACTGACGTCACAGGTACCGCGCTGGGATTGGTTGAAACAGCGAGGGACAGTGAAGAGCAGATTGTAAAGGAGGGGTTGACAGACAAACGTCACCAAAAGGCCGCGCAAGGATTGGTTCGGGAATAAAAGATAGCAGACACTTGATTGGTTGATATTCTAGAAGCAAAAATCTTAGTGGGTAGAGATTGCATGTTAAAACGCGATCCGACTTTAACAGGAACTCGTCCGGATAGGAGATTCCTAGGCTTTGCAGAATATAATTTTATACATCGATACTCACCTAAGATGTACGGAGCAAAGAGAAAAATGTCCTTTCTGCAAAAGATTAAGAACTATTTTAAAAAGGATAAACCAATCGAAACTAGGGAAGGAATTATCATTCCACCAGCTAAAACGCCCGCTTCATTTATGATGATGGAGAGGGGTTATCATACTTGTGTATGGATAGAGAATTGGATAGAATATACCAACAATGATGGAATACTAGCATTTCCTGAGAATGGTACCTTCAATGGAAGAATTCTTCAAAATTTGAGATTGAGGATGAATGACTTAGAACCCAGACCTAGATTAACTCAATACGAAGCCTTAGAGGAATGGGAAACCGAGGCATTTGAGCGTGACCGATCTAGGAGTAATAGGGGTTATCGAGGATTTTTTCCCAGGAACCTACATGAATCTAGGGACGGTCAGATGAAACAATGGAGAAGGGCAATGATTACAGAAGGACTATATCCATTGTTAACAGCAGAGGAGAAATTAGGGAGTAAATGTACAGAAAAGACAAAACATTTAATGAGAAGTGATGATTCTGAAGACAAATTTATGGAAGAAATGTTAAGGAACCCCCCACCATATCAGGAAGGGACAAGTGGATGCACCCCAAGTGCACCACCGTTAAAAACTCCATTAGTACCACAGGCAATGCATGAATTCACCCCTAGTAGAATACTTCATGACAAAGAAAGAGAAGCCCTAGAGAAGACCAGAGCAGAATTAATACAGAAAATAACACAGATAAAAGTACATCCTGATTCATTGACCATACCTGTAACAATTGGTCCAGTAGTTCCATTATATGGTACTCAGGGAAACTGTCCTCCACCGATACTTGCACCCACTCCTGTAAACGCTACAAACCCTGAAGCAGTAGTAATGGTTGAAGATCACTTTAGTGACAGCGAATCCACAATATCATTGATGGATTTACCCATTCGAGATTCTGTCAATATTACTCCCAAGAGAACTACACCTGGGTGTTCAAAAGTTATAAGTCTAGTGACTTCATCAGGAGCAAAAAATGCCACAATAGTCACTCCAGAAGATTTAGAAAGGTGGGCACAAGAATCAGATAACAGTGCACACCTCCAAAAATAACGGACATTCATAAATTGAAAGTCGAATTAGAAGAAATAATAGCAGGAAATGTAGGACTAGATCGCTTGAATACCTATGATGATGAAGAATTATTATTTATGTGCAGAAGTATCACAAGAAATGTAAGATTATTCCATGAAAAATTATCCAATCTAGCACTACAGATGGGAATAGAAATAGGGAGATCAAAGGTGTTGCAGAAACCCTATAGAGCAGAATTTTCAGAAAAGATTTAGAAAACATGAATGCCTCTGGAAGAAAATTACAAGTAAGGGAATTAATGATAGTTTTACAAAAATGGGGAGACCTAGATAAATGGAGAACTAGGTGGGCCAAGAAAAAGGAAGAAGTACGATCAAGTAGATCAGCGTCGGAATATGTGATGAAGGAGACAGGGAAAACAGACCAAATGTATCCAATGCGAGAAATTACGGGAGGAGGATACGTACATGTCCCATGGAGTAGACAGGATATTTTGTCATTTACAAATGATTTTCCAAAATTGAGAGAAAACCAATTGAATGGTACAAGCAGGTTGAAAGGTTTGTGAAGGTGTCAAAGGTATTGTTGAAGGATTTAGATGGTTTGTTTGACATAGTGGTACCTGCCGATTTGTGGACAGATTGTAAAATTACAATTGATTGGCCAAGTGACGAGTATCCTAGAGATCCGAAAACAGGTGCCCCGATCAAATGATGTGATGAAAAAGTATCAGCAGGTGATAACTTATTTGAAAGGGAAAATACCACCGAAAGCAACAGATTGGGTGAAAATAGACCGAACTACCCAAGAGGCTAATGAATCGGTACATTCCTACTATGAGCGTTTACTGCAGGTATTTAAACAGTATAGTGGATTTGAGGACATTGGAGACAAGAACATGAGTCAGTTTGTGTATCGAATTGTTTTCGGTTTGAAGCCAGAAATTTTTCAGATGATTAAACATCATATGCTGTGTTGGCAAGGGAAGCCGATCGATGAGATTTTGAAATATGCAAAATATTGTGGAGACGATATTGAGGATAGACACAAGAAATTGCAGGAAAAAGTGATGTGGGCTCAGGTGAAAATGGCCGAGAAACAGGGAATTAATTTGGAAAATCCGAGTGAAAATCAGGGAAAGGATTCTGGAACGAGTGGTGATACTGGGAATGGTGGGAAAGTGAGAGGAAGAATGAGTAGAGAAGAAGCTAAAAAGAAATTTCCTTGTCATGTATGCGGAAAATTGGGGCATTGGAAGGATGAATGTAAAAAGATTCGGAATAATAATGGCCCAAATCAAAATTTAAATCCACAGACGCAGAATGACTCACAGCAGGGTGTAAATCCTCAGAGTCAGCTGCCACCTGCACCTATTCAGTGTAATGTAAGCAGAGCAAAGCACGGTACAGACATCGGATATCAAGGAGGAAGTGGTAAGAATGATTATATAACCTCACAATTTCTTTTACAGGACGATTTCTGTCAATACAGTTCATGACGGTGCTTAAGAGAGGGGGAGAAGGAGTGCGTACTTGGCGCATCCTTATCGGTAGATCAGTCAGGTCCATATGTGGAAGGAAATGTGAAAGGTAATGATATCACTTTTCTGTTGGATACTGGTGCTACCCGGTCTACTGTAAGAACAGCAGACATTCCAGACCTTCCTCTCTCTGGTGAAAATATCCAAGTAGTGGGAGTAGCTAATCAAAGGATTAGAACACCTCTTACCGAACCAATGGAAGTTAAAATCGGAAACTTCAGAGAAATGCATCAATTTGTAGTATGCGATTCTAGCCCAGTAAACTTATTAGGCAGGGATTTATTGTGCAAAATGAACTGCACAATTGTCTGCACACCGGATGGTGTTGCAGTTCAGACACCAGATGAAGACCATGGGGCCGATTCTGATCTCGGTCGGAGGCGCACCCAATAGCAGTCGGTCGGGAAAAAAGCCATGCGAAAGCCTGTTTCCCGACCGATCCGTACAGCACACCGAACGAGTAAGTACGATGCGCACAACAGCAAAGAATCCGGCCGAGCCGTACTCACCCAAACCAGGTCCTGTTCCCCGACCGAGGCGAATCCGGAAACGCCGAATCGAGTCGCACGGAAGGAAAAATGCTGCTCCGTCCGGCCGAACGAGTACGATGCGCTTTCCGTACGCGCCGAACCCGTCGCTACGCACGGCATGTCAAAGCATCCGGGAGAGGCGCACATAAGCTCCGAATCGCGCCACAACACGATCCACGGCTCCGAGACCAACACGCCAGCGACGAGGACGAGGCAAAGCGACGAGGACGACGCGAGGCAACGAGAAGGACGAACGACACGAACCAACCATGAATCCCTTCGTCCCGATCATACCAATATTCTACATTTACTACCGGAACAGGCACGGACGTGTACGGCGCAGAAGGTAAGCCAGACACCAACCACAAAACACATACAACACGTACACGACACATCACACACACACAGAGGGATGCAGAATATACTTACACCAGCAACAGCAGCACCATAGGGGCGGGATGCCCATCACCAATGCCACATATGCACACAGGGGCCTGAATGCGCACCACCACCCCTACCCAGGGGGGCTGGATGCCTACCACTACTACCACCCTCACCCAGGGGGGCTGGATGCCTACTACCACCCTTAGCCAGGGGGCTGGATGCCTACCACTACTACCACCCTCACCCAGGGGGTGCTGGATGCCTACCACTACTACCACCCTCACCCAGGGGGGCTGGATGCCTACCACTACTACCACCCCTACCCAGGGGGCTGGATGCCTACCACTACTACCACCCTCACCCAGGGGTGCTGGATGCCTACCACTACTACCACCCTCACCCAGGGGGCTGGATGCCTACCACTACTACCACCCCTACCCAGGGGGCTGGATGCCTACCACTACTACCACCCTCACCCAGGGGGGCTGGATGCCTACCACTACTACCACCCTTAGCCAGGGGGGCTGGATGCCTACCACTACTACCACCCTCACCCAGGGGGTGCTGGATGCCTACCACTACTACCACCCTCACCCAGGGGGGGCTGGATGCCTACCACTACTACCACCCCTACCCAGGGGGGGCTGGATGCCCACCACTACTACCACCCTCACCCAGGGGGGCTGGATGCCTACCACCACCCTTAGCCAGGGGGGCTGGATGCCTACCACTACTACCACCCTCACCCAGGGGGGCTGGATGCCTACCACCACCCTTAGCCAGGGGGCTGGATGCCTACCACTACTACCACCCCTACCCAGGGGGGGCTGGATGCCTACCACTACTACCACCCCTACCCAGGGGGGGCTGGATGCCTACCACTACTACCACCCTTAGCCAGGGGGGCTGGATGCCTAACACTACTACCACCCTCACCCAGGGGGGCTGGATGCCTACCACTACTACCACCCTCACCCAGGGGGGCTGGATGCCTACCACCACCCTTAGCCAGGGGGGCTGGATGCCTACCACTACTACCACCACTACCCAGGGGGGCTGGATGCCTACCACTCCTACCACCCTCACCCAGGGGTGCTGGATGCCTACCACTACTACCACCCTCACCCAGGGGGCTGGATGCCTACCACTTCTACCACCCCTACCCAGGGGGGGCTGTATGCCTACCACTACTACCACCCTCACCCAGGGGGGGCTGGATGCCTACCACTACTACCACCCTTAGCCAGGGGGCTGGATGCCTACCACTACTACCTCCCTCACCCAGGGGTGCTGGATGCCTACCACTACTACCACCCTCACCCAGGGGGCTGGATGCCTACCACTACTACCACCCTCACCCAGGGGGCTGGATGCCTACCACTACTACCACCCCCACTCATAGGATGGACAATGCATGACACAACCAGCACACCACAACCTAGGGAATGCAAGAAGAAGACATCCCCCAACACCATGACAAGCGTGTGTAGACTGTGTCAAATGCCTACAACACCAAACATGACTTTGAACATACAATGTGACCCCCTAGCACATGTGCCAAACATATATGTGTGTGGCACCCACAATGCAAGCAGGCCATGACCATTGTGGCAATGGGGTCCAAACCCCCATCATCACAGTGACCAAAAGGTAAGTGTGGGGGCCATAGCTGAAGCACATTTTGAACATTGTGGCAATGGGGTCCAAACCCCCATCATCACAGTGACCAAAATGTATGTGTGGGGTCCATAGCTGAAGCACATTTTGAACATTGTGGCAATGGGGTCCAAACCCCCATCATCACAGTGACCAAAATGTAAGTGTGGGGTCCATAGCTGAAGCACACATTGAACATTGTGGCAATGGGGTCCAAACCCCATCATCACAGTGACCAAAATGTATGTGTGGGGTCCATAGCTGAAGCACATTTTGAACATTGTGGCAATGGGGTCTAAACCCCATCATCACAGTGACCAAAAGGTAAGTGTGGGGGCCATAGCTGAAGCACATTTTGAACATTGTGGCAATGGGGTCCAAACCCCCATCATCACAGTGACCAAAAGGTAAGTGTTGACAAAGAAAGAGGTGCAACTGCCAAACTGCATGGATGATTCCTGGTCACAGAACAACAAACACATCAGTGGCAAAGTAGTGTATGTGTCCCATTGCAACATAAATTGGGGGAGCCAACTACTGCAGTGCAAATAAGACATACCTTTGGCCATGTGCAGACAAACAACACCCATGGGGGCTGACACCGTCAACAATCATCAATGACACAATGACAGAAGTGACCATCAGAATGCAGACCCACATATTTGCACCAATGGGCACACACATGCATATACCCTGTGGAGACTGCAGATGTGAGGTGAACAGATACCATACCATGGCAGCAATGGGACACACAAACCATGATCATTGTGCTGACCGATGACCTAGGAGTCCCAGGGACAGCAGGGGAAACCCACCAAACTACATACAGCCAATGGCACACCCAAGATATGCCAATGCAGTGGTGCAGATGCACAAACACAAACAGGCAGACCCACACTGCACATCATACACAACAGGTGAGGGGGTGCCAGTGTCCTCAGGCAACCACACAACACATGAGGAGACCTGAATACCAATCATACAGATGTGCATACAGTGCCACACAAAGGTAACTCATGGATCCAAATCCCCTATGTGGGCAAGCAGGCATTGTCAGATGAGAGGGAGCACAAATCACACATGTCACACAGGCACGTAGGGACAGCAACTGACACAGCAAGACACAGACACACCACAGCACCACCCTCAGGGCCCCCACAATGTGGTGACCCTGGGCTGCATTACAATCCCACTGTGATGACAAAGCTAAATGTCGTTCACACTGTGAACCACAGTCATGTGTCCTGAGCAACTAACTACCATCACACCTACACAAGCACAAATCAAACAGCATGGCCAGTAAGCCAAGGCCAACATGGAGGCAGGGGCCTAGCCGGGCAACAACTCACATCTGCACACACTCAACACCACACCCCTCGACCTCCAACAATGTGCAGCAGTGAAGCACACATGCACTGGTGACATTGCACATGCACCCATGACTATTCCAGGGTGGTGGGTGGGAACCAAGGTGCAGAAACACATCACACATGGCCACTGAACAAGACTCCTGAATGTCTGACACACTGCACACTACGCTGTACATGGACATGACGGCAATACCACACCAACCAATGGGATCCCAGCCACAGTCACACACCAATGAAGAAGCCAAGGTCACCCACAAAGAACACACATAGACAACAACCAACATTGCAGCCCGGACCCTGAGGAGTGCCAGCAGTCACACACACAACGTGTCACAATCACTGAAAGATAACACAAACTGGAAATCACATGACAGGGGCAAACAACAAGTGCCAAGGGGAAACCTGACTGTGACCCATCTGCGTCAGCACACAAACTCAGCCCTGACAGCAAACACACCTATGGGTGACACCCTGATGACCAGTAATGTGCCATGCACCCACATCACAGAGAACCCAGGGCGAAGACTTTGGGGGAACATAGGTCAACTCAGCTAGCATCACAAACAGGTACAACACTAGGGATCACAGCATGCACAGCTAAACGGAAGTGAACACACAGACATGCACATACAACACACACCTTGGGCGCAGGCAATGTCACAGGAGTACACACTGCCATGAGGGGACTCCACTCCTGTGTGAGGAGAGCTGTGCCATATGTTGCCTCAGTAGGGCCCCATCATGTCAGCTGAGCACTTGGTCACACAATCAACAATTAGCACCAAATGAGGGCTCCCGTAACATCAGCCTGGTCATGGAAGTGCCAACGGAATTATCAGCACAGATCCAACACACTTGTATAGCAATGTTGCACTGACAACACAGATGAGTCCTTCCCCATTGATGCCCAAACCTGCATGTCCAGTGGAGATGGCCACACGGTCAGGGAAGTAGACGAATTGAACAATGGCAGGCACAACAGATGTGCAGGGGTGGAAGCCACAGATGTGAAATAGGCAATCTAAGTAGGAAATCCCATTGCCAAATACTGAACACATGACACCCTCAGATGCTGCTATGGATGACATGGATACACCACAGGATAGGACACATTCCCCCTGGACCACATGGGTTCCTGCACAGTAACACTTCATTATCATGAGACCAAATATCACCATCACTGCAGCAAGGGCATGGTTAGCATCATCAACATCATGTACATCAGAAGCAAAAGCACTAGAGAACAGAAAGTTGCTTTATTCAGCATATGTGGCATTAAAAGTAGAAGTCCGGTAGAAAATAAACAAAGGCCAATGGCCAGTCCATCAACAAAGTCACAAGTGGGTGACAGTGGCAGATGCCACCCTACACATGCCTGCACAACACCAGGGACAATCCACTAGGAGGGGCAACCGGGGGGTAGGCCAGGCACCGCAGGGACAGGATCAGGGCTCACCAGGAGGAAGCAGGGAAGGGGTGGTGGGTGCTGGAGAGCCACTGACAACTGCAGTGGAGGTGTCTGACATGGTGTGTGCCGGCACAACTGGGGGGCATGGCTCAGATGTTGTGGGTGCCGGCACGACTGCAGTGGACCCTGCAGATGGAGTGGACAGGTCCACCACTGCAGTGCCCAAGTCAGACAGGGTGGTAGTGGACTCCACTGCAGTGCCTACCACCAGGGGAGGAGAGCTGGACAGAGGGGGAGGACACCCTCACCACATCAGTGGCACAGACAAGCGCAGCGGGGGGTGTGGTGCCGGGAGAGCAAGTGCCAGGGGGAGAAGGCCGGAGCCTCTTGGGGATGGTATATCTGTGGGTGGGGGAACCTGGGGCAGGGTGTGGTGGGGGCACCTGTGGAGTGGGGGCCTGAGGGATGGAGGAAGGAGACCTGGTGCTTGAGCTGCAGGGCGGCGGCGGGGTCTTGCTCTTACCACTCCGGGGGACTTGCGGGTGGGGGCCTCAGTCTGTCTGCACCTGGGGGAGGGTGTCCGGGGGCGAGGGGCACTCTGCTCCGTGTGGGGGGCTTCCTCTTCCCCCTGGATGCTGGAGCAGCTGGATCGGAGGGGAAGAGGCCGAGGTCACTGAGGAAGAGGCGCTGGGTCTTTGGGGTTGCAGGTGAGGCAAGGGAGGGTGCTTTGGAGGGAGAGGCAACTGAGGACTGCGCAGTGCCCGTGGATGCGTGTGTGTGTACCAGGGCCCCATCCCCTGTGAGTCTGGTTTCAGTCCCCTGACTGTGCGTGCGTGTGCGTTTTGTTTGTGGCGTGTGTGTCTGTGTGCTGGACGTGTGTGTGCTGGTGTGTGCCTGTGCCGGTGTGTGTGTGCTTGGGACGGGTAAGGTGCTGGGGAGTGTGGATGGAGCAGAGGCAGGAGGGGTGAGGGACTGTCTGAGGAGGGACACTGCTGCCGTCAGGGAGGAGTCCATGGACCTATTGCCCCTCTGTAGGTCAGACATGCCCGATGAGATGCCCTCCATGAACGACACCAGCTGAGTCAACAGAGCGGTGTGCGCATGGAGGACACTCAGCATGGCTGTCTGCCCTACATGGAGCTGGCGAAGGAGGTACACAGACTCCTCACTCAGGGCAGCAGGGGACACAGGGGCAGGGGGTGCGGTGCCTGGCCCAAAGGAGACACGCTCCCGAACATGGGAGCCTCCACGGACCTGGGGAATGGGAGCCGATGGGAGGGCGGTGGTGGTGCTGGTGGTGGCGGGGACAGCAACACTAGCTGGGGTGTGGTGGCTGCTGTCACCCGCCTCCATAAGGGAGTCATCCTCCGAGTTGCTCTGGTCCTCAGCTGAGGTGGATGGTGCTGAGGACTCCTTGGTGTGGCTCCCCTCGCCCTCTGTGCCACTGGGTCCCTCCGACCACTCCTCGGCTGCTGACCCAGTCTGGCTCTCTGGCTCCTCCTGGTCCGTGGAGCTGTCCCCTTCCGTGGCTGTGGATGTATCTGCAAACAATGGGGAAACAGACAGACATCAGTCACCTGCACCAAACGCACACACCACTGTGAGCACAGCACATTACAGAGCAAGCCCTGGCATCATTAGTTGTACATTGCTAAAAGTGCCCTAACTGAACAGGAGAAGCCAATTGTCAGTCTGATGCCAAGCATGGCACTCACATCCCACATGGCCTTGCACCCATCTGTCTGGTGTCTGTTGGATTGCAACACCCCAGTGTGGACACATGCACCAAGTACACAGTAGTTGGACAGTGCAGAGGACACGGTGTGGCATGTGGACATGCACACATCACAGCTCTTGCCACTGAGTCAGTACAGGTTTCCGGATGAAAGGGATGCCCAGAGTCAAATAGGAAATGCATGTGATGCATACCAGCGACAGACACCATGATGCACCCATGTACTGATAGCCATCGCCACAATGGTGTGCATGTAGCACATGTCACTCCCCTGCAGGACCACCAATAAGTTGACACATGCCATGGCAGAGGCATGACTGCTAAGTCATACATCACTGTCTCAGTGATGTATGACTTGGCAGCCAGACAACAACACTATGCACTGTGTCACAATAGTAGGTCATGGGGAATGCAAGTCCTGGAGCTGCACAAGTGCACATGTACATCCCCCACACAACACATCATCTTAACCCTCATCTGTCCAGGTCATACCTATTGGACATATGGGAGACCTGTGACACTACCCTCTGAACCTGAGCCCCTCACAATCTGCTGTGAATGGGGAACAGCTGCCTGAACTTCACATTCGCATACCCCAGTCTGCACGGGCAGCTGATCAAACACCTATGTGACACACAAGTATCGTCTCCTATGGTCACATCTCCAGGGGCATGCTGAGCCCCTACCAAGAAACACCCCAGCAGTCCTGGCAGTCCTGGCAAGTAATCCACAGCACACTGACACAGAGGCAGACACCTGAGGGGTCAAATCACTGCGCACAATGTGTCAGCTGATACACGGGAGTGGGAGTACAGAGTGCATTGCATGGCCTGGAGTAGGCATGACTGTCCTGCTCCACATGAATGAGGGATGAGCCCTGGACAGTGGATAGCTGGCTATGTATGCGTGACACACGTAATCTGCACACTCCTGGGGCCCAAACATTGTTCCCACCCGCTGCATGGGCGTGTGCCACATACCCCAGGCACATGTGGTGGCTCAGCTCAGCAAGTGGACCGCATATCAAAGCAACACGCAGATTACATGTCCGAACACAGGCGTTGTGTGAACAATGGACCCACCCATGATGCCCACAACAGAGTTAGGGAAACAGATGCTGTCCCCCACCTTTAGTGAAGCAAACTGCAAGGACACAGTCCCAAGTGACACAATTCCCTGAATGTAAGGGCCACACCTGGGTATCAGATGAGCAGTGGGCAGTGCACAATAGAGGGACATGGCTCCTGGACAACATGACTGCTGCACTGTGGCAGTTGAACCAGGCCAGAGGAGGGCACAAAGCATGTAATACAGAGTTCAAGGTGCAGTCTTTGACTCACCCCCTCCTTGCTGCTGTCTGGCCTTCAGCTGCCCATCCAGGTCTGGAAACACCACCGCCAGGATCTGGAGCATGTGGGGGGTCAGGGTCCATGTTCCGCCCCTCCTGCGAGGAGGCGACAGCTTCAGCTGGACCCGTGCAATCCTCCGGGTCCAGCCCCGAAGGTCCTGCCACCTCTTCTGGCAGTTGCGGATCCGGCGCTTGTAGACCCCCACGGACCGGACGGCCCGGACGATGTTCTTCCAGATATCCTGCTTCCGATGGGCATTAACCTGTCAGGATGACAAAGTGAAAAGGCCATTACTACACATGCAACATATCCGTGCATGACACAGTTGCATATACATGTCTCAATCACAGGGGCACATGATGTACACAGGCAGTGCAAAGCTGCCCATGGACAGTTTGCCAGACGTCACTACATGGTATCATTGCATGGGAAGTAAAACCTTGTTCAAATGCACTGTCACTGCACCATACCTGTCCAGTGCATGTCACTACACACTATGGGGGGTGACAACTACTCAGTGAGCCTGCTAGCCAGTGGCGTGCAGACTTTCAGCCTTGCTAGTCAGACAATATGCACATTCAGAAAGGCAGTGCACAGAACACTCACCTGCTCCCCTGGTGTCCCATACAGCTTGCTGTACTGTGGAAGTAGGCTGTCCAGCAGGGCCTGGTTCTCTTCAAGGCTGAAGGCTGGGGCTCTCTCCACAGTACGTGCCATTGCAGGGTCCAGAGGGGCAGAGACAGCAGCAGTGCAGTGGCAGATGTCGTCCTGGAGCATGTAGTGCAGGCAAGTGAGCTCTCAGGGGAACAGCCAGCAATATATATGTGCTGGAGAGGCAGATACTGTCCCTTGTGTCCAAAGTGATAGGTCCAAGTCGTTTGCATCTTCTGAATCTGGCCAATCCATGGAATAGCAGCACCAAAACACGCCCACAGCATCCTTCAAATCTTCAACTTCATGACATACATGATTTTGCAACATTGTTGTGGGTGACCAACTGAATTTACAGCAACCGACTCGTTCGAAATTCGAAAACGCGTCCGTTGCCAGGCAAGCCCATTGTCAATGGGTGCGCACCGATCGGTCCATTGCGGTACAACACGTACAGGGGTACAACGCGTACCCGCACACATTGAATGCAATGGGCCGGCCGGGGGCACCGATCGGTCCATTGCAGTTCAACGCGTACAGGGGTACAACGCGTACCCGCACACATTGAATGCAATGGGCCGGCCGGGGGCACCGATCGGTCCATTGCAGTACAACGCGTACAGGGGTACAACGCGTACCCGCACACATTGAATGCAATGGGCCGGCCGGGGGCACCGATCGGTCCATTGCAGTTCAACGCGTACAGGGGTACAACGCGTACCCGCACACATTGAATGCAATGGGCCGGCCGGGGGCACCGATCGGTCCATTGCAGTACAACGCGTACAGGGGTACAACGCGTACCCGCACACATTGAATGCAATGGGCCAGCCGGGGGCACCGATCGGTCCATTGCAGTTCAACGCGTATAGGGGTACAACGCGTGCCCGCACACATTGAATGCAATGGGCCGGCCGGGGGCACCGATCGGTCCATTGCAGTACAACGCGTACAGGGGTACAACGCGTACCCGCACACATTGAATGCAATGGGCCGGCCGGGGGCACCGATCGGTCCATTGCTGTTCAACGCATCACTGTACATGTGACTGGCATATGTCAGCATGCCTGTCTCAGATGGACATATGCCAGCCACAGATAGCTCCCAGGGAGTGAGGGGCACACCTACATCACGACAGCCTGTCCAAACTTTATCATAAGGCATGTAAGGCTGCATTTCCTATTGTGTGTATGTTGGTGTACATGTTGTCCTGTGGGTGTCACCTGTGGGCAGCCACCCCCAGGCTGTGCACGTGTTCATGGGGACAGGATCCTGGGTGTTACGTGTACATGACCACTGTGATGTGCAACTGTTCATATCTGTGCATGTGCCATGGTCACATTTCACGGTGGTGTATGTGTATGTCATGTCACATACCCCGTGAGTCCCATGTGGGACGGTATGTTTGAGCCAGGGTGTCCCAGTGGCACAATAGTGATGGTCCTCCACAGTCTTTGTGCATGTAGTGTTTACAATGTCTCTGATTTCATGTGCACAATGGGAGACAGTCTCCACATCCAGGTTGTGTGTGCATGGACTTTGATGTTGTGCGTGTGTGTGTCACAGACGTCCATGTCTGTCCTGCCGTGGCAAGTGGGACCACTACCTGTGGGGGTCATTGTTGTTTTGCTGTGGTGTATACATGATACTCCATGTAATGCCAGTGTCCATGTGGCAATACAGGGTCCCTGGGAATGTACCTGTCGTTGAGCTGTGGTGCCTGGGGCACATCTGTCCTCACATGTCACTGTGGGTGGTGATTGTGACACGGCAGCAGGAGATGGGAACTGTGACACGGCCTCATGATATCCAATGGGCCAACCTGGGACTAATTGATGCCACCTGTTGGACCGTGTTGACAGATGTTGGCCATGTATGTACCATACATGTCCTTACGGAACTGCACACTTCATGTAGTTGTGCCTCATAATGATGTATGTTGGTATATTGAGTGTGTTCAATGCCGCATATGTGGGCTGACTGACAATCTTGCTTACTTCTCCTCTGCACTGCAGGGCTCCTGCTGTCCATCGACCATTCCCAGACCTGGCAACGATGGTGGAACGGGACAGCATCCGACGGTACCGCTTCACCAGGCAGCTGATTGAGGATTTGGCAGTGCAGTTGTCCCCACATTTGCAGCCTGGCCGGCCGTATCCTACAGCGCTGACCCCCAAGGTGAAGGTGATGGCAGCCCTACACTTCTTTGCCACCGGTACCTTCCAACATACTGTGGCGACTGCTGGTGGGATGTCACAGACCATGTTGAGCCGTGTGCTCCGCGATGTTTTGGCGGCAATGTTGCTATTCCTGAACCGGTACATCTATTTCCCTAGACTGCGACGACTCACTGACGTGAAGAGTGACTTTTATGCCCTGGGGAGGATGCCGCATGTCATTGGCTCCATTGATGGGACACATGTGGCTTTGGTACCACCACAGGCCCAGGAGCAGGCCTACAGGAACCGCAAGCACTACCACTCGGTCAATGCACTGGTGGTGTGTCTTGCAGACATGACCATCACACACGTGTGTGCCCGTTTCCCTGGTTCAGCACACGATGCCTTTGTGATGAGGAGTAGTCGCATCCCCAGGATGATGGCACAGATGCAGAACCAGCGTGCCTGGCTTGTCGGTGTGTACTGACTTTGTGCCATTGTGTGTGATCTGATCTGTAGTATTCCGCCCACTTTTCCAAGTCAGCTAATGTGCACTTGTCTGTCCGTAGGTGACTCGGGATACCCCAACATGCCGTGGTTGCTGACACCCCTCAGGAACCCTGTGACACCAGCACAGATGCGCTACAATGAGGCACATGGTCGGACCAGGAGAGTGATTGAGCGGACATTTGGTCTCCTGAAGAGCCGCTTCCGCTGCCTGGACAAGACCGGAGGGTCCCTCCCATATGCCCCTGCGAAAGTGTGCAAGATTATCATCGTCTGCTGCATGCTCCACAACCTGGCAGTGCGGAAGGAGTTGCCTCTCATCCAGGATGACAATGACCAACATCCGCCACCTGTGGAGGATCCTGGCCTGGACCACGATGCCAGTGACGATGATGATGATGATGATGATGGTGATGTCCGCACACAGCTCATCACCAACTTCTTTAGCTGAATGTGAGTATCCTGAGGTGTCATGTCAATGATGTGAGTTGGCATGATGTGTAGGTGGTGCTCTGGTGCTGTTGGAGTGTGTCCATGGGCTACTTGACTGGATGTGTGTTGCGATGTGTGCTTACAGGTGGGCTGTACTCCCCAAACAGTGTTGACATGCTAACTTGGTTCTGGGTGGGTATCTTGTAACATGTATTGTGCATGAGTTTTGCTGTTCTGTCCTGTACTCCATTGCTTTTGACTGTGTGTCATTTCTGTCCTTCACAGGGTACTTACAGATTCGTTTGGTCAACTGTGTCCACCGATGACATGATTGCACTTCCAGGCTGGTAGCTGTTGTGTCCCTACAGGTGATGTGCGCCACACCCATGGACGTCCTTCCGTCTACAGTTGTTGACTGTGTGCCCACTGCCAGGTGGGATTACCTTGCATCTATAGTGGTTACGACATGTTGCAACTGTGTAATAAACCTGTGCTTCACTTTGTGATGTGCGTTGTCTGTGGTCACACATTTGACTGCCATTTGCTTACTGCACCTGTGGGCTACTTGACTACAACTGGGAATGGGTGTGGTGTCTGTGCATTGCACCGTCTTCCCTGGCAACATCAGTGTAGGCAATGAGTCAGATGGCCTAGGTGTGTATGTGTTGTGTAGCCCTGGTGGTGTGTCTCCCTCATATGTGTCACGTTGCCTTTACTCACATGCCTGTGTTGTCCTTGCTGTTGCAGTTCGCATACACAGTGTAATTTTGCAGTTCATCATCCCCATAACAGCACCCACGTTGGAATCACAACAGAGGCAAGTATGGTGTATTAGTGTGTTTATTGTGATACATTTGTGTGAATAGTGCATAGGATGGGTAGTGCTGTACATAAATCGTGCAATCCGAAGTTCCTAGGTGAATTGAAAGTCCTGGTAGACAGAATCCCCAGTATCGGGGCCACAGTTGTCTGACACATTGGTCCAACTTGTACTCCCCATGCAATGTGTGGGAGTAGTGTTGCCGTCAACAGGGTGAACAGTCTGTGCACAAAGGTGAACATCCAGAACAGGTTCAGGCTTCCTGGGAGTTGCGCTTGGCCATCAGCCTCTCACTTGTCCCTCCTCGGACGACCCCTCTTCTTGGGGGGGCCCTCAAGTACAGGCTGCTGCGGTGCAGGGGACTCTCCGCCAGAGTCATCCTCCCTCCCTGTGGCAGTTGCAGTTTGTTCGGCACCAGATGTTGTTGGCACACAGGGAGGTGTGGACTGGTTGCTGTTCATCTGGCGGAGGCATTGTAAAATGTCCCTGTGCACCGCCGTCATCTCATGCAGTGCATCCCACTTGGACTCCACGCGGGACATGTGTGAGTCCACGCGGGACATGTGTGACTCCACGTGGGACATGTGGGAGTCCAAGCGGGCATGATGGGCAGCCTGCTGCTGTTTCATGTCTCTGAGGAGCCCCACTACCTGGCTGAGGTCTCCGGTGCTGGACTGGTACGCATCAGCTATGCGTACCAGTTGTGGGTCTTCATGCACACCAGCAACCTCTGCAAGCAGCGACCTCTGTCTCCCACCCCTCCCACCACCCCTGCTGACATGTGCAGTGTGTGCAGTGGCACGCACAGATGACCCTGGTCCACCTTGGGGGTTGGTGGTGGTGGTGGTGTCCATGGCCCCAGGTTGGTCCAGGGTCCCTGTGCTGGTGTTGCTCCTTGTTCTGTCCATGTCGGCAGGGATGGTATTTGTGGTGGCAGTCGTTGGAGGGGTGGGTGCAGGGGGTGCAGCTGGTGGTCCTGCTGGTGCTGCAGCTGGTGGTCCTGCTGGTGCTGCATGTAGACTTGCACCGGATGTGCCAGGTTGGTCTTCATCGTCCGAGGAGGACAGAGGCTGTACGACGCCAGTGAGCTCCGCATCCTCTTGAGCCTGGGACTGGGACTCCTCAGCGTCTGCTGCTGTGTCCCCATCATCACCTGTTTATGGGAGACACACACAATGTATGTTATGTTTCTGCAGGCATCAATGGTTGACACACATGACAGTTGTGACTGTGCCTCTGGGTGCGGGCTTGTACATTGCATTGTCCTAAGTCGTCACAGTCAGGGGTTGATATTGGTGTGGCACATTGTCCTGCATTATTTGGGCATTTCTATGTATTTTTTGGGGTGTGTACATGGTCTGCATTGGTTGTGTTTGGTTGACAGCCGGCCCTCCTTCCCACCCACCCAGCCAGTCAGTTATCCCACCATGGAACGTGCTTGCATTGCAGGGAGTGGAAGTTGTCTCTCAGGATGTCAGTCAGTGGTGTCCTGCTGTTTGTTGGTGCACAGTTGCCAGCAGGGCCTTGTGCTCCCCACAGCAGTAGCCAGTGTCAGCCATCTTGTGAGTCCTTCTCCACTCCCTGTGATGTGAGCATGGTTCATGGTGGTGTTGATGGGACAGTTGTGAGGGTGACCAATATCAGTGACTACGACTCCCATCATGCTATTGCCTCCACCCCCTTCCCAGCATGCCCATGCTTCCTTCCTTTTGACTCTGCTTCCCTGTGGGGTGGGCTGGCTGTGCTGACAGGATGGCTGGGAGTGTTGTCCTGGCAGTTGTTTGGCTAAAAGTCCCAAGAGTGTCCCTGTGCTTCACACAACATAACCCAGGGTGGTGGTTCTTTGTGGGATCTTGTGTTAGGATGGGGGGCATTGCATTCTACCAGGTGGGTTCTGTGGAGTTTGTGTTGGGGGGGTGTGAGGGGAGGTGCTTGTGACTATGGTTAGTGCTGCAAGTCCTCCTTCCCACCCAGCCAGCCAGATATCCCACCATGGAACGTGCTTGCATTGCAGGGAGTGGAAGTTGTCTCTCAGGATGTCAGTCAGTGGTGTCCTGCTGTTTGTTGGTGCACAGTTGCCAGCAGGGCCTTGTGCTCCCCACAGCAGTAGCCAGTGTCAGCCATCTTGTGAGTCCTTCTCCACTCCCTGTGATGTGAGCATGGTTCAGGGTGGTGTTGATGGGACAGTTGTGGGGGTGAGCTATGTCTGTGACTACGACTCCCATCATGCTATTGCCTCCACCCCACTTCCCAGCATTCCCATACTTACTTGCTTTTGTGGGGAGTTCAGTGTGTGTGGGTGTGAGAGCAATGGCAAGATGGCTGACAGTGGTGTCCTGCTGTTGGTTGGTGTGCAGTACCCAGCATGCCCTTGTGCTCCCCACGACACAGCAACAGTGTCAGACATCTTTGATGGGCCTTTTCACTCTCTGTGGGATGTGCATGCGTGAGTGTGAGCTTGCTGGGCCATGTGGTGGGGGATGTAGAGCTGTGACTACGACTCCCATCATGCTATTGCCTCCACCCCCTTCCCAGCATGCCCATGCTTCCTTCCTTTTGATTCTGCTTCCCTGTGGGGTGGGCTGGCTGTGCTGACAGGATGGCTGGGAGTGTTGTCCTGGCAGTTGTTTGGCTAAAAGTCCCAAGAGTGTCCCTGTGCTTCACACAACATAACCCAGGGTGGTGGTTCTTTGTGGGATCTTGTGTTAGGATGGGGGCATTGCATTCTACCAGGTGGGTTCTGTGGAGTTTGTGTTGGGGGGGGTGTGAGGGGAGGTGCTTGTGACTATGGTTAGTGCTGCAAGTCCTCCTTCCCACCCAGCCAGCCAGCCAGTTATCCCACCATGGAACGTGCTTGCATTGCAGGGAGTGGAAGTTGTCTCTCAGGATGTCAGTCAGTGGTGTCCTGCTGTTTGTTGGTGCACAGTTGCCAGCAGGGCCTTGTGCTCCCCACAGCAGTAGCCAGTGTCAGCCATCTTGTGAGTCCTTCTCCACTTCCTGTGATGTGAGCATGGTTCAGGGTGGTGTTGATGGGACAGTTGTGGGGGTGACCAATATCAGTGACTACGACTCCCATCATGCTATTGCCTCCACCCCCTTCCCAGCATGCCCATGCTTCCTTCCTTTTGACTCTGCTTCCCTGTGGGGTGGGCTGGCTGTGCTGACAGGATGGCTGGGAGTGTTGTCCTGGCAGTTGTTTGGCTAAAAGTCCCAAGAGTGTTCCTGTGCTTCACACAACATAACCCAGGGTGGTGGTTCTTTGTGGGATCTTGTGTTAGGATGGGGGGCATTGCATTCTACCAGGTGGGTTCTGTGGAGTTTGTGTTGGGGGGGGTGTGAGGGGAGGTGCTTGTGACTATGGTTAGTGCTGCAAGTCCTCCTTCCCACCCAGCCAGCCAGATATCCCACCATGGAACGTGCTTGCATTGCAGGGAGTGGAAGTTGTCTCTCAGGATGTCAGTCAGTGGTGTCCTGCTGTTTGTTGGTGCACAGTTGCCAGCAGGGCCTTGTGCTCCCCACAGCAGTAGCCAGTGTCAGCCATCTTGTGAGTCCTTCTCCACTCCCTGTGATGTGAGCATGGTTCAGGGTGGTGTTGATGGGACAGTTGTGGGGGTGAGCTATGTCTGTGACTACGACTCCCATCATGCTATTGCCTCCACCCCACTTCCCAGCATTCCCATACTTACTTGCTTTTGTGGGGAGTTCAGTGTGTGTGGGTGTGAGAGCAATGGCAAGATGGCTGACAGTGGTGTCCTGCTGTTGGTTGGTGTGCAGTACCCAGCATGCCCTTGTGCTCCCCACGACACAGCAACAGTGTCAGACATCTTTGATGGGCCTTTCCACTCTCTGTGGGATGTGCATGCGTGAGTGTGAGCTTGCTGGGCCATGTGGTGGGGGATGTAGAGCTGTGACTACGACTCCCATCATGCTATTGCCTCCACCCCCTTCCCAGCATGCCCATGCTTCCTTCCTTTTGACTCTGCTTCCCTGTGGGGTGGGCTGGCTGTGCTGACAGGATGGCTGGGAGTGTTGTCCTGGCAGTTGTTTGGCTAAAAGTCCCAAGAGTGGCCCTGTGCTTCACACAACATTACCCAGGGTGGTGGTTCTTTGTGGGATCTTGTGTTAGGATGGGGGCATTGCATTCTACCAGGTGGGTTCTGTGGAGTTTGTGTTGGGGGTGTGTGAGGGGAGGTGCTTGTGACTATGGTTAGTGCTGCAAGTCCTCCTTCCCACCCAGCCAGCCAGCCAGTTATCCCACCATGGAACGTGCTTGCATTGCAGGGAGTGGAAGTTGTCTCTCAGGATGTCAGTCAGTGGTGTCCTGCTGTTTGTTGGTGCACAGTTGCCAGCAGGGCCTTGTGCTCCCCACAGCAGTAGCCAGTGTCAGCCATCTTGTGAGTCCTTCTCCACTCCCTGTGATGTGAGCATGGTTCAGGGTGGTGTTGATGGGACAGTTGTGGGGGTGACCAATATCAGTGAGTACGACTCCCATCATGCTATTGCCTCCACCCCCCTTCCCAGCATGCCCATGCTTCCTTCCTTTTGACTCTGCTTCCCTGTGGGGTGGGCTGGCTGTGCTGACAGGATGGCTGGGAGTGTTGTCCTGGCAGTTGTTTGGCTAAAAGTCCCAAGAGTGTCCCTGTGCTTCACACAACATAACCCAGGGTGGTGGTTCTTTGTGGGATCTTGTGTTAGGATGGGGGGCATTGCATTCTACCAGGTGGGTTCTGTGGAGTTTGTGTTGGGGGTGTGTGAGGGGAGGTGCTTGTGACTATGGTTAGTGCTGCAAGTCCTCCTTCCCACCCAGCCAGCCAGCCAGTTATCCCACCATGGAACGTGCTTGCATTGCAGGGAGTGGAAGTTGTCTCTCAGGATGTCAGTCAGTGGTGTCCTGCTGTTTGTTGGTGCACAGTTGCCAGCAGGGCCTTGTGCTCCCCACAGCAGTAGCCAGTGTCAGCCATCTTGTGAGTCCTTCTCCACTCCCTGTGATGTGCGCATGGTTCATGGTGGTGTTGATGGGGCAGTTGTGGGGGGGCAATATGTGTGACTGCGACTCCCATGATGCTATTGGCTACACTGACTTGGCCAGCATACACAGAATTCCTTCCTTTGAGTGTTCTTCACTGTGTGTTGGTGTTGTTGTGGTGGCTACATGTCTGGATGTGTTTGTTAGTTCTATTTGTGCCACTGCCTAGCTGTAGTTGTAGTTGTTTGTACATGTGATGGCACAGTTGGATGTGACTTTTTTGATGGCATGTGTTGTGTTTATCTGACTGACATACACATTTTGGGATGATTCTGTTCTGGTTGCTGTGTAATTGCTATGAGTGCATGGTTTGACTCTCCCCTTGACAGTGATGTGTGTGTGTTTTGTGGCAGTATATTGTGTACATTTGTTGTGTACTCACCAGGCTCTGGGATGTCCTCTAGTCCATATACGCTCACTGGCGGAAGGATGGCCCGCACCTTCTCCTCCCAGGGCCTGAGGTATATTGGCTTGGCAGGAGGGCCACTGCCGGTGAGTTGGCTGTTGATGTAGTCTTTTTTGAGCAGGTCCCGTACCCTCCTGCGCACGTCATACCACCTGTTCTGGATGTCGCTCTTTGTGCGCCGACATGGTGATTGTGCGTTCACCCTGTTGATGATCCTCTCCCACATCTTGGTTTTCTGGGAGATGGGGGTCTGTTGGACCAGTGTGCCAAACAGCTGTGGCTCTACCCTGAGGATCTCGTCTACCATGACTTCCAATTCACTATCTAGGAACTTGGGATTCTTCTTGGGGGGCATGGTGATGGGTGGTGATGGTGAGTGATGTGTGTGTTGGTGTGCAGGTGAGGGTGTGTGAGTGTGTGTTTTGCTGGGTGTATGTGAGGTAGGTATTTGTTGGTGTGCTGATGGTGTGTGGCTTGTGTGAGGGATGAGCTGTGGGTGTGTGGTTGCTTTCTCTTGGGTGCTGGCAGTGGAATGGCATTTGCAAAGGCTCATGGTTGTGATTTGTGTCCTTTATATGGGTGGAGTTGTGGGTGTGTCTTTGTTCTCTGTCCCCACCCCCCAGTATTTATTGGCTTGGTAATTGCTTGTTTGGCCTTTTTTTGGGTGATTTTTCCTTTGTACTGTCTGTGTATGTTGGAGACGTTCTTGTGACCGAGTCGGACCCTGCATTTGTCTCGTACGGTCTTCTCCGTTTCGTTCACGCTGTGTATGTGCAGTTTTCTATGCTGCGTACGCGTCGGTCGCGGTGTTTTGTGTTGCTTCGGCTCGGTTTTGTATGCGTGTCGGTCGTACGGCTTGGCCTCCGTCCGACTCGCTCGTGGTTTTCGCGCCTTGCATCGTACTTTGCTGTTTGGAGTTCGCGTGTACGTTTCGGTCGGATTTGTTCCGGGTGCGTGTCGGTCGGTTGGATTCGCGTGTTTCTCCGACCGGATTGCTGTTTTCCGTGCAACTCGGTCGGTCGACTTGGGTTCCGTACGTGTCGGTCGGATTTTGCACGCCTTGCATCGTACTTGGCGTGTCGGGCGCCACAGGTACGTGTCGGTCGGTATTATTTCCGGATCCGAGTCGGTCGGTGCTTTTTCCGGCCCGAATCGGAATCGACCCCCATATATATAAAATTATGATTGCAAAACAGGGTACAGAAGTAGATGAGATGTTTTCAGTATTAACAAAAGACGAGTTGCCAGAAGAATTAAAAGGTACAGTAAACCCCTTAGTTTGGGATTTCACAGGAAAAGAAGTAGGACTTATGGCTAAAATAGACCCAGTTAAAATTACTGTAAAAGAAGGTGCGATTTTCCCAAATACCAGACAGTACAAAATGAGTGCAGAAGTAAAGGCAGGAGTCATTGAAGAAATTAATCGAATGGTTGAACAAAACATACTAAAAGAAGTAATGAGTAGCCCATGTAATTCACCAATCATGGGACTAAAGAAACCTAGTGGAAAATATAGGATTGTTCAGGACCTGCGAAAAATAAATAAAATAGTGGAACCATGTTGTCCCATAGTGCCAAATCCTGCAGTAATTCTATACCAAATTCCTTGGAGTGCAGGATGGTTCACAGTAATTGATTTATGTCAAGCGTTCTTCTCAATACCATTGCATCCAGATAGCCAGTATCTTTTCTCATTTAAATTTGAGAATAAAGTCTATGTATGGATTCGTATTTCTCAGGGGTACACGGAAAGTCCTTCCATTTTCAATCAAATACTGAAAAAGTGCCTTGAGAAACTAGTGATGCCAGGAAGTTCAGTCCTAGTGCAATATATCGACAACTTATTGGTGGCATCAAACACCAGAGAGGACTGTGTTGTTGATTCCATAGCACTATTAAATCTTTTGGCCGAAGAAAGGCATAAAGTTTCACCTGAAAAATTGCAGTTTTGTACAACAGCTGTTAAATATCTGGGACACCAAATTGAGAGGGGAAAATGAAGAATAACCGCTGAAAGAGTAAAATTAATAAAGAAAATGCAAATGCCTGTAACCCAAAGACAAGTGAGAATGTTCCTAGGAATAGTAGGTTATTGTCGACAATGGATACTAGGATTTTCCTTGTTAGCAAAGCCCCTAATTCAAATGACAAGAAAGAAAGCAAAGGACCCAGTTGATTGGGATGATGAGAGTGCAGGAGCTTTTGTAAAATTGAGAAATGCTCTGTGCTCAGCACCAGCCCTAGGCATGCCAGATTATAAAAGAGAATTCGCATTATTCTGTCATGAAAGAGAAAATTGTGCACTTTCTGTCCTAACCCAGAGACACGGTTTAGACAGACGTCCTATAGCATATTTTTCTGCTACATTGGACCCATTAGCAGCCGCGTTGTCAGGATGCTTAAAAGCAGTGGCAGCTACTTGTTTGAGCATTGAACAAAGTGAGTCAATTGTGATGGGACATCCTGTAAAGGTGTTTGTTCCACATGCTGTTGTGATTCTATTAACAAGAACCAGAACACAACATCTTACTCCTAGTCGGCTGACTAAATATGAAAGAATAATAATAGGTGCTGAAAATGTGACCATGGTAAGGTGTACTATAATAAATCCAGCAACCTTACTACCAGACCCATAGCATGAGAAAATTAAAGATGACGAAGAAAATGAACATGATTGTTTACAGATTACAGAGTTATGTACGATACCTCGCCCAGATATAGAAGAACAGCCCCTCAGAAAGCCAGACAGGGAGCTATTTGTTGATGGTTCATGTCAACGACATGAAGACGGTAAATTAACTGCTGCCTATGCGGTATGTGAATTAACTGGAATAGTCGAAGCATCCTATTTACCATGAGTCAAATCTGCACAAGTAGCTGAATTGATTGCATTGATAAAAGCCTGCAAAATTGGGAGGAATCAAAAAGTAACTATATTTACAGATAGCCAATATGGTTACGGGGTTGTGCATGATTTTGGACAACTATGGATGCAGAGGGATTTCCTGACTACTTCAGGATCCCCCATTAAAAATGGACAGTTTGTAAGGGAATTGCTGGAAGCAATACAATCACCAAAAGAATTGGCTGTGGTGAAGTGTGCCGCACACCAGTCAGGAGATGACTGGGTGGTAGTCGGCAACAGATATGCAGATCTGGTGGCCCAACATTGTGCCAAAAATAGATTGTCAGTCAATAAGAGGGTGGAAAGAATGGGAATCAGCTGCCAACTTATGCTGTATATGCCACCTTAAACTTGAATGATGTAAAAAGATTACAAGATGATGTTGATGAAAATGAAAAGAATTTGTGGATCAAAGTAGGTTGTTCCCAAAGAGGAGATGATGAAGTGTGGATTAGTGCTGATGGCAGACCAGTCATGCCAGACTGTTTACTCTCACAAATGGCCAGAATGTATCATGGAGACACACACATAGGGAGAGATGCAATGATTAGACTTTTTAGACAAAACTGGTACAATCCGAAGTTCAGGGCTGTTGCAGAGAGTCTTTGCCAGAGATGTTTAACTTGCCAGATGCATAATCCAGGGCAGAAGACAATAATTGGATTTGGAAAAATTGGAAAGGCAGAGGGTCCTTTTATAAGACTCAGTTCGACTTTATACAGTTACCACCGTGCAGAGGGTTGAAATATGTACTAGTCATAGTGTGTCTGTTTTCAAAGTGGGTGGAGGCTTACCCTACCAGAAGAAATGATAGCATTACAATTGCAAAACTGTTGCTACGAGAGCTCATTCCTAGGTTTGGTTTCCAGTAACTTTGGAATCAGATAGAGGAAAACATTTTAACAGTGAAGTGATCCAAATAATCTGTGAAGCATTCCAAATTAAACAAAAACTGCACTGTGCATATCGACCAGAGGCTTCTGGAGTGGTTGAACAATTGAATGGCACTATAAAGTCAAGATTGGGAAAAATGTGTGCATCAACATCATTAGAGTGGCCAGATGCATTGCCACTTGTTTTAATGGGACTCAGAAGCATACCTGACAGAAATACAGGATTGAGCTCCCACGAGATAATGATGGGAAGAGCAATGAGACAAACACATGTTCCCACAAACAAACTGCTGAATATATCTGATGATATGGTACTGGACTATTGTAAAGGACTGGCTGACCTAGTGCGTTCTGTCTCTACCAGGTTGGAGAAGACGCAGTTTCCAGGCAGCCTGAACAAGAACATGATCTGAATCCTGGTGACTGGGTGGTAGTGAAGAATCACACCAGAGAAACGTGTCTATCACCTAGATGGGGCAGTCCTTGTCAAGTCATACTGACTACAAATACAGGGGGGGTAGAAAGCCCACTAAACGCCAGGGATTTTTTTTTGTGCCATTTTTTTTAGGGTGGGGGCTGCCCAAAATGGGCATGCCAATGCCCCCACGCCCTTGCCACCATAAGTCTTTCTGCCCCCTGGGGGCAGAAAGCCCACTTGGCGCTCAGGGAAAATTTCCTACCACCCAGCGTTCCCCAGGTCTCCCGATAAAAATGGTGCCTCACTCGGGTGGGAGGCCAGTACCACGCAACAGGCATGGGCCCAAAACGTATTGAGGCAACATTGAAATTGCCTATCACAAAATGTTTTGGGCCCTTGCCTGTCGTGGGTACTTGGGCCTCCCACCCGAGTGAGGCACCATTTTATCGGGAGACCTGGGGGAACGCTGAGTAGTAAGAAATTTGTGTCAGCCTAGGTGATGCCACAACTTTCCCACACAAAAATGTGTGAAAAAGTGATTATTTCAGCAAAATTTCAGGTTTGCAGAGGATTCTGGGTAAGAAAACGTTGGGGGATCCACGCAAGCCATACCTCCCTGGAATCCCCGGGTGTCTACTTTTCAGAAATGTGTGGGTTTGGTAGGTTTCCCTAGGTGGCCGCCGAGCCCGGGCCAAAAAGTCATGGGACCCCCTTGCAAAACCAGGTCGTTTTCTGATAGGCAATTTTGATGTCGCCTCAATAAGTTTTGGACCTTGCCTGTCGCGCGTACTTGGGCCTCCCACCCGAGTGAGGCACCATTTTTATCGGGAGACCTGGGGGAACGCTGGGTGGTAGGAAATTTGTGTCATCCCGGTAATGCCACAACTTTCCACACACAAAAATATGTGAAAAAAGTGATTTTTCAGCAAACTTTCAGGTTTGCAGGGGATTCTGGGTAAACGTTGGTGGATCCACGCAAGCCATACCTCCCTGGAATCCCCCAGGGTGTCTACTTTTCAGAAATGTGTGGGTTTGCTAGGTTTCCCTAGGTGGCCGCCGAGCCCCGGGCCAAAAAGTCATGGGACCCCCTTGCAAAACCAGGTCGTTTTCTGATAGGCAATTTTGATGTCGCCTCAATACGATTTGGGCCGTTGCCTGTTGCGCGTACTTGGGCCTCCCACCCGAGTGAGGCACCAGTTTTATCAGGAGACCTGGGGGAACGCTGGGTGGTAGGAAATTTGTGTCAGCCTGGTGATGCCACAACTTTCCCACACAAAAATGTGTGAAAAAGTGATTTTTTTCAGCATAATTTCAGGTTTGCAGGGAATTCTGGTTAAGAAAACGTCGGTGGATCCACGCAAGCCATACCTCCCTGGAATCCCCCGGGTGTCTACTTTTCAGAAATGTGTGGGTTTGCTAGGTTACCCTAGGTGGCCGCCGAGCCCCGGGCCAAAAAGTCATGGGACCCCCCTTGCAAAACCAGGTCGTCTTCTGATAGGCAATTTTGATGTCGCCTCAATACGTTTTGGGCCCTTGCCTGTCGCGCGTACTTGGGCCTCCCACCCAAGTGAGGCACAATTTTTATCGGGAGACCTGGGGAACGCTGGGTGGTAGGAAATTTGTGTCATCCTGGTGATGCCACAACTTTCCCACACAAAAAATGTGTGAAAAAGTGATTTTTTTCAGCAAAATTTCAGGTTTGCAGGGAATTCTGGGTAAGAAAACGTTGGTGGATCCACGCAAGCCATACCTCCCTGGAATCCCCGGGTGTCTACTTTTCAGAAATGTGTGGGTTTGGTAGGTTTCCCTAGGTGGCCACCGAGCCCCGGGCCAAAAATTCATGGGACCCCCCTTGCAAAACCAGGTCGTTTTATGATAGGCATTTTTGATGTCGCCTCAATACGTTTTGGGCCCTTGCCTGTCGCGGGTACTTGGGCCTCCCACCCGAGTGAGGCACCATTTTTATCGGTAGACCTGGGGTAATGCTGGGTGGTAGGAAATTTGTGTCAGCCCGGTGATGCCACAACTTTCCCACACAATAATGTGTGAAAAAAGTGATTTTTCAGCAAAATTTCAGGTTTCTGGGGGATTCTGGGTAAGAAAAACATTGGGGGATCCACGCAAGCCATACCTCCCTGGAATCTCCCATGTGTCTACTTTTCAGAAATGTGTGGGTTTGGTAGGTTTCCCTAGGTGCCGGCAGAGCTAGGGTTCAAAAACTACAGCTAGGCACTTTGCCACAAAGGGTCATTTTTCACAGTGAAATTGGGTTGTGTCCACGTTGCGTTTTGCGTCGCTTTCCTGTCACGGGCACTAGGCCTACCCACACAAGTGAGGTACCATTTTTCTCAGAAGACGTTGGGGAACGCGGGGTGGGTGGAATTTTGTGGATCCATGCAGATTCCAGAACTTTCCACCACAGAAAAGCGAGGAAAATGTGGTTTTTACACTTTTTAGTTTTGCAAGGGATTCTGGGTAACAGAACCTGGTGAGAGCCAGTCAAGTCACCCCATCCTGGATTCCCCTGGGTGTCTAGTTTTCAAAAATGTATAGGTTTGCTAGGTTTCCTAGGTGCCGGCAGAGCTAGGGTTCAAAACGACAGCTAAGCACTTTGCAAAAAAGGGTCATTTTTCACTGTGAAAATGTGGTGTGTCCACGTTGTGTTTTGTGCTGTTTCCTGTCGCGACACTAGGCCTACCCACACAAGTGAGGTACCATTTTTCTCGGAAGACTTTGGGGAATGCGGGTGTGGGTGGAATTTTGTGGATCCACGCAGATTCCAGAACTTTCCACCATAGAAAAGTGAGGAAAATGTGGTTTTTTTGACAATTGTTTAGGTTTGCAAGGGATTCTGGGTAACAGAACCTGGTGAGAGCCAGTCAAGTCACCCCATCCTGGATTTCCCTGGGTGTCTAGATTTAAAAAATGTATAGGTTTGCTAGGTTTCCCTAGGTGCCGGCAGAGCTAGGGTTCAAAAACTACAGCTAAGCACTTTTCTAAAAAAGGGTCATTTTTCACTGTGAAAATGGGGTGTGTCCACGTTGTGTTTTGTGCTGTTTCCTGTCGCGGGCACTAGGCCTACCCACACAAGTGAGGTACCATTTTTCTCGGAAGACTTTGGGGAATGCGGGTGGATAGAATTTTGTGCATCCACGCAGATTCCAGAACTTTCCACCACAGAAAAGTGAGGAAAATGTGTTTTTTTTGACAATTGTTTAGGTTTGCAAGGGATTCTGGGTAACAGAACCTGGTGAGAGCCAGTCAAGTCACCCCATCCTGTATTCCCCTGGGTGTCTAGTTTTCAAAAATGTATAGGTTTTGCTAGGTTTCCCTAGGTGCCGGCAGAGCTAGTGTTCAAAAACTACAGCTAGGCACTTTGCAAAAAAGGGTCATTTTTCACTGTGAAAATGTGGTGTGTCCACGTTGCGTTTTGGGCCGTTTCCTGTCGCAGGCACTAGGCCTACCCACACAAGTGAGGTACCATTTTCTCGGAAGACTTTGGGGAACACGGAGTGGGTGGAATTTTGTGGATCCATGCAGATTCCAGAACTTTCACCTCAGAAAAGTGAGGAAAATGTGTTTTTTTGACAACTGTTTAGGTTTGCAAGGGATTCTGGGTAACAGAACCTGGTGAGAGCCAGTCAAGTCACCCCATCCTGTATTCCCCTGGGTGTCTAGTTTTCAAAAATGTATAGGTTTGCTAGGTTTCCCTAGGTGCCGGCAGAGCTAGTGTTCAAAAACTACAGCTAGGCACTTTGCAAAAAAGGGGTAATTTTTCACTGTGAAAATGTGGTGTGTCCACGTTGCGTTTTGGGCCGTTTCCTGTCGCGGGCACTAGGCCTACCCACACAAGTGAGGTACCATTTTTATCGGGAGAATTAGGGTAACACAAAATTGTAGAGCAACTGTTATTATCTATTGACTTTTGATGCTTTTCTGCCTTCCAAATGAAAGACAATGTGTAAATAAAAAGTCATTTTGAAAAATGTCCTATAATTCTCATGCTAGTATGAGTACTCCCAATTTCGGAAATGTGCAAATATCTACTATTTCTAAACTCTATATTTGTTCCCATTTCAGAAATACATAGAGTGTCTTTCATACCGATTTTTCCAAGTATAAATTTTCCCAGAATAATTGCTATATACCCGGTACATAATAAAAAACCATTGCAAGACGCTGCTCAGTTATTGGCTCTGGGTTCGTCATGTTCTTGGTGAACCTACAAGTCCTATATATCGCCACAACCAGAAAGGTCCAGCGGATGTAACGGTATATTGCTTTCAAATAGCTGTCATAATTATAAGAAGTTACAGGTGAAAACGTTGACACAAATGGCTGATTTTTTCAACTAATTTTCAATTTTTCCTATATTTAACTGTTTGTTTCTATAAAGAAAACTTGAAGGATCTACACAAATGACCCCTTGCTGAATTCAGAATTTTGTCTACTTTTCAGAAATGTATGGCTTTCCAGGATCCATTATTGCTTTCATACCCATTTCTACCATTAACTGGAAGGAGGTTGAAAGCACAAAAAATAGCAAAAATAGACTATGTTCCAGAAAAATGCCAAAACTGTGTAAACATTTTTGGTTTTCTGACAAAAGTCTGCTTGTCCCTGAAAGCTGGGAAGATGGTGATTTCAGCACCACAACCCTTTTTTTGATGCCATTTGCAGGGAAAAAACCAGACACTTTCATCTGTAGCCCTTGTTTCGCATTTTTCCCCAAAAAACCAAAACCAAAATTTTGCTGTATTTTGGCTAATTTCTGGGTCCCCTCCAGGGGAATCCACAAACCCTGGGTTCCTTTAGAATCCCCATGATGTTGGAAAAAGGGACGCAAATTTGGCGTGGATACGTTATGTGGTCAAAAGTTACAGGGGCCTAAGCGCGAACTACCCCAAATAGCCAAAAAAGGCTTAGCACAGGAGGGGGAAAGGCCTAGCAGCGAAGGGGTTAAGAAGCCTGGAAACGTCAGAGAACGTCATGACCGTGCCGGTGTGTCATCCTTTTTCCATAACAAGCTGCCTTCCCCCAAAGATATAAGACCACCTATCACTACCTCCTTGACAGTACAGGATTTGGACAACATCCATCTGATTACCACACTGGCAGATGACCAAGAAGATCAATCTCCAGTCACATTCGCTGTGGCTGAAGAGTTGGGAATTCACATCACATACACTGTGGAAAATAACATCAACTCAAAAACAACTTTCTGCCCCCAACTACCAACAGGAAACACAATCAATCTCTTCCATTCAGCAGTCAGCAAATATCTGGCACTGGAGTACAGAAAATATCAGAAGAAGAGACGCTTTCTACCAAGAAACCTGGAATTCCACGAAACGAAAGCTCTGAAAGACCTCAGTAACAATCCAGAAATAGTAATCAAGGAGGCAGACAAAGGAGGTAATGTGGTCATACTACGTACTGATGACTATATTGCAGAGGCACAAAAACAGCTCAGGGATACAACATGCTACAAATAACTTGACACCAACCCTACAAACAAAATACTTAAGGATCTAAAGAACAAATTGTACATATGGTATAGCCGCAATCTACTTACTTTAGAAGAACATAATGACCTGTACATAGAACACCCAACAATGGCAACCCTCTTCCTCTTGCCAAAGATACATAAAAATAAAACCAATCCACCTGAAAGACCAATCATAGCAGATATGAATGCCATCTGCTCCAAAAATGGAGAATATGTGGACTATCAACTCCAACCGTTCATGAAAGACCTGCCCTCATATATACTGGATACTAAGGATGTGTTACTCAAATTGGACAATATCCTGTGGGATGCCGATTGTATACTTGCCACCATTGACATCGTAAGTCTCTATACTTCAATTCGACACACAGATGGATTGGAAGCCGTCTGAAAAACCTTAGCGACTAAACCTGCACATTTTTTGGAATCAAACAAGATGATCCTAGAGATGCTACATTTCTGCCTTACCAATAACACATTTTCTTTCAACATGAAGTACTACCTACAACTACAGGGAAGTGCCATGGGAGCCAAATTCCCCCCCTTATGGATATATTTTTATGGGTGAAGTCGAAAAATACTGTCTTTGGGATGAGAATTTCCTAGAATACACCCACACATACTCAATTGGGGACGCTTTATTGATGACATTTTATGAATGTGGCATGGATCAGAGGTTACTCTCAATGATTTCCTACAAAAAATCAACACCAATAAATGGAACATTAAAACCACCTCGACCATTTCCAAAACGGAAATTGATTTCTTGGATATCACCATATATGTACAAGATGGAAAACTACAGACAAAGGCTTACTGCAAACCAACATCGGCCAATTCCATACTGAGAGCAGATAGTTGCCACCCGCCCAAAAGAGTACAAAACATTCCAAAGGGCGAAATCAAACTCATGTGCCAAAACTGTAGTGACACCAACATCTATAAAGAGAAAGCCAAAGACTTGGATGAGAGATTGGCTCAACGTGGCTACCCCACATCTCAACTAGAACAAATAGCTGAGGAATGTGGAAAATTATCATGTGCGGAACTACTACAGCCAAAAGACCAACCAAAGACCAATAAACGCAACACAATCAGATTTCTGACGGACTTTCATAATGGCAACTACCACATTCGGAAAATCTTACAGAAACACTGGTACCTCCTAATGAACACTGCATCTCTAAATGATCAAATAGAAACATTTCCCCAAATGGGCTTTAGGAGAGCCAGAAACCTCAAACAAATCTTGTGCAAGTCAGAATTTTTGGACAAACGACAGGAACCAAAAACAACTTTTCTGACTAAACCAAGTGGATTTTACACCTGCCATAATTGCAATGCTTGCAAACTTGGAATAAATAAACAATTGAATTCTCTCTGGATTCGGAGTAAACCATTAAAATCAGGGAATGGATTAACTGTAACTCCCCATATGTGATTTATGTGATAATATGTCCATGTAACAAATTTTATGTGGGGAGTAAAATAAGACCCCTTAAGATCAGGAACCCGGAACATTACCGTAACATACACAAACTGAAAATTGGACCACCACTGACGGAACATTTTCAAGAATACCACCGACACCAGAAGAACTTTAAAATTCTTTGGATTGGAACACATCAAGCCACAACTGAGAGGAGGAGACCGAGAACTGCGTATGAGACAGAAAGAGAGTGAATACATCATATGCATGAACACAGTCACCAATGGTTTGAACAAAGACGCGGAAATGCACTACTGGCTGTCCTGACTTTGTTTACCCCAAAAATCTAGGTGTGTGACTTGGCAATGTGTACTTATTTTAGGAACTCATTAATTAACACCACAACCTTTCCACCTAGCATGTCACAATGAGCATGGGTCTTCTGGGATCTAATGTGCACACATTTCCTGATTATTTCTTTTAGGATATATACTCATGACGAGGTTTACCCCCAGTCTAAACCGTGAACAAGTGACAAATTTCCTTGATCCATACAGAACAGGTAATTCCTTTCCTTTTGAGGCTCCTCCCCCCTTTTTGCCTGTTGCCCCCTTTTTCCCTCACCCAATCCTTAATTGTGCCCACTGCATACATTAAGTAAAAGATTTGAGAGTTCTACCTCCCTCTGACCTCTCACCCAAATTTGTTTTATTCATGTACATTCATTGAGACCATGTGATTTCAAATTTAACTTCACCGGATATCCTGTCTGTACTCCCTCCATTTTCTAGACAATTATTCTTCTGAAAATTACCTCCTTACACCTGTCTTTGATCCTTGGACACTCGTACTTTTATATTCTGCCCTTTTCATTTCTTGATTCACCATTTTCGACTGAATCACATTTTGTGGCCTTCGTGTTAAAGGTTAATACCTTGAGTCTTTCTCTTATTATATTTAATTACATTTCTTGTCCTGTGTCAGCTTTAACCCTTAGACAGAATCAAGCTTTCCTTGTCTGAATTCCTTTTATCATGAAAATCATCCTCCCCACCCTGAAATCGATTCCTACCCCCACCCCATGGAGATGAGTAACTCTTCTATTCCCTTCCCGTAACCGATGACACACCGCCACGGTCACGATGTTCTCTGACGTTTCCAGGCTTCTTAACCAGCCCAGGATATTTGCGGTCTGACTTTCATTCATCAGGACCGCAGAGACTGCACTGGACGAATTCAAATAGTGTAAGTGCCCATTTCTTGTCGATCCAGAGCGCGAGTTAGCTTTCTACCTACTTTCCAGCTTTTGGGTGCCTTGGATTAAGCCTACTCTTACAAGCGCTAACCCATAATTTTATCATTCAACTCCTTTATAGCTTCCGGTTATATATTTTGCGCGCTACCCCTCTCCTACAATATTGTGCGTACATTTGAAATGAAGAATTTATACCCTACAGATTACCTAGGTAGCGCGAATCTCACCTTTTTCTATTGACAACATGCGGATTTAGACCATCAGGAACATGTGTACATGGGGTCCGTTTTGGGAACTGCCTACTCTCAACATCTTACTTACCGCTTCTAACTTTCCAATTCAGCGGCAAATTAATTTCTTTTGATTATATTTACCTTGTTTGTCCGTTTAGGCTACATGACTGTTAACAAAGACTTATTGGTGAGTGTCAAAATTTAAGCTTTCCTGCCCTACATTTTTCTGCCCAAGTGGGGATCAACACAGTGTTTAACCCATATTTATTTATTTACCTGTAATTTTTCATATTTTTCCATGTTTGCTTTTCCTGTTTTCCTGGGTATTGTTTATTTAATTTATTTGCGCTCTCTCTCTCTGCACCTATCAAATATGAAACCCACATTATATATAGAAATTGTCTGTATTTCAGAATACATATGTAAAAAATATTTTTTTTTTTGTTACAAAATGAGAAGTAAGTGAACACATCTATTGTGGAAAACGTGACCAATGCAATGTCCCATGGACTTTATGAAGTTATCAATTAGAATGTCCTAAGAGATGTCTCGATTTAATAATTTCTTTTTTCTTTTTCCTTTTTCCTTCCATTCTTCCTGTCTCTGTCACTTGTATTTAATCTTTACTACACATGGCCTGTTTGAACCTCTATTCTCGTTCTTTCTGTTCCACTGTTTCGTGTTTTTCAAATCTTGTAACTATGGCATGTCTGACTATCTGGTTACCTATTAATCACGCATCTAAAAAATCTTGATCTTTTCACACCTTTTTTATTTATCATGTGGGGGTTATTGTATGTCACAGCCTTGAGAAAGCCCTTGGCCGATTGGCAGTGCGGGCGAAACACGTGTCAGCTGAATTTGTCCTTTTTTGCTTTGCCATATTGGACCTATCGCAAATAAATGAACAAGAAACCAAAAGATGTTATTGGACTACATCATTACAGGATACTACGATTACAAGTGCAACTTTCTTCCTCTAAAACCCCAGCAAGCAATTTAAACTAGTGGCTCTTGGGTGTAGCCCCCTGAGGAGAAAGTGACAATCACCAATTGGATCCTGACTTTGGAGGTTGCCGGTTTTCCAGACAGTATCCACCCATTCGCTTACAACTACATTAAATGATATACATATCTACACACTACTAATCTGTCAAAAACTCATGTTCAAATACATTCTTCTTAAGCCTCTAGGATAATGCACAGAGGAATTTAGTCATTAACGAGGATTGAGACAAGGAAGTGCACTAGCACAGTTACCCCATCAATGGTGCTTATATATGCCAGCCATTCTGCTGCCTTTAACTGAGCTGCCAAAGTGTAGATTACTGAGCTGTCCATGCATCAGCTACTAGGGAGGTTCAAATCCTTCTGTGAAGACAAGAACCTTACCACTAACATTGCAAAAACGAAATTCATAGTAATGAATGTCAAAAGACTATGAAAGAGCTCTTTTTCTATAGAAAGAACTGTGGGGCAGATTTACAAGCCCCTTGCGACAACTTTACGCCGCCGCTGCGTCACAGAAGTGACGCAGCGGCATCGTAAACAATGCGCCACGTTGCGACATATTTACAACGTGACGCATCTAGGGAGATGTGTCACGTTGTAAAGCCCTGCGTTACATTATACCTGCGTCAGGTATAATGTATGCAGGGTGGGCGTTCCCACGCTGGAAAGCCTCGTAAAAGTGACGCAGTGAAATATACAAGATTCACTTTTACGACGCCACTGCGTCAAAACCTTGTGCCTGCTTGAAGCAGGCATAAGGAGTGACGCAGCATGTTAGGAATAGGCATTCCTACCCATTGCTGGAGTTGCGTCGTACTTGCGACACGACTCCAGCAATGCGCTGCCCTTACGCCGACAAGATGCATCACGCATCTGTCTATCCTTGCGCCACGGTGCGCCGCATTGTAAATGCAGCGCATCCATGGTGGCGCAACGTTTTTTTTCTGTGTTGCAATTTAACTGGCGCATCCCTGCTAATATGCAGGGATGCGCCAGTTCTTGTAAATCTGCCCCTAAGTTTGAGAAGCTTGGCAGATTTGAAAATTTGTGCATTGAGCTACATCATGGTCTGTCCTGGGGTCCTGAAATTGCCAAGGCACGCTGAGGCAAACCAAAGGTGTGGTGCTGGAATGTAAGAAGAAACGAGGTGGGGACTCCTCGAGGGCTACAGGCTTATGAAGAGAAAGCAGGAGCCACAATATAGGGGGCAAATATTTAGACATACGTTAAAATCATATAAAAATGCAAAGGCAGAAAAACTGATTCATGAGATTCCTCTGAAGACTGGGCTGTTTTACCCACTACCCACATAGATGCATGAACAAGGCTTAAACAGTATTTCAGTTCTAATCGCTTGTGATCTATCATTTGGGGATAAAGCTAAAACTCAACACTCATGCAGACACATGCAGAAAGTTCCATTTGCAGATGCAGAACTGGAGCAATGCAGATAATATAAGTGGCTTAATAATGTAGAGAAAACATTGCTGAAGTCAGGGTAGTGTGAACTTTGGCATCATTCCAATACTGTAACCTCATTCACTGCTAACCAGGTCAATGATAGCCCTACTGGCGTACAAACGAGAACAGATGCATCAAAATATGAAATGGGTCGTTGCAGACTGGATATTTATCCCTAAATACAAAACCAAGATTCAAACAGAGTTTTGATAAGATAATTCTAGAACTTTGTCACATATGGTATGTCCGCTTCAGCCTAGGCACACACGTGTGGTATGTACAGATAAAACAAAATGGGACCCCCTGCAATGCGGAAAGGTTTTGCAGTTGGAATGCGGTGTCTATAATGTAATGCACTTCATGTTATTTTGCTCAGAATCAACTGTCCAGGGTAAGAAAATTGTGTAGCCACCATTCAGGCTTTTTAAGTTACAACCATATAGAATCCATGTCTCTGTGGTTTGGGGACAGATGGCATGCACATTTTTAGTACAGTTGCACTGTTCATTTCAACAGCATGTCTACAAACAAGGGGCATGTTGCTGGCATAGGCCCAACAAACCACAAATAGGCGTATGCTATGATGAGCTCCCTGCCCAATAGCAGCACTGCATATTAATACAGATTCAATATAAATAAGATGCTCCTCTCTTGTGCAGTCATGTGAAGCCAAAAACTGTTGATACAAGGAGTTAGGAAACACTTTTTATTGATTGCTGTTAGAAATGTTATGCTATTTGTCTGTTTTATTTCAATTTTATGATTGCATGACTCTTTTCGACAGAAACAATAAGGAATTACCAAACTGTAATGCACATTCCTCCTGACACCTCAAGCAGCTTTGTATCCGAAACAATCACTTACCTACAATCATCAAACAGAAATATAAAGAATTCCATGAAGTATCCAATGCCACTAAGGCCTTTCTCCACAACACACGACTGAGGGAGTTGTAAGGTCAGTGCCACATTTCACCTATGAATGTTTGCATTGTCCAGCATTCCGTCCATCAATTGTTTCTTTTGCATATGTCGCCCTAAGTGGGAAGGGTATGCCCAGACGTAGGTCTCGTGCTCACTACACCACTGGATTCAAGCTAGCCTGGCTGATGAAGGGTGATGCCCTGAAACCGGTCCCAGGATGCTTGTTTCCGGTCCAGGGAGGACCTGGCTTGGCAGTTCGGGCTGGACTGTTCCCACAAGCAACAGGGTCAAGACTGATTTGCATATGGCTGGGTCCAAACTGGGGTGGTGTGGTGAGCAAAAGAATTATGGATTTAACCCATATCCTTGTGACTGGGAGTGAATGTTTGCATTGTCCAGCATTCCGTCCATCAATTGTTTCTTTTGCGTATGTCGCCCTAAGTGGGAAGGGTATGCCCAGACGTGGGTCACGTGCTCACTAAACCACTGGATTCAAGCTAGCATGGCTGATGAAGGGTGATGCCCTGAAACAAATCCCAGGATGCTTGTTTCCGGTCCAGGGAGGACCTGGCTTGGCAGTTCGGGCTGGACTGTTCCCACAAGGAACAGGGTCAAGACTGATTTGCATATGGCTGGGTCCAAACTGGGGTGGTGAGCAAAAAAATGATGGATTTAACCCAGATCCTTGTGACTGGGGGTGAATGTTTGCATTGTCCAGCATTCCGTCCATCAAGTGTTTCTTTTGCACATTTCACCTACCAGGCAAACTCACTCCCTCAACCTACACAAACAGTACACAGCTACTCTGCAACTACAGCAGCCCAGACATATGTGACCAACAACCTCTAATGGACATTTCCAAAGCACTGTGAAAAAGAAGAAGGCTCACAACACAAACTGGCACAGATACAATAACATAGAATTCTTTTCTTATAGACAGTCAATTCCTACAATATAATGTGGATCAGCTAAAAATACATTTTCACTGCAGTTAATTCCTTCAATATATTGTGGATCATCTAAATATACGTTTCCAGTGCAGTTATTCAGGAAACAACCTCTTGATGAAGAGGAGGTTCCTAGTCCCCAAAAAGTATTTAACATTTTAATGCTCATAGCCATTTCTTTATTTTATTTTTATTTTCTCTTGCCTCATATAGTATCTTTAAACATTTCAATGTTTCCACAGCAATTCATTTTGAGGTATAAACTCAAATATGGAAACTCATTGTCAGATTTGTTTAGGAAATTCAGACCCATCAACTGTGAGGAAGACTTTTTGCTGTGCACCATGAATTTAAAGTGTATTTATACCAACATATCTCATAAGGAAGTGTAGGCATGTATAGAATAAACATTATTAAATTGGGATGATTGAAACACATTCTTTCTGATTCGAATTTTAGAAGGTATCTTAACATACAGTTTTTTTCCAGTGGCATTTCCCATTAGTAACTGGAGTTTCATTGGATTTTGATGCAGCCAACCTATACCCAAAATATTCATGCACTATTATGAAAAACAATATATAATGAAAAATGAGAAGAGGAAAGGGGGATTGATGTTCTACAAACAGTATCAATCAATCAATCAATCAGGGAATTGTAAGTGCGCTACTGACCCGTGAGGGTCTCAAGGCACTGTTGGGGGGTGGGGGGGTCCGCAGATCTGTTTAGTCGAAGAGCCAGGTCTTGAGGGTCTTCCTGAAGGTGTTCAGGGAGGGGGCGCATCTGATGTCTGCCGGTAGCTCGTTCCAGGTCTTGGCTGCAATGTGAGAGAAGGATCTTCTGCCTGCTCTGGCTCTGTGGATGCGCGGGGTTTCGGCCAGTGCGAGGTTGGAAGATCGGAGGTTTCTTTTGGGTACGTGGAAGTTGATTCTGTCGTTGAGGTATTTGGGTCCATTGTTGTGTAGGCATTTGTAGGCGTGAGTGAGGATTTTGAAAGTGACTCTTTTCTCCACGGGGAGCCAGTGGAGACTTTGTAGGTGTTGGCTGATGTGTTCGTGTCGGGGGATGCCGAGGACGAGTCTGGCGGCGATGTTCTGTATTGTCTGGTGTTTGCGGAGTAGGGACTTGTTGATGCCGACGTAGAGTGCGTTTCCATAGTTAAGTCTGCTGGTGATGAGTGCATGGGTGACTGTCTTCCTTGACTCAGGGGGGATCCACTTGAAGGTCTTGCGGAGGATGCGGAGGGTGTTGAAGCAGCTAGAGGTGACGGTGTTGACCTGTCGGTTCATGATGAGTGATGAGTCGAGTACGATGCCGAGGTTCTTGGCGTGGTCTGAGGGGGTAGGTGGGCTTCCAAGGGCGGTTGGCCACCAGGTGCTGTCCCATGCAGAAGGGGTGGTACTGAGGATGAGGACTTCTGTCTTCTCGGCGTTGAGCTTCAGGCAGCTGTTGGTCATCCAGACTGCGACGTCTTGCATTCCTTTCTGGAAGTTGAGTTTGGCAGTGATGGGGTCTTTGGTGAGGGAGAGGATGAGCTGGGTGTCATCGGCGTAGGATGCGATGTTGAGGCCATGCTGTCGGACAATGGCTGCGAGGGGGGCCATGTAGATGTTGAAGAGGGTGGGGCTCAGTGATGAACCCTGCGGGACTCCACAGGTGATTTTCGTGGGGTCGGAGAGGAAGGGTGGGAGTCTGATCCTATGGCTTCTTCCGGTAAGGAATGATCGGAACCAGACCAGGGCTGTCCCTTTTATGCCTGCGTCATGTAGTCTGGCGACTAGTGTGCGGTGGGAGACGATGTCGAAAGCCGCTGATAGGTCGAGTAGGATGAGGGCTGCGGAGTGGCATTGGTCCAGGAGAGTGTGGATGTCATCTGTGGCGGCGAGTAGGGCGGTCTCTGTGCTGTGGTTGCTTCAGAATCTGGATTGGGACGGGTCGAGGACGGCGTTCTCTTCAATGGATCGTGTCAGTTTCCTGTTGACTGTTTTCTCTGCAACTTTGGCTGCAAAGGGGAGGAGCGAGATGGGCCGATAGTTCTTGAGGTCGGTGGGGTCAGGTGTGGGCTTCTTGAGCAGGGGTCTGTCTTCTGGCGCTTCCAGTTGTCTGGGAAGGTGCCTGTTTTGAAGGTGGTGCTGATGGTGTGTTGTAGTTTTGGTGCGATGGCGGCCGCGGCTCTGTGGTAGATGTGAGGGGGGCAGTGGTCGGTGGGGGACCCCGAGTGGATGCTTTTCATGGTCGAGGCAGTGTCTTCGGCCGTGATTGGTGTCCAGTTGGAGATGGTGGGCTGGCTGGTGTTTCTGGGGGGCAGGGGGCCGTCTGTGGCACCTGGTGGATGGTCGATGAAGTTGTCATAGAGGTTTTTGATCTTGAGGTGGAAATAGGTTCCAAGCTTGTTGCAAAGGTCTTGCGATGGGGTGATGTCTGTGGCTTCGCTGCGTGGGTTGGTGAATTCCTGAATGACACTGAAAAGTTCCTTGGAGTTGGTGGAGTTGGCCAGGATTTTGTTCTGGATGAAGTTCCTCTTGGTGGCTCTGATCTGGTTGTGGTAGTCCATCATGGCGTCCTTGTAGGTGGTGTGGTTTTTGGTTGTCTTGGTGTTTCTCCAGTTCTTCTCCTGGCATCTGCAGGTGCGTCTGTCTTCTTGGAGAGCGGTGGTGAATCAGGCGGCTTTCCTGGGGCGTTGTCTGTCAGGGTTACGTAGCGGGGCGAGCTCGTCTGCGCAGTTGAAGATCCAGGTGTGGAGTTCTCTGGCTGCGCCGTTTGCGTTGGGTGCCCAGGTGTGGTTGTCTCGGGTGAGGGTGGAGTTAAGTTGCTCATTGGTAACCTTGCTTCAGTTCCTTCGAGGTGGGCGTGGTGCTGGTTTGGGTGCCTTGGGTTTGTTGATGGTAAAGTGTACGCAGTGGTGGTCGGTCCATGGCGGCTGCGTTGTGTGGCTGAATTGGACGCTGTTTCCTGCCGCGAAGATGGGGTCGAGGGTGTGTCCGGCTCTGTGGGTCAGTGTGTTGACGAGTTGTTTAAGTCTGATGCTGGCGAGGTTGTCACAAAGGATAGTGGAGTTGGGGTCGCTGGGGTTGTCGAGGTGGAAGTTCAGGTCTCCAATGAGTATGTAGTTTGCTGAGGCGATGGCGTGGGGTGCGATGAATTCGGTGATGGTGGTGGCGAAGGGTGTTCGGGGGCTGGGGGTCTGTAGATGAGGGTTCCTCGGAGTGTGGCTTTGGGGGTGGTCTGGATCTGGAAGTGCAGGTGTTCGGCGGAGGGGAAGGTTTCGCTGGAGGTGGTGAGGCAGAGGGTGCTCTTGTGGGCGATGGCGAGACCCCCTCCTGGGTGGTTGGGGTGGTCTTTCCTCTGGATCTTGTATCCATCTGGGATAGCGGTGCTGATGTTGGGGGCGAAGGACGCGTTGGTCCAGGTCTCTGTGAAGAAGGTGATGTGGGCGAGAGAGAGTCGAGTAGGTTCCAGATTTCCATGGCGTGTTTGTGTACGGAGCGTACGTTGAGGAGGATGCATTTTAGGGTGTCGCCAGTGTTGGCGTCAGCGGTGTTGGAGGCCGGGGTGGCGGTGAGGGTCTGGCGGCAGTGGAGGCAGGAGAACTGGCCTTGGGTCATGTTCGGCGAGGCCTGTTGGCATTCTGCTAAGTCTTCCAGGGTTCAGTGCGAGGAGGGTGGTGGTGTCGTAGCGATGGGTAGTGGGAGGTCCAGGGTTCCTGGCGCTGGCCACGGTCGGGTCGCAGACGGGCTTGCCTTTGGCGTGCCGGCGGCACACCCGCTGCGCTCGTCCGCTGCGCAATTGCGTACCGGACGCCATTAAGTAGGGGAGGTAGGAGGGAGGAGAGGCTGGGAGGCGGGAGTGGGGGAATTCTGGAGGGGAATTCCAGGGGGGAATTCCGGGGGGGGGGAGGGGCCGCAGGGGCAGCAGCGGCGAAAGGCGAAAGGAACAGGCAGGCACGAGAAAATAAAAACAGTGGTGGAATTAGAGCAAGACACAGATGGGCACAATAATAGTGGCACAACAGGGAAAAATTAAGAAAAAAAAACGGCTGAGAAAGGTTACGGTGGTTGCAGGGAGTCTGGTCCCAGTTGGAGCGGGCAGCAGGCGCAGGAGCGGGCAGCAGTCTCGAACCTCCCAAAGATGAGGTCGGGGTCTGGAGGCAAGAGACGGCACAGCGGAGCTGCGGGGAGAGAGTGGACCTAGACCGAGGGTCGGAGGTCTTCAGATCAGTATACAGATGATGTTTTCTTGGTGCAGTCTAGAATACAAACATTATTAGGAATTAATATCTAAAGAATGAATGACATTTCATGAAGAATTATCTTTACACAAAATAAACTAAAAGAAAAAAAGAACATCTCTGGATGTACAAGTAATAAATAGAAATGATCGATGGGAAACGAATGTATACATAAACCTACTGATAAAAACAATTTGTTACTGATTCAAGTTTCCATTTGGAAAATTATGTAGTGTACCATGCAGACAACTACTAAGGATTAGAAGAATCGTCTCTAAAGTGGAAACATTGAAAGTACATCTGAAAGCCTTACAAGAGAAATTTGAACCAAGAGGTTGTGCTAAGAGCATTCCGGACAAACAGTTAAAAAAACGACTTTGTTGAAAGCCGATGATCTATTAGAAAATAAAGAAAATCACTGCAAAGATCACGTTATCAATGTTATTAAATATTTCCAAAGATATAATCAAATCACAGTAATGCTGTACACAAATTGGGAAATCATCGAATAAGATGAAGATTTGAAAGTTCTTTTTAAAGAACCATCAATGGTGGCATTTGTAAATGTATGTCAAAATTATAGGAGCAGAGGTCATTAGAGTACCAAGTGTAGTCTCGAATTCATGATAATGATATTCGAGCTGCAAACATTGTTACTTTCTCCAGAAAGGATGTGTGATTAATTGGCTTCTGACCCCATGAGTGATTGCTTTAGGACAACCTGGTTTTTGGCACTCTGCTGTGAGGAAGGCTCACTGAGTCTCACACGCTGTAAGGTCTGTTAACATTTTCTAATTGTAAACTGCCAGTGCCCACCTTTTAAATAAGTTCTACCACTGCTCAATTCAGGTATGAAACTCTGGGTTGGGTACATGTGATCACATGTGTACATGTGTCTGCACCCATGTGTGGGTGAACATGTGGGACTTTTGTTTAACTTAAGTATGGTATCTATGCACAGAAGCCTGTTGCCAATGGGATCTTTAATAATTTGGGTATAGTCTGTGAAGTGCATTATAGAATATTTGGCATTCAAAAATAAATATCCTCATTTCTTTGTGACTATAATGTAAGTCTAAAAGTGTTTACCTGTTAGCCTGTAGTGCTTTGTTGTATTCATAGTGTAGGTGAAAGCTGCACCAAAATAACAATTTCACATTAGCTAAAGCTAAAGAAAGTTTAAAATCTCTTTCTATAGTTTAAACAAAGGTCCTGCAAATATGATAATAATATGGCCATATGTTCTCTCTTTCATTTACTTTGGGTGTTGCAGTATTTTCTTGAGCCAGCTCCTAAAGAGATTCGGGCTTTGAAGTACCCTGATGGGCAAGTTAATTTATCTACTAGCCAGCAGGCCATAAAAGCTTACCCATATAATATGCCCGTTTGAAGGGAATTTAGCCTGTACTAGAGAAAGGAAGAGAGTGTGGGTGCAGAGGTTAATTTCATTTATACTGATTGACAAATCAAGGCATGCTTTTCCCAGACAAACAATAAGGGAGCAGCCAAACATTCATCTCCATTCTCTTTTGGGGCCTTTTTGAAGTTTAGAAGGGAAGCCATCTACTGGCAGTGGCAATTATGGATGGGGTGAAGGATCTCAGAGAGGTGTGACCATTGAATGCTTGAAGTTGCCATCATTGATAAGTTCTAAGATGCTGTGCAGGAGGAATGAGATGGGATTGGAGTGATGTTATATCATCTTTGGATTGTGCGCAGGTGTTCACTTTAAAACTCCCTACATTAGGGAGAGACTTGGAAAAGCAGTGGAATTTGCAGAAGGCAATAATGGATGGACACATTGTGGATGGACCCCTTTTTGAAGTAGTGGGACAATCTATACTTGTACTGACTTGGACTGTGTGGACCTGTCTCTCCAGGGGCGGGGAACTGGCCTCCCCACTTCCTCTGGGACACAGTAGAGAGTGAAGTTGCTGGGTTCCTGGATGAGAATGCCGTTCTGGAACTTATGTGGACTGGCCCCATGAAGGGTCCATCTTGGGAGGGTGCCCCCGGCACCTGCTGTACACACAGGAAGCCTGCAAGAGGCCAAAAGGATGTGGGTCCATATGAGCACAGGCAGGGAGTGTAACTAGCCTTGAGGGTCTCAGGGTGCTGCCAAAGGAAGACCCTGGGCTTACCAAGAGATATTCGGAGCCTAGACAGAAATGCAAGTTTGAGCTCTGTGCAGAACCCCACTGCTGAAAGGAGGCAGCTGAGTGCTAGAGCAGCAGAAGAGGCTTGAAAACAGTCTATGACAAGACAAGAAGGAAGGAGGTCAGGCCATAAGCTCTCACTCTTTAGCAGTACAGCAGTACTTGCTGTGCTGCTTACTTTTCTCCTGAATAAAGGACTTTTTAAAATATTTATCAATCTCCGTAAAAACTGTATACAGTTTCCACCTGATGTTACGTACAAAAAGACAATGCATTCTAAGGATTCATTGAATCATAATTATTAGCACATACAATGTCGGCATTATGACTAGGGCTGACCTTTTCGTCTAAAATAACAATCAATTATATTGGATGATTACACTCTAAACAGAAATGAGAAAAGGGTCTATTGTGTGCATTGTGAGTGCAACAACATAGTTATATGTCATCTATAGTTGGACTTAGCCCTTTTTGCAGGGTCATCCCTAAACTTTTTGCCTTTCTCCTAGCCTTTTTTCTGACATGGTGTTGGTGGTTTTAGGCCTCTGGGCACTTTAGCACTGCTGTCCAGTGTAAAGTGTGTGTGCTCTCTGTGTTAAATATGGTAAGATTGGTCTACACCTGTTTGGCCTATTTAATTTACCTGTCAGTTCCATGTAAAGTGGTATCTCATATACCCAGGGCTGGTCAATTAAATGCTACTGGTGGGCTTGCAGTGCTAATTGCACTACCCACCAAAGTAGCCTTTCAAACCTATCTCAGGCCTCTGCCATTGCAGGGCCTGTGCGCGCAGTGTGACTGCCGCTGTGACGTGGCACCTAAATTGTGTGCCATGTCTGTGACCCCCCTTTTACTGCATGTCAATCACCCCTAAGGTAGGCCCTAGCTAGCCCTATGGGCAGGGTGCATTGTAGGTAAAAGATAGGACATGTACCTTAAGTGTGTGACATGTCCTGGTAGTGACAAGCAGCCATTTTGGTTTCTCACTACTGTGGGGCTGCCATCCGATAGGAACGCATTGGGGATTCCCTGATAAGTGTTTCAGTGGTAATTCCTGATATGAGAGGCGCACCGTGGTCAAGTTTGGTATGTTTGAAATAGAAATAATAAATGCTACGCAATGGGGTGCGCAGATTTATTATAACTATTTTAGAAATGCCAATTTTAGAAGTTGGCATTTCTGTGTGCTATGTGTCTGCCTGCCGGATGTGAATTGCATGTCTGGTTTTTCAGTGACAGGGGCTGGTGAGGTGTGTGTGGCTCCAGGAGGGGCAGGGTGAGTCAGCACTAGGCTGAATGGGACACCTGCATTTGGAGTAGTGGGAGGAGAAGTCCCTGGTCCCTGAATAGGTCTGTGCCTAGCCTGTACAATGCTGGCTCCGTCCCCCTGTGGTGTGTCTAATGACGAGCCCCCACCTGACAAAGGGGAAGAGGAGCCTGGTAAACAGAGTGCTCCAATTCCCCCCTGAACCAGTTTTTGCTGGTTCCCCCAAGCCCTGTGCCAGGGCAGACAAAGCCAATGTGCAATATAAATATAGGGGCTGTGACCCCATGATGGTGTGCTGTTCCTGGACCTTTGGGGGCTTGCTGCTGCTGGGGCCCAGGAGGAACCACCATTGGGGCTTGCCTCCCTGCTGGAGGGCCCTGTGTGCTGGCCTCCCTGGGCCCAGCTATGCCCCATGGACCTAGAAGAACTTTTGCTTGGACTTTTTTCTCTTTAGATCCAGGACTCTTGCTCCTAGCGCCTCGTGAGCGCTATATTTAAATTGCCAGCCGAGGAGAGGAGCTGGCATCGGCATTATGCGGCTGCGAGGGAATCCCGACGTGTGGGATTTCCCCCTGTGCTACGTTGGTAAAGCAGGAGCCCACCCTGCATTTTGTTAAGGAGAGCGGGAGCCTACCCCGCTTTATGGATATTTTGGGCGGGTGCCCACCCCATGTTATGCACCTAATTTTGGTGGGTGCCCACCCCGTAGTTCGCCACGAGGAGCGGGTGCCCACGCCGCCTCGATGCTTATTTGCCCACCCCGCTTCTGCTTTTATGTTGCTGGCGGGTGCCCACCCCGCATTGCCGCCGCACTCTGAAAGCGCTGCGACCCGGGGAAGAGGAGCGCCGAAGGAATCCAGAAGTCCGGTGCCCGTGCCTGACTGTGGGCGGGCCGACCGGAAGCGAGGAGGTGCTGAGAGGTGCAGCTGTTGTTGGCGGGGCTCCCGGAAGAATGAGGAGAGCCCCGCGTGTGCCGGCAAGCAGGAGAGCCTGGGTCCAGCGGGAGCCCACCCCGCCCTCGTGGGCCTGCCTCACGTAGAAGTCACGGGTGAAGTCAGGTTAGCGCGGCCGCTCGAGGCGCAGTGTCGGTGCCTTTCTCCCTGCCGTCGGGAGACCCGACGGCAGCCAGAAGAGTCCCGGTGAGTGGGGGGGGGCTCTTGGATGTATCGTGGGTGCTGGAAGAGGCACCAGAAGTGCCCGTGTTTGGTTGTCTCACAGCTGCCCACCAGACAGTGGGCAGCTGCAATGTTGTGGGCATTTCCGATTCCAGATTCCCCGAGTGGGGCTCCAACAGGTGCCAGGCCTCTTTGTTATTCACAGCTGCCCCACCAGACAGTGGGCAGCTGCAACGTTTGGGCCGCCTTTAATTAGAGTCCCCGTGGGGACTCCAGAGGGCACAGTTAGTGCCTGTGCTCATTCCTTTGGGGGCATTGTGCGTGGGCAGTCCAAGGGCACGGTGGTGCCGATCGGGGCACATTGCCGGTGCTCATTTGGCCACAGTTGTTTTAGAGAGTCCCAGTGGGGGGCTCCAGAGGGCACAGTGAGTGCCAGTGCCTACAGCTTTCTTCACAGCTGCACCGCAATTAGCGGCAGCTGCCACGTTTAGGCCTGCGCAACTGCGCACTTTTGGGATTCTACTGCATTGGCAGCCAGCCCTGACATTTCTGGACAGACGGCATTTTGAGCCCCAGTGAAAGGCCAGTTGGCCTGGGGGTCATTGTGGATACCTGTGTGTTGGTAGGGCGCAAGGCCCTAAGGTAATGCCCGCAGAGATGGCATCATGTGGTTAGGCATATATGGGTGTTTCATAATGTGTTTACGCCTAATATGATGATTGCATAATATGCTCTATGCCTAATGTGATTGCGTAATGTGATTTATGCTTGTGTTGCCTATGACATAATGTGGTTATGTTTAGGATGTTTATGCATAATGGGGCATATTAACAACATGTAGCGATAATTATCGCTAAACGCGCTAGCGCGTTTTTTCCTATTGCCGGCTATCGCTGGATTTTATCGCCATGATAGCGCTGTATACTATTAACAACGCTTTGCGCATTGGCGATATAAAATCCAGCAATAGCGGCAAAATGCAGGATCATCGCAGGAAATCCAGCGATATGACATCAGCGATAGGGAAATCCTTGCTGATAGGCCATGGTGGACTTAGCCCATCAATCCACCTCCCATGGAAGAGATGGCTAAGTCAGAATTTTTGCAGGAGTTAAATCCTGCGATAAAGGGGGCTTAGCACGCCTTTTCCTCTCGCATCGCGGGTCAGGGGCAGCCTTGTTAATATGGCGATGCAGAGTTACTGAGTGTTTTCCATTTAGTTTTGCTAAGGTACGCCCACTTTGCATGTCATTAGCGATAATAATCGCTGACATGCAAAGTGGAGTAACAAGGGCTGCTAACTCAAGGAAACACGCGATAGCGTGTCCTTGATAATTGAGCGGAAAAAAAATCGCAGCTTTTCGGCCGAAAACGGCTGCTAAAGTGGCGGAATTCGGCTTGATAATATGCCCCAATGTGTTTATGCTGGTGAGGCCTAGTGCGTAATGTGTTTATGCTAATGAGGTTTGGGCCTAATGTGATTTATTGCCTAATGTCATGTTATGATATTTTAGGATGGTGTTTAATGCTAATGTGATAATGCTTAGGTCATTATGGTACCAGTGGTTACTGGTTGTGTTTTGCATTTACTTACCTGTACTGATGGTTCTGACCGTGGCCCGATTGGCCTGGTCCTGTATATAATCCCCTGTGAATATTGCCTAGTGGCAGTTGGCACAGTGTATATATGTGATTATGATTCTAATGTGTTTATGATAATACAACTCTATTTTTTATATAACCTTGTGTGGAGTTTCTTTTGTAGTGTGCCTAGTGTGTTGCTGCTGTGTGTGTGTGTTGCGCAAACGCTTTACACATTGCCTCTGGGATATGCCTGACTGCTCGTGCCAAGCTACCAAGGGGGTGAGCAGGGGTTATCTTCAGCGTGTAACTCCCTTGCCCTGATAAGAGTGGTGGTTTCTGCCTGGCTTTGGCGCAAGCCTTAGCCAACCAGAAATCCCATTTCTAACATCTATCAAAAGCCCTGGGGAACTTTCTATAATACTCCTCCTCCTGCCTCCACAATGCATACACCTGGCTAGCTGTTTAGCATGGCTTGCATTTCTACATGGTTGTGTACTTATAGCTCTAATGCGATTTTAATGAAGTCTATGAGAACAGAAGACTTCAAAGAACACACTGTGTTTGGCGAACGCCTCATTCCTAATTTTCTCACAAGGTTTAACCCAACCCCAAACCACTATTTCTGCAGTCAGTGAGAGAAATGTATGTGATATGTACTTATGTACTTTACGTCTTTGGAAGTAGGTCGGAACCATTGGCTGAGATTTTAAATTGCTCCCATAGATGAATAGCCTGCAATTGGCCTCACGTAAATCAACCCAGCATGGCTAATGTTTTGTTCAATGACAGCCCAAATTTTAGAGTCAGTGGCATAAATTGAAGCAGAGCACTTCCTCAAAAACAACTTGGGTGGTAAATGTGCCCTTTCTAACACTGCTACAGTTTACCTTGGATCTAGCCCGTGTCTAGTTGGCATATAGGATAACATTGTACTTGACGGATGCCTCTTAGCAAGAAGTGCCAGATCATGAGAAGCAGTATCAGTTATGAAACTGTAAGAAAAACACGTGGAATTAGCACTACTACAATGGTACAAGCAGGTGTCTTACAGCATCCAGATGAATCACCATTTCACTGTTATATGGGGTTATATAGCCCTTAGATACATTGTCGACATTGCTAAGTTAGCATGAGTTTTACTTGCCCTATGCTGCTGCTTTTGCGCACGCCTCTGCTATGAGTTTGTTTTCTTGACACTTTGCCTCTGCCCTGTACATGATAACAGATTGTTTTTCACGTTCTCAGCTTTCCCTTCAATTCTGTCTGAACATAATGTGCAAGGTCGGTCAACAATGTCTCTTGTTATTCTGTTCTGGTCCGTCCCTATTACCTAGACAAAACATGTTACCAACAGCTGCAATGTGGAAGCATCGTGCTTTGATATAACGTTGTTGCATGTTTTTGAAACACACTCGAAGAAAGCCGTTCCATGGAGCTGAGCTCTACTATTCCTATGATGTAAACCTTTGCGTTTAGGCTTTCAGGTAGGGGTCTGCTAATAACGCCTAGAGATCTTCGGTTATATAAAATAACTTCTTACTGCAGTGGGGAGGGTGATTAGGACCAGTTATTTTGCCTTTTTCACAGTCTATATAAAATGAAGACTCCTTTTATATTCTATGGTATTGTAACAATGCTAATGATTCTTGCCTTATGCATTTTGCTGCTGGTTGTGGTTTGCATACTGTTTTATGAATCACTATAGTCAAAATAAACATTTTGAACTTATTTAGTGACTCTGATTATTTTTATTGTGGACAAGTACGTGAGAGCGAAAGAGTGTCTTGTTCCCGCGACTCTGAGGTGAGTCCGGCGTGCTCGTGTTCTGGGTTGTCTAAACATTCGTAGCTTCTTGATATTTGTAGGAGACCGAATGAGACACTATTGCTAGTCGGTTGGGATTTTGGGTACTAAGGTGATAGGAGGTACACCCCTATTTACTGAGGTCCTGTTTTCTTGTGCATAGTTCTGTGTATGAGCAGAATCCCGGCAACATGGCGCCGCCAACGTTTGGTCTGGTTCTTATCTGCGAGACGCTTGAGTAGTGCTCGTGCTGGGCCACAATATCCTCACTTCTATTTCCGGAGACAGCTGTGACGGACTAACCTCCTATATTGACATTTTTATAGGTTTATTCAAGCTTGAAGTTTTAAAAGGTGTTTCTTTTCTTATAACCCGAGTTTGCGCTGCCACTCTTTAAGTTGTTCTACTGTCTTCTCTATAATGGCTGTAGTTGATATTCCGGCTCATAGCAGAGCCGCGCTGAGGGCACACTTGACTCATTATGCAGTCCCTGATGCTGGGACCGCGCTTATTTTTGTGGTAGAAGCCGATCCGGCTCACCAGTTTGAAGTTTTTTAGTCTTGGGTCACCTTTCCGGAGGTGGATGGCACTGATGATTTGTTTCACACATATGCTGCCACTGCCGTTCCTCAGCAGTATCAGCTTTATGGAGCTCCTGAAATTCCGCTTACAGCTTGGCAACACCCTATTTGGTTTAATGGCGCCCTTCCTCACCCATTAACGGCAGTCCGTTTAGGCCCTTTATCTATAGATGGGGCCACGTGGGCCGTTTTGGCTGGGTTTACCCCACACCCACGTGCTTTTACAACTGCTACACTGGCAGAGCTCTGCGTCTTACATACTTCGTTGGTACGCGTATATAGAGCTGTAATACAGTACGTAACACACACCGTCCAGGTGGGACCACCTGGTGCTGCAGTACAACCTGCGGGTCCTGGTGGCGTCACCATCAGTCTCGTTATAGTTAATTCTGTCATGGGCAAGCGCCCACAAAATAAGGATGAATTTCCTTATTGGCTTGCCGAGAAATTTGGACAGATAGAAGCTGTCTTTCCTAATACCACTCCTGTGGATAAACACAGGATCTTAACTATAAGTTTACCCAAAGACTTAATTCCCGAATTGGCTGATTGTAACACCTGTGGCAGGGTGTTTGCAGCAGGATATTCTATGTGTTTCAGCACCCCCTCCATGACCGTACTCCCCTCTGTGATTAAACACGTTCAAGATGAACACGGAGCAGAAGCGGCTGTTGAGCTGGGGATGAGACTGGTGGGAGTGTTCGACGTGGTTGCTGATATGATCCTTGCGAATGTCAAGGGCGATGCCGTTAGCTTTCAAGTAGCAAACCGCTTAGAAGCTGTCGCGGAGGTTGACAGACCACGAGAATTACCAAAGATTATTGCGAAGGCCTATAAAACCATAGGCTGCAATAGTCTGGGAAATAAGCCTACGACTCAAACACAAACGCAGTCTCAAATTCAACAGAAAGCCCAGCCTGACAAGGATGGGCACCCTTTCTTTCCTAAAAAGAATTGGCAAAGGAATAAGAAACAGGGTTCCCAACAACAGAAGCAGGGTTCGCGTGCCAGTTCACCGATGCTTCTGAACGTACTTATGACTTGCGCAATCGCGCTAAAATTAAGTCTCCTGAAAGGTTTCAGGTTCCTGACCAGCGTTCTCCTCGTTCTTTACAGGAAACATCAGGCTCACAAGCCGGTGGAGGGGATCGCCAGGATCGGGGTAGAAGTCAACCTGTGTCACAACTTCGTGAACAGCCTCAACAGTTTGAAGTCAAGGACAAGCAGGGTGATTTCGCACGAACCCGACCTCCTTTTCAAAAGAAAAAGGTTGCCGCATTGACAACGAGATATGCCACAGACGGTGAGGACGCGACTCCTGGATTGGACTTGGGCAGTGACTCTGCTCTGCAGCGCGGCGGAAGTTGCAATAGTCAGGGAGGCTCTACGTCCCCATCTGGATGTGACAGCAACTGACACATTTGTTACAATTGAGACTGCAGATATCCGGGTTGCCCCCCCGGTTAGACTATAAGAAGTCCTTTTCCAAATTGAAGGTGAAATACTGCATCCCATTAAGGTTGTGTTCTGGGAGAATCTAACAGCTACATATGACATTTTTTTGGTGGAGAAGGATTGGCCCCACCCTTTGTGTTAGCCTCTTCTAGAGGGGAAGATGTTATACTTCCGAGTTTTTCACGTTGTGTCCCTGAGGAACAAGCGCAGGTTTTCGCGGAGAAATGGGCTTTGGCCTTAGCCCCAGCGGTGTATCGCAATCAGGTGGGTTGGGATGTTGATTCGCCAGCTCATGAAATACCGTTGCGCTCTATGCCACAACCTCAACCTCAATATCCCATCAAACGTGAAGCGAAGGCTTCATTTTGTGACATTCTAAGACAATTGGAGTATCAGGGGGTCATTGAATCATGTGTATCACCTATGAATAATCCTCTCTTTACTGTCCCTAAACCTGATGGTACTTTTCGGATTGTATTGGATTATAGAAATTTGAACAGCCATTGCCGCACCTTTGCGGTACAAAACACACACAGTTCAGCGCTGGTGAATAATATTGTTCCTAAAAAATGCAAAACAACACTTGACATTTCGAATGGTTTCTACAGTCACAATCTCGACCGTGCGAGTGGTGACCTGACAGCATTCAGTGCCGTCGGAAATCAGAAAACATTTACACGTTTGCCTATGGGGTATGAGAATAGCCCCGGGGCTTTTGCGGCGCACATTGTGTCTTTGTTGCATGACATTGACCCTGAGGCCTTGTCGTATGTTGATGACATCTATTTGACTGACGACGACCTCGCCCCGCATCTTGACCGAGTCGACCACATAATCTTATCTTTTGCCGATTTCGGTTATAAATTCAATTTTGCAAAGTCACACATTGCCCATCTCGCAGTGCTCTTTTTGAGCTATGAGCTCAATAACGAGGAAAAGGGTCTAGCACCTCACTTCCTAGAGAAATGTGCACATTTGCAACCACCTTCTTCTTTGAAAAAGTTACAATCCCTGCTGGGTTTTTTAAACTTCGGGAGGACTTACATTCCCGATTATGCCCAGCGTATCAAACCCCTTTATGCGTTGATACAACCTAGGTTTTCATCTGCCAGCTGGCTTCCAGAACATACTTCCGTACTGCAGTCTTTGCAGGCGGATTTGCTTGCGACTAACTTCTTAATGACTCGTGATAACACCACCAACCTGGTAATACGTATCGTTTCAGGGGCAGTGGGTTTCACATACCTAACATTCAATGAAGGAGACACAATACCTATTGCATACAAATCACACTCGTACACTGCGGCTGAAATGCGTTTTTCTTCTGTTGAAAGAATCTTGATGGCAGTGCAGATGGCGATTCTAAAGGAACGCTCACTGGCGCAGGGCAAATGCATTCTTATGGTCACTCCCTTCCCTGCTTTGGAAGCGGTGACTAAGGCTAGTGACTCGAAGGCATTGCACCCACGTTGGATTCAGTGGGCTACTTCTTTGACGTCTTCGGATGTCACATTTGTCTTTGATCCATCTCTTCAGACTCAGGAGTTTTTGCAGTATGAATTTGTTCATCCTCCTCCTTTGTCGCTTCTTCCTCTGAGTGAATACAAATGCATCATTTATACCGGTGGCTCGGCGCAACCGGCCACGGGTTCCAAACATGCTTATTCAGCGGCTTGCGCTATTGTGGCTGGCTCCATTGAAGATGGAGAGTTTAAGTCATCCATTGTGCACACACAGGCACTAGGAGATTGCACTGCGCAATTGGCCGAGCTGCTTGCTCTTGTTCTAGCTCTAGAGTTTGCTGATCCTCTTGTGAATACTCTTATTGTTTGCAATTCTTACTACTGTGTCCAGTCGTTCAATGACAACTTATTCTTTTGGTCTCAAAATGATTACCGCGATTCTAAAGGCAGCGCAATTAAGCATAAAACGCTTTGGGTTCGAGTCGCAGATCTTAAACAGCGTCTGCCTCTCACACATGTTATTCACACTCTTGGCCACCAATGTGTCGGAACACACGCTGTTGGTAATTCTCTGGCTGATGAAGCAGCAAAGTCTGCTGTAGCCACGTGTTCCGTAGCAGCAGTTACAAGATCTATGACTAAGGGATAATAATGAGATTCTGGCAGCGGTCGCTGCAACTAGGGAGGGAGGTAATTATCCTGCGGGTTTCCCTTCTAAATACTCTTATCATGTAACTCCCGAACAGGTTCCTTATGCTACCATTCCTTCAGTTGGGGATCGGCTGATTCCCAACTCTGACCGCAGACAAGCTTTGATCAAGGCCGCACACGAAAGCATTGCTTCGGCCCATGCTGGTGTGTCAGCAACAGTCTCTATTCTTCAGCAACGTTACTGGTGGCGTGGTTTATATAAACAGACTCGTAACTATGTTCTTTGCTGTGATGTTTGTCAACAAATCAAGCCTTCTACAGTCCCACGACCACCACAAACACAGCTATGTATTTCTAATATACCTTTTGGCTGTGTCTATCTTGATCACTGCTCTCCTCGTTCTTCTGATACTGCATACAAGTATATCTTGGTTGCGGTTGATTCCTGCACTCGATTCCTGTGGGTATGGCCACAACGTAGTGCTGATGTTCGAAATGTCATCAGGGATTTGCGTGTCTTTATCGGGATGTTTGCCTGTGGTACCTTCCATTCTGACCAAGGTCCAGCATTTGCCTCTAAGGCTTACAAGGATGCGATGAAGTTGTTGGGGGTACAGGTGCAGTTTTCATCTCCATACAGGCCTGAGGGCAATTCAGTTGTTGAGCGAATGAACCGTGACTTAAAGCAATCCTTGATGGCTAGAGTCTTAGGTACTGGCAGGGACTGGCTCTCCCACTTGTATGGGGTTCAACGTGCGCTAAATAATCTCCCTAGAAGATCTCTGGGCGGGCGAACCCCTTACGAAATGCTCTTTGGCTTTCACATGTTTGTTCCTGACCTTGATGGTCTGGACATTGTGTCGGCTGCCTCTAAGTTTGACATAGATAATCATTCTGCTATGTTACAGGATCTACAAAAGACACGTGATACTCTGGCAACTGAGCATTTACCATCTTCGCCTGCTGATACACAACTGATTCCTATTACCGGTTGGCTTCCTAAAGTTGGAGATCTGGTTCGGGAGAAGATTGAAAACAAAAAAGAATTTGGCCCCTCTTACCATGCTCCGGTTTCAGTGCTTGGGCTGAAGGGTACTCGTACTGTCATTCTACCACCATTGCCAGGTCGCAAAGACAACAGGTACATCTCAGTGGACAATGTCAAGTTACACCGTGTGGCGGATTCTGAATAGTGTGACACCTGCAGTTTCGTGCAACGCAATATCCTTAGCACCGTTAACTTTGTCGTCACGTGCTGCCACCAGAATGTCTGCTCATATGATGGACGCTGTAATTGATCTTCAGCCTTTGCGACAATCCTCTTCTGCAATGGATATTGCGTGCCCTTTTCCGGCTATTGATTCCGTGAGTGAGATGCCATCTAGCCCACGAGTACGAATGGACGATTCGACGCTTTCACCTTTGCTTGCAAGTACAGTGAGTGCCTGTGATGGAGAACCGGCATACTTTTCTTCTGCCTTGTCCTCCTCATCTTCCAGTTTGTCTGATGCGCCTAAGTCTAAGTTGCGTATTTTTTACTCCTGGTTCAAAATGACATACTTCGTTCCCCATGGACCTATATTTGGTTGGTGCTTATCCTGATATTTCTCTTCATGTCAATTGGATTTGTGACAGTGTTCTACTTACTTATAAATGGTCATTATCTCCCTGAACGCTCTGCAGTAAAAATGGTTGATGGAACTTTGGCTCCTCACACATCGTCCCATATCATGAAACGTGACAAGTCTTTTGTGAACATTTCAGCTTTCCTAGTTCCCGATGGCATCGTTTGGGACAAAGTAGCTTACGAAATCCAAGGCCCGACTGAGGTCCTTAGAGTTCTGTACGTATTTTGCGTCTCATTAGGATATGTGGTGACACGGGACATACATTCGGATGATTGGGATGTGCAGGCAGTTCATGCATTGTTTTCAGATTTAAAATATCATGCTGCCTTTGATGCTGAAGATTTGTATTTAAATTTTGCCAATTATGGTGATCTCTTTTGCTATCAACATTATGGGCATCATTTTTTACACAAAACAAACACCATGAGACCTGTTTTTAATTTTACCCAATGGGAACATTGTCCCACTCCCTTAAAGGGAGTTCTAAAACTCTTAGAACTAAGTTCGCCTATTTTTCAGATTATGATTTGACTAATCCTGAATCCTATTTTTTCGGCTTAAAAATCCCCTGCATCAAAGTACCTGTTATCCCACACTAAACTAATTTATGCCAACTCGCTTAGAACACAGCTGGCCACACATGGTTATGACCATTGGAAACAGACTATAGATTTAAAATCAATCTGGGGCACAAAGCCATGGCAGGTTCAGGGCATGAGGCATTACATTGTGCCTGCCTGATCCCGACTCAATTGCTTTTTTTAAATAGAACCATTTACCAAACATCCTGTTATGGCCTTGCAACTGTCAAAAACCTAAATACCCCCTCAATTCCATCATTAGCTGAATATAATAATTGGTGGTTATATAATAACTACACCATTGAGGCTTTGCAGGCTCTCCTTCAAAATGCCTCCTTTAATGTTTCTGAAATTGATCCATTAGGATGGTTGTTGTGGCAATCTAATGCTAATGCATGCCAGTTGCGTTTCTATACTGTTACACCTGGTTTCGTTCTGACTAAGCCTGATCCTCGTTATCCACCTCATCATTCTGTGACTACATACTCGGTAGGTAAGTTGTGCCAGCAATGGCTAGACCACTCTACCCTTGCATCTGTCAAACACCTTTCGATCCTATCGAATGATATAGATTTGGCTGATTTACTCCTAGGCCCACGTAATCCAAGGGCCAAGAGATTTCTTTATGCCTCTTATAATGAAATTTGGAAACTTTCACAGATGGAAGCCGCCTTCCGTCTGTGTCAAATTGACCAGGCAAACTTGGAAAAAGTCCTTGCTGTAGTGGACAACAGCATTAACACGCTTTCTTCACGCATTTACACCTTAGACAACATTGTTTCTTCTGTAATAGATATTGTGCAAAGTGATGTTTCTGTGTTATATCATGGTCAGAATCAGTTAAGGTCGGTCATGCAATTTGCTTGTACATTGCAGACACTGAAAATGGGTAAAGTGCCTTGGGATTATTTAAATGCCACTGCTTTATTTTTGCCTTTTAACCTGACTGATAAACAGAAGTTTATGTCCATGAAAGATGCTGTATATACGCTGTTACATATTGAACAATAGGAGCCTTTGCCGTTCTCGGTAGCGGAAACGGACTCTGCTGTTTGGTTAATTCATGGCGTTATCACTTTGCCCTTTTCACTTTTTCAATTTAAATCATGTATGCAACACTTTCCTGTTGGCCGCTTTGAACCGCTTGGCACTGCTTTTCTGTATGAATTATGGGTCCTGCCCTTTGCTTATCGGGGTTTGAGGGAGGATAAAGAAGTTTTCCTCACAGGGGAGGAGTGTGATTCGGTAGTTGGTCACTCTCTAGTGTGCAAACACGTTAAATTACACGGCGAGTATAACGTGTCAGCGCCCAATCTAGTTTTCTTTTTAAAAGGGACCCCAGTACATTGCTTACTAACGGCAGCTATCTCATTTTAAACAATCAAGACTGCTGTGGTTTGCGGGCGGGTGTCCCATACTTGGTAACTGTTTCCCAGCGCGTAACTTGCTGTAACAATGTCCTTTTACCGCCCCCGCATGGGTGTTTAGATTCCTCACTTTGGCCTTCCATTCCGACTTTGAAAACAGAGTTCAACAAGTTGAGCAGGCTCAAAGCCCTTTTATTCCAACAGGAGGTGGCCCTCATTTCTGCCCGTGAAACATTCAGGTTGCAGGTGGCACGGACCTCGAGTGAGATACAGTCGCTTCTTAACACTAACCTCCCACTTCATTTTGGGGAACTAATTCACCAAATATTTAATGCATCTGATACGACAGGCCTTGCCCATTTTTTTTAAATGTGTGGGATCTGGCCTGGTCTCTTCCTTTCAAACTATATTCGGGGTAATACCGGCTTTTATTCATTCTATATTTTCCAGTGTCTTCGGAGGGTTCCCCTTAATATTGGCGCTGGCAGCTGGAGTTCTGATCCTTCTCCTTGTGATTCGCAATGGCTGCTCACTTTGTGGCTCTGCACAGGCCGGCACAGCTACAACTGTGCAGTGATCGCCTATATGAGGCTTTTGGATGCTTGCCTTTAGCCACACTTGGCGTAAGTTATGACATGACATTCTGATTTGCCTATTTTACTTGCGTGAAACCAGTGCTTCATTGCAAACGATGTCATTTCTCCTGGGTGATGGAACTTTGTTTATCGAACACGTGGTGTCCAATCCCTGATTTCAGCCGGTTGATGGGTCCCTTAGAGGCTCATGACGTGGCTTGTTCTGTGGATGGTCCAATGACACGTGCAGCTTTACTTGGAATCTTGGATCAATGGGATATCTGTGCTGCTGCGCAGACTTTCCTACAACGAAGTTTCATTGAATATCACACAAGTTTGCCTTTTCTACTTTTGGATGCTCCTGCTTGTGAGGAACATGATTGTTCCTTCGGCTTACTAAATTGGATGTCATCGTTTTTTTCCACCAATGACAATGATGAACTATTGGAAGGAATTGCATTCCTTTGCACCCAAACCTTCATGGCTTGACTACTTGGTTCGTCCCTACTCCACTGTCTGGCATACAGACTCTTTTTTCAAGCTCAAAGTGCCTTTAGCTTTTTTCAAACTTTCCCTTTTTTTCTCTCCGATTTTCTTTTTTTTTAGAAAGTCCCTTACCGATATTTTGGGCAATGCCTGACTTTTAAACTCTGTTTTTGTTCTTCTGTCTATGTCCTACTGACTTACCAGGCGGAGGGTGTTATATGGGGTTATATAGCCCTTAGATACATTGTCGACATTGCTAAGTTAGCATGAGTTTTACTTGCCCTATACTGCTGCTGCTTTTGCGCACGCCTCTGCTAAGAGTTTGTTTTCGCAACACTTTGCCTCTGCCCTGTACATGATAACAAATTGTTTTTCACGTTCTCAGCTTTCCCTTCAATTCTGTCTGAACATAATGTGCAAGGTCGGTCAACAATGTCTCTTGTTATTCTGTTCTGGTCAGTCCCTATTACCTAGACGAAACATGTTACCAACAGCTGCAATGTGGAAGAATTGTGCTTTGATATAACATTGTTGCATGTTTTTGAAACACACTCGAAGAAAGCCGTTCCATGGAGCTGAGCTCTACTGTTCCTATGATGTAAACGTAGGGGTCTGCTAATAATGCCTAGAGATCTTCTGTTATATAAAATAGCTTCTTACTGCCGTGGGGAGGGTGATTAGGCCCGGTTATTTTGCCTTTTTCACAGTCTATATAAAATGATGACTCCTTTTATATTCTATGGTATTGTAACAATTCTAATGATTCTTGCCTTATGCATTTTGCTGCTGGTTGTGGTTCGCATACTGTTTTATGAATCACTATAGTCAAAATAAACATTTTGAACTTATTTAGTGACTCTGATTATTTTTATTGTGGACAAGTACGTGAGAGCGAAAGTGTGTCTTGTTCCTGCGACTCTGAGGTGAGTTGGGCGTGCTCGTGTTCTGGGTTGTCTAAACATTCGTAGCTTCTTGATATTTGTAGGAGACCGAATGAGACACTATTGCTAGTCGGTTGGAATTTTGGGTACTAAAGTGATAGGAGGTACACCCCTATTTACTGAGGTCCTGTTTTCTTGTGCATACCTCTGTGTATGAGCAGAATCCCCGCAACATCACCTGCTCTGTTCGTTTATTCTTCTACCCAATAACTTTGTAGGCACCAGTTAGTCTTCCCTTCAGCTATTCTTTATTTACTCCCTTTGAGATATTGAAGGTCCTAAATTTCTGTGGTTCTTGTCCTGTCCTCCCTGGTGTCAGAAGAAGCACATGCCTACGTCTCCCTTACCTCATTTTCTTCTCCCTGCATCTCCAATCAGAGCTGAACCTGCACTCGGACACTTTGCTCCCTTGAGCCTTGAAAAATTCCAGGCTGGTGGGTGTATCTGTGTTTGCGTTTTGATGGAATAGTCTAAAATAACATTTAATGTCCATGCCAATGAAACAATTACAGAAAACTCAAAAAAACAGATTATCAAATAGTAAAATACAAAAACTACTGTTAACACCTTAGAATTATTAACGACCGTTCTCTCTCATATCATCCATTTCAGACATAAATGATAAAAAGGTCCGAGCGTTTGCAAATATTTTAATATCATATCTAAAACAAGCAAGGCATAATTGGGTAAAATATTTACTAGTGCAACGACTTGAACAGCTAATTGTTTCTTTATACACAAGCAAGGCATTCACAAATCTATGAATATGCTGCAGAATAAGGCCCAATGTGGCATCAGAATCAAACAATGAGCTAACCTATCGAGTACCATACTTAAATGCCCTTCATAGCCTAAATGTGTCTTTTTGAGGTCAATACCATTTATATGAGCTTCTTAACCATTATAGTAACAAACAACAATTTTAAGGCTTGTTGTTTCTTAACAGTTTTGCAAGCCAAGTGACCAATGAGAATAGAAATGCCCAAAGGCATATACCAGCTATTGACACTGAGTATATTTACAAGAAATGGCACTCCGCTGTTTTCATGCAGCAGAGCGTCAAAAAATCTACAGCTGCTGTACGACAATTCCTAATGCCATGCTCTTGGCGTATTTACAATACGGCTCTACATGGCGTTAGGAAAAGCTAGCGGCAGAAACAAATGGTGCTAACACGAGCGTCAAGTTGGTAAAAAAATGCATGCTACAGTGCAAAAGGTGACATTCAGCCAATTAGCAGCAAGAAAAACCACGCTAGCCGGCCTAACGTCACTTTTCTGCACCTAGCATGAAACATCCCACCCCACAAAAACGCAGATAAGGAGAAAAAAAAATTACACTTGCCTGAATGCAGAATGGAGAAGCCAGGAAGGAGCACACCACAGGACAACAATCCCACCACACCTCCCCCCAACCCCACCAACTCCACTACCAGCCAGGATGGCCAGCCAGAATCCAAGGGCAGCCGCGGTCCATGCAGGTAACAGCAGTGGGGCGGTGGGGCCGTGTAAGGGGGGATTTCGAGGGACGATGCAGAGGGAAAATTAATTATTTATTTAATTTTCCCTCGGCATCATCCCTCGAAATCTCCCCTTACATGGCCCCACCACCCCACCGCTGTTACCTGCAAGGACCACGGCTGTCCAAGGGGAAGAGGAAAAGGAAATGTAGGTTAACTCAGGAGGAGAATGAGACCTTGATTGCATCAACACCAGCTCTTCGTCAGCTCCAAAGTGTTATTGGGGACCAAAAAGGCCATATGGAAGTCCATAGTGGACAAGAACTGCGTAGCTGAAGTCAAGAGGACAGTGATGGAATGTAAGAATCGTTTGCACAATGCCAAGGCCAAAACTAAGGAGAAACTGGCAACAAATCTGCAGGCAGCATTACAGACTGGTGGTGGTAGTCCAGCGCAGCAGGAGGAGCTTCATCCCTTGAAGGAGCAGGTGTCCGCAGTCATCTATGAGGAGTCAGTGGCTGGAGTAGTGGGACAGGACAGTGCTGAATATGAGCAACTGCATCAGCCACAGGGTAAGTACCAACAAGGGACAAAGGGGGGAACTATGTAATGTCGTTCACTCCAGGCAACTATGTGCCAGCTCTCTGCTGCACTGTGTGCAGGTCAAACGGTTGCCACCTGGCTACTCTATGCTTAGATATGAGATCAATGGAAGGCTCATGGGCATTTTGATCACATGTTAGCATAGGGCAGCATTGCCAGCCTTATAGCTGGACTATCGTAACTCAAATTGAAAGAGCAGCAATGTGCTTTTTCTGCAAGATATGGAGCATTCCTGTATTAACTGCATGCGCTGGGGCAGATACTGCAGACTTATACAAAAGTTGGCACCCCTGCACCTTAGTTCAAGGATACCTGTGTTGCTTCTACCTAGATGAATGTGCACCAGTAGAAAGGAAAGCACAGGGAAGTGTTGTAATGTCCTAAACACAGTGCAACCCTGCACTTTCCTATTCACACATTTTGGGGCAGCAAGATGGTTTCTTGCGAGTGGTGCACCACATGTCAATGAAAGATGTCTCTCTGTCACACCTGGGCCCATGCACTTTCACCTAGGCTAGTAATTCCTAGCAGACATTTGGTATATCACAAGACGAACAACACAACTGAGGGATGGGGGATCTGTAAATTGTCACTTCCATACTCGCCTAGAGCAAAATACATGGCATGGAGCTGTCCTGGCATGCAGGTTTAGACCACACATGTGTCAACTGCCATAGTAGGGACATCCTCAACTCATCTTGTCTACAGATATTTGACTGGGTGTGGGTATGAATGCCACCTATGTACACCAGCGGAACATGGGCCATAGTTAAAGTAAAAAGGCATAGGGTGTTGGTGCATACATATTGGCTGTGCCAACATGCATCATTTTGCAAATGCATGGATGGGCCGTATTCACTAGATTACGTACCATCCCTGTGCAAACCCCTACGCTGCTGCAAAAAGAACAGCTATGCACCAACGCAGGCACTCTTGCACCATGGCTCAAGGTTGCTGTGTTGGTGCATGGCTGTCATCATAGGTGCGAGCGCAGAGCAAAACACATGAGGTGCGCCTGATCCTTGTTAATATGATGCTGTCCTGTATATGTGGAATGACGCAGGGTTGTGTAGATAAAGTGCGTGCTGTGCTGTGTTGTGCCATTACAATGTAAACATGCCCCTCGGTAGGTACACATCACCATTCCCAGCAACACTACCATCTGGGGTGCTGCTTGACACATGTCACTCTATAAAAGCCTGCCATGTCAGCCCATTGGAGATGGCCACTCATGATGAAGGTGGTGTAGGCACTGGAGAGTCATCATATGATCAGGGTCTGATCACTGTGTGGGAGTTAGTTGGCTGTCAGGACCTATTTTGAAACAGCCAGATGGGTAATGGGCACATACAAGTGCGTGGATTGGATTAAAGAGATGTCTGACACCCTGCAGATGACCAACTCTGGTCATGATGAAATGGCATGAACATCAGTGATTAGATTCTGACGACTAGGACAGGGCTCATCCACTCAAAGTGGGGACACAGAGGTACTGATGACAATGATGAGGTCCTGTCATTTGAAATAAAATACAGTGCTATCTGCCATCCACTCCCAAGCGCAACAGCTGTCCTATGCATCAATGAGGAAGTGAAAGTGCCAGGTCATTCACTATGTTTGTCAACTGCATTAAACCATGTCAACATGTAGAAAATATCACCAATAACATTTCCCCATCTCATTGCAGAGGATGAACCCTTACCTCCTGGCCAACACACTGTCCTGGACATCAGTGATGATGGTGATGATGACAACCTACCAACCATCGACCATGACACCCCCCAAGAGCTCCTGGACTCCATTGGGACACCATCTCTGGACCTGGGGAGGGTCAGCAGCATTATGGCATCTCCACATACCCTGCCTAACAACCAACCGGCACCACCTCCCACCAAACCCAGACCTCTGGACTCCGAGGACACAACCATTACCTTCCAATGGACTGCGGTAGGAGTCCAGCTGGAGTTGGCAGATCCGTGGGTGCCTCAGTCCCAATAGGGACAACACTGCCACCACCAGAGGCACATACTCTCTGCTCCGTGGCCTCTAGCAGTCCCTGGCTACATCGCTGGTGTCATGAGGCAGCGGCATAAACAACTGCCATCCAAAGTGGCACCAGCCATGTGGCCAGAGAGAGCTCGGGGCTATCCGAATCATCTTGGTGACCATGGAGTGGAAGCAGGACTCCCACATGGCTGCCTACTACTGAAAGTTTGCTGCTGTGTTGCAAAACCAGCAGATACTCCTCGCTGCAGTGATGCCTCATGTATTGACACAAATGAATGCTGATGCAGGCACGGCATCACATCTTCAACCCCTGATGTGTGTTTGCCTCCCTTGACTGTCACATCTATGACACCGTTCTTACGGGAGACACTGCACACATCAGAGGAGGAAGATGTGTACTGTACCTCTTTCGAATGAAAAAGTCTGTGGTAGCATTCATCTCTGTCATAAAACCAGTTTCTCCTTAGCCCTGTGCTGATCAACATGCTAGGGAACATTTGCTGTCACTGTCCTCATTTTGACATTGCCCTGTTCATCTTGAACATTTGTGGTCTGACATTGTGGCCTATCCTTCCTGACGACACTGTGATCATCCTCCTGACTGATCCATTCCTAATACTCAACATGTCCCATGCCATGGTCCTCACAAGGACTCTGTCTGGACATCCACTGGCTCAAAACATCCTTTGGGATTGTTGTCCACTCAACTCTAACTGTGAGACCCTTCAACATTTGTACATGTAAATAAATGCACCAATAAGAACTACCTGTCTGTTGTTCATCTCTATGAGTCAGGACAAGATTCACCGTTGGCTAATCAGTGAGGCTACTACACCAAATACTATCAAAAGGGACATCATTGTGTTAGCAGAGTCTGGGACAATGCTAGGCAGTGAGAGATTAACAAATGTTGAACGCACCTATTGTGTGATGATTAGAAAGTGCATATTCAAGGTGGCTAGAATAAAGTGCAACTGGTGCCATACAGTCAATGTTAATGGTGAGATCAGTCACCCCACAAATGCTGGGTCAATCAATGGTTACTAGCAAGCAGACCACATTGGGTTGACAAGTACACGTTGCAAGTGTGAGAGGTTACGGGGCAGCCATCAGTGTATGAGTCCCAATACCTACTTTATGTGCAAAAGTCATAGGGCACAACATTCCTCTGCATTTTGCATTCACAGCACACATTGATCTTGTATGTGAGTACAAAATGAGCACTCTGTCATCATGCATCCATTAATGCCACTTCCACTGCTCAACAATGTCTGATTGTAAGATCATGTCAAGTCATGGGCAGTATGGCAGATCCCTGTCCATAGCTAAGTAAACCACTCACACATGTTACCAGACACTGCAAGCTAAAACTAGTGCAAGTACTAAAGTTCACAGGAGCACACTAGATCACTCACACACAGAAAAGCATGACATACACCTGTATGTATCAAACCAGTAGATTTAATGGAAATATAAAAGTAATAATAGACATACCTTTCGACCCTATGCTAAATACCTATCTTAACCTATCCTACAATACTTTAGCCTGTCTAATACTACAAGCTATCTTAACTTAGCTTAGCTTAACCTACACAACTAGTACAACATTGAAAACATCAACCCCCCACCCTCCTTAAGTCACATTTTAACACAGGACAACAAAAAGTACACCTTAACATCAACTACCTACACGTGAAACCTAAACAATCATATATTTTTGGGGTATTTTATAAAACGTTTTCATTTTTTATGACATATAACACACCTCCTACCCCCTAACCAACCCAAAGTAGCCCTACACAACAAAAAAACAACCCATCCCCAAAAACCCCTAATACTACTATCCTTACACTACACTAAAACTACTCTACCCTAATCTAAGCTATAAACTACCCATCAAAAATGTCTGCCTGTCAAGCAGGCTGCATGGCAAGAGTGGTCCTTGTGGGTCTCATCACTTGCCCTGCCTAACTGCCTGGTTGATGTCCTGTAGCAGGTACAAGGCCTGGTCCACATTATTTTTCACCACAGCCGTACGGATTTTGATCTCGGATATGTCCTCCCTCATGTCATTTTCAAACTTTAAGGGCCCTCCTGTGGGCTGATGTGTGGGTGCCGGTACTTGTGAAGGTCCACTTGTTGAGGTGCTAGGAATGGCTGCTTGAGAGGGCCTTGCAGTAGGTTGTCCATGGCTGGCCGAGCTTCATGTGGTGGTGGTTGGCGGGCCCTTAGGAAAGAGAAACCACTGCCCCGGGCCTTTTCCGTCTGGTAACGTCACTTCATGGCCCTGTATGAAGTTGCAACCCACTTGATTCAGTGGTAGCACATCTTACGCTTGTTGAAATTGTGCAGCTCATCAGAGGTCATGTTGTCCGTCTATATATCAATCATAGGCTGACTAGGAACAGGGTTCAACATCATGAAATAATTACCATTACACCTAAGGTAGTTGCGCCTACACTCTACATACACCTTGCAGTTTTGAGTGACTATACACATACCTATACCTAGCATATTTGATGTTGATGGGCCTAATTGCAAAGGCAACCCATTTGTTAGACTGTGCAATATAACACCATAGCCAGATCTAAATATGACCATTATGGTACAGAGTATGTGTGCAAACTTACATTTTAGGTGCCCATTGAATGGTACACATTTCCACCTTCACAGTGTAGTAGTGAACCTTGGGCATTCTGCAATGGCCTGATGCCATGGGCATTGAACACATTCAGAAGTTTCATGTCATAACAACACATGTCTTGCCTCCCAACATTCAGTAATTGATAAGGCAAGAAGCCATATCAGGATACATTGCTACCTATACAGACCAATTGGTAATCAATACATGTAACTATGGATGGTGGAAAAGTTCACCAGTTCATATTGAGCAAAATGAGCCCTCCCATATTTGACCTGTAGCACATCAACGGTAGAATAGCCACCTCTGAATACATTTTCCCAATACCATGGCATGTGTAAATGACATGCATACTGTTGCATTCCCACCCACATCATGATCTATGGTGCATCCACTACCACATGTGTTAGCATTGTCTGACACTGGGATCATCGCTCCCCTCACAAACAACTTTCATATTGTCCTTTCCTGATAGGCAAAGTGTACTCATCTACAGAAGTCAGAGGCTGATAGAAATGCAACATGTCACCACAATTTTGCATTGCCTAGTCCTCACCTTCAAGATGATAATTTGTGAGAAGGATGCACAATGAACCTGGCAGTTCCCAACACATCTGACATGACACTCACTCCTTGCACTGCACTTATTGCACAGATGAAGGCACTTACCGGTGAAGTTCATGTTGCTGAAGTTGGCCATCTCAGGTTCTGTGTAAGCGGGTGGTCCAGCTACAAGATATAACAAGTAAAGCACATCATTTGCCTTATTACACATATATAAAAAGCAACAACAGCTCAGTACATATGCAAGGCTATTGGCCATGTAGCCTTTCAGGTTCTAAGTGTTCAGATGACACACTTGACATGCTTGGATGATACGCATTGGTATGGCTGGCTCAGTTAAACATACATGTGAATGTCTTACACATGTACCTGTTGGTCATTTAGTAGGCCTGGGCAGAGTTTCCAGAGTTCTGCTATGCAGAACTCCGTGAACTGGCCAAAAAACTCTGCCGTGCTACGCGGGGTTCTGCAAGCAGCAGAGTGCATCAGGTCGCACAGTTTGGGCTTATTTTCTAGTGCCGGGTGTTTGTCCCGCGTTGGAAAATCAGTGCAAACAGCACCATGCGCAGCGCAAGAGGGAGCTGCTTCTTTCTGCTGCTCAAGTAGATTTTCTACTTGAGCAGCAGCTTACTTAACATGAACGGATGGTTTCTCAAAGCGAGCGGTCGCGACCATCCGCGACCGCCCACGTTGAGAAATCTTGCTGGGAGGTGGCCTAGTGTTGGATTTTCCTCACTCGTCAACTTAACTTTGGTGAGGGCAAACGAGGAAAAAACTACACTCTGCTTCACGGAGCAGAGTTTTTCAAAACTCTGGGTGCTCTGTGGAGCGCAGATTGCAGAAAACTCTGCAAACTCCGTGAACGGAGCAGAGATCACTGCCCTGGCCTGCCATTTAGCACAACCACAAGCTGAGTGGCATCACTATCCAAATACACAATGGTAGCTGACTTGGATGATGCTGTGCACCTACACAATTCACGTATCACACTCAGTAAAGTGATTGTATCCGGAGGCCCTCTGAAAAGCAGACACCAATAAATAAGTAAGCTACATACATCTTAATTAATTCGTACTGGTCCACTAAGAAACTTGTGAACTCTACCTGTCAATTAGAGGTGAGCTAAGCAGTGTAAGCCATGGCAGACATCATTGATGCCAGCCAATTCAGGGGAGAGACCATTTTGTGGAGACTCTGTCCATAGGTATGAATGTGTTCTTTTTATTCCCCAAGCCTCCGTGCTTGCTATTGTTGTTTGGCCATGTGGCTGGCAGTCATTTTGTGCAACCAGCCAGTGTTGTTTTGCCATGGGCTTGCATCTGTTCTTTGTTCCCTATGCCTTCTTGCTCATTGTTGTTGTTTGACCACGTGGCACTAGCTGACAGCCATTTTGTGCATCCAGCCAGTGTGCTTTTGCCATAGGCTTGCATGCATTCTGTATTCTCCATGCCTCCTTACTCAGTGTTGTTGTTCAGCCATGTGGTACTGGCTGGCAGCCATTTTGTGCATTCAGCATGCTTTTGCCACAGGCTTGCATGGATAGATATGATATTATTTTAATACTATGCATGAGTATCAATGTAGTATGTATATTAAAAATATGATTTTGATGAACAGTGCTTATACACTACATGCATTTTTGTATTTTCTTTTTATTTTACACCTCTTTGCCTCATAGTAGGTTTCATTGGCAATCATTGATAGTTTTTTTAAATGTAATTTGAAATTGTATCTTTTTAATTTGTAGGGTTTTAATTTTTAAGTAGAATTTTTTTATTTCTATTTATATTTTTGTAAACTTTTTTAATGTTTTGTTAAAATTGTTTTTATCTTTTTATAATTTTGTAAACTTTTTCTAAAAAATGTTTATGTTGTTTTTAATTTTGCCTCAGTCGATCCATTTATCCATCCATCCATCCATCCACCATTACCGCACAGCCGCGCAGCAGCATTTCAGTTTTTGTTTTTTAGGTATAACTCCATTTCCTCCTGGACACCCTGGCTGCGGTGCACTGCAGACACATCAGCATCATCCATTTTTTTAATGATTATTCCATTTCTCCCTGGACCATATTGCCTGCCATACAAGCACAAACTTCCCTGCAGTTTTTTAAAAGATTATTATTGAATTTACTCATGCAGTTCCGTGAGTGCCACAGATGTCTCGTTTAAGGACATGATGGAAAGAGTTCTATTTGTCTATTGTGTATTCCTGATGTGGAATTACATTTTGTGGTATGGTGTTGTGGTTTGACTTTAAAGTGGTTATTATTTATTACCTGAGTAATCAACCAAACTAATATGCCCTTTGTCTGTACTAATTCAAACTGCAACAATGTCATGTTTCACTAAATGGTTTTCTTGCTTGTTTGTTTTTAGGTGCACAAGAGAAGAGACATCACTCGCAGTACTGTCAAACAGAAAACCTGTACAGTGATTTCACATGTCGGTCCTGCAATCTCTTCTGCTTGTGCAGCTTAGTGCCACTGCCAACTGAGAGCTTTAAGATGACCCCAAGGAAAGTCACTCAAAAGAAAGTTACTTTCAGTGAGAAAAAGCAGCTTTCTACCAATGACATGTCGTCTGAAACCTTTTTCGGACAACATTGTGTGCTTGCCACACTACCATCTGGGTAGCAAGCAGGGAGCAGCACTCCTGCATCAACAGTATCAGCCCAACCTAAGCCCAGAACCATGTCGGCCAGTTAAGCAGCCACTGAAATCATGGCGATGCCAACGAGCAGTGAATTTGACTTGAATGTGCCCCTTTCGCAAAGTAGTACACAATCGTTTTGTTAACGTAAAGTGGACAGCAGCCACAGCCACCAATACTAGATCTTCCTGAAGTTGGAGCAGTAGAGGAGGTTGAGCTTCCTGCCGATCAAGAACCTCAACTTGTAGAATCATAGGCTTCCAGATCTCCAACAAGGAAAAGAAAGCCTACTACTCTACCATTTTTCCAAACACCACTTCTGATGATGGTGATACACACTTCGAGTGGACCCCGGCAGAGTCTTTGTATATGCCAGGAGAGTCAAGGGAAAAGAAATGTTCCGGAAAGACTTAGAAATATGGAAGGGGATAAAGAGGAGGATGACAACAATGAGCTGGTAATTGTGGAAAGTGACACAGAGGAGTCTGACATTGCTATTCAACCTGCTCCGAGGGATATGGCACAGGTAGCACTGCCAGCTCCATTATTTGCAAATCTCTGGATGAGACCTGCACCAACCCCAACCTCAGTAGAAGTATTCACAGTGGAGAGGCAATCAGCAAAGCCCCCACCTACCTCCAGTTCTTCCTCAGGCATTGGCAGTGGCACAGTAAAAAAATACTTCTACCAGTTTGGGACTTTTTTATGGTTAGTAAAGAGGGGGAGCACATTGCAGTATGCAACATTTGCCACATGAATGTTCATTGAGGTAAGTCTTGTTTACATTATGGTACTGGAGGCCAAATGACCCATATGAAAACACACCTCACAATCAAGTGAGATTACCATCTTAAAAAAACTACTGGATGTGGTTGTGGTGGTGAGGAGAGCCGGGGAACATCAGCTACAAGCCCAATCACAGTGAGATGTGAAGATGACGAAGAAGAGAGTGACATCCTCGTGCAAAGCAGCTTTGGTGCCAGCAGAATCACCCACCTCGGTGACTTCACAATGGCACACGAAGACTCAGAGTGAGATGGAGACACCACGGCATACAGTCACTGACTCACCACAACGCACATTAAGTCTACCACCACCTACTTCTCAAAAGTCGCTTGTGTCAGTGATCCCAGAAAAGAAGAAAATCCAGGCTACTATTATGGGCATGTTTAGGCGGGATGGACCCTACGAGTGCAACCACTCAACGGCACGTTTGTACAATGGAAAGCTGGCAAAATTGTTCGCGCTCGACCACCTCCCTTTTTCTTTTGTGGAAGGAGTGGGATTCTTAGAATTTGTGGCAGCCATCTGCCCGAAATGGAAGGTTCCAAGTCGGACCTATTTAGCCAGAGATGCTGTTCCCACACTGCAACATGATGTGCTGGAATTGGTTGGACAAGTTTTGCAGCAAAGTGTTGTTGACTCTATCCACCTGACAACATACATGTGGACCAGTTGTCAGGTGACTGATTACATGTGCATCACTGCACACAGGATCTTTATTGCGGGGCTAAAGCAAATAATATCTACACGTCCTGGCCCTGTAGAGAGAGCATTCAGCGGCATACAACAGTGCCCATGTTTGCCATCAAGAAAAGACATACAGCTGTAAATATCTTGGAGGATTTTGACAGAAAGGTGGCTGAATGGCTGCGAACCTGAGGCCTTAGAATTGGATTTGTTGCCACGGACAATGGCAGTAACATAGTCAAGTCCATGGCAGACGGTGTCTATTTCAAAGTCCTGTGCTAGTCAAATTGCCACAACCTGGTGGTGCAAGACATAGTCAGCAACATACTGACCATCTGCAGAAGAATCTTCACCCATTTCAGCCATTCTTTTAAAGCCCAGAAGCAGCTGCAGATTATTCAGCATGCTATTAGAGTACCAGTTAAAGCCCTGATACAGGAGGTGCCAACATGTTGGAACTCAACCTATTACATGTTGCAACCTCTGTTCGAGCAGTACAAACAGATCAATAACTATGTCATTCAAAGAGGATGGGATTCAGTTGTGGAAGCTATGACCATGGATGTGGAGAAATGGGGTCCAGTCAAATGCTTAACACAACTGCTACTCCCTTTTGATGTTTTCTTATGGGAAGTTAGCAAGGAGGACAGTACAATGGGCCAAGCTATCCCGTTGTTGTATCTGCTACAGGACCAGCTAAAGAAGGTGTCTGAAAGGTTCGCCTCCGCAGGTGTGAACAAAAACGCAATAGCGCCTGCGTTGGTTGAGAGCTTACTCTTTTGATTGGCTTCCAATGCAAGGCTGCAAGACAACATCTGTTCCACTCTACTTGATCCACGGTGCAAACAATTCTGCCTACTTTCAGTCCTTTTTCTGAAGAGGATGTTTCAAAATACAAGAGATGGATTGTTGAGCAAGCCGGAGACCTGGAAGAAGAATGGCTGGAACTTAGAGTCCCACCCTGCAGTTCTGGGGTGCCGCCTTCAATTTCACAATAGGGCAGCTTTGTCTTACAGCAACCAACACCATCAACCAGAACACCCGCAGCAACAGCTACCGAAGGACCAGACCCAACCTCTGCATTTTATTGGTTTCAATCAGTAGGGCTTAAGCCCAGTGCAGAGTTGATGGCAAAAGATGTCGAGCAAGTGGCAGCTCCAATGACCCAATACAGAGGATGTTGCAGGAGTATCTGGATGATCCAAAAGAGGTCTATGTAGAATAAAACCCATTGATGTATTGGTATGGGAAGATGCTCCAATGGCCAGAGATCATCAGGCTGGCAGTAAAGTATCTGGCTAGTCCTATACCAGGGTGTCTGCTGAGCGTGTATTCAGTGCAGCTGGTGCAGTTCTTATAGTGAGAAGGCACTTCTGTCAAAGACAAGATCCCTTTGGACTCCTTCTTAAAGCATACCAATTCATCCAAATAACACACATACCATATTCAATTCATCAACAATCACAAGAAACCAAAACCATAATATAAAATAGTATTACATTTTATTTTATGTATAATCCCCTCAGGATTCAAAATATATACACTTTAAAAGTCAAATTCATATAAAAATATTGATTTTATCACAGATGATCCTATACAAGTAATTATAAAAAAAAATACAATCTAAAAAACTGTAACACTTCTTGGAGATATGAAAAAATGTGGGAGAAAATGGTCAAATTGGCATATCCAATATTAATCATAAACCATGCTCAATCAGCACTCAATCATGTAATTTATTTTTTCTTTTCAATTGACCATCGGAGTGCTAGTATGTCCTTCCCATGTAGAGTAGCAACCAATATGAAGTAGCGACGCGTTTCGGTGGTCTATTCAAATTCACCACCTTCTTCAGGCTTAATATATATCAAATTAATATCTCCTCATATGATCTAAAACAATGTACAAAAACATACAATTAAAATAATGTCCTTCATTGTAATCATTCGATATAATACATATTTAACACTAGGTCATAACAGGACAATTTATTAACATTTTCATACTCAAAATACATTTATATTACAGTCTTGGTCTCATATATCAAAGTTCACATATCCATATCCAACATGCAAACTCATCAATCATACATATTTTACAACTCATATTTATACATTGCCCATATTCTAATACTCATAAAAGTACAAAGTTATGTACCAAAATAGAGTTACCCACCCATAAAATGGTGTATAGAAATAACGAAGGAGATCTGTTTCTTCCTTCAAATTGGTTATAATCCTCTTCACACACCACTCGCAAAGGATAGGGGATGTGGACCTCTATATCATCCCTGAATTGAAATAATAAAGATATAGAGATATACTTCAACATTCTTGTTCTAATGATTCCCTGATACTTTTACTGCTTCTAAATATATATTGCCAATTATACCTTAGTCAAACTTGCAATGTTTCTTGTCATCCTTTCTATTGGGTAATTCAGAATAAAACCATAAAAAGACTCTGCCTTTGTTCCCTGCAAACGTAAAAAATTATAATGATTATACTCATTCGCAGTTTTAATCAATCCATAAGGCCCTCAATTACTAATCTTATCCACTACTCTAACCAAAGAAATTTCTGCCTGTGGGGTAATCCAAAGTCAAACCTCCACTGTAGCTGTAGTAATATATTTCTTCATGAACCTTTCCTTATCACGTTGCACCAGCTTGATTTTCACACGTGCGCGTGCCGGTCCCAATCAAGCTGCCTATATGTGAAAAGATCACACCATTAGACCGATAGACGTGTTGTTGCCAGTGCAATCATTTCAACCAATATTCCTTCATTATTATAATAAATTGTGAAATAACCCCATCGGTTCATACTTAAATGTCTATCAATAAAAAAGACGATATATTGCTCATCCGTGAACAATATGTCTATCCATTGCTTCCCACTGTCAATGTACCTATCGATATTATACTATGCCATACAGATACCCCAAAAAAGGGAGAATACCAAAGATAAACCGCATAAACTTTCCGTTAAGGGGGAAAAAATCCGCCTGTACCCACTAACTAGTGTCATGCCTTCACCCATGTTCAACAAAGATCTCATCCAATATAAGGAACCCACGTATAATAGTTGCGGTAAAACGGTAAAAACCAAGGGTCCCCTTCCCATATACCGACTAGCCCAATTCAATCTGACCGCATATCGGCCTACTAACACACTTACCGGGACGTAAACAGTCTCCTGGCGAGATACAAATTCTTCCGGGTTCCTGCAATGATTCACAACTGGTAGGAAGGCGACGTATTTAAATACAACCGTCATCACGTTCCTCCAATCACAATTTTCACCAAAATAGAAAACGGACCATCAACACTCATCATGTTCCCATCTGAACGCCTACTCGGTCCGCACTCAACAGACCCATAGTTATAAAGAGGGGGCATTATGTTTCACTCATATATCCTACACTCGGTCAAATATTAAATATGTTCATGAATGCGATGACAAATCCATTGCAGAAACTACCGCTCGTTGTTAAATTACCGGACTTATACTCATCATAGCGATAAACATCCGACTAACCGAGAATAATGTCGGCCATCTTGAGTAAAAGATCATCCAAGTTCCATCTATACTTAGCCTGTTTTTTAAAGTAATAGCCATAATTTATGGTGCCAAAAATTGAATTTATAAACTCGAAAACTTTTCATACATTGTGAGATCAGTAGTTTGCTTCACCAATGCAAATAGTATATATGCATATAACCGATAACTCAGCTTGGTTATACAATAGAATATTTAGAGAGAGATCAACAAGTCCCTCATAATACATATAGCCATCCACGGATAAACTCGGCAATATATGGATTTATTCAATATTCCATATGGCTTATAGTATTGGGATTAATATCCATATTCTTATTTAGCGCCCACTAATTCTATAGCTATATCACAAACATTATTAATTTATTATTGAATGATTGCCCCATATCACAGTTCCTATGTCATCAACTAGTCATCTTAATATTTCAGTTTACTGATTATATAACCTAAAACTAGGACCAGGTAATGGAACAAAAAAAATGTTTATTTCTTACCAATCCAATAATATTGAAAGCTCAACTCTATACAACTATGAATCTTATCTAATAAACTTTTCCCATTCTTCTCGAGAGTTCAATCCTTGCCTAATAGTATTGAGAATAGAAATATACCACTGTTCTCTACATTTTCTTTTTCCTCCATATTTCCACCACGCTTATTCAGAGTGACCTTTTCTAAAATGTACCACTCAAAATATTTTCTTTATGTCCTTTTCTGTGAAGTGTGATACCAAAGGTGCATTCAATTTCTTCGTTTTGATAGCAGACCTATGTTCCAAAGGCGTATTCTGAGCTCACGGCCCGTCTCACCCACATATGCCTCTCCACACGGACATCTTAGCAGGTAAATAATGTTTTTGCTGCGACAGTTATTTAAGGTATGCGCAACAATAATCCTACCATTATGGTGTAACTCCTTCGTCACTATACATTGGGGGCATATAGAACAACTACCACATTTGGTATTGCCTTTAGGTAGGAATTGTCAATTGTTCTCTGTCTCTGCACTGGTTCTTCCCTATATGTGTGAACCAATTGATTGCGTAAGTTTGTATTTCTTTTATACGCAAATAATGGTTTTCAAGTTTCACATTTTCATCATCATTCAAGATACTCCAATTCCTATTTATTACATTTTTAATCTTGTTGCTATGAGATTAGCAACAAGATTAAAAATGTAATAAATAGGAATTGGAGTATCTTGAATGATGATGAAAATGTGAAACTTGAAAACCATTATTTGCGTATAAAAGAAATACCAACTTACGCAATCAATTGGTTCACACATATAGGGAAGAACCAGTGCAGAGACAGAGAACAATTGACAATTCCCTACCTAAAGGCAATACCAAATGTGGTAGTTGTTCTATATGCCCCCAATGTATAGTGACGAGGAGTTACACCATAATGGTAGGATTATTGTTGCGCATACCTTAAATAACTGTCGCAGCAAAAACATTATTTACCTGCTAAGATGTCCGTGTGGAGAGGCATATGTGGGTGAGACGGGCATGAGCTCAGAATACTTTGGAACATGAGGTCTGCTATCAAAACGAAGAAATTGAATGCACCTTTGGTATCACACTTCACAGAAAAGGGACATAAAGAAAATGATTTTGAGTGGTACATTTTAGAAAAGGTCACTCTGAATAAGCGTGGTGGAAATATGGAGGAAAAAGAAAATGTAGAGAACAGTGGTATATTTCTATTCTCAATACTATTAGGCAAGGATTGAACTCTCGAGAAGAATGGGAAAAGTTTATTAGATAAGATTCATAGTTGTATAGAGTTGAGCTTTCAATATTATTGGATTGATAAGAAATAAGCATTTTTTTGTTCCATTACCTGGTCCTAGTTTTAGGTTATATAATCAGTAAACTGAAATATTAAGATGACTAGTTGATGACATAGGAACTGTGATATGGGGCAATCATTCAATAATAAATTAATAATGTTTGTGATATAGCTATAGAATTAGTGGACGCTAAATAAGAATATGGATATTAATCCCAATACTATAAGCCATATGGAATATTGAATAAATCCATATATTGCCGAGTTTATCCGTGGATGGCTATATGTATTATGAGGGACTTGTTGATCTCTCTTCTAAATATTCTATTGTATAACCAAGCTGAGTTATCGGTTATATGCATATATACTATTTGGATTGGTGAAGCAAACTACTGTCTCACAATGTATGAAAAGTTTTCAAGTTTATAAATTCAATTTTTGGCACCGTAAATTATGGCTATTACTTAAAAACAGGCTAAGTATAGATGGAACTGGATGATCTTTACTCCAAGATGGCCGACATTATTCTCGGTTAGTCGGATGTTTATTGCTATGATGAGTATAAGTCCGGTAATTTAACAACGAGCGGTAGTTTCTGCGATGGATTTGTCATCGCATTCATGAACATATTTAATATTTGACCGAGTGTAGGATATATGAGTGAAACATAATGCCCCCTCTTTATAACTATGGGTCTGTTGAGTGCGGACCGAGTAGGCGTTCAGATGGGAACATGATGAGTGTTGATGGTCCGTTTTCTATTTTGGTGAAAATTGTGATTGGAGGAACGTGATGAAGGTTGTATTTAAATACGTCGCCTTCCTACCAGTTGTGAATCATTGCAGGAACCCGGAAGAATTTGTATCTCGCCAGGAGACTGTTACGTCCCGGTAAGTGTGTTAGTAGGCCGATATGCGGGTCAGATTGAATTGGGCTAGTCGGTATATGGAAGGGGACCCTTGGTTTTACCGTTTTACCGCAACTATTATACGTGGGTTCCTTATATTGGATGAGATCTTGTTGAACATGGGTGAAGGCATGACACTAGTTAGTGGGTACAGGCGGATTTTTTCCCTTAACGGAAAGTTTATGCGGTTTATCTTTGGTATTCTCCCTTTTTGGGTATCTGTATGGCATAGTATAATATCGATAGGTACATTGACAGTGGAAGCAATGGATAGACATATTGTTCACGGATGAGCAATATATCGTCTTTTTATTGATAGACATTTAAGTATGAACCGATGGAGTTATTTCACAATTTATTATAATAATGAAGGAATATTGGTTGAAATGATTGCACTGGCAACAACACGTCTATCGATCTAATGGTGTGATCTTTTCACATATAGGCAGCTTGTTTGGGACCGGCACGCGCACGTGTGAAAATCAAGCTAGTGCAAGCGTGATAAGGAAAGGTTCATGAAGAAATATATTACTGCAGCTACAGTGGAGGTGTGACTTGGATTACCCCACAGGTAGAAATTTCTTTGGTTAGAGTAGTGGATAAGATTAGTAATTGAGGGCCTTATGGATTGATTAAAACTGCGAATGAGTATAATCATTATCATTTTTTACATTTGCAGGGAACAAAGGCAGAGTCTTTTATGGTTTTATTCTGAATTACCCAATAGAAAGGATGACAAGAAACATTGCAAGTTTGACTAAGGTATAATTGGCAGTATATATTTAGAAGCAGTAAAAGTATCAGGGAATCATTAGAACAAGAATGTTGAAGTATATCTCTATATCTTTATTATTTCAATTCAGGGATGATATAGAGGTCCACATCCCCTATCCTTTGTGAGTGGTGTGTGAAGAGGATTATAACCAATTTGAAGGAAGAAACAGATCTCCTTCGTTATTTCTATACACCATTTTATGGGTGGGTAACTCTATTTTGTACATAACTTTGTACTTTTATGAGTATTAGAATATGAGCAATGTATAAATATGAGTTGTAAAATATGTATGATTGATGAGTTTGCATGTTGGATATGGATATGTGAACTTTGATATATGAGACCAAGACTGTAATATAAATGTATTTTGAGTATGAAAATGTTAATAAATTGTCCTGTTATGACCTAGTGTTAAATATGTATTATATCGAATGATTACAATGAAGGACATTATTTTAATTGTATGTTTTTTGTACATTGTTTTAGATCATATGAGGAGATATTAATTTGATATATTAAGCCTGAAGAAGGTGGTAATTTGAATAGACCACCGAAACGCGTTGCTACTTCATATTGGTTGCTACCCTACATGGGAAGGACATACTAGCACTCCGATGGTCAATTGAAAAGAAAAATAAATTACATGATTGAGTGCTGATTGAGCATGGTTTATGATTAATATTGGATATGCCAATTTGACCATTTTCTCCCACATTTTTCATATCTCCAAGAAGTGTTACAGTTTTTAGATTGTGTTTTTTATAATTACTTGTATAGGATCATCTGTGATAAAATCAATGTTTTTATATGAATTTGACTTGTAAAGTGTATATATTTTGAATCCTGAGAGATTATACATAAAATAAAATTTAATACTATTTTATATTATGGTTTTGGTTTCTTGTGATTGTTGATGAATTGAATATGGTATGTGTGTTATTTGGATGAATTGGTATGCTTTAAGAAGGAGTCCAAAGGGATCTTGTCTTTGACAGAAGTGTCTGATTTGGTGTCCTGTCCCTTTGGTGTGTGGGAACCCTCTCCTATATTTTTGATTATAGTGAGAAGGACCAGTCTCTCGACTCAAAACATGGAGAGGTTGACTATGAAAAAATGAACCAATATTTCATACCGCACAATTACACCATTCCTGAAACAGCACAGGAGGAGGAGGATGATTGGTCAGAAATTGAATCAAGTGTACTAGCTGACCAACTTCTGGGTGAACCACCTGAGTTTGGGGACGAAATCTACTTCCTGGTTTCAGTATGCCAGTGCCACCATAAAACTTTTTAATTATTTCTCACTGAACTTCTTTATTTGGAAAAAAATAGCTAGTGAAACATTATGTTTGTGTCAAATTTATATGCTGCCCCACCATCTTTTAGTCACATATATTGCCGGATTGCAGTTGTATCAGAGTGCTGTAAAGAAGCTTCCCCAATTCCTTCATGACATTCAAGACAATGCCTGCCTGCCTCCCTCACATGCCTATTCTTTTTTGCATCACTTAGCAGGGCTGCCCCAGAAGATCATTAATTTATATGAGTGCCAAAAAGAAATTTGAGTGTGTTGCCTGCATCAAAGATGCACTTGTGTACCTACTACCTAACCTAACCGTGTTTGGATTGAAAGAAGTAACTACAATTACAGAGGTGAGTAAGTGATTAGTTATGACTGATAATTCATGTGGTGGCAGATCGTGACGGAGGATGTTCAACTGTAATTTGGGAACTTGCTTGAGATGATTTGCAATGTTTGGGGCCTGAATAATGGGTGATCATTTTTTCCTGGAGGTGGTTCGCTCCTTTGATCCTTCTGTTTTTTCATCACCTAGGAGGGCTGCCCCAGATGATCATTTGATTCACAAAACTGACAAATTCCAATCTGTTGCTTACATCAAAGAGGAGATAGTGTACCTACCACCATGCTTGGATTGGAACAGGTAACCTTTGCACCAACAAGCGATTATTTGTGAGTGATGATTGATGATTCATGTGGTAGCAGACAATGAGGGAGGGTATTCAACTGTAATTTTGGAGCTTGCTTAAGATGATTGATTTGCATTGTTTGAGGCCTAAATGATGGGTGATATTTTTCCGGGTGGTGGTTGAACTTTACAGACTTACTTAGTGAAAATTAACCTGTACAGTCCACTCCTATGAGCCTTCTGTGTTTTTTCATCACCTAGGAGGTCTGCCCCAGATGATCATTTGATTTACAAGACTGTCAAATTCCAATCGGTTGCTTGCATCAAAGAGGAGCTAGTGTACCTACCACTGTGCTTAGATTGGAACAGCTAACCATTGCACCAATGAGTGAATATTGAGTGATTGTTTGAGAGTGATGATTGATGATTCATGAGGTGGCAGACAGTGAGGAAGGGTGTTCAACTGTCAATTGGAAACTTGCTTTGATTTGCAATGTTTGGGGCCTGAATGATGGGTGATATTTTTTTTCCTGGAGGTAATTGGCCCTTTCAAACGTAGCCAGATTTACTTGCAGGGTCCACTCTTTTCTTTTGGTTCTTCTGAGACCAGAACATTAACTTTAGTTAACAAACCAAAACCTATGCGAAATACTGCAATTCTGTTTCTTTACTTGTCCTTCAACAGCCATGCACTACACATCTATCTTGCTCGCGTTGTGACTGGGATGAGTTACTCGGAGTCAGAAGGAGGATGGAAGATCTCATGGCGGGACTAGTTCATCAACAGCTAGAAGCAAGAAGATATCAACTTCAAAGGCAAACCATGACTCTGAGGTCTAGTACTCAGCTATTTGGAATGGAGAGAGGTGTGTTGATTTGTGAAATGCTGCTGAGTGTGTGTGTGTTGCACTGGTGACAAAAGTGAAACTCTGAGTCTTCTTAGTTTTTTCGCTCTGAGTCTTCTTGGTACACTCCTCATGAAGCTTATCTTTCTTCTGTCCTTCCCCTTGACTCTAAAATACACTTTCTGTTTTATAATCTGCAGGCCTTCTCATCTCCTGCATGAACAAAAGATGAAAGCTGAGCTCTACACTCCTGCTTCCTTGCTGGACCAGTCCAGACAGGCACCCAAGAGTGATGGACATTCCCGAGGAGATGCAGATGCACCACCTAATTTTGCAATAGAGTATCATTTTTTTTTTAACAATCATATTTGGAGAACTCGGTGGGGGGGTTCACTCCTCCTTAATTAGATATTTTGAAGCCTAAAAGCCAGAAAATTTAGACATCTCAAAACTTGGGTCTCTGGGGCAGAAAAACTGTTTCCAATAGATTTAACAGATTGATGATGATGTGCTGCTCAACGCCCAGATGAATGTTGTCCTTGTGTATTGTTTTTCGTTATCAAAACTTTCCTCAAATCCCCTTTACCATCCATTCATCCAACCCCTAACCCTCTTTCCTGTGGCTGTGTGATATATTGAGGTGAGGCTTAATTTGCACCATCAATGGATCATACACTTGGAGGGCCGGATTTAGTGAAGACAACACCAACTTACTGCAGGATCTTCTATTACCTAAGCAATAGCCCACACTGGCCCCATTTATCCACCAGCACATGAAATTGATCCATGTTTTAGATATAGAATGAAGAACATCAGTCATCAGCATCATCATTCAAGCCTTGTATTGCTTAACCGTAAACTTTTATTCTTGTTCACTCCAGACTTTGAGTCCAGTTTTCATGACTCGAGGATTTCGTAACTTTAGTTTTAATTAAAGAGTACCTCCCCATTGCTCGGAAGTAACTATTGCTATTTATTGTTGTTTTATCACTCACTATCAGGAATTCTTTGTTGTGTAATGTAGTAGTCTGGTCTCAATTCCTTGAAAAGGTTTGATATAATTTATAACCCATTAACTCAGTGTTTTATTTCCATCTAGTTGCCTGTGAGGGATAATCCTTCTGATGAATCTTACATTTGGAGCGCACTTTGGTGGGAGTGGGACCTCGCTTGTGAAGTTGTGATGCCTTCCCTTTAATTGCTTCATCTATACTCGGGTAAGACAACTATGGAGTGAAGTGAACTAGTTAAGTTAGTGAGTAAGTACTTAACTGCTATGGCAAGTAATTGTTTATCTAGGTTGTTGTAGACAATATAGATCATGGCAGCATCCCCCCTAATGGTCAAGATAGTTGGAGAGGTATAACTCCCTATAATTAAGTGGTATAATACACTCCTACAAGCAGATACATAAGCATAATAAAAACTAAAGGCAGCAGTGCAAAGTAAAAGTAAAACACAAAAAAACTACTTCAGGCATATATTTTGATGAAATATAATAATTTTGCCCTTTATTGTCCATTTGGTTATGGAGTTGGTCCAGGCTCTGCTCCATCCTGATAAGCCGGTTCACAATAGCGTTCAGCTGCTGCAGGATGCACCACAGGATTGGCCTGTCAGAGCAGGAGGGGGCCACAGCAGTTGTTATCAGGGCCCCTGTCAACTGCCAGCTGTGCCGACTATGGGATGGCTTCAATGGGACCTGGCCGAGAGGGAGCTGTTACCGCATCTTTGTCTTCCAGGGCCACCAGCTGCCTGTACTCTTGCTGGATACATTCCAGCCTCTGCTGCTGCAGATGGGCTGCTATCTCCTGCCTGTTGGGTGCTATGGGAGGACCACCAAGAGTGGCTATATTGAGAAAAACAAAAAGAAAAAAGACAAATTGAAAATAATGCTCTGTGCAAACAATTGGTTGAAATTAGTGGGTGGCACAGTAGCAATACTTTGCTCATCCCCTAGGGCCACTGGAATTTGATGTGATTATGATTAGGAGAGTCACAAGGCCAATTGTATGTTTTACCCACAAATACCTCGTATAAAGCACTGACTGTGTGGCAGAAAAGTATTAAGGCTGAATAACACCAAATTAAAACAAGAGTGATTTGATTTTGTTTTCCTTCTAAAGGCTTTTTAAGTAACTAAACAGACCCTTTGAGTGGAAAAATAAATTACCTCTCATTAATGAGTAAGGCATTTTGCACTAAGGAGTATAAGTTGTGTGTTGTGCTAAATTAATGGAGGCATGCTCATTGCTAGCCAGCTCGTCAGAAATGTTGCTACTGTCTGCAGCTGGGGCAGCTGTAGTTGACAGTTATTTATTTTTAATTCCAATGGCCCTTCTATTCTCCATATGCCGTTCTCTTTTTACACTGACTCCAAAGAGGCAGATGAATGCTAAATAAGATACTACGTCACACACCTTATGTTTAAAATGTGGATATTATCCTGTCTGTTGTAAGAAGACGTTGGGAAAATGATGCACTGCACTACAGGGAAAGGAATGGGCTATATGGATTACATTTGGCAAATTTGTCATAGTGCATCCCTCATGCAAAAATTGAAATCAAATCATGCACTTAGTCCCACATTACTCCCTGGCTTTGCCCATCACCACTCATTATTTCTAACAAATTAATTTGCTGGGCAGTAAGGAATGGAAACTTGACGTACTCTCCTATAGGGTAGGGTAGATGGATTAGGCAGGTAGGGTAGAGCTTTTGATATAGAATAGAGGGGTCACTGTCACGACAGTGATCATTGATTTTTCATGTGGCTATTAAGCTTTGGCTTCTTCAGTAACTGTATTTAATGGAAGTCCAAAGGGAAAAATCTGAACAGGAGTAAAAAATAAATCTGTCATGGGAAACCATGAAATATATTTTATAATCACTTCACATGGCTATAAAATATGGCAGATGCCTAGAATTAATTTTCCAATTTTTTGGTAGGCTTAGATGGAAGAACTTAGGGAAAAAAAGAGGAGTGAAGTACTAAGAGGTGACTGAGTGGGTGAAGGGAAACAACACACCTTGTGTGTTTGGTTTGCAATGCATTGAAAACATTGTAAATGCTGCATCAACTGAAGCAGACTCACATTGCACAGCCAACACTGCAGTCATGAATTGTACCATACTGCACTTCGGTCAAAGGTGGCAAAATGTGATGGGTGGGGAGGGTGGTGATGAAAGATAGGTGGGATACATCTGGCTCACTTAACATATACAGCGAGTCAAGGGAGTAGAACAAAAATTTTAAAAATACCCCCCACTTTGAACCATACCTTTGAGAACCATAAAACAAAGTAAGCGAAGTAGGTAAGCAGCATGCTCCTCATGAGAAGAGCTGCCTTGCTTATTCCTCCAAACAATCCAAATATTCATTCATCCTTTCATTCTAGTTAACCCAAAGCCACCATGATTTAAGCTTTACTTTCTCTCATCCAGTCTTTCACCAAAATGTACAACCCTTTATCCATCCATTTAAAATCCACCCTTTCTTCCAACCATCCTTTCACCCATCAATCCCTTTACTCACCCATGCACAGGGTTGCACACAGTGTAGTCGATTTTTCACAGTGACTGTGGCGAAGTCATTTCAAGTTGATTACTGACATAATAAAGGGCAAATGTATTCCTACAGTCAGCTATGGGTGTACGATCTGGGAATTCACGTTCTGCACCTCAGCTTGCTAAAGATTCCACAATGTGTCCATTCTCAGATCATCCAAGGTGAAGTTGGCTTGGGTTATATTTCAGATATTATATGTCTCCACCCTCTGCTTCTATGGTTCACGGGTTGGTTGAAAGACCAACTTAAATCTAATAAACAAATACTAAGGGACTGTTTAAGTGTGGATCGCATGCTCTGTATCCTCTGGTTGCATTATATAATGCTTGCTTTGAAAGACATTGGCAGACATGAACTTTATTAGGAATCAGATCATATTACCAAAGCTGACATATTGTGGGTTAAACATGCCTTTTTAGCCAAGGTGTGAGCAGACAGGGAAGCTCTTGCGCTGACCAAGCGCCCATTAGCCAACTATCACATGGTTAAATCAATGAATGGCTTAGATTTTTATCTAACACAAGACATGTCCAGTTACCAGAAAATTATTTTGACCCTTTTTAGACTGTATTTGTTCCCTCAGCTTTTGTTTGCTTCGGATAGGTGGCACAGAGCTTCTGAGCTTTCTGTTTGTACTTGTGACATTTACTCTGTTCCTGGCACATTGTTTTTATGTGGACTAGATGTAAAACTCTCTTGTTTCCAATGAACGACAGGCAGGTGTATCCAGCTTTATTGTTCCAACAATTTGTATCTACTTCTAATGTATGCTTTTACTTAGCATGATTTTTATCTGATGTTTTAAATTAAATTTTTAAGATGTAATCTTTCTATCAGCTGCAGTTTTCATGTGCTGTATTTCTTATGGCATTATGTGATATATGTATGTATCTGCACTTTTATGATTTGTATAGCTCATAACGAATAAAGTTCACTTGACTTCACAGAAACTGTAAAACTGCCCAACCCTAAGCTTATCAATGGTAGAATACCTTGTTGCTACAGCCAAGGGAATCATTTTGAGACTGGTTCTGGTCTGATGGCACAAAACATAAACAAAGATTCACTCAGGAAGTGTAAATAACACTGGGAAGGTACCAGATGCAGTTATTATAGCATACCTTAGACAGTGAGGCAGAGATCCAGTACTTACGTGCTAGGGGCAGTTTAGGAATTGAACAGGAACATCACAATCCAAAAACTGAATGTAAGTCTCCCTAGCAAATCACTAGCTTGAAGCAACTGAAGACAGTGTTGGAAGAAGTTGAAGAGTTCCAAGGGAGCAAGTAAATTCTTTGAAGAGATCAAAGGATGCAAAGAAGTTCTTTGAAGTGGTACTGCTAAAGACATTCCACGCTGTGCCACAAGCAGAAACGTCAGAACTGAACCTGGTGCCTAACTCATAGGAAAGCATTTCTCTGTTTAATCAATATGTTACAAATAGTGAACTTAATGTTAAAGGCCTTAGTGCACCAGTGAAACACTTAGCAGTTCTTAACCTTCTGAGAGAAACCGGACGGATACTTGGCTTCTACGAGAGAGTGGCTTAAGTACAGATTGAAGCAATTCCCACCTCAGCATTTACTAGTAGGACCTACAAAAAAGGCAGAAGTGGTAGACCTGTGTAGTTAAGTATCCAAGGCATTAATAAAGTAGTGGTACAAGATGGGATCTAGCACACATAGGATGATATCATTCCAAAGAGCAATGATGAAAACGTCCTTAAGACAATAATTTCTGACAAAGATAGTGGGTCCACTTACCTGAAATTTAAGAAATGACTGATAGAGATGGGATTGACTGAAACTTGAAGGGAAACAGATAAAGAAACAGACACTGATTTTGCTTTCTACACAGCAGTTCATAGCACATTTTCGTAGCGAGATTATTTTCTGGTAGAGACCAAGCAACGGCATAGCCGAAAGATTCGACATCAGCCACATCACCATTTATGACCTTACACCAGTTATCTGATGCTCACTGTAACAAGCGCCTCACACCTAAGAACTATGTGGAGACATGGGGCCACATATATCAAGCTTTTTTCCGGTCGCAATCCAGCAGATTAGCAGAATTGGCCTGTTTGCAACCTCAAAAAAGCCTTTTGGCATGCATCAAACCGAAATATGATTCGGTAGCACGTTACCGAATTGCAATTTTGGTTTGCGAGTAAATACCGATTAAGCATTTGGAAGGGGTGTCCCTTTGGGTCTGTGAGTTTCATACATTAGGAATAGTGATTTCCTAATTGCAATTCACAGAAAATTGCATTTAGTTAATTGCTGTTTCTAATATTGAAACATCTGGCCCTTATTGATTACCTATAGTTTTAGCTGCATTCCTTAGTGAAACTGACAATGGGATCAACAAATTCATGGCTGGGAATGATATGGAGAAAATTTCAGTATACACACTCTGAGAATCCCTCAAAGCTGTCCTTAGGGTCTTTGAAAAAGTTAATGGTACATGTTTCTAATACTATTACTTGTTAATTATCTTCATTTAGTTCCATTAGTTCAATTATGTTCCTATAAACCTATATAGTATCTGCCCGTTTAGACAACATACACTGTAGGATTGGTGTCCAGACTGATTCTAGACACCCCCACCGGGTATGTTAGCCTGTATACCAGCTATCTCACAATGCCACTAGAAACCCCTCTTACCAAGGAGAGAATAGTTCTTGGCAACTATCGAACATGACAACTCTGTCCCGTCAGGGATCGTGGAAACAGTATAGTACTTTTCGCTTAGTCACGCGTGCTCACTTTGTCTCAGAGAGATTCATAGAATAAACGGTGGGGACGTTTTCCAATAAGCATTTATTGAACCAGAGTCATTCTAGTGTAAAATAGGTGTGCTGAAACAACCATTAGACAGAAACAGATATAGATGATTATAAGCACCAACAAAGTAAAAGGATGGTAGATTTCTACCATAGTGCTAAAACAATGAATACAGGCAGGTATAAAAATACATGACAATAAAATGCGTACTCCTACGATGCCACCCTAACTAGATGTACCTAAGTGTACCTACCATGTATGTATGTGTAAAGCCAAGAATCACTCTAGGATAAAGTCAACCCCAATACCTGAAGTGAGAGATTGTGGGACCCCGTCTTGGTCTCGAGTTGGACACGCCATGAGCGATGTCATACCACTGCGTGCTGGAGTGTCTGCGTGCAGAAACCTCAGCGTCACGCGTCAGTGTGTCAGCATGGAAGTCCTTTTTCTCTTCTCCCTGCCTCAGCAAAGATATGTTGTATGTATGTCCAAAGTGGTACCCTAAGGAGTTCTATCTTGCTGTGTCATGTCAGACTCAGGATGACGGAAGGAATGACCCTTATACATAGTTATTATGCAGGAGATGGTAGTCCTGCTGAGTTTCCAAGAATCCTCATACATAATGGATGAAGCTAGTTTTCAGGGAAAACCCCTCATCTTGTAAGCAGTACCGTAACGAGGTAAAAGGTTAGTCCCAAGAACCGATATGTAGTGTAATGGTAAGGGAGAATATAGGTGAAGGGTCAGGAGGTTCCCTGAGCCTAGATTGGGGTACCTATATGAAACATAACGCCCACTCCTCTTCCGACTGGACGACATACTATAATTTTAATGTACATCTAAGCATATGTACGCAAACAACTAATTAGTCCAAAACAGTAGTGCGTTAAAAGTTGCTTAAAAAATGCAAAAAAATGCTAAAATTATATTTTAAGCGATAGAAGTTTCACTAAAATATGTTTGTATATATAGTTTGAACAACTATGAGTGCCTGAAAGACACGCAGTTCAGCAAGAAAAAGTGTCGATTGTTTAAAAATTCCAAATTTAGTTGTTTTGAAAAAGGCCGAATTTTTCTCAGCACACGACTGAGCCAAATGTTTATGTCTCCTGGCTGGGAGATGCAACATCACTGTTGCATGCCATCGCAGATGACGATCCCTTCAACACCCCACAGATTAGGTCAATCGAACACAGATGATCTTCTGCCCTATCCACAGCCGATGCTGGGGAAGCTTGTGTGACATCCAAGGCCTGAGTATTTGTTGAGGAGCCGGTATCCGTTCCAGCAGGAGCTGAAGCATCCTGTGGTGGCTCTAAGAATGCAGACATCAACATTGGAATATGCTGAGGACACAGCAGAACATGGCCTTTTATTGGGTCCAGAAAAGCATCAACGTCCGGTGGCGCAGCTGATGGAAGTATTAGACAGAGATCCAACACTCATTCTTGTCTGCAGAACAGGCATCAGAGAACAGACAGAAAACAGTTGATCCAGACTGGTCTAAATGATAGGAACCAATATTCACTTAGTTCGCAAAGGCGAGGTGTGCCCAGATGGAGTACTATGCAATCACGGTATCGCGCTCCAGGAGCGTTTTTTCCATCTCCTTGGTGACTGGGACGTCCATTGCATAGAAGAAAAATGGCAATCAGCAAACCTGCTGTTAGGAACAGAATCAGCAGAAGCCCTCCAAAAATGCTTCCAAACAGGGAGTGTATGAAGTTGGGAATAATTCCGAAGATTGTCTGAAAGGTGCTTAACAGTCCAGAACCTATGGTCTTAAATAGGTGTACTATACCCGTTGTATCAGACATGTTAAAGATACGTTGTGTCATTTCTGTGAAATGGAAAGGGCAGTTTGTTCGTACTAGTATCTCATCTCAGGACCTTGCGACTTGGACATCAAAAGTCTCTCGGGCGGAGGTTAAGGGCACTGTTTTCTGTAGAAGCATGGCTTTCATTCGACTCAGAGTATCAAACCGTATAAGGGAAACATTCAACGAAGGCCATAACGGCACCTCCCTGACTGTATAGGTCGGAGGAAACAATACTTGCATACAGCAAGTAACCCTGGAGCTTACAGTGACAAGATATGCGATGCCCGGGAGCATCCCACAACAACCTTGATCACTCAGCATCAAGTAACTCCCATTTGAAAGTAACTTGAACAACGGATTAATCACAGCAGCTGGGGACCCTTTCAAGCGACAGGATAAGTTAGCAACTGAACCATTACAGGCACCGTGTAGCATGATATCCTGGCATATGAGAGATCCACTCAAAGCGTTTTCGCAGTTTGTACAGCTTAGAAACACTTCCATGTCCCCACTCCTGCATTGAAATCTATATGGCAATACCTAAGATTACTTGATGAATTCCATACCCATCGATTCATATCTGCCCGCCTGTTGCTGTTCTAGTCAATAATGAAACTGGAAAGTTGTGACCCGTAATGTTATATGGCCATTGATTAACCATTCTGTGGATGGTGACTCTGCCACAGTGAAAGGTAATTGGTGTGGTTTTTCAATACGCAGCATTGTATATTTTGCTCCCCTTTGTGCCATTGTCATCTGTTTTGTTTCTGTCATTTGTTAGATTGTATGCAGAGAATAAGGACGTACTTTGATAAATTGCCAAGGCACATAACCAGCGCGCAATGAATGCAGCGTCCAGCCTAATAACATAATAGAACGTAGTTGAGATTGTCCGTGTTGTAGTTGGACAAGTCCTGTTCTAGTACATTTATAGCAGAAGATGCAATGTTGCCCAGTGAATAAATCCTGGATGTTAATGTAGTCATACCATTGTCAACTACAGCTAACGCCTTTTCTAGGTTAATTCTATCTATTTCACAAAGTCTCTCCGCATCTTCTTGTTGAGAAATGTTCCAGATTTCAGTATAAACAGCGTATGAGAAACATTTCTGATGTGGCTTTCGGGGACCTAATAAAAATTCCCTTAGATCCACCTCATCTGAGAGTAAGGATAAGTGCTGTTTCACCTGGGACAGTGTCGAGGTTTTTAGCCAATCGAGGCATAACTTCCCAACGCTGTATGATGTCACCACCCCTGGATGTTCTCTTCGTACATATTGTTGGTCCGGCCTACGGACACTAAACCTTTCGGTGGTACCCCATGATTCTCATTTGACATCTGTTTGTGTCTGTGGGCCACACTAAACATCCCTTCCAATTGGGGTCTGATGAATTGTACTGTATTATGTCCTCTATTGTATCCCCTCCACGTGATGTAAAGTTTAGCCACCCCTCAAAGTGTGATAGTGTTGGAATCCGAGGTGTGTTCAAATCCTTGTTCTTGGCTATACCAAGACAGGAAGTCTGTTGCACAGAGTCATTCAGAAATATTATCTGCTGTGGAATGAGGCACGCTCTAAATAGTGCTTCTGTTCCCTGAACTTGCCATTCCTTTGAACTCCAGACCGATTTTATGTCTATAGGTCCTTCCATAAGTCGAAACCCTGTTCAGACAGTTGGGAAATAAAGGATGCAGAATAAATCTGTTTGGTGTTCGTTAGCAAATTTTTCTGTGCAGTTGTGGATGCAACCTTATAGTAATATGACTTCAGGTCAGAAGTGTTAAACCCTGAAAAATAAGAAAATGTTTGTGCGAACGTTTTCAGACTACCTTTTGGTGGTGTCGGGCAATGTTCCCATTGGTGGTGTGTAAAAACATTTCATGGGATACTGGATTCGTGTAAAAAGTGATGACCATAATGATGGTAACAGTACATAGTGTTATAGTCTGATGTGTCTTGTAACATTGAAATGCTTGAAAATGCAGCGGATTGTTTCAAATCAGTCAACATAATATTTACAGTTTCAAAATCCCAATCGTCAGAAAAATGAACTGGAGGTAATGATATAATTTAGATAAATTTTAAATACATGTGGTATTTTAAAAAGTTCATTGGGACCAAATGCATCATAATCAACCTTGTCCCAAACTATACCATCAGGAATTGGAACAGCTGTAATGTTTACGAAGGACAGGTCTCTTTGTTCACGATAAGATGATGTATGAGGTTTCAGGACCAAGTTCATGTTTGAAACTGCAGAGCATTCTGGGAGAAAGTTTCCATTCATGAGTAAGCAAAAGAGAGTCATTAGTCCAACCTAGAACAGAAAAAACAGTATTCCAGTTATTATCCAGAGCTGGAGCCAAGGAGATACTAGGTAAGTCTTTTTCAGAAAAGTCTAGAATTCATGAAGTTGTTGCTTACGGGAAACTGGAGCTGGCGTTGTCTCAGGTTCACTGGGATCAAGAGAGAAGGTATCAAAATAGATGAAGTAGCCAGATGCAGTATGATCTATCTTTGGTAGCTCAGCAGGTTTTGTTGAACTGGCAGACGTCTCTTGTAGAGGCATATAGATGTAGATATCGGTGGTAGCCCAATTGAAATGTGTCTTTCATTTGGGTTTTGAAGTTCTGTTTCCAGAGGAATGAGTTCCATTTCATGGTTGGAAATTTCATTACTTGGTATTGGTGACTCTTCAAATGTTATGAGTCCTTCTGTCTGAACTTCCTGTATGGTAGCAGAGAGGAGCGTCGGCTACCCAGGAGCCCACGAGGCTTACTATTCAGTATCAGCCACATAATGTGGTTTGATCAGATCAATGGAGACTAATCTCTTTTCTTTTTTGCCGGCAAGAGGCGGAAGAAGTACTGTTCTTGTTCCTTCGACAGCCACGACAGGTACAGGCTTTCTGTATGATGGCCCAAATTCTTTTTTGTCCACAATCTTTTCTCTAACCAGATCCCCGACTTTTGGGACCCAGGCAGGTCTTGCCGTGACTGATTTGACTTCCCCAGTGTCGGTGCGTTTTACTTGCACATTGCTTTGTAGTGCCCGGAATTCATTGAGATCCTGTAAAACAGCCAAACGTTTATTGATGTCAAATGGATTTTCATCCGCCACTGCGCTTTCACAATCAAGATCAGGTACCCACATTCTCGTCTCAAATAGGACCTCGTAAGGAGTGACACCTCCTAGGGATCTTCTTGGCATATTGTTAAGGGCTCTTTGGAACCCGTATAAGTGATTGACCCAACTACCACCCGAACCTAATACTCTTGCTGTTAAAGATTGCTTTAAGTCTCAGTTTTTCCTCTCCACGACTGAATTTCCCTTGGGATGGTACAGAGAGGAGTACCGAAATGCAACACCCAAACTTCCCATGGCTTCCTTGTAAGCCCTGGAGCTAAACGCGGGGCCACGGTCAGAATGTAATGTGCCAACTGCGTATGTCCCTATAAAGACTCGCAAATCTTTTATAACAGTTTGAGCGTCAGCCGAGCGCTGAGGCCATATCCATAGGAATCTAGAGCATGAATCCACTGCCAACAAGTTATACTTGTAAGCCCCATCCGATTGAAGGGGGCCGCAGTGTTCCAAATAAACACAAGCGAGTGGTCTGTCTGATATTAGTAAAGGTGTCTGTGCTGGACTTGCTATGGTGGAACCCTTCATCTGCTGACAGATGTCGCACCTTAAGACAAAATTATTTGTCTGTTTAGTTAGTCCTGACCACCAATAGCATTGTTTCAGTAAAGAAACCGTCGCAGTAACAACTGCGTGTGCAGAACCTAGACCCTCGTGTGCAGCTAGAATTAAGCCTAATCTGCAATCCATGTTTGGTATTACTCTATCCCCACTCTTGAAATTTGAGCATACGGAATGCTATTTGCATCTACTTGAGTGGAAAGCCTTTTCGTAAGGCTGTGCTGTTTTTGCGTGAAGCAATGACAGCTACCATTATATCTCCGTCTATTCTCGTTTTTGGACGAGTGATTGCAGCTACAGCAGCAGTACGTTCTGCCCCTTTAGCAGCTTCATCCCTTTAAGGTGAACACCATCACGTTGATGACTCAGCATGTGTATCACGGGAGCTCTTGGTAGTTCGTTTTTCAACTCAGCTACCTGTTCCCATTGCATTTTATGCTTAATTGTGCCACTTTTTGAGTCTTTAAACCCATTTTGACCCCAGTAGTGAAGATACTCATTATATGACTGGACACAGTAAAAAGAATCGCACACAATCAGTGTGGGGAATTCTCGATCCGTATTTATTCGTGCCAGTAGCAGGGCTTTTAATTTTGCCAGCTGTGCCGTGCAGTCTCCTAGAGACTGTGTCTTCGTACTGCTAGGATGGAACTTGCCTTCCTGCATACGACCCTTCACAATCGCACATGCAGAGCTGTATTTCTGTTTACTTCCTGCGGCCGGCTGAGCAGATCCGTCAGTGTAAATAATATATTCATACTGATCTAGAGGCATTATTTTTTTGGGGAGAGGATATTCTTGTTCATATTGCAGAACTGCTTGTGTTTTAAGTGTAGAGTCATTTCTGTATTCTACATCTGTTGCAATGAGAGAATTAGCCCATTGTATCCATCTTGGATGTAGGACTTTAGCATTAGGAGCGCTAGCCTTTGTAACAGCCTCTAAGGCTGGTACTGGATTTACGACAGTTATTCGTTTCCCTTGAGCCAGTGCTCTTTCTTTCGCTACAGCTGTCTGTCCTGCTGTCAGAATTTTTTCTGTAGAAGCAAAACGCATTTCAGCGTTTGTGTACAAGTGTGATTTGTGTGGAATTGGGACTGTCTCTCCTTCACTGAAAGTGATGTAGGTATATCCTGATAACCCGGGGACGACCCGTATCACCAGGTTGCGGACATTCACACGTGTCTGCAAGTGTTTTGATGCTATCATGTCAGCTTGTAGGGAACGAAGAATATCTGTGTGTTCCTGTGTCCAATGCCTAACTGAAAAATCAGGTCTTATTAGGTCATAGAAAGGTTTCACTTTTTCTGCATAATCTAAAATGTAAGTTCTGCCAAAATTCAAGAATCCCAAAATGGATTGTAAGTTTTTCAACGATTTAGGAGGTTGGAGCAGTGCACACTTTTCTAAAAAGTAAGCTGCCAGGCTTTTCAATTCACTTCAAAGCTCATGTCCCAAAAATAGGACACTGAGGTGGGCTATTTTTGATTTTTTTTAAATAAATTTGTAGCCCTCAGAGGCGAACCCCAAAATAATGTTGCTCACCCGGGTCAAGTGATCCTTTAAATCATCATCCGTCAGATAAATATCATCTACATAGGACAATGCTTCTTCATCCAAATTCTGAAGTAACTCTGCTACCCTAGCAGAGAACAAACCAGGACTATTCTTAAACCCTTGGGGGAGTTGACAAAGTTGACACTGAGAACCGAGCGCTGAGAATGCTGTTAAATATCTGCTCTCAGGTGCTATATTTTGGCAGAAAAATCCATTTGAGATATCTAATGTTGTTTTGTATTTTTTCCGCACAATGTTATTCATTAATGCGGCACTGTATGCATTCTGTACTGCAAATGTTTTAGTGCATGTGTTCAGGATTATTCATTGAAGAGGTGCAAGTTTCAATTACACCCTGATATTCAAGTTGATCTAAGATCTCCCTGACCTGTTTTTTCGCTTCTTGTTCTATTGGGCACTGTCTCTGTGGAGTTGGAGTAGTTTTTACTGGGATTGTATGGTGAGGTGACTCAGCATCCCACCCAACATGGTTGCGATATAATGCTGGAGCAAGTGCTACCGCATACTCCTGCGCGTATGTATGTTTTAAGTATATTGGAACGAGGTCAGAAAAAGCCGGTAAAATTACCTTTTCTCCCTTTGGGCAATCCATAACAATTTCAGGCGGCCAATCTTTTTCAACTAAAAGTGTGTCATATCCATAAGTCTGGTTCTCCCAAAAGAGACCTTTAATTTTTCTGGGTTTGTCCACCTCCATTTAAAGTGTTATTTCATGTAACCTATGTGGGACATTTACCCTTGCATCAGGTGTCTCCACCGTGATATGTTCATTCAACTCCGCTGTCACCAGAAATTCCATTAGGTTCTGGCAAGCTATTGTTACTTCTGCTGCACTGTCTGGCATCATCAGAGCCCATTCCCCGTTCATAAGTTGAGTCCTCACAATTCTGGGCATTTCTAACTTTAAGACCTGCTACTTTCTTCTTTTTAAATTGAGGTTTTGATTTTGGCTTTTCTTCTTTTTTGGAAGAATAGTATGAAGCGCGTTGAATGTCTCTGGACTTTGTATGCTCTTCTTGTCTGGGTTCTGAGCGTCCTTCCCTCTTGGAGTTATTTGATGAACCCTGAAAGGAACGAGAGGAACGCGTATCAGTATCCTGATACCTGTCAGGTTTTTTAATGTTATCATGATTCCTAAGGTTGTACCTCCTTTCGGAGGGCTCCTGTTGAGGAGACCCACCCCTGGATTATGATCTATTCTCTCTATTCTTTTGTTATTTATTGTTATTATCCCATTTCTTCTTGGAAGAATTGGGTGCTTGCTTGTGTTATCCTTTTCATGACCAACCATGAGTTGAGGTTTTGTTGCTCTAGCTCCCAAACTATCTCTACCTAATTCTGCATAGGTGTCTTCGATAATTTTAGGTAATTCACGTTCTTGTTGTAAAGGAGTGAAATCCCTCAGGCATTGCCGTATTGCCACTGCTGCTGCCTCCCCTTTTTTGTTTCCTAATATAATAGCTGATACCTGGGCAAAATTTCCTAACAATTTCATCCCTAAGTTTAGAGCAGGTTCTGCTCCATACTCATTCTGTATCTGTCTTAATACATCTTGTATTACTGCTAATGAAGGGATACCATGATTTCTGGTATTTATGGCAGCGAATACTGAACCCCAAGAGGTACAATCCTCTATCTGATGAGCTATCCCCATTGGCAAGCAGATTGTTATCATTCTGTGTTTTTATTGAGGGCTAGTGTGTAGAAATACTGCCTCTAGCTGTGTTATTTTTTGAGCAATCCACAATGGCATTTGCTCACATCTAGTGGGCATTTTACACTTAACTGTGTGTAGCGTTTGTGGTGTTATTTTAGTTGTAGATCCCTGAATTTGTCCTGCTTGTGTAACACTTGCAGGCTGAATTGTGAGTTTTCTCATCACAAACTGGGTCAGGTTTCTGTAAAGTTTTATTATTTCTTTATGAAGTGGACGTGATCTGCTACTGACATTGTGTCAATGTCTGGATGCGGTGTGTAGGACGCTAGGACTGGCCATGTTGCTCCATCTCTTCCGAGTGGACTGAGTCTCACTTTTTCTTTTGTATGTGCTCCTGGTAGGTGAGCGGAACTTCAATGTCCTCATACGGACAGTATTCATTTGGTGTTTCATCTTCAGTGTAAGAATGAAATGTATTTGATTGTGCATCTGCTTGTGGGAATTTAACCCATGAATAGAATACTTCTGTTCTGTATGATTCGTGTGCCTCAATCACGAATGTGACTGTTCCACCCTAGCTGTGACTCCATAGTCTGCTAGTTTTAAAGTAAGGGTAGTTTTAACATTTTCTGAAATGTTGATTTCCCCTTCCTGTTCTTCCTCCCTAGCTGCAGCACATTGTGCTGGCACAATGGTGTCTTCGTCAGACAGAAGGAAAAAGATTTCAAGGAAACTGAGATAAGGTTTTATGTACAATAGGAGCAATTTGTCCTTCAAGCTTGATAAACCTACAGCCAATACATAGGATATGCCTACTCAGCTGTGGCGGATAGTTCCCTACCCACTCCTGACATCTCTGGGGAAATGTGAGTAGAGGTCTCTGAGAATAGCACGACTGAACTACTCAGATTTGACCGTTAAATAAGTACCAAACCAACGTTGGATGCCATGTCGTGTAGTTCCTATAAACTTATATAGGATCTGCACGTTTAGACAACATACACTGTAGGATTGGTGTCCAGACTTATTCTAGACACCCCCACCGGATACGTTAGCCTGTATAGCAGCTAGCTCACAATGCCACTAGAAACCCCTCTTACCAAAGAGAGAATAGTTCTTGGCAACTATCGAACATGGCAACTCTGTCCCGTCAGGGATTGTGGAAACAGTACAGTACTTTTCGCTCAGACGCTCGTGCTCACTTTGTCTCAGAGAGATACATAGAATAAACGGTGGGGATGTTTTTCAATAAGCATTTATTGAACCAGAGTCATTCTAGTGTAAAATAAGTGTGCTGAAACAATCATTAGACAGAAACAGATATAAATGATTATAAGCATCAACAGAGTAAAAGGATGGTAAATTTCTACCATAGTGCTAAAACGATGAATACAGGCAGGTATAAAAATACATGACAATAAAATGCGTACTCCTACGATGCGACCCTAACTAGATATACCTAAGTGTACCTAGCATGTATGTAGGTGTAAAGCCAAGAATCCCTCTAGGTTAAAGTCAACCCCATTACCTGAAGTGAGAGATTTGTAGGACCCCGTCTTGGTCTCGAGATTTACACCCCGCGAGGGATGTCAGACCACTGCGAGCTGGAGTGTCTGCATTCAGGAACCTCAGTGTCTCGCGTCAGTGTATCAGCATGGAAGTCCTTTTTCTCCACTCCCTGCCTCAGCAAAGATATGGTGTTTATATACCCAAAGTGGTACCCTCAGGGGTTCTACCTTGCTGTGTCATGTCGCACTTGGGATGATGGAAGGAATGACCCTTATTCATAGTTATTATGCAGGAGATGGTAGTCCTGCTGAGTTTCCAAGAATCCTCATACATAATGGATGAAGTTAGTTTTCAGGGAAAACCCCACGTCCTGTAAGTAGTACCATAACTAGGTAAAAGGTCAGTCCCAAGAACAATTATGTAGTGTAATGGTAGCAGAGAATATAGGTGAAGGTTCAGTGTGCCATCTGGACCCCAATACCTGACAGGGTACAGATGGGGCCTGCAACATTAGAACATGGCCACTCTGACTCCCCCAAGGAAATCATTGAAACAGATCTACCCTTTCGTGGTTACCGTAGGCATGCCATGAGAGAGACACAAGAAACACACAAATTTGCATTTCAAACATTAATTGAAGTAATTGGATTCTTGTGTAGAATACATGAGCTGCAATTATTAGGGGACAGGAATAAAGCATTGTTGCTAGCATTACAGGAATGGTGAGAAAGATCTAAAATTCATAACATTGCAGGGATTATATTCATATATGAATATATATAATAATATAAACCCTACCGACTCTAACTCTAATCTACACAGCATAATAATAAATGCATTGTGCCAGATCTTGTGGAGCAGCTTAGCTCCCCATTTACCTGTATGAGTGATCCATCAGGAAGCCAGCCTGGTGTGAAACAGGCCTCTGTCCTTTGCACGATGGTGACAGGATGGTGACAGGCATCAGGATGGCTGGGAACATCCAGGATAATCCATGGAAGTGCTCTGTTGATGAGCTAAATGTCAGGAGCAGTTTATTTAATAAAAACTAGCCTTGCTCACAATGTGTCTCAGGTCCTTAGCTAGTCATTGTTTGTATTTCCCACTCAGAGCTTTCTCCAAACAGACAACAACAATACGAAAGGGCAGTGCACTCAGTGGACTTTATCCTTGAACATAATGTACAGTGTTGCGATAAAATGCTTGCGAAGAAATGTGCTTGCAAGCAGAACACCTTCTGAGTATGTCATCATGTACATGCAAAGTATGTTAAAAGTCACTTGTCTAAAAAGATGTCAAGTTGAAACGTGAACATGTAATATCGAAGCCTTTGTGCACGAGCCCCGTTAATACTCAAAACACTTAAGTCACTATGGGCCAGATGTACAACCTGCCAAATAGCGCCTCGCAAATTGCGTCGCATTTGCGACTCGCAATTTGTGAGGCGCTATTTGGCATGTACAAAAGTATGTTTAACACTGTTTGCGATTCCCAATGGGGTCGCAAATTGCGAGGCTCATGAATATTAATGAGCCTCTCGCAATTTGCGAGCCCATTGGGAATGACAGGCCCTCCCAGGGATGGTGGCCTGCTAGGCTCAGCAGACCACCATGTCTGGGACTTCTATTAAATAAAGCAGCTTTTTTTTAAAATGCAGCCCGTTTTCCTTAAAGGAAAACAGGATGCATTTAAAAAAATAAAAAAAAACTTTTTCGTTTCATTTTTTAAGGGCTGGCAGTGGTCCCTGGGCCGTGATCCGGCCACAACTGAGAGGCCCCCAATGTCCCGCGATTTCATTGCGGATCCCCCGGAGCCGTTTGGCCGAGGCGGGATCCTGGTCGTGGAGGTGGCGGCTCGCTGCACCAGCGCATCACCGGAGGCGGCACGCAGGACCCAAGAAGAGCGGACGAGATGCAAATATCAGCAATATCAACCGAGCGGTACATTTCTGCAAGGATTGACCGCATCACTCTTCCGATCCTCGATTAAATACTGGCACATTGCTACACTCTCCCTTAATACGGCAGGAGGAGAGAAGACTGGCACAGCGGGGGATCCCGCTGTGAAAGGGGATTCTCCGGTTTCCCGTGAGGCATGCTGGCGATTGCACGGCCCGGGAACAAAAAGGTATAATTTTTAAAGCTGTTTAAAATCATACACACTGAGAGGAGGAGTCTGGATGCAGCCTGCCTGACTCTAAAATGGCGGCCGCCGCTGACTATCATACCTAAAAGCGTTGTGATGCAATGCAATGCAGACAGTTTACAGCAACTTTCGTCTCCTTTTCCTTGCTCTTCGCACACGTGTTGCATTCTTTTCTACCTTATTGCCCAGGCCAGCTTGAGTAAAGGATTTCTCCCTCTTAATGCCTCAAATCGATCTCCAAAATGGTAGCAACCTGGAAAGGGCAATAGAAAGAGGACTGTGCAATAGAAACTAATAAAGGACTACTACTATTAGATGAGCTTAGACCACTAAGACGGCAGCCATCTTGGAATGACTCTCTTTAGCTTCCAATGAATGGAAAGGTGGATTGTAAAATTATATAGAATAGTACTTTTCCCATACGCCCTACCCAAATGCTATAGAATTAAATAAATTCAATTCCAGAGGAGGACAATTCCCAAACGATGACGAACTTAAGATTCTAAAAGATAGATTTAAATAAATTCTATTCCAGAGGAGGATAATTCCCAAACGATTACGAACTTAAGGTACTAAAAGATAGCAAAGACATTAGCAGAAACCACAGAAAGACCCAGGGGGCAATAGGATACTTCAGAGTGGGACACAAGGAAACAAAGGAGAGGAGAGACACCTACAGGAACGATAGCAGACCTATAAATACCCGGAGACAGGTAAAGACATCAAAGTGAGGTCACCACTGCAGGAACACCCCGGAGAGTTATTTACCACCATCAGTAAAAATGGCCGGAACCAATTTAAAATCAGCAGGCATAAACTCTTACGTCATAAAGTACCCAACTAACCTATCTAAGAATGCAGCCAAAAAATTCAAACACAATCTAATTAGAAAAAACCCAGACACGCTGATCTCTGACCTCTCCTTTAATCTAAACATAGGCATTATTGTAAATGATTTGATATTTTTCACCAGAAAAACGGCTAAATGGCGCACTGTCTTCACGAAGATGCTCAACATAAAAAATATAAGCAATATCCCACATGGTACCAAACTATTGATCATCCCGTCACCAAGATTAAGAGCGGATCTATGCATAACTATCTACAAGAACGGTATTGTACTTATACAAGCAGCCAACAACAAGTTAGAAAAATTCGACAACCTGTTTTCAACCTTAAAAGAATGTGTAGATAACTCTAGGTCTCAACAACACCTGACCACACAAGCAGCCACCCTATCCACCACCAACACTACCACCACAGAAGTCATAATGCCTAGAGACCCTCAAGAACCACAACCTACAATGCTGTCAGGAGACACAACTGTGACAGGAGTCACATTGGACGGGAAGGGTACAGAGACAGGAGAAAAATCTATACTATATGCTAATACCGCCTGACGCCTTTACAGCGGGAAGATTCAGCGCCTCTCCCCCAGGATTTGACTTCTCCCACACGTAGGCCATTCAACGGGAACCTCCATCCAGAAATAAAGGATATGGAAGCTAGCACCCCTCTCATACCCCCCTCTACAACAGCACAAATTGCATCTATGACCTTACGAAACTCATATCCCCTTAGCTTGGTATCAAGATCACAGGACATAGGGAGCGCATCTCACATCACACATAGAGGAGGCGCAGACACCCGAAATAATGACAAAAAAAGGAACACTGAAAAAATCACAGATCTAAAGCACCGGGACACAAACAAAGCTTGAAATAGGCAGTTGCGTACTCCTAAGATATCACCTCAGACTCTGAGAGAAATCGAAGCACTTCAAACACAAGTGGGCAATATGTCACAGGACATTCTAAGCACACTGCAAGGTATGGAAAAAATACTAGAAATTACTGTAAGCACTCACTCCAAAGTCGAGCTCATCCAAAAATGAGTGCATAATATTCAAGGAAAGAGTAGAGAGACAGCCATGCCATTATCAAATAGGCATAATCGATCATACAGAAATCTTAAATATTTATCAGACAATGAAACCAAAACCCTACTCCGGTCATATGAGTCTAAAACCAGCAGCAGAGGTGAGGAAATTAAATCAGTCCCGATCGATGCAAATAGAACGTCCTGGCCTAAGAATAGAAAACCTAACCTTAACAATCTACAACAAGTCCAGCTAACCGCCAATACTCAAGAGATGAACTCTAGTAGCTCAGGGAAACCACTGCTATGCCTACTGCTCAACTGTAGGTCCACAGCAAAACATGCCTCAGACATCGCTGCCCTCATCGTTAACCAGGAAGCTGACGTGACAATCCTAACAGAAACATGGCTTACGGAATCCTCTTCCCCATTCATGGATCTACTGGTGCACCCTCATTATAACATTGTGAGATTAGACAGACTAAAAAAGACAGGAGGCGGTATAGCCTGCATACACCGATCGGATATAGAGGTCAGCCAAATACAATCCGACCCTCTCGAATCCTGTGAATACCTCGGCATAAAAACGGCAGATAATCAAAGGTGCAACCTGCATGCGCTTTACCATCCCCCAGGCAATAATGCTACTTTCATAGACCACTTAATGGAGATCATCACGGCTAACTCTAACAGTCACACTAATAACATATTCCTAGGCGACTTTAATTTACACTGGGACGACAATAATGACAAACAGGTCAACGCACTTAAAGGCTTTTTAACAGATCTAAACCTTACTCAAGCCTGCACAAAGCCACACACTCGAAAGGGGAAACCTTAGACTGGGTAATCTCGAGAATCAAGGATATTACAATCCAATCAATTGTTCCTTGCGATTGGTCGGATCACCATGCCATAACCTTCCTGATACCCACCATAAAAAAGAACAAGACCGCGCAACCTGTCAAAGTTAAAAAGTGGACTCGGGACACCAAAGACCCTAATATTGAGCTACTAGTAGCAAGATGTGAGAAGGATCTAAATCCGCCTAACAACTTTTTGAACGTTAACAAACTCACTGATCACTACACTATGTCAATGACGAATATAGTCAACTCCACCAAGCCACTAAAACTGAAAAGTCTCAGAGAAAGATAAAAATCCATGGTTTAATGGGACACTGAATGAAGATAGGCGGAAACTGAGACTTGCAGAAAGAAAATGGAGACAGCACCCATCATCCCCCCAGCTGAAAACTCTCAGAAAAATCAGAAACGAGTACAACAAAAGGGTCCTCAATTCCAAAAAGGAATTCTTTAGATCGGAACTGGATAACGCCAAAAACAGACAACGGAAACTATTCAAGATGTTAAAGCAACAGTCCAATAAGTTGGCCAAATCTGCCCAAGAAACTACTAAAACTCAACTGAGCTGCGAGGACTTCTCAACATTCTTCACTGACAAGGCCAACATGCTAGAAAGAGAGCTCAGGATGGCAGCCGACAACCTCTCCAGCCAACTACCACCACTGAACAATGCTACTACAACAAACAATCATGATAGGTCGAAAAACAATGCACAATGGGCAACCTTCAAGTTATATGACCAGAATACCATTGCCAAAACTCTCGCGGATATCAAGCCTAATAACTACTACAATGACCCCCTCCCCTCTAAATGCCTAAAAAGAATCAACCATGCTGTCGTCCCAATATGGACAAAAATAATAAATGCCTCACTATCTCAAGGGATCCTACCAGAGTGCCTAAAAACAGGTCAAGTCCTCCCCATCATCAAAAAACTTACAGCGGATCCGGCAGAGCCAAATAACTATCGCCCAGTAACCAATATTCCATTACTTGCCAAACTAATTGAGAAATGTGTGCAAAATCAACTGAGCAATCACATCGCTAATTTCAAGCTGTTGGACGACTGCCAATCGGGATTCAGACCAGGCCACAGTACGGAAACAGCAATCTTACATATAGTGGATGATGCGCTACAGGCCCTAGATCACAATCAAACATGTCTACTAGTCCTTCTTGACCTGTCGTCTGCATTTGACACAGTAAATCATGAAAAATTGCTAACCAGGCTTCAAGACAGGATGGGACTATCTGGAAATGTTCTGAAATGGTTTGAATCCTTCCTTCAAAACAGAACACAAAGATTCCTGGTCAACCAGACGCTATCCCCATCATGCCCGAATTCGATTGGAGTCCCGCAAGGATCAACATTATCTCCATCACTATTCAACCTATATGTCGAACCCCTTACAGAAATTCTCCGAGACGCAAACATATCCTATCACATGTACGCAGATGACACTCAGATCTACATCAAGATTGCGTCACTGGAAGACATCAAGATAATGAATGAGGCCTTAAAAGTGTCATTACACTGGTTAACTAGCAATCATCGGAAACTAAATGCACAAAAAATGGAATTCCTATTAATATCGCCACCAAAGAACCTCACAGATGTGAAGGAAAGGACCAAACTGATCACAGCGCTAAACTGCACCCCTACTCTAGTTGACTCAACTAAATCACTGGGAATCACGCTTGATAAGAACCTTGACATGAAAGCCCACATCAAATCAATGGCAAAAAGTGCCCGGTTTCACCTGAACTATATTAGAAAAGTGAAACCACTCATTACTACAGCGGACCTCAAATTGTCAGTCCAGTCCTTAGTTATTTCAAGGATTGAATATGGATGTACAACTCTAGCAGGTCTATAAAAAATTTCCAAACACCGCATAGTCCGGTCAGATACGGATAAATCCTGCATAAAATAACCACAAAGATACCAAAACTAACCAAAGATTGTTGCCAACCAGAGCTGATGTAGGGGTTACATATACAAACCATCAACGAATGTAAAAATAAAATCACCAGTCAAGCTGAGAAAAAAAAAAAAATCTTTAACTGTACAGTACTACTCGGAATTTGTTTTGATGTAGAACTTACGAAAAAGACACATCGGAATCTTTTGTATAGGAATACTGTTACACCTTGTACACTAAACAGTTCCTAAAACTGTTATTGTTGAAACTACTAAGGAAGACATGTACCGGAATCTTATATATATTAATGCTGCTATACTCTAAACTGTACCTCATGTAACTGTGAAGCGCTCTGATACCCATGGGTAACGTTCGCGCTATATAAAACTCTAAATAAAAAATAAAGAAAATAAGGACAGACGAAATACAATGCTCAGGGATGAGCAAAAATCCCCTGTCCGAATTTATACTGGTAGGTAGGCCAGGCAAACAAACAACATGTTGCATAAAAAGGTCTGCATTTTCTTGGAAGAAGGCAGTCTTTTTAATGGGACAAAGTGTGCTATTTTAGTGAGTAGATCCACAATAACCCATACAATGTCGTAACCCCTGGACAAGCCTATGACAAAATCAGTGCTTATGGTGTGCCAGGGTGAAGGGTGTACATGAGAAGTTTGCAGTTTGGGCAAGTCTTAACATTTCTTTTGACATCCCTTGATAGCGTGGGACACTAAAACCATCTTTTGCACATATCTTGAGTTTTGTGTTCTCCTCGATGACCTGCAAACACTTTCCCATGACTCCAATGTAAAACTGTATCTCTGAGCACTTGGGTAGGAATAAATAGTTGTTCCCGGTGGTAAAATAAATTATGTTGAATAGATTGACCCTTCACTGATCAGCATCTAAGTTCTGGGTTACCTCTTTGAGCTTAGTTAAGAAATTATCTGAATTACACATGGCTGTTATCTTACTGTTGGGAATTATTGCCTGGGAAATCTCCTTGCCTTTCTCCTCTGCTGAAAATCCCAGTTGAGGTAGAGTGTCTGCCTTAAGCTGTTGGGCACCTACCCAAAAAGTGATGATGAAGTCAAACTCATTGAAGAACAGTAACCATTGCATCTGTCTAGAAGTAAGATCCCTAACTGCATGAAAGAATTGTGCTACCAATAAATGATGTCTCCACTCCTCAAAGGCTAAATTAATTGCCAGAAGTTTTCATTCAGCAAACGTGTAGCTTTGTTGGGCAGCCAGGAGTTTTTCTTAATGAAGGCAATAGGATGCATACACCCACATCACTGACTCTCTGTGAAAGGACTCCTCCCACTTCTGCTTGAAATGCAACTACCTCCACAAAGAATGGTTGGGTCTGGATGAAGTAGCACAGGGGATGTGGTGAAAATTAACTTTTAGCATCTGGAATGCCTTTCCACTCTCTTCTATCCAGCCAAAAGTACTCCCCTTCTTGAGTTATTGGGTCCACAATATCTGGAAAAAATGGGCAACAAAACACTGATCTGTCTTTGGCTGAATTGGGGGTTTACAATCTAGGACTGCCTTGACCTTCTTTTGATCCATTACAGTCCCTGCCAGAGAAATTCTGTACCATAAGAATTCCACCAAAGTCACATAAAAGGAACACTTCTCCAGTTCGGCAAATAATTTATTCTCCCTGAGTCATTGAAGGATGGCCTTAACATGACCGAAATGTTCATAAAGAATCTGGGAGTAGATCAAGATGTTGTCTATATATACAACCATAATGATATCTAGGAAATCTTGCAGTACTCTATTGATAAAGAACTGAAAGGCCGTCTGGCGTTACAGAGTCAGAAAGGCATTACGGTGTACTCATAAATACCAAACCTAAGGCCCGATTCAGATCTCGTTCGGAAAGCAAACCGAACGACTCGTGCCCGGAATGCTTTCCGTCCGACTGAACAAGTACAATGCATTTGAATGCATCCGGATACGATTCGGTTGGACTCCCATTGACTTCAATGGGAGCCTGTGTACCGAACGCGTACAAAGGCTCCCATTGACAAAAGGGGTGGTTGGGGATCATCATGCACCCTGTGGCGGGCATCCCTTGGTGCCTGCTACACTGTGCATGGTCTGAAAGGGGGGACCCATGGGTACCCCCACAGGAACGAGTCGGAGGGCCCTGGGTGAAGGGCCTGCCTCAGGCCCCCAAAGACCGATTCCGGCAGCCTTTTTGATCCGGGCAAAAGGAATCATAAAGGATGTCCAAATCATTCATTGTACTTCCTCGCTTGGAAAACCTACTCCATAGAGCTGTACGATTCGGCTCCGGAGGGCTCTATCTCTCCGTATGGCTTCCGGAAACGATTCGGTCAGCACTAAGGGTTTCCAGGCATCGTACTTGGTCATTCGGAATTGGGAACGAGTCGGTCGGAAACAAGGGCTCCGGATTGGTTTAGGTAAAACCAAATCCGATTCGGAGCCCTTTCGACCGATATCGGAATCGGGCCCTTACTGCGGAAGGCAGTCTTCCACTTGTCACCTTCTCAGACTCTGATCAGGTGATAAGCGCCCCAAAGATTCAATTTTGTATAGATTGTGGAGTTGCAAAAATAGTCCAATAAGACTGGACTCAATGGAAGAGGTTATTAATTTTTAATAGTATCCTTATTCAATACATGAGAATCAATACATGTCCTCAAGTCTCAGTTCTTCTTTGGTGGGAAAGAATAGTGGGGACACGGTAGGTGATGTAGAATGGTGGATAAAGCCACAGGCCAGGTGTTTGTCTAAATATTGTCTTAAATAGTGGGTTTTGGGCTCTGAAAGGGGATATATACTACTAAAAGGTAAGTGAGCTCCCGAGATAAGGTCTATTCAGCAATCAGAAGCCCTTTGAGGAAGCAGCTGGGTTGCCTTTTGTTAGCTGAAAATGTCCTGTAAGTCCTCGTAGTATGCTGGTAATTTGTGCTGGGACCCTGGCTCCACGAATGAGGACCTCAATGACCAAGGAAAGGGGAGGAGAGGAGAAGGTCACTTTCCACTGGGGCATAACATGAGGGAATGTTTTCACGCACCAGGTTTGGCAGAGCACACTCAGTATGCATTCTGCTTCTCTGCAGGTCCTAATATTAAGTTTACACTTGTACATTTTCTATAACATTTGATTTAAAAATGATTTGTTGTTAGGTATTTCAATGTTTTCTAGAAAATAAGAATGAGTTGGACTATATATATAATCCTTACAAAGTTCAACACTTTCACTACTGTTGCATACTTTAGAGTCAGAATTGTAAACGTAAGCCCTCCACAGTCCAACACTTATCCTACTGTTGCTTATACTCGAGTGGGAATAGTAAATCTAACCCTTCCGAAATCCAACACTTTGACTACTGATGCTCAGACTGGAGTGGGAATGGTAAATCTAGTCCTTCTGAAATCCAACACTTTCCCTACTGTTGCTTAGACTAGAATGGGAATAGTACATGTACATCCCTCCAAAATCTAACAAGTTCTTTAATGTTAGTTAGAGTGGATGTATATTATTTTTAATATTGTTATTTAATTTGTTTTTGTTTAACGTTTAGTTTTTTAATGTTTATATGTTTTGATTTTTTTAATTATTATTTTATATTGATTAGATTAGTGTAATAAATAGTTGTTTAATCTTTATTTTTGGCATTATATTTAGGTTAACCCATTATAAGGATAGGTACACAACATTATGATAAACAATATTTTTGTCTCGCAATATTTTTCACCACAATATTTTGTCAGACGACCACTGAGAGTTTTCTACTTTGATAGCCTGGCCAGATCAGCTAGAAGGCCTGAACAGAACACATGATGATGGCAGAAACAGGATTTATTAAAAGCTGAATAGGTAGTCAGCTTAAAGAGAAGCAATACTGAGTCAGAGATGACAATACAAGAAAGATTCAAAAGAAGGGAGGCCAGGTGTGAACAAATACAAAGAGTGGAGGAACCCAGCAAGAGCACAGATGCAAGGCACTGACAAGTATGTTAAGCAGCTTTTTGAATTATTGCTGCCAATACTAACTCAGAAGAGCTTGTCTGAAAGGCTGGATGATAACGCAGCCATATTGAATTTGTAGAAACATCAGCGCGATTCTGAATGTGAATGATTGCCTTGTTGATGTTAGGATCATGCGGACATTATATCTCCATTGTCCCATGTCCCATGGTGCCAACATTTGTAGCAGTGCCAAAGTACCTACTCCCCGTCATGGCCCACCAAATTGTCCTGGTAGCCCTTAGGATGGGTGCAGATTGGCAGCTGACCGAAAAGTACCTGTATAAGCCCTGACAGAAGATTTGCACGACTAAATAACTTTGTTTCAGATCCACTATGACAACTATTGATACACATATTTCATGTTATGTTATGTTTGAAGCTGTAGGACTTTGTAAAAAACGTAGTGTAATGGATGTTTATTGATTTGAAAAGCCAGGTTTTCAAGTGTTTTCGGAAATGTAGACTACAGGTTTTAGATCGTAGGGATAGAGGTAGAGAGTTCTAGATTTTTGCAGCAGCTATGAAGAACGCTTTGTTACCACAGGATGATGAGATTGTGCCCCGAAAATTAGGATGCAGGATTAGAGAAGTTTAGTAAATGGCCTTGTGCTAATCACCATGAATTTGGAAGACATTTTGTGATGTTAAGATGGACATAATAGGGTCCCACCTGGTGCAGATGGCCAGACGGCAAGCTACTGCGTATTGCACAAGTGAAAACGTTGAATCAGTTTGTAAGGAGAAGCGAAGTAGACTGCATTACCAAAGTCCATTCTTGACTGGATCAACGCATTATCATTGATCAATGCTTTATCAAGATTCATTTATTTGAAGTTTATAAAACTTCAAATAAATAAAGAATTAGTGTGACATGGTTTTTAGATATTTTTGTAATCAAGTTTTGTGCCAGTGAAGAACACTTGTCAAAGCATGAATATGTACCTTGGCAATGCTACCCTCATTCTAACTTCACCTTTAATTTAGGTAATACGAACTGCTGTTATGTATTCAGAATGCTTAGAACAGCAACACACTGCTGTATACAGAGCTCTATTAAAAGCAATTCCTTTTTTTTATTTTTTATTATATTTTTATTAAATCATCACCAATACTTAGAATACAAGAGGATTTCATGAAAATAAATATTGACCCACCACAAAACATGTCGCCAAAATACATAATAACAGCTTCATCATTATTATTATTGTTGTAGGGGAGATACATAAAAAAAACAATTTTATGATCACAACAATAAGAAAACAAAGGAAAAAACAAAGGAAAAAGAAAACTAAAAAGAAGCCGATTAATTTCAAATAATCACATAATATACCAATGCCTCTTTTATACCTCCTTGTTACCCTCCTTCCATCTTTTAAGAGGGACCCATATGTTTTCACCTATTCTTCTTGCTTTTTGACCCTTTTTTTCATATATCCCTTTTTCTAAATTATATGTAGCTAATGATCTACCCAGCCATTGTTGAAATCCAGGAGCCAGAGAATCTAGCCAGGCTGATGCAATGCAAATTCTTACCACTGCCATTGCTATAAAGAAAAAGGGACGATGATCCTCTGGGGCATCGTTGTTACTTTTTCCCAGAAGTACATGTTGGGGTGTTAGACTTGTTCTTATTTTTAGTGCATTATTCATAAATTTTTCAATTTCGCCTAACCATGTGGCTAAAATAGGACAAGTCACAAACATATGTGTTAAGTCAGCTTCCGTACTGCTACACCGAGGGCAAGTAATCCCATCCTGACCCCCCCATTGGGCAATTCTAGCCGGAGTATGATATAGTGAAAACAGTGTTTTGTAGTGTTGAGCCTGCAACCCTGCTGACCGAAGCACCGTCCTCCCCAATTCAAGGGACTCTAAGAATATATTTTGTGCTATACCCAACTTCTGTTCCCATTTAGACCCATGTTTCACTAGGTCATCCTGGATAAGCGCCATCAGCTTAGAGTATATCTGACTAATTGTGCACCCTTCATCAGAGCGAGCCACATCCACAATATCACTGTTATTAAAGCCCATTGGATCCCCTTTTTTTTGTTAGGTAGCTCCTAACTTGCAAATACTTGAAAAAGTCTCTGGTCTGTATCCCAAATCTGTTTTGTATATCCCTAAATGTTATTATGCCTGATATGTCTGAAAGATCTCCTATTAAACGAATTCCTGCTACCTCCCATCTTGACATGATGTTATCTTGGAAGATCTCTGGCATATTGGGTTTTTAAAAAGTTGTGTATAATAGTTCAGCCGGCCAAGTCCGACTTTCCGTTTAAAGGATGCCCAGATCTTAAAGGCTGCATACAAAGTTTTGAACCTAACTTTTTTATAGTAGCTTGGCTCACTATAGTTCAAAAAGCAGCCTCTTGCGGCCTCCCCTATTAATAATTCATACACATCCTCTGATCCTGGGTGGTTCCTCTGCTCTTCTGTTTTACCTCCCAACAGCACCCGCATATATTGAAAGGCGGCCGCCCAATAATAAAATGTTAGATCGGGAACCCCCCATCCTCCCTTCTCCCTTGTTAATGTCATGAACCTAAGTGCCCTTCTCGTCTTGCCTTGTGACCAAATAAACCGATTGAACATACTTTCCATTTCTTTGAACCAGGAATTTCCAAACTCCAGGGGTATAGCCCTAAAGAGGTATAATATCTTGGGGAGAAACAACATCTTTATTACATTGCACCTCCCTACAATACTAAGGTGAAGATTATGCCACCTATCAAAATCACTTTTCCCTTGCCTTATTATTGGAACAATATTATCCTCTACTAGTTGCTCCAGATCTGGTGTTATATTTACCCCTAGATATGTGGCCATGTTTGTGACCCTTTTAACCCCAAAGGCGGACACACTATTGACAACAATTTGTGTTTTCTGCTGGTTGAGCTTATACCCTGAGACCAGCCCAAACGCTGCTGCTTCTTTACCTATTTCATCAAGTGCCGTTTGTGGGTCTGGTGAGACTACTGCCAAGTCATCCGCGTAAGCTAGGATTTTTGTCTCCCGCTCCTGAAATCTCATTGGCAGGATTTCGCAATTTCCTTCTATTCTACGTATCAAGGGATCAATATAGATGGCGAAAAGCAAAGGAGAGCAGGGACACCCCTGTCGGGTTCCCATTGAAATCTGTATTGGTTCTGTATACTCCCCATTAATTCTAACGCGAGCCACCGGGTTCTTATATAGACCACTAATTGCCGTTATGAGTCCTTTTCTTAGCCCATGTCGTTCGAGGGAGCCCCACAGATAGTCCCAGGAGACCCTATCAAACGCCTTCTCAGCATCGAGTAAAATAAGTGCCATAGGGTCTCCTGAGACTGCTGCTGCATCAAAGAGTGATATTACCCTGCGAACATGTTCAGTGGTTCCCCTTCCGGGTATGAACCCGTGCTGGCGTGGGTGAACTACATTACTAATGATAGAACTTAAACGTGTAGCAAATATCTTAGAAAATTTTTTAGAATCACTGTTCATAAGAGTAATAGGTCTATACGATCCAGGTTCTGTCGGGGGTTTACCTTTTTTTTAGGAAAACGACTATTATCGCCTGGGCCCAGGATTCTGGTATTGAATTCCCGCCTTGCGCTTTTCTAAATGTTCCTATCATGTCCCTTTTTAGCAAATGATAAAAAAAATTGTAGAACTCCAGAGGGATCTGATCAGGACCCACCACCTTACCGGATGGAAGACTCATCAGGGCATTATATATTTCCTCCTCTGATACAGTCATATCCATGAGATCAACATCCTGAGTAGCAAATTGTTCTATTTGGATATCGTTCAGATATTCACTAACTGAATGACGGGGCAACTCACTTACCTCCTGGTACAGATCACTATAATATTTATGAAATACTTCTTTTATGGCAGTACCTTCTTTAATCATATTTCCATCTTTGTCCTGTATCTCTACTATCTGCTCCAACACCCTTTTATGTCTCGTCCGAACTGCTAGCATGTGCCCTACTTGCTCACTAAATTCATAGCACCCTCGCGCCATGCCAGATATTTTTCAGCCGCCTTGTTGGACGAAATTGCCCCAATCTCAGCTTTAGTCACCGCAATTTTATGCGTCAATACCTCTAATGATATACCTTGTGCTATTGCCCTAGTCAACTTCGCTTCTAAAGCAGCCATTGTTTCATACAGTATGTTAACCCGCTCTATTTCGTTTTTCCTCCTTCTAGCACTATAACTAAGTGTCTCTCCTCTGACCCCAGCTTTGAATGCGTCCCATACCACCCCGCTGCTAGTGCTGTCCCTGTTTATTTCCAAAAAACCCTTTATCCAGATATTCATATGTGCTATATAGTCTGAGTCTTTTAACAACCCCCTCTCAAATGTCCAAGATGACTTTTTTCCCCCCCTTTCTACCCCACTGAGCTTAAGGGTTAATACTAAAGGATTATGATCTGAAAACACTCTGGGGTACTTTTCTACAGTACAATCTACTGCCAAATGGGCTGAGGTAAAAAAGTAATCCAGTCGTGCTTCCAGTTTATGCGGTGCGGAGTAGTACGTGCTCCCAAGATCAAATGCTCTGGTCAGGGCCCATATGTCTATCAGGCCGTTATCTTGAATCAATGCCAACAAAGCCCTACAAACCTTATTTTTGCGGCCTGAATATTTTCTGATGCCCCCATCCCATCTTATGCCCAATCCGTTAATGTTTACGTCACCACATAGTATGATTGGCACTCCTCGTGAAGCCAACTCTGAGTTTACCTCCAGTAGCACCTCCGGGTCATCATCCGTGGATCCGTATACTGAACAGAGGGTGAACCTAGCTTCACGACAGCACCCCTCTACCATCACCCATCGTCCAAGTTTGTCAGCCTGGTAATTTTTCCATTTTATATCACTCCTCTTTGACAATATAGCAACCCCTTTGGTCCTGGCCCCCTGCAGTGTATTCACAACTAAATTATAACCTAACTGTTCCATTAATTTAGCCCTAGAACACTCAATGTGTGTCTCCTGTAGACACAGAATATCAGCCCTAAGCCTTTTCAGTTCTATTGCCATCCTTTGCCTTTTGCTTGGGTCGTTCAAACCACATACATTAATTGATGCTATTCGTATTTCCATCGTTTGGTATTCTAAAAAACGTTTCCTGTTCTATATCTCCCCAAATTACCATTAATTCCATTTGTTTCGTACCTGTGCTGTTTATTACTGAATTATATCCTCTATGATCCTCATGAACCGATTTTCCCTTCCTGTTTTCCTCCCCTCCCTCCCTACCCCCCACCCAACCCCTCCCAAAATTGAACAAATGGGTCGCAATGAGACCCATGTGATGTCGCCTGTATGGCCGCCCGAGGTGCCCCCGTGCCCCGTCTCCCCCGCTCCAGTACATTAAACGACTTCTAGTTCATATACCGTCTACCCCCACTTGTGAAACCCAAAAAATAAATGCATAATAATAGTTCAAAGAAAGGCAAAACAAAAACCCTCACCCCTTATTTTTCTTCTTCTTTCTGCTATTTCCTACTATTTTCTACCAATGATTGCTTCACCCTACCCACGTTCCATTTAGTTCAGGCGATACCCATATGTGTACCCTCAGCCCCTAGTCACTGAATATTAAAACCAGCCCACTTTATCTTTCTGTCTCCCCAATCGCCCCCTGTCCTCTTGACTCCTGTAACTCCTTCAGGTACTCTTGAGCTTTAATTTCTGATGTCAGCACCCTGATTTTTCCTCTATATATCATTTTGATCCGTGCAGGGCTCAGTAAATAGGCTTCAGCGCCAAGTGCCTGAAATGGGGAAATTAGTTGCCGTAATCTCCACCGCCTTTCCCCCATAGTGTGGCAAAAGTCTGGGCGTGCGAAAAAAGTGTGGCCGTTGTAAGATCTTTTTGCATCCGGTCTTGCCTTATCTGAAATGAACTGCCAAAGAAGAAAATTACCAAAAAAAACTAGGATCGCTCTGGGGCGTTCTAATTGCCCGGGCTTGGCATTTTTCCTCAGGGTCAGTGGGAAGCGGTGAGCCCTCTGAATCTCAGTGTCCCAATTCCAATTTGACAACTCGGGGAAGGCTCCTTTCAGCAAGTTTACCATAAAAGTTCTTATATCGCTGCCTTCACTATTTTCCTCGATCCCTAAAAATCGCAAATTGTTTCGGCGCTGGCGGTTTTCAAAGTCTTCAAGCTTCCACATCATGTCGCCTGTCTGTTTCTCTTGGAGCTCCTTATGTTCCTGTATCTTTCCTAGTGCACCTTCGAGAGTCACTGTTCTTTCTTCGACCTGTGATACCCTCTCTTGGATTTCTGAGCACATTTTGCTCACCTTTAGAATGGAGCCCTGTAGCTTCTTTGTAGCCTGGTGCGCTCTGCGATGTTCTTGATGGGCTTCCCCTTGCATTTGTTTGAGGGTAGCGTATATTAACTCCATCGAGGGAGCAACGTTAGTTGCGGGAAAGTCACTAGATGGCATTTGGGTCTTATCGAGCGGGCCCTCACTATAAACCAGACTTGTGGCAGAGTAGTCCCATTTTAGTTTATGTGTGGATTCAGCGTTACCATCCAATCGCGAGCCTTTCCCCTAGCTTTGGATCTGCGTTTTAGGGTAGCTACCCTATCCCGTCTTATGTTGGTTGTTGAATCATCAGTCCCAGATTCCTCTTCCGTAAGCCCAGGGGAAGACGTTGAAAGTTCAGACCAATCTGTGAGGGAAAAAAACTTTTCCCCCCCTCCAAAATCCGGGGTAACTACTGTATTCCTCAGCCAAGCCTCACCCATCTCCTCCTGGCATGCCATTGCCCCATTCTGATAGATAGATGTTGCCACAGTCACACCAATAGCCCCATTCGTAATGCTAGGTCTGATAATAGGCTCTATTTCAATTTCAATTAATTCATCCAATTTATTTGCATCACTCATAAAAGTCACAGTACCTGTCTGCCTAGCTGGGGTGTCTCCTCTTAATTTCTGGGTCTGTGGACTCGAATCCTGGCCTTGTTCCTGCTGGCTGGATTGACATTGCTCTGGCTGATCCTTACTCTGATCTCCAGGCTGCTCTGTTACCGGAGACTGTACCAGCCCGTCTGTGGCTGGGGCTGAGGTCACAAGTTCAAGATCGGAGGAGTCAGCTCCAACAGCCTCCGTCCCTATTGAAGCGGGTACATGCAAAGGCACCGCCTGAAGTGTAGGTTGTGGGGGCTTCTTCACCGCAGCATTCCCGGTAAACACCTCTGAGATAAGAGGCTGACCAGCGTGATTTTCGGGGGTAATTCGGCAGCCGGTTCGCACCTCTGTAATCCGCTCCTTCGCGGACTTTGGATCTGCTTCTTCCGCTTTCCCGGACACATTGCCACACCGGAGACCGCGACCTGCCGCAGTTCCTCCCACGTCCTTCGTCACCTCTTTTGCTGTTCTGTTCGCCTTGGGCGCCATGTCCACAGCCCGCTGTAATTTACCGCGGGCGCAAGTCACCAAACCTATGGAGCCTACGATGAAGATGGTAACACGCTGCTCCAGCCGCCGCCAGCCTCTCCACCACGCCGAAGTACTGCGTCCGACCAGGTACAGATGATCGAACCTTGGCATTACAGTTCCAATGTTTTATCGCTATTTGGGCATTTTATTTGATTGCTTGCCCTTCTTTAGCTCTGCAAGTGGGTTTTTTCCTCTGGGGTAAGCGCAGAGCACCGGGGCAGCTCCCTCCCGGCATTCAGCCAGCCGCCATCTTGCTCCGGATTGTCTTAAAAGCAATTCCTATAAAAGAATGACATAACCTTGACTTACATTATAATAATATTGCAAGACACTGAAGTGCTCATCGTCCATGTCTAGGAATAACAATAAATATCTAGTTCCACCAAAAGGTCACTCAACTCCAATGCTCCATTGAATGTCCTTTTTATATGTAGAAGAAGGCATGTTTAGCATCATCTATTGTTAGGTGGAGCAAGAGTCCTGACTTTAGTCAGTGGCGCTCCAGCCGTTAAACTTGTGGTTACCCACACATCATTTAGAGGCAGAGGAGTCACTAGGTGTCTGATGTCTGAGCCTCAGTTGGGTTTGCCATTGGAAACCTATGGCCCAGTAAATCATGGCCTCAGGGCTACCAGCTCAATGTAACAGACTGCCAAGTAAAGTCAGGGATATAATCTTGATTTTTTTTTTCCTGCCCGTGACTATGATGCCAGACTTGATGAAAATGATCAATGGAGCCCACATGCAAGGAAAAAACCTTCAATGGCCATTGATTTTTTGTCTTTCAGACACCTGATTTATTTTTATTTAGTACTTCTTGGTTAAATAAAATATTTGCAACAATTAAATAATTGTATAACATGATTAAAAACATTTCAGATAGCGGAATCACCCAACAACAATTACAGAATTTGAGTCAACAATTTTCCAATTCTATTGAAAATACATGATACCCTGGTGTACTTTTTTTTTTTTTAAGTTTGAGTTTATTGAAAACCAGAGAGAGAAGAAGGAACAGCATAATAATAAACAAACATTATAAAATACAATTGATACCAAAGTGTATATAGATCGAAGAAATGAGTGATGATTACAATAAGCAAACCGGAAAGAGGGGAGGGGAGGAAAGAAGGGAAGGGTGAAAGAAAACATTATTACATTGTAAAAATGAACAGTGAAATATGGAAATTAAAACACTGTAAGCGTAATAAACAGTCAGTAAATAAACAATTCAATATAATTAGATCATCAAAAATTAGGAAAAAGACAACAGGGTAAAATCACGGTGGTTTCAGGACCTCATCAGATGAATTATCAATATGTATAGTAGTAGTGCTTTGAGAGGCAGACCATGTTAGGAATGTAGTAAGAGAAAGCCATAACAGATCCCTTTTAATAGCGAGAGAAATGAGAGTAACATAGTTGGTGTCAAGTCTATGACGGAAACAGACATCGTTCCACCATGCTTTAACCGTGACCTTATCAGCTTGTTTCCACTTGGAAGTTATTAAATGGAGGGCGATAGCTAAAAATAAATCAAACAACCGAAAATTGGAAGGTGACTGGGGCCAGTGGGGAGAGAGGGAGCCCAGAAAAATATTAGATAAGGAAAAGGGAAGGTTAACTTTAAAGATGTTGTTAATTTGGGACCAAACAGAACGCCAGAATTGAGAGATAGGAGGGCAATGAAAAAGCATGTGTTTTAAGTCAGCAAATGAGGCGGAGCAGGACCAGCAAGTGGAAGGGGCAGAGGATGAAAAAGAAGCTAATGTCGCAGGGGAAAGTAAGAGACGTTGATAAATAAAATAGAGGGTTTGGGTGGTATTAGCAGCGCGGGAAGTTTTATGGATCTTAAGCCATAGTTTGTCCCAGGTGGAGGTCGGCCAGCATTGTAATAAATCCTTCTCCCAAGCCAACTCGGTCTTTGATTTCTGCCTCACAGAATTGGACAGCAAATGATTATAGATAGAAGATGCAGAGGGAGAGGGAGAGGTGTTTAATAAGGGAAAAATTGTAGAGCACTTAATGGGAGGATTAGAGATAGGTGAAAGGTTAAGGACGTTTTGATTGAGAGAGGGAAGTAAAAGATTATACTGGGTTTTGAAAACATTAGGAAGGGAGAATCGTGATTGAAGAGTGGGAAAGGATAAATGAGTTAGATTGTGTACGAGTTGGGAAATCCAGATCAAACCTCTAGAACGCCAAGATTTCCAATAAATGGGGCGATTTTTGATTCGTAAAGATTTATTATGCCAGATGGTTTGGTCAGATAATAAAGTCGAAGCGGGATAAGAAGAGGGCAAGAGAGGTTTTAAAATCTTACAGGTATGGGCTATGACAGAAGGGCGTAAGGAAGAGATAGAGTGGGTAAAAGCGAGGAGTTCGTGAAAATCGAAAGGAGAGACAAGAAACTTTTCTATGGATAACCACACTGGAGGATAAGTGAATAGATTGGGGGAGATCCAGCGAGAGGCTTGCTTAAGGGAGAAAGCATAATGATAAGATTTGAAATCAGGGAATTTAAGACCTCCATGGTATTTATCTTTTTTCAGTGTGGACAAAGCTATACGAGGACGTTTATTATTCCAGAGAAATTTCACTAAAAGCAAGTCAATTTTCTTGAAATAATAAGCAGGAATATGTACAGGGATCATAGAAAGGGAGTAAAGAATTAAAGGAGTGAGCATCATCTTAATAGAGTCTAGTCGACCCCACCAAGAAAGAAAAAGAGGATGCCATTGGGTAATGGAGTCAGTTAACGTTTTGGTAATGTGATTGAAATTCAATTTAAGGGTGTCGAGAATATTCAATGAGAACCATAAACCTAAATACTTTATCTTTGAAGGTTGCCAGGAAAAGCCAGTGTGAAGAAAAGAATGTTTAAGACATAAAACATTAAGGGGCAAGACTTCACATTTATCCCGGTTAAGGCTAATAGCCAGATAAACGGGAAAAAATGTCAACCTGGCGTAAAAAGGGAGGGAGTGAAGTATCTGGATTGGAACAATACAAAAGGATATCATCCGCGTACATGGACATTTTAACCTGTTGAGGGCCGAGCTGAAAGCTGGTGATCTGAACGTCCTGTCTAATGTTAGTTAAAAAGGGTTCCAATGCCACTATAACTAAAAGGGGCGATAAGGGACAGCCCTGTCGGACCCCCCTATAAAGAGAAAAATAAGATGAAACTTTCCCATTAACAAAAAAAGAAGCCTTGGGGTCGGAATACAAGAGGGAAATCAAAGAAATCAATTTAGGAGGAAAGCCAATCCATTTTAAAGCCTGAAACATAAAATCCCATCCAATCCTATCAAACGCCTTTTCGGCGTCCAAGGCTATAGCAGCAAGAGGGTGGTCTAAAGAAGAGGCCTTACTAAGGACATTAACAAAGACTCTGGAATTGTCGGAAGATAAACGCCCTTTAACAAAACCAGATTGTTCCGGACCAATAAGGTCAGGTAAAATAGGGTCAATCCGTAAAGCTAGAAGTTTTGCAAAAATCTTATAATCATTGTTGACTAAAGAGATGGGGCGATAGTTTTTGCACAGGGAGGGATCTTTGTTCTCTTTTGGGATTAAGCAGATCATGGCTTCTTGAAAAGTGCCCTGCGAAGAACCATGCAGGATGAAGGAATTAAAGAGAAGAAGAAGGTGTGGAAGAAGAAGTTTGGAAAAATATTCATAAAATTCAATCGTAAACCTATCAGGTCCAGGGGCTTTACAGCGACGTAACTTTGAAATAGCATGAGTTAGTTCGGCTAAAGTGATGTCAATTTCCAAGGAGTCAAAATCAATGTCGGCGGAGGGAGGAGGAGGGATGGATTGAAAATATGAAGAGAGCTCGGACAAGGTTGGTTGAGATTCAGCGGAATATAAATGTTTATAAAAGGAAACAAATTCATTTAAAATATCTTCATCTTTAAAAAGGGGAGTACCAGTAGAATTTTGTAAAGATTCTATTCTAGTTCTGTCGTGCCTTACTTTTAAGTAATTAGCTAATAACTTCCCCATCTTGTTTTGACCCCCATAATAGCGAGCACTACTCTTCAAAAGATAGGAGGAAGCATTTTCTGTGGATAGTCGATTAAAAGTAAGTTTAGCCTCGAGGAGAGCTTTTAACGAAGAATCAGTTTTTGAGTGATAGTAGGCGTATTCTAATTGTTTAATTTTAGAGAGTTACTGAGTGGTTTGCTTCTCAGATTCTTTTTTCTTCTGGGAAACAAAGTTAATTATGAAGCCTCTTGCAGCGGCTTTAAAGGAGTCCCAAATCATGGTAGGGGAGGAGTCTGGGGTTGTGTTAATGACAAAAAATCGGAGGCAAAAGAACTGAATCGGCTAGTGAAATCAGGGTCTGTAAGTAACGAGTTATTGAAACGCCACCTACCAGCACCAGGGACAAAGGGTAACAGATCAAAAACTGGGGCGTGATCAGATATTAAAATAGAACCTATCTCGGACTGGGTAACATGTTGAGCTAAGGACTTGCTTAAAAAGAGGTAATCAATACGAGACTGTGAGTGATGTGAGGGCGAGTAATAACTATATTCTCGTAAATCCGGGTGACATAATCCCCAGATGTCAACTAAAGATTTACGACGAATGGTGGAGGTAAATTGGGAGTGCATTTTAGTGTGAACTTAACTGGAGAATGTCTGTCTAATATAGGATCGTGAATTTGATTGCAGTCACCTCCAAAAATGATATATTCATCGGCAAATGTAAGTAATTTATCAGATATTGAGGTCCAAAATGATTTATCAGTAGAAACTGGGCCGTAAACATTAAAGATAACTAACGGTATCTTATCTATAAGCAATCTAACAATAATCCAGCGACCTTCAGAATCAGATTCGTGATGAGTAACAGTAACATGAAACTTTTTATGACAAAGAATCCCAGCACCATTTTTCTTTCCGAAGGCAGGAGAGGAAAAACATTGCCCACCCAACATTTTTTGAGTTTAGCAGCTTCAATATCAGACAAATGCGATTCTTGGAGAAGAGCAATGTCAGAGCGTAACTTAGCTAAATGAGTTAGCACCCGTTGTCTCTTAATAGGATTATTTAAACCTTTAACATTCCAAGTTGTAACTCTGAATGTAACCAAAAAGAAAACACATAAGCAAACATTAAGCAAACAGTGTCGCAATCAATGTTAATGGTAAGAGAAAGAATTGGAAACGGAAGAAAAAGTAAGGAGAAGATAGCAAGGTAAGAGAGGAGAGGGAAGGGAAGGGAAAAATAGAGGGAAGAGACAGAGAATCCAGAAGAAAACAGAATAAGAACAAAGAACAAGAAGACAGTACATGTCATATAAAAATACTTGAGAACAAAGAGTATCAAACAAAGGACGAATGAAACACATACCTAAGACACAAAACGAGAGGTGGGGGATGGCGACACCAGAAGATGACGACGAAAACAGCAGAAACCCGCCGAACTGCGAAGGAATCAGGGGTAGAACAGTACACGGAAGAGACCACAAGGGCGTATGAGATGAGGAGAAATTACACCTGCAAAGGGAAATGAAATGGGAAAGCATGTGAAAAGAAGAGACCAGTATAATACAAGAGGGAATAATAAACAATCAGGAAGTAAAAGAAGGAGGGAAACATTATATTACAAAAAGCGAACGACAACAATCAAGGAGAGCAACACAGACAAGATACAGTCGAATAAAGCAAGACAAATCGAGAGAAGCAAATCAAGTAGGATTTGAAATGTCCATGGCCATAGCTCCTTGTTGACGAAGAAATTCTTGCAGAAGTTTTGGATCTTCATACGACGTAGTCCTGTCGTTATAAGTGACCTTGAAAATGCAGGGATGAAGTAAACCAAATCTGGCATTGAGGGAGCGCAACTGAGGACGAAGATCTAGAAATTGTTTGCGACGATCCGCTGTAACCTTGGCAACATCTTGAGAAAAATACGGTGACCCTCCCAAAAAATTAGTTTTTGGGATTTAACTACGGACAGGACTTGCATAAGGTCAGTATATTGCAAGAAGAACATAATGACTCCACGAGGCTTAGTTGAAGACTTGGGACCCAGTCTATGAGCTCTCTGAATGTTGAGGGAAGAGATAGGAGACATTTCCAAAAGTTTCGGCACAAAGGTCTGAAAGAAAGTTGTAGGATTTGAGCCTTCGATGTTTTCCGGAAGACCGTAGATTCGGAGGTTGTTCCTACGGTTTTGGTTTTCCAAATCTTCGGTGTGCCTCTTGAGGAGAGAAATCTCAGATTCCAAAACGGCGATACGAGAGGAAGAGGACTGAAGGAGGTCAGTCTTTTGATCCACCACAGACACACAAGACTCCAACGAAGACCACTTTTCGTCTAAATGTTGCAGAGTTTTTTTCGTGTCTTCAATGAAGGGTTTCAGAGCACGAATCTCCTCAAGAATAATATCCATGGCAGGTGAGGATGAACTCACTGGAGACGGAGGGTCTTTTTTTGTTCGTTTAGTGGAAACCGCGGGAAGTTTACTGGCAGGTAGCGGCTTTGGAATGGCGCCCGTCGATAGGTCAAGTTTTGATGAGGAAGACTACTCCATATTGTTGAGAACGGAGTCAGAGTCCGAGTGTACAACAGACTTCACAGGTTGAGAGGAAGAGCTGAGCCTGAGGTTTTTCAGTCTTCCCATGGGAGGTCAAAAAGAAAATCCGAAGAAATGCCACTTCAGCACCAGAACTGCTAATAGTTAAGTGACGCAGCAGCAAAAGGGAAGTAAAAAATTCAGAGAGGAGTTAATGAGCGGCGGAGTAGGCAACGGCCACTGCACTGAAAAGCAGACGTAAAACTCAAAGGAGTACGCACTGTCGTGACGTGATAGGGTACCATGTAGATGCTGTGGACATCCGAAGGATAAAAAATTGGGTCCATAAAGTGGAGAAAGTGAGAAGTCCAAGCACCATTAAGAGTCAATATTAATGCTAGCACTCCAGAACTGTTAAAACCAGAATATATGGTAGGAGGATTGAAAAAGGACGAAGGAATGAGAAATGAGGAAGAAATGGGAGGGTCACAAAAAGGTTATCATGAGTTCCAAATGACTTCCAGGTCTCAGCAGTAGAAAGAAGGAATCAAAAAACAGTCAATGTTTAAATGGAAAAAATAGCAGGCAGAAGGCATTTGTTACAAGAGTAGGCATATAAATAGCATGGCTGAAGATTCCCAAGGCATTGCGGTGTTGTAGGTACAAAATGGCGGCCACTCTGAGGAGAAGGGTCGCGTCAGTAAAAATGCCGAAAATCGGGAGAAAAGTCACATTTCTCGGCGGAGAAATGTAGCGCGCTACTTCTTGATGGCACAGACCTGTAGTTGAGGTGTGGAGAAGGGCTCAATCCGGTGTTAAAATGTTGCGGTCAGAGTTCTGCCGCGGAGCTCCGAGATCACGCCGCCATCTTGCGCGGCGCCGAAACCACCCCCTGGCGTACTTTAAAGTGCGTTTAAGTCTTAAGGTGCGAAAAGGCAGGACATTGGTGGTAAAACGTTGAGCCTATTCGGAGCATCAAAGAGGGAGTTTAAACGCTTAAATTGCAATCTAGGCGAGCTACAGTGCGGAGTACATTTTGGTAAAATCTTTTTAAACGGTGTGCAAAGTCATTTAAGGTGCCTATGTGTAAAATCAGCAATTTCCAATTTGCTTAAAATACATGGTTACCTGATGTATATTTAAAATACATTTACATCTTAAAGTGCAAAAAGGCAGATCATTGAGGATTAAACTTCAGGCATGTTGAAACATTGAAGAAAGCATTTGGAAGCTTAGGGTGCAATCTAGGCGGTCTTCAGTGCAAAGTTAATTTAAAAAAAAAAACTTTTTGCATGGGGTGCAGGCACCTGATTTTGGGATTTGTTTCGAAAGCAAACTAAAAATGCCAGCCATCCACCAAACATTGTATTACATTTTGACTAAAGTGTTTTTCACTGCATCTAGGTGAAGTGTGTTCTCCAAACGATCTGCAGAGACCTCCTGGTTAGGCCGGGACAAGGGCGAGTGACACAACGGCTTGCTGTTGAGATACATCTAATCAAAACATTTTAAAATTAAGCCCTTTATTGCATATAGAACATGATCACACTGTCATGCTTAACTCTACTTCCTAAAATCTCCTGAGGCTGATTCAGAAAGAACAGTCCTACAATTATACACTTAGACATAATCCTTTGCACAGGTATAACTGTACAACGTTTGGGATTTCAGAAACATTTCCAGTAATATGCCTCAAAGCTGCAACACTCACTACTACTTGGAATGTGATTTAAGATCAATTTTCCCAATGGGGACTTATATGAAGAATATGAATGAAATAATTCCACATTATTTCCAGGTGGGTGGGAACGGGACAGAGAGGAGTTGCTGAACCCCAACAAACTCAGAAGATGTTAGAATTGAAAATTTTCAAGCAAACATGACCTAAAACCACTCCTTGTGTGGGATTTGCTATTGCCTAACACTTTTGTTATACAATTGCACAGTAGTAAAACATCTACACCTGCATGTATTCATTTGGGGTTCCCTGACAGGTGCAAATGTGAGCCATGTTCTACCATAAACTTGGTTTATGTCTGTAAATGGCTTTGTGAATTGAGTCTCATGTGTTTTGCTAGTTTGGGTTCACATTACATGTGGAATCTGTACTGTAAAAATGAGCACATCACTATGCAGCTCATAATTTGTTGCAAATACATTTACGCTTTTTAATCGAAACCACTGTAAAAACTAGCTGCGGGTCAGAATGTGCATTAAGATGCAGATATATTCTTTTTTTATGTAATGAACTCCAGCAGTGCAAGAAATAAACATACCGAGATGAATGCCTCCTCATGAGCTGTTTTTTAAGAGAAAAGGCTCAGAATAAAGGGAGCAGAAAACCTAATATGTTCTTTAATTGTTTAAGCAGAAGTTGTATTTCTGCTCTACCTGCATTCCTCACAGGCTATTAGTTGTACTACTATATCATATCATTCTTCTTACAAGAAAAGTAGTTATGTCCCCTGTAGGGTATGGTACCAGAATATTGTCGCCTTAACACCGCCTGGTAAAAATGTTGGCACTCATTACAAGTGGCCAGGTGGGTGGAGTCCTTAGATAGTGAATCAGTTTCCATCCATGTTTCATGGACTAGGAAGACTTAAGACTATGAAAGTGCAACCTCACATAAATGAGGACGTTCGTCCTAATGCTTAACAACTTTGAATTCCATTTCATTTACAAGAGGCTGTAAGAAAGAACTTGTGACACTTTTAAAGCACAACATCATTGAGCGATCCACTGGTCCAACACCATGGGTATCACCCATAATGGTAGTGCCGAAAAAGGATCGTGAAAGAACCGTGCGCATCTACATTGATATGCATCAAGTGAACAAGACAATTGAAAGAGAGCGATATCCAGGTTGGCCCATTGCTTATATGATTACACAGTTGAATGGAGCTAAAGTCTTTTCCCGCCTTGATTTGAATAAAGGGTATCGCCAGCTCGAACTGCAAGAAAAGTGCAGGTACATTACTACCTTTAAATCTCATGTTGGTTTATTTAGATATAAAAGGAGGTTTTGGAGTGTCATCAGCTGCAGAACTTTTTCAGAATGTAATTTGTCGTATAATACAGCTAGTTACAAATGCTTTCAATTACAGTGATGACATACTAGTTTTTGGGAAAGGGACACACAGATGACGTACGGAATTCAGAGCAAATCAAACATTCACCCCCAGTCAAGAGATCTGGGTTAAATCCATAGTTCTTTTGCTCACCATGCCACCCCAATATAGACCTAGCCATATGCAAATCTGCCTTGACCCTGTGCCTCATGGGAACAGTCCAGCCTGAACTGCCAAGCTAGGTCCTCCCTAGAGCAGAAACAAGCATCCTGGGACCGGTTTCAGGGCTTCACACCTCATCAGCCAGGCTAAATTGAATCCAGTGGCACAGTGAGCCCAGGACCCACGTCTTGGCACACCCAGTGCACTTAGGGCGAGAAAGCAAAAGACACACAGATGATGGATGGAATGCAGAGCAAATCAAACATTCACCTCCAGTCAAGAGATGTGGGTTAAATCCATCGTTCTTTTGCTCACCATGCCACCCCACTTTAGACCTAGCCATATGCAAATCAGCCTTGAACCTGTGCCTCATGGGAACAGTCCAGCCATAACTACCAAGCTAGGTCCTCCCTGGACCGGAAACAAGCATTCTGGGACTGGTTTTGGGGCATCACCCCACAACAGCCAGACTAGCTTGAATCCAGTGGCATAGTGAGCCCAGGACCCACGTCTGGGCATACCCGGCGCACTTAGGATGAGAAAGCAAAAGACACACAGATGATGGATGGAATGCAGATCAAATCAAACCATCACCCCCAGTAAAGAGATCTGGGTTAAATCCATCGTTCTTTTGATCACCATGCCACCCCAGTCAAGACCTAGCCATATGCAAATCAGCCTTGACCCTGTGCCTCATGGGAACAGTCCAGCCCGACCTGCCAAGCCCGTCCTCCCTGGACCGGAAACACGCATCCTGGGACCAGTTTCGGGGCATCACCCCTCATCAGCCAGGCTAACTTGAATCCAGTGGCATACCCGGTGCACTTAGGGTGTGAAAGCAAAAGACACACAGATGATGGACGCAATGCAGAGCAAATCAAACATTCACCCCCAGTCAAGAGATCTGGGTTAAATCCATTGTTCTTTTGCTCACCATGCCACCCCAGTTTGAACTAGGCCTGGGCGGTGAACTCCGCACCGTTCGCAGATATTTCTGCACTCCGCGGAGCTCGCAAAGTGCCGAAAACTCCACTCCAGCAGAGGTTTTTCCCCGCTCGCACTCGTGAGCGGTAAGTTGGCGAGTACGAGCTGCTGCTCAGGTAGAATTTCTACCCGAGCGGCAGAAAGATCAGAGTGAACTGCAGTCCGCACTGTACTCTTCCACTTGCGGAACTCCGCTGAGTTTTTTTTGTCACTTTGCAGAGTTCCTCGAAGCGAAACTCTGCCACACCCAGGCCTGGATTAGCCCTAGCCATATGTAAGTGGAACAAATCATTGCTGCCACGAGTACTGACAGGAATTTGCTGATACTCAAAGACGGTATCACACATCAATTGGGCGAAAACATAATCAATAATTCCAGATATTCAAAAATGTACAGTAAGACCTTTCAGTTACCCCGGAAGGCATCATCTTACGAGGGTCGAAAATTGTCATAGCCAAGAGTCTGAGACAACAGGATAATGAACTGGCTCATGATGGACTCCATTGAGTTGTTGCTACGAAACAAGCTCTACGGGACAGAGTGTGGTTCTCTCGTCTTGATGAAAGAGTTAAAAAAGGTAGGTAGAAAAATAAGTTTATTTAAACAATTGTCCATAAAACATTCTAAAAACACAGTTGTACTGATATCTGTATGGAGGTTTCTAAGGCCAATTAATCTGGTTCTTACATCCTGTGCCCACCTTCTTTCGCTACCTTGGATCTCTACTCAACACAATTTGGAAACTTTGGACACTTTGTCATCAGCAGACAGTGTGTTAAAATAGGGCCCGAGTAAAGGCCATCAGGCTCCAGGAAACCAACTTACAGTCTCTCCTTACGGCTTGTACCATAGTGCCCGGGGGGAGAGATAAAAGCCTTCTAAGTACTGCCCCTTCTAATCTATCCCATTTATATGTCCGATCAAGGGCAAAGACCTCTCCCCCATACAGACCCATCAAGGGAATCTTCCCTTCGTATGCCTTTAATAGGGGAGTATGAGAAAGCCCCCCAAAACTACTATTAAATCTTGATGGACAACTGGCTTGCAATAGGGCCTTCTGCTTAATATCATCCTGATGCAAGTCCCAGTTCAGGTTCTTCCTAAAAGTCAGACCCGGATATTTATATTGGTCAACTTGCCCCACCTCCAGTGTATCTAAGTGCCAACTGAATTTCTTGACCTTTTTTCCAAAAATCAAAATTTTGGTATTTTCCAAGTTGATGCAGAGCTGATTTTGCTTACTATAAGTTGCTAAAGCATCTAAGTTCCTCTGCAGACCAATTGGAGTACAGTCCAGTAATACCAAATCGTCTGCGTATAGCAAGGATTCAATATGATGTTTCCCAACATTGGGGGAGAAAGTCTTGGATTGGGACATAAAGGGGGAAAGGTCAGCTAAAAATAAACTAAAAAGCAGGGGAGCTAAAACACATCCTTGCCGGAGGCCATTCTCGATGGAGATTCTTTGGGATAACTAACCTGACTTGTCTAGCTCCACCTGATCCCAGTTACCAGAATGCAAGGATTGAAGTACACTCATGAGGTTTGACAGAAGCTCCCAGGCAACAAGTTTCCCCCAAAGGATATCCCTATCCACAGAGTCAAAAGCTGTCCTGAAGTCTACAAAACAACAGCACAGCCTTTGATTTAACTCCATTGACTTCTGGATAATGACCCAAAATGCAAAACAATGATCTATAGTGGAGTGACCCTCCCGGAAACCCCCCTGTTCTGTTGGTATTCTCTTAGATTAAAGGGCCCAGTCTTCTGGTTTGGATAAAATAATATTAGAGAAGATCTTTGGTGAAATAACCAGGACGCTAACAAGCCTGTAATGTTTGGGGTCTGAACCACTCCCTTTTTTAAAAATAGGTTTTACTATAGACCCCTTCCAAGAAGAAGGTTAAAAGCCGGACTTGCCAATCCAACTAAACAAGGAGGAATAAACGTGTCCACCAAACACTATTTGTCTTGATTATTACTGCCGGGATATTATCGGGGCCAGAAGCACAGGAGAGATTTGCTCTCTTGATGACAGCTTTTACCTCCTTAACTGAAAACCAAGTGACAGAGAGTTTTAGCCTAAAAAATCTCTGGAGAATATCTGAACTAGAATAACCCCTATACAGGTCTGTCAAATAAATAGCCCACTGCTCTTCCGGGATCACACAAACAAGGGTATCCCTATTTGGGGCACTAAACTCGTTAACTTTAGCCCCATCTTTGGAGAGGATAATTTCCTGCATCTCCTCCCACTTATTGTGGTAGAAGGTTGCTTTTTTCGCCTGCATAAGAGATTTATATTGAAGTTTAAGCTTAGCGAGCTCCTGGGAGGCTAGAGAGGCTGGATGGTGCCTAGCGCTCCTGGCTCTCCATCTCACCAATCGCTTCAGTTCTTGGCAGGCGGAATCAAACCAACACCCCCCCCCCCTATTGGGATGAGGGTTAAAGGCATGCCATTTATGATGTTTGTGATCCAAGACAACCCCACATCCGTTAAACATGTCTGACCTTCCAAAGCATGCATAGGAGAAGATTACAATTGATTTCTTTGGATCCCTTGACGATGGACATCATCTGCTAGTAATTGTTAATGAACATTCCCGTTTTCCCCTTGTGGAAGATCTGTTGTCAACTACTCATGACAGAGTCATTGAGCAATTAGAAAGTATCTTTGCAACATGGGGTTTGATTTTGAAATCCGACAATGGCCCACCTTTCAATAGTTGAGAATGTAAAGATTTCCTCCCTCATCAAAATGTCAAGCATCAGAAAAGCATACCTCTCTGATGACAGGCAAATGTTGTGGTCGAGAGATTCATGAGCACCCTCAAGAAGACCGTACAGTGCACTGTGCTGTAAAAGCTTGAACTCAAATCAGTTCTTCAGTCTATGCTTCGTACATACAGCTCAACTCCACATTCTACCTCAGGTGAAAGCCATGCCACTTGAATGTTTGGGAGAGACATACGCACCAAATTGCCATAATTGGCCAATGAGAGATCTATTGACATTGATAAGCTTCGGACTACTGACTCGTCTCATAAACGTTAAATGAAGTCCTAGGCAGATAGACACTGCTGTGCTCGCAGCAATGTGTTCAACAGAGGAGACCACATTTTTGCCAGGCAGAAATGGAAATGCAAGTCTGATGCTCCTTTTGATGCTGATCCACAAAGGGGTGTGACTAGTAAAGGACATATGGTGACTGCTCACCATCCTGGAAAGTCCATTACTGGAGATTCTTCGCATGCTGATTGTTTCTATAGCGCCGGGACACCTCTGTTGGAGGTAACTGTTCGCGCTTAACAAATGGCTTTATTATTATTATTATTATTATTTAAGCACCTGCCTCGACCTTTTCCAACTCCAGATGTCAGGAATGACACTTGTCCACCTGAGAATCTAGAGAGTCCAATGGCTGTACAAATGTCTCTGTTACCAATGCCAGTCATGAACACTTCTCTGGTATCTTGCAGCCTCACATGACTAGATCTGGGTGATTTATTTGAGCACCAAAATAACTTATTGAAGAGTTGTAATGTGTATGTGTATCACAGGTACTTTTTATTTAACAAAGGGAGAGATGTAGTGTTATGATCCCCAATGTACCCCAATATAGGCCTGGGTAGATATACTACCTTTTACCTACATTTTGTCCTACCTTGTTCTACATAACAGTTTGGCGCTGACCTTTTACCTAGTTGTGTGCCGAATAGATGTCATGTGGATTTCTTCGAAAAGCCAGCCTCATCTATTATGCATGAGGTTTCTTAGTATCACAGCAGAATTGTCATCTCCTGTATAATGACTCTGTATAAGGGTCATCTATTCCGTCATCCTTGTATGACAGGCCCACAGTACCATTTTAGGTAGATTCCCTGAGGGTACTGTTAGGGTATATAAACTCAACATCTTTTCAGGGTAAGCCAGAGGAGAAGCTTCCATGCTGACACGAGACGCTGAGGTCCTGCACGCAATTCCAGCATGCAGTTGTCTGACATCCCTCGCAGGATGTCCACTCGAGACCAAAGAGGGGGTCCTTCGTTCTCTCCCATCAGGTAATGGGGTTGGCTCTTTCCTAGGGGTATTCTTGGCTTTACACCCATATACATGCTAGGTACTCTTAGGTACACTTAGATAGGGTCAGCATCCTAGAAGTGCAGCTGATTTCTGCCATGTATCGATATGCATGCATATATTCACTGTTTTAGCACCATGGAAGGATTCTACCTTTTGTTCGCTTTATTGGTGCTTGTAATCTTATACATATGTGTCTGTCTAATGATTGTCGCAGCAATTACCTTTTACACTACAATGACGCTGGTTCAATAAAGATTTATTGAAAACATCCCCATCGTTTGTTCTGTCTGACTCTCTGAGAATAAATGAGCACAAGTGACTGAGCGAAATGTACTGCACTGTTTCCACGATCCCTGAGGGGTTTGAGAGTTGTCATGTTCAGTGGTTGCCAGAAAACTATTCGCTCCTTGGTAAGGGTGGTGGGCTTATAGTGGCACTGTGAACTAGCTGGTCTATAGGCTAACATATCCTATGGGGGTGTTCGGAATCAGTCTAGACACCAAGCCCCTAGTTTATAGTATCCAAACAAACCGCAGATCCTGTAGATTTGTAGGAACAACACAACAGTAGTATCTTGTGAGTTAGAAAGGATGAGAAGCTTTTCGTTCCTGACAGACTCCGGAGAAAAGTGACATAAGTGTGTGGGTGTGAATGATAGAATTCATGATGTAGAATGTTCAGTTAATGGTTACACGCTGCAGAATAAATATGTGTGATACCAAGCTCCGTGTGCAGTCTGATCATTTGCCTGTACCCAGACTAGGGAGGATGCTACAAGCACAAATAGGATAGTGAAGGCACAATTCTGGGGGAATACCACACATAAAATGGTCATTTCCAACACTTTTCCTAACAAAAAACAGTTGCGTGCCTTGAAGAAGACACTTGAGCAATAATTTGAGCGGGGCTGTCGTGAATTTCTTTTGCTTCCCTGTGCATTCTTAATGGTTTTCTAGTATGAATTTCATTCTGACTATGTGAAGAACATGTAAGCAAATGCTTACAGAAGGCCTCACAACAGAAACAGATTGTATCCGCATTTCCCCATTGCAACTATCAGTGAACAATTTATGGAAAGTTGCTGGACAAGCCAGTCTTGAAAAATATTTTCATTTTCATCAGGCCTCGCTGTCCGTGGTGGTGTATGGGTTGTTTGAGATGTAACAAATAAGGCAATTCACCTGAGTGGACAATAGATTGCTTTTCTTCCGTTGAACCCAGCTGACTGCAAATGCTTCAGCAGAATATTTCAGAGCAGTGCTTCAGCATCCAGGAAATCTACTTCTTTCCTTCCCATCTGGATCCCTACACCAACAAAGCGTGAATCCCGTTTGTTATTTTACGGCTCCAAAGAACCACAGATCCAAACGTTGCCTTCTGACTTAAACCTATAGGGCTTCGCCATCCAGCTGAGAGACAACACAAAATTAGCAGGGTTGCCTCTCATCACATTTGAATAACAAACCAAGATAACAAGAGATCAGTACTCTCTCCTGAAGAAAGTAAAGCCCTGTCTTTTAGAGGTAAACTTCATAACCACAGAGTGCATCCGGTCTTTTGCCACCTGAATACCAAAAATGGGACTGGTGAAGTCAGGGGGGGGGTGTCAAAACTGACATGCATGCTTGAAGAGTTTCCAGTTACACCTTTCCCTTTCAAAGCCCAGCTCAATAGGAGGGGTATACCAAGTAGTGGATCAAGAGGCAAGGCTTGTTTAGAAATCCAATGGGCTAAACTGGAAACTGTGGATTTTGTTGGAAAGGAGGGGTGACCTCCACACAGCGAAGGCAGTGATCAACATTTTTTAAATTTGAGTGTGTGGAACATTTGGCTAGTTGTGTTGTCAAAAAGGACAGAAAAGTTGTTGTTTTATTGCAAAATTTAAAGGGAATTTTATGTGGATTATGTAGGCCTCATCATCAATGACTGAACCCTTTTTTCTTCCATGACTAGTGGTGCAAAATGTCAGATCATACACCATGGTTAAGACGGTCAAGGTACTACTAGAAAAGAAATTTTCCATACTATATAATTTTCCTTCCGAGGCTGCAGGATGTAAGGTGTGAAAAAGATGAAGAGTCAGCGTAATCTCTTGCCTGCATGTAAGAATTCGAGTTCACCAGATGGACATCTATAAAACAGTTGAATGAACATGGGTGATCTGTTTAAAGATAGCACAATGAAATCTCTGAAAAGATTTGAATGAATTCTTGCAATATTAGAGTTTACTTTAAGCAGTAAAAAACACTAAGGATGACAGCTTGAGCTGCCAACCACATTATGCCCTCTGGTGGTTTTAGGGCCCAATTCACAAAGGTATATATACAAGTATATAGTTACTCACATGCATATTTACTCCTACACTTTGAAACTTACATCTCTCCACTGCCTCAAATGAAGGTCTGGAGCCTCCTACAAGATAATTTACAAGTGTAAAATTACTACTAGTCACTTTTCATGTAATGTTGGAGATCTCCTCAACTGGGGTGAAACTCTCCTCATGGAAAAGTTGAAGGAAATGTAATCAAGTTTATTGCTTTTTAAAAAAAATTTAAACATCAGGATATTGGAACATTCAAGCATGTGTGGTGGGGCTGTGTACTCATCCAGACATTCTGGAAAGACATTCTGGGGCATAGCAAAGCCACTCTGGGAAACCCTTTTCCAGCTGACCCTGCCTCGGTGCTCTTGGGTATGCCCGACCTTGATGACCGGACTATAGGGCTCAGAGTGGACACTTGACCGGAGCAGGTAAGCAACTGATTGCGCTCTATTGGAAGAGAAGAGAGCCAAACCCCATCATTATGGTTCCACAAGATGTGGCAGACCCTAGCCATGGACTATTTCACTCAAAGATTAGCAAACAAGGACAAGAAATGTACCCGCCTATGGCAGCCCCTTATAGATTGCATGTCCCAGCTTGAATTTCGGAGCCTCACACCACAAAGGCTCAGGGACATTCAACTTTTACATTCATACCAGAACTAAGATCTTGTGCTGGCTAGGGGACTAGGAGCGTCAATGTGACCCCCTTATCATATTCTCCCTCCCTTATTTCCTCCCACTCTCCTCCTCCCTCTCCCCTGCAGTCTCCAAACCCTTTCTCCGGGTCAGCGTTCCCCCATTTACACACCTACAGCTATTACCCCAAAGGGGTCCTTTTGGGAGCCCAGCTACAGGGAAATTGATTCTATTAATTATTGTACTTCTTGAATAACAGAAGGAAGATTGTACCTGTGATGTATTATAGTGAAAATCAATTAAAAGATCTGTTAAAAAAACTTGTTAATTTATCAAATAAATGTAAAATAGTGTAAATAATTAAAATTAATCTTGACCCAATCAAATAAAATGTTCCTAAATTAAATGTGTATAAATAACAAAATTATATAAATATATTAATTTATACAATAAATGAAGAGATTAACCACATGAATAACATTTGTATTGATTATTTAATTTGTCCTAAACATTATTAAACACTATGTATGTATCGTAAATAATGTCACCTTGTTTTAAAAAAATGTTTAAATGCTGATTTTATTTCTAATTAAATGAATTATTAAATTAAAAAGTAAAATATAATAAGTGATTCAATAATCCTCAAGACCACTGCAATTTGGAGTGACACACTTTAAACAGATGTGGCAGCTCAATCCCACAGGGCTCAATGTATTGTTAAGCAACTATAACTTGCTACCAAGAATGTGCTAATATTATCTTTGTCTCAGAACCTGTCTGGTCGGTATAATATATTCTACCTTGGGCAACGCGATTAGAAAACAATGTTGCCCTTTTCATTGTTATTGGAAAACTGCCAAATAGCAATCCAGTGGGCAGCTGTGAAAACCACTGAAGTTGAGGATATAATAAAAGTTAAGCAGGATGGACAGTTGTCAAAGAAATATGGATGCATGTGCCAGATGACAAATTAGCCTATGATCTGATGCACTAGAAGGAACTCACAAGAGATTAGACTTACTACCCATACACAAGACTACCTTCAATTGTATATTTCTATTGCAATGTCTGTATTAATTTGCTACATGTGCAAGTGAAACCATATAAATGACATGCGCGAAGTCTGGCCTACTGTATGCCACTGATGACATATCCAATGTGCTATTGCTTCAAATAGTTTGCTGATGCTTGGTGTTCTCTTGCAAATACCAGTGTTTTTGATTTATCTTGTTTATAAAGGAATAAAAATAAGTTAAATGAAAAGTTGGATCTTGACAATTTCTTCTGGATCTAAAGGCAGAGTTGTGGGAATCTGTCTGCAACTGTGAACATTTTTGGGATTTTAAAGGACTATAATGAAGATTTAGGACTTTTCCTAAAGGTAGCTCATCTCCCATAAACTGTGAAAAAGTTTGGACTTGAATATCTAGGACAAGCACCGAAAACTATTAGAAAAATATGTTAATAATAATCAGATTTCAATATTGATGCACAAAAGATCTTTGTGAGTTACCAATGTTTATTGATCAAATCAGAGGACACTTAGGGGCTGATTACGAGTTAGGCAGTGTGGCGGCGGGACCACCCTGCCCCGCTGCCGCACCGTCAAACCCACGTGAGAACCACCCACCGTATTATGACTTTTTTAGTCACTGGCGGGCGGTTCTTTTGGCGTTCCCACAGCGGTGCCGATAAAACAGGCACCGCAATGGGAACATCAAAGGAAGTTCCAGCACGGCATGGACTGTGAAGTCCATGCCGTGCTGGAACTTGGGGTGCAGGCACACAGGGGGGCACATGTTGTGCCCCCCTCTGTGCATCCACATGAAGTGAGGCAACAAGTGGCCCTCTAGGGCCATCTTTCTTTCCTCACCTCCACTGTTTTCATGGAGGAGAGTCTTCCATGAAATCAGTGGTGGTGAGGAAAGTCGTGATTTGCTTGGAGAGACCGCACGGTCCTGCCAAGCATATTACTGCCTCTAGACCGCTGCACCACTGCCAGGGAATGGAAGTTCCCTGGTGGGGGTCCCAGGGTGGCACGACCGCCAGTCTCGTAATTAGGCCCTTAATAGATTGTCCCATGCTCTTTTGATGACCTCACAGATAATCACAGCTCATGACATTCCTCGCTGATTGAATCTCCTTGCATAGTTCAATATGACATTGTCCTTCTTTAGAGTTCAAAAACTGTCCATCAATAATAAGTAGAGGAAAGCAAAAAAATCTCTGCCGTACTACGCGAAGCTCCGAAAGCGGCAGAGTTTCTTTAGATAAATGCCGTTCGCGGTGATTTTCAGTGGCAGGTGCTTGTCCACACTGTGCAATCATCGCGAACGTCACCATGCACAGCGCAAGTGGGCACTGCTTCCTTTCTCCCGTTCGAGTAGATTTTTACTCGAGCAGCAGTTTTCTCAAGGCAAACGGACGGTTTCTCAATGCGAGCAGTTGTGAGCACACGCGACCACTCGCAGTGAGAATTCTGACCACTCGCGTTGAGAAATCTCGCCGGGAGGTTGATTTTCCACGCTCCCACTTGCCAACTTGATGTTCACAATTGTTAACGAGGAAAAATCTCGCCGGGAGGTGGATTTTCCTTGCTCGTGCTCGCCAACTTGACGTTGATGAACGTGAGCAAGGGAAAAAGTTTTTCGGAACTCCGCGAGCTCCACGTAATGCAGAGTGCGGAAAACTCCGCAAACTCCACGAGCAGGGCGGAGTTCATCGCCCTGACTTACTTTTGAGCACAGATACCTAATTCTGATTACTGTAGTGTCCACAAAATGAGAAGATTGTTTTAGTAGTACTCTGTAATGAAATATTGTATGATTCACTAATTGACGTGGTTAACTGGGAAGAAAGCTATGACTCACTTATTGCGATGTTTCATTGGGAATAGCATCCTGAGTCTATTTAATGTGCATATTTGTTATTATTTTTGTAGTAGAAACAGGCACATATTAATGACATGAGATGCCATAAAAAATTAACTATTTGACCTGGTGAAGGAGAGTGAAAACAAGTCCTTTAACATTGACGTATGAGTCCTGAAAGGCAGTTAATAATCATCTGAGTAATCAACAGATTGTCTGAGTGAAATTGTGACAAGTAGGAGACAAAACTGCATGAGGCTTCTAGGTAAGCCATTAGCCCTCAGATATAGGGGCTGATTTATATTTTGGCCAATCAGGATGGGCGGACAAATACCCATTTTTTTACTGTCCCTCACCACTAGGGAAAACCTGGTGGTGAAGGACAGTAAAATGCCAATAATGCACCACTTGCCTTGGGAGTTGACTCCCACAGCGAGGGGAGCAATACATTATTTTATTTTCAAAATTAAAATTCCATTCCTAATTTACTACACCAAATTATAAATGAGGCCCATAGTATGGCTATGTGGCTTAGTGATTCATGTAGCATATGATATTAACTGTCTACATGTATAATAATAATGTGTTTGTTCATTTTTGACATGTTTATTATAATTGTTTCTAAGAAATTTAGTTAAAATTATGTATTATTTGTTAAAACTCTGAATCCCTTTTGGATTAGTTTTATCCACTAACTGTATGTGAAAATGAAATAGATTTTTTTTTCTTTCCTCTGCCTCTGACAGATTAGTGTGCTGTTATTTGACAACCTTCGGTCTAAAATTCTACTGTTGTAGCATTATTATAGATATAGGGGCACATGCATCAAAGGTTTTTGCGAGCGCAAACGGTGCAATTCGCAAACATCAGCCGTTTGCGTTCGCAAAATGGCCTTTTGCAATGCATGAAAGTGTTGGGGACGCGCAATTTAGGTAATCGCAATTTCTTGCGATTTCCTAAATTACGATTGCATTTAAGGAATCGCAATTTGCTATTCCTTAAATGCAATGCAAGAAGCACTTTGAAATAGCGAGAATGTAAACCTCATTCTGATCTATATTGTGGGCATTGTATGCTCATCTTGCATCAAAATACTCAGCTACATTGATCTAATAGAATTTAAAAGAGAAAAATGGTTACTAGTAGCTTTTTACCTGTTGGTGGAGATCTGTGCCACCGGGGTTTAGATCTCTTTATCAGAAAGTATGGGGACATTTAATAACGTTTATTACTTTCTTCATAAAAAGATATGTAAACATATATCAATGTATGATATAAAAGTAAAATAACATAAATAATTAATATTAATCTGAAACTAATACAATAAAATGTTACAGCACATTAATTCCTTAATTGTGTATAAAAATAAGATAATGGAAATATATTAATTTAGTTTATAAAATCCATGAAAATATTGACCCACCATTACCAACATTTTTATCTCATTTGTGTAAGCATGATTAAAAGCTATGTATTTAATTTAAAAAATGTTAACTTGTTTAAGAAAGTTTAAACTATTAACTTATGTTGTAATTAAGTTAATTATTAAATTAAAACATATTCAATAATTAAATAATTCACAACATCACAGCAAATTATTTGAGTGACACATTTAAAATAGATGTGGCAGCTTAATACCATAGGCAGACGGTAGTATTGAGCTGCCTCACAAAGATGTGGATAGATTTGTCCACATAATTTATTGTACTACAGCGTGTGGAACTGCTCACAAACCTAGATTCATGAATTGTAGATACTGGACAAGTAATTTATTCCTCAAATTATTTTTGTTGCAAGTGAAATGGACAGATAGGTGATGTGCTTTTAAAATCCTAACAATCATTTGAGATGTTATGTGGTTCGCTGCTTTTATATCTATTATGTTTAATATATATGTGTTTCCCTTTAAGCATGTGTTTTGTGGCTGCGGATTCCACTATGAAATACACTTGAGTACTTTCACTCTTGCTGATGTTCACAAAAACTATCTGATGGTTACTCAATGCACCATATCAGTTTAAGAACAGAAAAAGCGCAGTTTGCTTTACCATCAAGATAACAAAATGACATTGTTTTGCGTGGGCATGCAATTCGAATATCCACAGTCCATGGTGCTTACCCTTGTGTCATTGGAACACTCATAGCAAACACCATATGCTGCCTTAGATCAATGTCGCGGGCAACATCATTCACATCGAAACATGGCCAAGATCCATGGAAGACATTGGAACCTATTTGTAGTACTTGCAATGATCACTTAACCTAATGCGGCTAATCTCCTCATGACCAAACCTTTCATTGAGTGATGACTGAACAATGCAGTCGAAAAAGGATATTAGAAAAAAACAGTTCTCAACAGTGCAGATCCTGGTTATCCTGAGGGAGAAGACCTGGAGGTAAGGCTGGGCTGTGACTGTGAGTGGCCAAACTTCCAGGAGTTCACTCTGGAAGAGGGAAAGGAACTAACATTCAAATGTCAAAGATAAGAGAATAAAGTTAACACAGTAGCAGCAACAATTTAGCCAATAATGTCAAATATTGTCAAATATAAGCATCTCATATTGGTTAAACAATAGCTGATTACTCCTTGTTCAGACACGTTCTTTATGACATTAATCATTTATTTAGAGCACCACTTATGTACTTCCTTGAAGGCTTGAAGGAGTAAGGGTAGAGCAGTGGTGTTCACACTATGCAACAAGCACCCAGAAGCCATGTGCACATATGTAGAATGGCAAATTGAAATCTACGAATAATGTTTGAATCAAAAACTACTCACCCTCTAATTTGGAGAATACAGAATGTGGTTGTTGAATCAACTCAAATGATTAAAATCCTTGTATCAAATTTTCCAATCCTGCGACCACCCTGGGACTCACCATAAGCTCTGGACCAATGACTATACAAGATAAATTTGTGGCCATGTATGTTGGTGGTTTACATGTCTAGCCATCTTTCAGAGGTGTACTCTTTTATAAGATGACCTGTTTTCTAAACGTTAGTCATTGCTGCCTACAACTATGCCTGATCTGTTCCTTAAAGCTGCAGATGCATTGTGGGCCCATACCTGGCAAGTATTTGTAAGTTAAGTATAAGGTTGTAACTGTTGTCCTGGTCTCACTATATGTCAATTGGGGCGTCCGAGGTTAAAGGTTTGGATTGTCTTTTTCACTGATTCCAGTAATTATGTTTGCCAGCAACATTTTTAACTGTCCTGAGGCAGGTTAGTTGGCACTTTGGTATAACTGTGTAAAAGTCATTGGCCTAGACTAGCATGTTGTTGAATAATGCATCATCATCAACTCCTCCATTCTCAGCGGACACTTTCCGGACAGATGGAAAAACGCAAAGGTCACCGCTCTGCTGAAGAAACCCTCAGCCAATCCTAAAGATCTTAGCAATTACAGGCCCATCTCGCTCCTACCCTTCCCAGCCAAAGTCTGGGAGAAAGATCACCATGCAGCTCTCCACCCATCTTAAAGAGCACCATCTCCTGGACCTCACCCAATCAGGGTTCTGCAGCAACCACAGCATGGAGACTGCCCTTCTAGCAAAAGCAAACAACATCCACCTAATCATGGGCATAGGAAAAACAGCTGCACTTATCCTGCTCGTCCTCTCAGCAATGTTCGGAACAGTCTCTCAAGGCACCCTCATCACCAGCCCTCAGTTGGATCTCCTCCTTCCTCTCCTACAGGGCACAATGGGTCTGGCTGTCCACTTTAACCTATGAACCCAAGAAGCTCATCTGTGGAGTCCCCCAAGGCTCCTTCCTCAGCTCAACACTGTTCAACGTTTACATGGCACCTCTCACCTGTATCTTAAGAAACCATGACATCAACATTGATTCCTACGCTGATGGCACTCAGCTCATCCTCTCCCTCGCTGACAAGAACAACACCACTAAGGAACAATTTGACCACATGCATGTCCGACATAGCAAACTGCATGCTATGCCATGTTGCCTCAGTCTCAACATGGATAGAACAGAGGTCCTGATCTTCGTAAATAAGAACTGCCACCCAACTTACGTCCTACCCCCAGAGACCATGCCAGAAGCCTCAGCATCATCCTTGATGACAAGTTCTCAATGAACAAACAAGTCAACGCTGTCATATCATCTTGCTGCCACATCCTCAGAATGCTCAGCAAAATCTTCAAATGGCTCTCCATGCACACCAGACGCATGGCCACCTAAGCCCTCATCAGCAGCAAACTCGACTATGGCAATGCACTATATGTCAGCTACTCTAGCCACCTCACTCAAAGACTGCAAACCATCCAGAACACCACTGCCAGATCCTAGACATCTCAAGAAGGGAACACATCATGCTCTACCTCGTGGAACTGAACTGGCTACCCCTCCAGAAATGCTGCAAATTCAAGCTCCTCACCTAGCCTACCTCAACAACTGAATCCAACTCAGTCATCCCCTCCAGACACCTATGCTCTACTTCTCTAAGCATGAATCTCCTGCATCCGCAGAAGCAAGACAGGAGGTCACACTTTCTCCTTCATTGCAGCCAAACGCCGGAATGAACTCCTTCTACATATTCAGACCACCACTCCACTCCTCGACTTCCGAAGGATGCTGGAGACCTTATTTTCAACTAGGATCACCTCCACACCTACGCTCTTGCCCTGGCACATCGCTACCCTCCCGGGTGATAAGCTGCACCCTACATAACATACATTTTCCCTCCCATTATATGCATCTACATCGCTGTGAGCTCTCTGCCTTGTGACCTTTCTTCAGTTGTGCCTTATTTAATCTGTTACAGTTTATTCTCACAGAGGCCTTGTGTCTGCTGTTCTGGACCCTAGGGCAGGCAAAGCTCTCTCTTCACTTAACTACTTACGTGCCCCTATTTTCAAATATGCATTTCCCCATCAGGCAGTACTATGGCGCTTGTTCTTAGTACCTGAGACCCTATCATGACCACCGCTCCTACAGTCCAGGTGCACCCCCACACTGCAGCACTGCACCCTCTTGGAGTGCCAGGAACAGTTTCTCACTTGCCTGATGCTTATCGAACATGGCTCACACTTGACCGCAGCAGGCCTTTCTGGCTGCACCTTGCACAGAATGTAAAGCTGTGGAGTCTCCCTGGCTACATTGTCTTTGTAAGTTATTACTCGATGAGACAATATGATTCTAGATTTTAATCGGTTTATTCAGGGCTGGGTTAGGGATTCTACCAAGCAGTATTGCTTCTTATAATAGAGCTACAATCTTGATAATCATTTGATTTGTTTCCTAAGTGCAGAGCAGCAGAAAAGAACATCACTGTCTGTATTTTTGTCTAAAAGGTTATGTAAAAACTGTATTCTACCAGAGTATCATGGCTAAAATATCGACTACAAAAATATCTTGATGGTAAGCAAAAAAAGGTAAGTATAGATTTACTATTTTTATCTATTTTTGCGCACCATAAAAAAATATATATATTCAAGGTATGTCGATATTTTTGTGCTCAATGTTCTGACATGCTAGCATAAAAGGGAAATGCTACACCAATGTCAAAATATAAGCTAATGTGTATTGTCACATTTGTCTGGAAAGAAATTACAAGGGGTGGGTGGTAAATTCCATTCCGCTCGCGAAATTTGCAGAATTTTGGTAATTCCGCGTTCTGCGGCATAGCAGAATTTTTTCCTTGTTCGCGCTTTAAAAATGCGTGTTTGCGCGCGCGGTAGCGACTTACCGGGATCCCTGCGTTCGCCGATGAGTTTTCCTATCCGTTCGCGTGTGCCGCGAGAGTGTGCGATCGAGAACACGTCATTCGGACGTGCCACCGGACATCCGCGTTCGCGAACAGGAAACACTCATCGCGAGCGGGCGGGACAAGTGAAACAAGATGGCCACGCCATTTGGCGACCGGATGGGTAAGTTTGCGAGATATTACCCCCCGAGCACGCAAACAGCATCCCCGAACCCAAAAAACCCATCGCGAACGGGCAGACCAAGCAATTCCGCATGCTCGCGGAACTTTGCGAAGCTCGCAGAGATTTTTTACAGTTTTGAGGAACTTTGCGGAACGCGACTCCGCAAATTCCGCCCACCCCTAGAAATTGCACTTTGGAGAAAATACTTTCATTGAATATCAAATCTGTTAAAACTTAGTTTTCTGTACTGCCTCCTTTCTGCCTCTGCTGTGCTTGCCCACCCACTTCCTCTTCCTCCTTCGCAGGCGTCTTGCTGCCTTGCACACTAGCGCTGCCATGCAGTTCCAAGACGCCATGACACCGGGCTCCAAAATGCTGAGGGGGCCGGATAAGCTTTTCACGGGGTGAAACACCCAAAACTGGCAAAGGCAAAGCGAGGAAGGGGGGAAACATCAGGAACTGCCTGGAGGGAGCGCGTTCTTCACTCAGCAATAGGGATCATGGGGCTCTAAGGCTTGGTGGCCTGAAAGCATGTAGGTATCCCTCCACCACTGTGTCTTAGCCCCTCGGGGAGCGGGGGGGCTCAGGCAAGCGGCAGGGTGGGATGGTGGTCTGCTCCTTCTGATCTTGTGCCTGGGGCCCCATGCCGAGTTTAGCACTCCAAAGATGGACATAATTGGGTAGAGGATGAACTGGGGTGCAAAGTGAGCTAAAGAACTATGATGGATTCAACCCAGATCTGTGACTGGGTGTGAGTGTCTGAAAAGTTTCAGCGCTCCGTCCATCATCTCCTTATGTTTGCTTTGTTCGCCCTAAGTTGGCAGGGTATGCCCAGACATGGGTCCCTTGCTCACTTTGCCACTGGATTCAAGCTAGCCTGGCTGATGAGCGGTGTTGCCTCGACACCAGTCCAAGGATTCTTGTTTTCAGTCCAGGGAAGACCTGGCTTGGCAGTTCAGGCTGGACAGTTCCCATGAGGCACAGGGTCAAGCTTGATTTGCATATAGCTGTGTTTGGACTGGGGTGGCGAAGTGAGCTAAAGAACGATGATGGATTCAACCCAGATCTGTGACTGGGGGTGAGAGTCTGAAAAGTTTCAGCACTCCATCCATCATCTCCTTGTGTTTGCTTAGAGGATGAGATTCCCATGGCATGGTAAAATAGTTGTGTGTTGGTTAAAAACTTCATATATCCCTTTGCACTAGGGGTTCTTTCACCCTGGAATGATACATGAACAACTAGCCCGTATCATTAACAGTCTCACCCACTGTATTATTCCTAAGTCTGAAATAGACCACCATCAAATAACATTGTCCGGCCTTAAACTCTTTTTGTGTTTCAGGTTGTGCCAATAGTACAAGGGACAGTAAGGTTTGAATTCTTTCCCTTCCTGCATGGTGTAATTATATACCACTGTTGTGATTAATATTACCCTGCAGACGACCCATGACCTGTAGAGGCAACCTAAGGGGTCGAAACAAGTGGGTAATTGCAGTATCTTGTTACGGTCAAGTGATTCATTGCTTTTCACGCTATGACCTTAGTTGTATGTTTTTAACCATACCAGAGGTACTCAGTAATAAAGTAGGTTTTTTGAGTATACCCTAGGTATTTTTAATGTCTTTTTCTTGCCAAATCAACAGGACCTAATGTACTGTCTTGACAATAGATATCTAAGAACTCCCATGGTTAAGAGTCGGTCGAGTCCACTGCAGTGGCAGTGGCATTGTACCTATTCCAGTGTGAGAGGTCGTCAAATGATGAAGCATGCCTTGATTAGTTAAGGGTGAGACGACCTCTCAAAAATCTTTTGATGACCCATTTCCTTAAACAAGTCCGTACTGCGACAGCAAAGCAGGGACTTTATCACCCTCAAGTAGCATGATGTAATATGTGACGTCATCAGCAGTGCATTGCGGGGGCGCGAGTTATAGTTAGCTGAACTAACTATAACGGCGGAATTTCTATGGTTTTGTACGAGTGAAATGTCCAACTAACTATAACGTCCCTGAAACCTATGGTTTTTTCAGTGAATTTCTAAGGTTTTTTAAATGCTAATTTCTAACTATAACGTGCCTGAAACCTATGGTTTTTTCAGTGAATTTCAATGGTTTTTTAAATGCTAATTTCTAACTAACGTCCCTGAAACCTATGGTTTTTTCAGTGAATTTCAATTAAATGAAAATTTCTAATTATAATGTGCCTCAATCCTATGGTTTTCTCAGTGAATTTCTAAGGTTTTATAAATGCTAATTTCTAACTATAACATCCCTATTAAGTCCCCTTGAATCCTGAAGGTCCCTGGTGACCAAGTAGCCCACCAGGTACCTCCAGTAAGCGCCACAGAGCTGCGTTGCAGAGAGGTGTTCCTAGGCCACGCGCCTTTTTACGCACGCTGCAAACGCGGCTTCTGGCGCACTGCTGCTCGAACTATGAAGTCCACTTGTGTCCTGAGGTCCTCAGGACACAAGAGGACCTCATCGCCCCACCAGCAGTGCACCAGAAGCCGCGTTTGCAGAGTGGTGTAAAAAAAAGGGGGCGTGGCCTTGGACCACCTCTCTGCAACGCAGCTCCCTGGCGCATACTGGAGGTTTCTGGTGGGCTAGTTGGCCCCCAGGGACCCTCAGTATTCAAGGGGAATTAATTCCACCACTTACAACGCGCCAGGGGGCGTGTTTGCAGAGTGCTGCAGGGAGGGGGCGGGGCCTCCGGCGCAATGCCGGCTTTTTTTTTTCTTTTCAGAAGGGGGGCTGTGGGACCCCCCTTCTTTTCCCATTTTTGGGGTCCTGGGGACCCCATCCCCCAGGGCCTGACCCCTATATTTTTTCAACAAAAAAAAAATAAACGGGAAAGGGGCCGTGTGGCCCCCCTCCCAAGGCCAATTTTGGCCCCGGGGCCGGCCTTTCCTTTTTTTTATTTTGTCACAGGGGAGGGGGGCCACTTCTGGCCCTTGGAACCCCATTTCCCTGGGCCTGGCCACTCCGTAGGGGACCATGGGGGGAGCCCCCGCAAATAATCAGCATAGCCCTGGGGAGGTGGTGGTCCCCGGGGCTGCGGGGGCCCCCGCGGGCCCTTGCTATTATTTTTTGGGCAATGCCCCCGGGACCTGGCCCACCCGGGGGCCTCATTGAAATGAAGCACGGGAGCCTGCACTTCATTTTCAATTTTGGCAGGATTCGCCTCTCCAACGCGAATTCTGCCTAAATTACAAAAATAAAATGCTTTTTTTGGCCCTGGGGTCCTTGTGGGACCCTGAGCAGGCCTAGGGGGTCAGGGTGTTTCTACCCTGCCCCCTTTTCTTCATTTTACACTTTGTTTCACTGTTTTCTTGTGACTCGGTTCTACTCTTCACTCTGATTGGCTGCCAACACTCCAAACCTGGAAGTGTTGGCAGCCATCTTGTGACTCGGTAACCGAGTCACAAGTAAAAGGGTGAAACAAAGTGAAAAATGAAGAAAAGGGGGCAGGGTAGAAACACCCTGACCCCCTAGGCCTGCTCAGGGGGTCCCACAAGGACCCACAGGCCAAAAAAAAGCATTTAAAAAAAAAAAGAAAATTGGCCAAATTCGCGCTGGGGTTGCGAATCCGGCCGTGAAAAAAAAAAAAAATGAAGTTCGGGCTCCCGTGTTAGTTATTCCCCCAATCCCCCCCACGCTGCCCCGGGGACCGCCACCTCCCCGGGGCTCAGTTTTAAATAATAAATGATGTGTGGGTGAGAAAGAGCCCCCCACACGCCCCGGGACCACCACCCCCGTGCCCATGGCACAAAATGATTTTAATTGCGGGGGTCCGTAGTTGACCCCCTGGCCCCAGGGACCACCACCTCCCCGGGGCTTTAAAGACTAGGGAGGGGGGCTGCGCGGCACCCCTCCAGGAGCCCTTGATGGCCAGGGGCCCACCACCCCCCAGTGCTGGCTCCTGCAATGTCCCAGGGTGCCCACCCCTGGGACATTGCTGTTTGCTATGGCAGGGTGGGAGCACAGCTCCCGCCCTGCCATAGCAAACCATGCTTTGCTTCATTGAAGCGAGAGCAGGAAAACCTGCTCTTGCTTCAATGAAGCAAAGCAGATTGCTTTTGAGCAAGGGGAGCTGCATGTCAGCAGCTCCCCTTGCTCAAAAGCAATGCCGGCTCCCGCAGAACGCGGGGAGCCGGCGGGACCGTGGGGGCATTGGGTCTCCCCCCACGGTCCCCAATGCAAAGGGCCGGCCCCGGGGGATGGGGTCCCTGGGGCCAGGAGTAGCCCGGTAGGGGGGCCACGCAGCCCCCCTCCACAATACTTTTTTTTTAAAATGGGCGGGCCCCGGGGGATGGGGTCCCCGGGGGAAAAAATGGCCCAGGGGAGGGGAGCCACGCGTCCCCCCTCCCCGGAAATAAAAAAAAAAAAATAACCAGGCCAGGCCCTGGGGGATGGGGTCCCCGGGTCCAATAGTGGTCCAGGGAAGGGGGGCCACGCGGCCCCCTTCCCGTTTCTTGTTAATAAAAAAAAAAGAAAAAGAAAATGCTCAGGCCACGGGGGATGGGGTGCCCGGGGCCAAAAGTTGCCCAGGGAAGGGGGGCCACGCAGCCCCCCTCCCAGAAAATAAGAATAACAAAAAAAGAAAAATGAAACCGGCAACTCGCCTGAGGCCCCGCCCCTCCCTGCAGCACTCTGCAAACACGCCCCCTGGCGCGTTCTAAGTTGGGGGATTAAGTCCCCTTGAATACTGAGGGTCCCTGGGGTCAACTAGCCCACCAGGTACCTTCAGTAAGCACCACAGGGCTGCGTTGCAGAGAGGTGGTCTGTGGCCACGTCCCTTTTTACACCTCTCTGCAACGCAGCTCTGTGGCGCTTACTGGAGGTACCTGGAGGGCTAGTTGGCCCCCAGGGACCCTCAGGTTTCAAGGGGACTTAATCCCCCAACTTACAATGAGCTAGGGGGCGCGTTTGCACAGTGGTGCAGGGAGGGGGCGGGGCATAACATAGCAAGTGTGCAAATGTGCCCCCTGGCGCATTGTAAATTGGGGGATTAAGTCCCCTTCAATCCTGAGGGTCCCTGGGGGCCAACTAGCCCAACAGGTACCTCCAGTAAGCACCACAGAGCTGCGTTGCACAGAGGTGGTTCGAGGCCATGTCCCTTTTTACACCTCTCTCCAACTCAGCTCTGTGGCACTTACTGGAGGTACCTGGTGGGCTTGTTGGCCCCCAGGGACCCTCAGGATTCAAGGGGACTTAATCCCCCAACTTACAATGCACCAGGGGGCGCATTTACACAGTGGTGCAGGGAGGGGGAGGGGCCTGATATAACAAGTGTGCAAACAAGCCCCGTGGCGCGTTGTAAATTGGGGGATTAAGTCCCCTTAAATCCTGAGGGTCCCTGAGGGCCTTCTAGCCCCTCAGGTACTTCCAGTAAGCGCCACAGAGCTGCATTGCAGAGAGGTGGTCCGAGGCCACGCACCTTTTTACACCACTCTGCAAACAAGGCTTCTGGTGCACTGCTGGTGGGGCGATGAGGTCATCTTGTGTCCTGAGGACCTCAGGACACAAGTGGACTTCATCCTCTGAGCAGCAGTGCGCCAGAAGCCGCATTTGCAGTGTGGTGTAAAAAGGGACGTGGCCTCGGAACACCTCTCTGCAACGCAGCTCTGTGGCGCTTACTGGAGGTACCTGGTGGGCTACTTGGCCCCCAGGGACCCTAAAGATTCAAGGGGACTTAATCCCCCAACTAACAACGTGCCAGGGGGCGCCTTTGCACAGTGGTGCAGGGAGGGGGCGGGCCTGATATAACAAGTTAGCAATCCTGCTGTGTGGGACTTAGTGGAGGTAATAAAAGGGGTAGTTGGCCCCCAAGGTTGACGTTGGGGGATAACTATCCCTCCTGTTACCTCCGCTAAATCCCACACAGTGGGATTGCTAAAAGGTGTTTTAGGCCACGCTCACCATTCTCCACCACTCTGCAAACGCGACTGCTATGTTATAGTTGGAAATTAACATTTAAAAAACCTTTGAAATTCACTGAAAAAACCATAGGTTTCAGGCACGTTATAGTTAGAAATTAGCATTTAAAAACCTTAGAAAATCACTGAAAAAACCATAGGTTTCAGGGACGTTATAGTTAGTTGGACATTTCACTCGTACAAAATCTGAGAAATTCCGCCGTTATAGTTAGTTCAGCTAACTATAACTCGCGCCCCCGCAATGCACTGCTGATGACGTCACATATTACATCATTCATAACATGGTCAGTGACATCACTGATGACATCCCTGATGACATCTCAAATGAAAGTAACACGAAATGAGCTTTAATAAGAACGCTAATTCTTGTAATATTTTTTCTATTATAAATGTCGTTTTACATAACTGGATTTTGGAGTAAAATAGCATCAGTTGTGCAATAATTATGTGGTAGTGCATCAGAGGTTTTATATGAGCAGTTAAAGAATAATATCAGTCGTAATATCTGAGAAAATGAGACATTAAGGGCATTTAATGGCGGGAGATTATGTTCTTTTAGAAGTGTTTGTGTTTTTGCTGAACGTCATGTAAAATATTTCCATGATTTAAAATTGTTGCTGGATACATAAACAATTCTATTAGCCAATTGGCTCTGTTGTCTTGTGTGTTTATCTACTGCAGTTTTGTCATGGTTTTAAAACTTAATATGTCCTTTCAGTTTCCATACCAAAAATCTTGTGTTATGTCAAAGTGCATCGTAAGCATTGCGACGTGAGAACTACATTTTATGAGACAGAATCATTCATCTTCTCTGGCAGGTTATAACAATGATCAATATGCAATTTGGCTTTATAAAATCCACTACTTCACAGGTTATTACAAGCCTTTAGCTCTAATGCAGAGGGTCCATTTGAGCTGTCTCTGTGTTGCAATATGCTGGGTACAAGGAGGTGAGTAGGCCTGACTACACCTCACTGTAGAAATCCCCATAACATATCCATAAATGTAACTGAATTGAATTAAGCCCAAGGACTAATATGTGATTTCAGTGTACCATCCAATGGCTGATTTGTGAGCACTTGTATCTCCTGGCTGACCATATTGAAAGGAGCATGCATAGTGTTTTTGCTTGCTGTGTAATTTATTTGAAAAGTTTTATAAAGTGTGAACATGACACTTACGGGTATCAGAGCACTGTACAAAGAGTTGAAAGCACGAATAAAACCAAACACAATGGTACATATGATGCAGTTAAGTCAACACACTGTCAAACAAAGGGGGAAACAATCAAAATCAGGGGCCGGGGAGTCGGCTCGACCAGTACAGTTTCAGAAGGACCAAAGAACGAGATAACAAGTGAACAGACAAGCATAAAATAAATCCAAACAACGATGTAAAAATCAAAATCAAATCTGTAGACAGGGGGAACTTGAGAAGGAGTAAAGATTGATGCTGTTAATGTTCATTCAAGAGTAGCCATTTGACATGTTTCTTGAAAGATGCAGTGGAAGGATTGGATCTGATCTCGGGAGGGAGAGCGTTTAAAATTCTTGGAGCAAGACCGGAGAAGGCACGATTGTAAGTTCTTTTCATTTTCAATTTGGGAGGTTTCAAAAGTAGGGTGGACGAACTTCTTAAGATCCAACATGAGCCAGATAATTCAAGCTTTCTCGCCAAGTACACCGGTGTGTTGTAATGTATGGCTTTATGAGTCAAGCAGGCTATCTTGAAACGTATCCTAGCTTTGCTAGACAGCCAATTTAGTTGCATAAGGTCGGGGGTAATGTGGTCATGCTTTCTGGAGCCAGTGATGAGCCTGGCTGACGCGTTTAGAGTGGCACTGAGCAGAGCCAGGCTAGCTTTAGGAGCCCAGCAAGGATCACCAAACCATATTCCAGATGAGAGATAACCAGGGATTGTACTGCAGGCCGACTGTCTTCAGGGGGAAGGAAAGGCTTGATTTCCTTAAGGGAGTTGAGTTGAAAATTGGCTCCCCTAATGCTTGCATATTTAGGTATTTGTCCAAGGTAATGCCTAACGATTTAGCGGAGTCAACCACATGAGGGGTGCAGTTAAGAGCAGTGAGTTGTTTAAGCCATTCAAGGGTAGGTGCAGAGTGGTTGAGGGGGGCAATCAGAAGGAATTCAGTTTTGAGAGTTTTTAACAAAAGATGGTTCTGGGCTAACCATTGCTGAGTTTGTGAGAGTGCATCGTTTAACGTTTTTATGTCCTCTGGAGAGGAGATCTTCAAGTACAGTTGAGTGTCATCCGCATATATGTGGTAATGAATGTTAAAATGGTTCAGAATGTTGGTGAGTGGTTCCATAAGAAGGTTGAAAAGAGTGGGCGAGAGTGCGGAACCTTGAGGAACTCCAATCATGACAGGGGTAGTGGTAGCAAGGGAATGGTTAACTTTGATTCTTTGTGTGCGGTTATGTAAGAAAGAAGCAAACCAATTTAAGACTGGGCCCGAGAGACCCATCCTCTGTTGAAGAAGAGCAATCAAGTTATCATGTTTGATTGTGTCAAATGCTGAGAACAGGTCAAGCAGGATCAGAAGACAAGGGACATTTTGATCAAGGGATTTCAGGGCGTCATCCACAATGTGAGTTAGTGCAGTTTCAGTACTGTGCTCTGCTCTGAAACCCGATTGATAGAGGTCAAGGAGTTGAAATTTCTCTATGTGGTTGCAGAGCTGCGTGTGGACGCATTTCTCGAGCAATTTAGCTAGAGTCATGATGCTGGTGATAGGCCGGAAGTTGTTCGGATCAGATAAATCTGTGTTGGGCTTCTTAGGGATGGGAGCGACTTGCCCAGTCTTGAGGCAATCAGGGATCCTCCCCTGCAGGAGAGATTCATGAATGATCCAGGACCAAAGAGGGAGAATGGCCAAATTGAGATCTTTAAAAAACTTAGCAGGTAGTGGATCGCTGAAATGGTTAGAAGGTTTTAAGGACGCCATAGCGTGGAGCAGCTCTGTGACATCAGGCAGGAGAAAGGAATTCCAAGAGGCGTCATTTTTGGGAGAATAACCAATGGGTAAAGACACTATCGACGGTTCCGCAGGCTCAGCTGATGATGCAGAGTGGTTCCAAGGCGGCAAAATGGGAGTATCAGGTTGCAGCTCGAGCTCAATTTTTCTAGTTTTTTTCAGAGAACTGCACTGAGAAGTCCTCCCCACTTTGGAAATGCGGTCATGGGAGTCGAGATAGGGTTGGAAGAGTGGTTAGCTTGTTGCTTGATGATTTCAAAGAGCTTCTTGGGTCTATTTTTAGCACCGTCCAGCTGAGCCCTGAAATGGTCGGTTTTAGCAATGCAGATGTGTTTGTTGTAAGTACTTCTCACCTTCCTTAGCTGAAAGAGGCTTGTGGTGGATGGCACGTTTCTCCAAAGCCTCTCTGAGAGCCTAAGTTTTTGACGTTCATCATTTAGGGCACCATTAAAGTAAGGTTTGGATTGTTTGACTGGAATCCTTTTGAGTTGCTTCGGCGCAATTGTTTCGAAAATATTAGCCACAGTGCTAATGTAGTGATCAGAGAGATTGTCAAGGTTGGTCATGTTAGGAGGAGGCTGAAGCCTAGCCTTGGTTAAGGAAGTTAGAACATTGATGTTGATGTCTCTCAGATTGCGAGTCAGTTGTTAGGCTCTAAGAGGTTGGCCCTGTCTGCACGCAACCTTTTCCAGGATGGGGAAGGAAATTTGATGATGATCCGACCAGTCACAGGGTAAAATGTCACCCAGTTGTATGACATTGTCTTTAGCTATGGTAAGGTCGAGGGTGGCACCCTTGTTATGGGTAGGTCTCTTACATAACTGTGAGAAGTTGAGATCGGAGAGGAAAGCCTTAAAGGAGCAGACTAAAGGATAACTTGTGTCATTCCAATGGAGGTTAAAGTCTCCGAGGAAGATATGGCAGAGTTGGTCCGAACACGAGCTAATCACCTCCATGATTTGCTCTATGAAGAGCAGATTGTCACCCGGTGGATGATAGATCATGTGAAGCACACAGACAATCTTGTCCTTATTCCATATTTCAGTGACTAGTTGCTCACAAGAAGACAGCAAAGCAATTTGAGATTGCTTTCTAGTGAGGCTGGGGAGATGAATGCAAGCAATGCCCCCCCCCTTGTTTAACAAGTCGATCGCATCTGATAATGGCATAATCAGGAGGGATTAAGATGTCAAGAACAGGGGAGGAGGCATCATTGAGCCAGGTTTCAGTGAGAATCAATAGGTCCAAATCTTGCGAGATGATGAGTTCGGAAATATCAGCTGCATGTTTCACAGCCTATCTGCAGTTGAGCAGCATCGATTTGATGTGAGGGTTGATAGTGACCCCTTCATGATGAGAGGTAATTATTTGAAGTAGGTTTTCCTTATTGACCGATCTGAGTTTGACCCTAGGTTCCCTTTCAGGGTCAGAGGTAATAGTAGGGATGTTGATAGTAGAGTTAGAGGAGGAGAAAACCCTCGAGCCATTGTATGATAATAAAAGAGCAGTAGTGTCCTCAGCCAACAGCTGAGGTTGAAACCTAAGGGGCCTAGAATGGTGGTTAGGGAGAGGCCTAGAGCTCCAATTGGAGCTAGGTGGGGAGGGAATAAAGGACTGTTCGTCCCTGCCATAAAAAACTCTTGTTAGCTTGAGTAGATCGGTCCCCAGGGAGGGGTGTATATTCCAGAGCTTCTCCATCATCAAGGAGAACTGTAAAAGGGTCTGCATGATCTCTTTGACCGCAAGAAGATCCTGTTTGAGGTCAGCAATCTTCTCCTCAAGGTAAGGGCGGTTAATGATCTCCGCCACCAACCCAGAATGAGACAATGTGTCTGACCCAGTTGAGAGAGGGGTGTTGGATGGCAGAGTATGTCCCTTATCACAGTTACAGGGTGAGATAGAGTCCCGCTTGAAAATGGTCTCAATATCTACCAATGGAGGAGTATTAGCATGAGTGGGCGTAAGATTTGGTGGAAGGGGGTGCTGAGCAGAACCTAGCATGGGATTAGTAACAGGCAATGTGGTTTTACCATGGGCGATAGGGGATGCACAGGAGGAAGAGGAACGTGTGTGTGGGTAATGAGGAGAAGTACTGGGAGTACGAGGACAGATAGCAGAACGGAAAGTGGGTAGAGAGGGTGAGGTGAAATTTGACGAGAGGAGTGGCTAAGGAGGAGAAGTACTGGGGACAGCAACTTGGTGGAAGGCCCTCGAGTAGGTACTGCCATAGCCCAGGGGAGGAATAACAGGGTTGACCGGGTTAGTAGTGTGGGTGAAATACATACCCTCAGAGGTGTTGGATAGAACAGAGTGGTAAATAGGTAAAGATGGGGATGCAGAATCGGGGAAGAAGAGGCGTAAGGAACAGCAGGTGCAGATATTGTGGGTAGACTGCTATGAAGTAGAGTGGTCGGGTTTGAGTTATTGAGTGTGTTTTTAATACTCAAAAAGATACTGTCAAAGTGCTTGAGGTTCAGGTCAGTGGCTTGAATAAGGATGTTCCCATTATTGTATAAGGAAATGGTTCGATCTGCCTTAAGGGCCGGGGAGGGTAGTGTGGTTAAACGGAAGCCGTGTGGTGTTTTGGTCAGCTGCTTGGAACGATGCGCAGAAGTTGGAGTCTTTCTCCACTCCGCTCTTCTGTTAGTGTAGAAAATGAGGTCTGTCACCACAGAGCCCTTCGTGGAAATATATGTGTCCGAGATAAGCGTTTCGGGACATCGTTTGAGTAGACTGTGTTTGAAGGTCTTTTTTGCTTTCTTCGACATGTTGGGAGGGTAGATAATCTTAAAAGAATTAAGACCTACCTGTGCAAGGAGGTCAGAGGAGCGAGAGGTGAGTTGAGCCATGATGTGGGTATCGATCAGAGAATGGAGGTGAAATAGTCCAGTTAGAGGAGAACACTTGGGAATAAGGAGGTCAATTGCTAATGTTTCCAGGTTTCATGGTTTTCCTTTTCATTTGCATGTGTGAAGCTTTTTTCTCCACATATCATAAAAACGTTCACACTCATGGATCTCAGCCCAGCCAAAAATGAACCATGAAGTCCGATTTATGATGCTTGCATATTTTGAAACATGATTCTATGCTGGAGAATATATGCATTTTTATTAGGCCTGGGCGAAGTACTACGCTACGCTCGCGCAGTTTGCGAAGTTTGCGCTACTTCGCACAACGCGAATTGCACGTAGCACAGTGCAAACACGCGTAGCGTAGCGTAGTGCAGCGGTCATTTTTTGCTTGCTCGCGGTCCTCAACGTCAAGTTGACGACCGCGAGCAAGCAAAATGACATCCCGGCGAGACTTTTTCCTCGTTCGCGATCAGCAACATCAAGTTGCCGATCGCGAGCGTGGAAAATAAACCTCCCGGCGAGATTCTCAACGCGGGGAGGTCAGGTTTCTCATTGCGAGTGGTCGCGTATGCTCGCGACCGCTCGCGATGAGAAACTACCAGTCCGCGTTGAGAAGCTGCCGCTCGAGTAAAAATCTACTCGAGCGGCAGTAAAAGACAGCTTGCACTGTGCAAGATGCCGTTTTCAATGATTGCACAGTGCGGACAAGCATCCGGCACTGTGCAATCATTGCGAACAGTGCACTACGCAGTTCGCGTAGTGCTACGCGTAGCTCGCGTAGTGCGAACTGCACTTTGCGTAGCTTCGCGAAGCGTTACTTCGCGAACTACGCCCAGGGTTAATTTTTATTCTACATGTTTACATTCTGCAGAGAGGGGGCGTGTTAAAGATGGCAATGGAGTGAGAAGTCTAGCCCGTCTCTCCATTCTCTGATCAAAGAAATGCCTGTCCCCTGTCACCATCCGACCTGCCAAAACCATAAGAGAAATTTAGATAGTGGAGGGTGTCAGCCATCAATTGTGATAAATTGATTCACACACCTCATGACAAAGGAAGAGTTGTGGGGCCGCCAAACGGTTTGGGAAAATGGTAGCCGTAGCTCAGATGGAAGAACCTAAGTCTCGATGCACCCAGGATGATGTGGGAGCGTGGCGTCCCTTCAGACTGCTGGTCACGTACAGGTCCTTGGCTGACACCTGATGTCACTATAGAGAAGCCCATAATCATCCCAACAGCAGGGTCGGATTGGGAAGTCGGGCAATTGGCGATGGGATGAGCTGGTGCCTAAGGGTGACCTGTGCACCAGGCCATCAAGCATCTTCAGGCTATCGTGAGTGGGGGAGGGGCAGTGGCGTAAGGAAACTAAAGCCCCTCACCCCCCTGCAAAGTACATGGAGGGGGCACCTCCTGCTCTGCACCAAGTCAGGAGCTCCAAGGCCAGGGGCCCACAGTGTGTGCCCAGTGCCAGAGGGGGCCCTCAGCACCGTGGGGGCTATTGTTATGCCTGGGCTTTAAGTGGGCCGGGTCTTGCCTGTGCTCAGCACCCGCAGTTCTGAAAAGTAGGTGCTAAAACGGGTCTCTATCGGACTCTCGATTTTTGCCCTCTCCCTCAGGATGGGATTTTTTTTTCTTAACTCAGCAAAAGTGCCACCTTTCACTGCCATTGATGTAACTTTAAAGAGACTCGGTATAGTTCTTTCCATCTTGAAGCATTTTCAATATGCTATGCAATGAAGCTATAATTATTGCTTATTTATCTTATGCAACTAACAAGCATTGACAAAGCCAATAGTACTGGCTTGTTATAGGTGTAATGTTACTTATTGTAGTATATGTCTGGATGCAATGACAGAAGTAGCAAAATACCAGTCGGCGGCACACTAAGCTTAGCACAGATTTTCAGGTTACGTGTTTTCAGTCACGCCCATAATTACATCGGCCATGCCCCTTTGAGAGACCTACCAGTTTTTTCATCCCACTTAAAGCCGTGGTTACGCCACTGGTGAGGGGGGACTCTGTGAATCGGCCTCGCTCTAAAGCACTCCTGCATTGTTCGTCTGTCACTATTGTACATGTGGAGCTGCTAGAAACCGTGTCTTTCCGCTGACCCCTCCCCTGCCTCACCATCACCTTCAGGCAATGTTGGGCAGGGAAGTATGTGAATATTCAGTAGACTGGCTGGGGAGCCAGGCGGTTTTGTGACCATGGGCCAAAATGCAGTACTTAGTTTTAGTGTTATGCAATCTTACTGGTTCTGCAGCCTTTAAAATGCTTACGTTTCCGATCATTTCTCTAACAATGACTCCAATGAGAGGAATCAAATGATGTTTAATGAAAGCGCACGATAAGCGAATGTGAGCCACTTCTTTGGGACTGCCGGGGTCAGGGCTTTAAGTGGGCCGGGTCCTACTGGTGCTCAGCACCAGCAGTCCTTAAAAGCAGGTGCCGAGACGGATCCCTATCAGGCTCTCCATTTTCATCCTCACTCTCAGAATGGAATTTTTTTTTTTAACTCTGCAGCAGTTCACTGTTTTTGATGTAACTTTTATTTTTTGCAGCTCTATATTTCAAAACTCGAAGTGCTTTACATGAGCACCAAGGACATATATATTTTTTTTTTGGTAGGCATGGGCGATTAAGTGATTTGTTGAGAAACACAGGATGTTGAGCCGACGCTGAGACTCAAACCTACTTCCTCAGCTCCAAAGTTGGCAGCTCTAGCCATTACGCCACTACCTCTCGCGCAAAAACTAAAGCATTTTCAATATTATATACAATGAAGCCATAGTTATATGTATGCATGTAGTATATTTATCTTATCCAACTAACAACCTTTGACAAAGTCAATAGTTCTGGCTTGTTGTAGGTATAATGTTACTTGTTGTATTATATATGGGGAGGTAATAACAGAAGCAGCAAAATACCAGCTGGGCGGCACATCATGCTGAGCACATATTTTTAGCATAAATGTTTTAAGCCACGCCCTTAATTATATTGGCCACGCCCCTTTGAGAGACCCCCCCCAGTTTTTTCATCCCCGGTCAGGGGTCTAATTGCAATCCCAATACAACCTTGCCTAACAGCCGGCCTGCACTAACACAGAGACATACAGGCAGGCTTGAAAGGCACTGCAGCCCTGCTGGCCTGTTCGACCGAGGAGGAATCAGCGGTTGACCACCTGGGAGCAAGGCAGCCACTCAAGCAAAATCATCCCCAGATAAAGCAATAAGCAAATGCAGAGGTAAAGTGAAAGTAACCCTACCCCCCAGCAAGAAAGCAAATGTAACCTGTGCCTCAGATGCACATGGCAATCACATGCTAGCTGGGTGGGTGGGGGGTGGGAGACAGTCACGGATACTGTGCCATAGAATTGTCTGAAACAGCGAGAGGCCAAGCAGGTAGCCGCAGTCTTGCAGTCTCGCAGTCTCTCAGTCTTGAAGTCTCATAGAATGGAAAAGAGATCCGCACCTAAACACGGGCAACCCCACAAGCGGGGCTTTAAGTGGGCCGGGTCCTAAAAAGCAGGTGTGAAACGGCTCCCTATAGTGCTCTCCATTTTTGCCCTCACCATTCAGATGAAAAAAATATATCTTAACTCTGAAGAAGTACCACCCTTCACTGTCTGTGATGTAACTTCAAAGATCCTCGTTATAGTTCTTTCACAGTCCCATCATTTCAGAACTGAAGCATTTTTAATATTCTATACACCGAACCAGTAGTTAGTTGTTGCTTATTCATGTTATGCAACTAACAACCATTGACGAAGCCAATAGGCCTGGTTTGTTGTAAGTGTAATGTTACATGTTGTGCCAGGGCAATTCAATTAAATTCATTTCAATTCATTTTTATTAAGGTATAGTACTCAAAAAAGAGGTCCACTTAAAAGGTTACAAAAGTATCACACGATTACATAACATTTTACATTGTGCAAATAAAGACCTTTACCATAGAATAAAAAATGTAGCAGCATATCATGAAAGTACAATTTTGTAGCAAATAAGATCACAGCCATAAAATCGACAGAGGATATATCTTGAAAAAGAGAATAGAAAGTGCCTATATAGAGATAATTGAGCATCCTTCGACCTAGCAGCAATAGTTAAGTGTAACAATCAGTTAATATGAATGACATTAAAGAAGAAAAGAACAAGTATCACAATGAGATTAAATTATAAAATACAGTTATAATTCCATTTACGGCAACAAATAAATAGAATTAAGTATACACACAATTGCAAGCAATACAAAAAAAGAAGAAGCAAATGATATGATTAGTCAAACCCAGAGAAGGATGACTTCATTCAAACTAACAGAAACAGTTCAGTGCAGAGATCCATAACTAAATATGTGACTATTTTAGGAAAACTTTAATATTGATAAAAACAATAAGGGGAAATGAAGAGCAATACAATATTGTGGTTAGATAAAATTACAATTCCTTTGCCACAGAAAATATATAGAATTATTTGAGTACACAAATCCATTAAGTACCAGAATAAAATAGGAGACATATATGTTACTAATTAGACCTGCAGTTAGAAGACAATACAACAGAGTATGCACAGAACAGTTGTGCCCATACCTCCAATCAAGACCGAAATTTAAAATAGTACCACAACAAATTTAAAAACACCTTTAAAAAGCTGAAGATTTTGTTGTGCCAGGGCTTTATGTGGAATACAAAAAACTGGGGGTCTCTCAAAGGGGTGAGGCCATTGTAATTAAAGGCGTGGCTTAAAAGACAGTAAGCTTAAAATATGTGCTTAGCATAGTGTGCCGCCCGACAGGTATTTTGCTGCTTTTTTCATTTCATCCAGATATATACTATGCAAGTAACATTACACCTACAACAAGCCAGGACTATTGGCTTTGTCAATGGTTGTTAGTTGCATAAATTAAATAAGCAACAACTATGGATTTGTTGTATATAATACTGGAAACACTTAAATTCTGAAAGGATAAGACTGTGAAAAAACTATACCAAGTCTCTTTGAAGCTTCATCAAAGGCAGTGAAGGGTGGGGCTGCTGCAGAGCTACAATTTTTTTCCATCCTGAGGCTGATGGCAGAAATAGAGAGCCCGATATGGACCCGTTTCAGCATCTGGCCCACTTAAAGCCCTGTGTTGTGCTATATATATCGGGACGTAATGACAGAATTGGCAAAAATACCAGTCGGGCAGCACACTAAGCTAAGCATAAGTTTTCAGTTTAGGTGCTTTAAGCCAGGCCCTTAATTACATCGGTCACACCCCTTTGAGAGACCCCCCAGATTTTTCATCCCAAAGCGAGAAAGCAAGCCCTAGTGAATAAATATAATTTATCCCTCGTCTGCCTGGTTTGGCAAAGATGTGCTGAGAGAGATAATATTGAACATGCCTGAACCTCTCACAAACGGGCAAAACCAATGAGTAAGTCTTGATTACCCAGATACATTACATCAGCCCAACTCTTTATAAGCGAGAATCACCCATGGCAACAGAAGAAGCAGAGACCTAAACCTGCAGAAGGGGCATTGTCATGCAGAGCAGAACCCCTGTACATGATGGTGCAGCAAAGACGGTCGAATGACGGAAGACCAGGGACTTTAGAAGGGGCTCACCGGTGTACCATAGGTCCACTGGAGAGCTCCGAGGTACAGGAAGGAAGGCAGATCTAAACTCAAGTGACCAGATCAAGGTAAAGGCCTCTCCAGAGAAGACCCAAGACTTGAGGCACAGGAGACACATTATCACTGGAAAAGCTCTGTGACACATACTACATGACCTGGCACTGGAGGACATCCAAAATGGCTGAATGCACTGAGCTGGGAGGACCGCAGGCCCAAGAAGCAGATCACCACATGTTCTCACACGTATGCACTATTTCAAGCAAAAAGAAGCCATTTTGCCAGCGGTGCACTTGATCGACATAATTTCTTTCAAGGAAGTAACTATCAATCAATCAATCAATCAGGAGAATTGTAAGCGCGTTCCGCTGGGGAGGGGGGAGGGTGAGCCTCTCCCTATCAGTTGAAAAGCCAGGTCTTGAGCGTCTTCCTGAAGCTGTTCAGGGAGGGGGCACGTCTGATGTTGAGCGGGAGCTCGTTCCAGGTCTTGGCTGCGATGTAGGAGAAGATTCTTCCACCTGTTCTGGTTCTGCGGATGCGCGGGGTTTCTGCGAGGGCGAGGTCGGCGGATAACAGGTTTCTCTTGGGTACGTGGAAGGAGATTCTCTCGTTGAGGTATTGGGGTCCAGTGTTGTGGAGGCATTTGTAGGGGTGGGTGAGTATCTTGAAAGGGACTCTCTTCTCAATGGGGAGCCAGTGGAGGTTCCGTAGGTGTTGGGTGGTGCGTTCGTGTTGAGGAATGCCGAGGACGAGTCTGGCTGCGGTGTTCTGTTTGGTCTGGAGTTTGCGGAGTAGAGACTTCTTGATCCCAGCGTAGAGGGCGTTTCTGTAGTCCAGTCTGCTGGTTATGAGTGCGTGGGTGACGGCCTTCTTTGATTCGGGGGGATCCACTTGGAGGTCTTTCGGAGGATTCGGAGGGTGTTGAAACAGCTGGAGGCGACGGCGTTGACCTGTCGTGTCATGGAGAGGGAGGAGTCGAGTACGATGCCGAGGTTTTGGGCGTGGTTCGTGGGCGTGGGGGGACTGCTGAGGGCCGTAGACCACCAGGTGTTGTCCCATGCCAAGGGGGAGGGTCGGAGGACTTTACTAGGAATTGTCCCCAATCACTTTGCAGAGGTGAACACAGCTCAGCTTAGACAAGCTACTTCCATCCTAAAGTAGAAGTGAATATAGTATCATTGGACCCTCCTTTATTCTTAATATTCCCTCGAAATGAGACAATGCACAATACGCACCCCAACGGAAGCACAAGCCCTGTCAGAGTTGGCAGAACAACCAGGAGAAGCCCCTCCTGTGACATGATGACAAGAACAGATGACTCAATCAGTCACTGGGTCAGATGGTCCACGATTCCCTTCAAACACTCCTCCCTCAGACCCTCACAAGAAGAAATTCAACGAAAGAGGAAAGCAATAATACTGCATTCTGATGAGAAAGAGCAGGAGGACTGAACTTTGCAGCATTTAGTGAGGGACCACCTAAGAGACTCGACCTGAAAACAAAGTTAGAGGTCAGTGGAGCTGCCGAGGGAACAACAGAGACATGGGGTGGTAGATTACAATGCACATAGCTAAGTGGGCTGAGGTGTGGAAAGGTGGAGAAATGAGGCACTCGGAAGGACACACATGGACCAATGGATTGGATACATGGTTCTTGCCCAGATGATGGGCACTCCAATCGGGGGGAATGATGGTGTTTGTTTATTGGTATACAGTTTATCTGTTGGGAGATTCGGAAGATGTGACATACACCTCAGCAATTGTTGCATATATTACCAGCCTTCTTGGAACATTTTCACACAGCCACACCAAAGAGCACAATGAGCAGGGCTACTGGAATTATGCGATTGTGTGGCTGCAGCGATTTTTGCATAATTGTAGATTAGCCACATTTGCCACACAATCCATTACCTGCTGTATAATCTGATTTTATTAAAACAAAAAAAAATTCTAACTTAAACTTTTCAAAAGTTACTAAAACACAGCGACACATGTTGCCACGCAGTAGATGGCCGTTTGAAAAGGTGCACTGGCTACTTATTGCAATATGTGGGTGTTAAAATGAGGTGCAACCAAAGCCCAGACAGTGTTTACAAGTGTAAAAATGGCAAAATAATGAAGTAATACTATCAAGAAATGTGCCGCAGTATGCAGAATAATTTGCCCTTTCTTACTGCATAATTTACTCAGCTCTGCGCATAATTTGGCGATCCCCTGTTGCATAATCCCATTGGCCCTGACAATGAGCACCACTGATATAGAAATGATAAGTTTTAATGTTAGGGGCCCTAACGCCTCAGCTAAGAGGTTGGCCCTGCTCACAATGCTAAAAGTATTTGATTGTGATACAGGCCTCCTACTGGAGACACATGTCTTTCAAGTGACTGGGCCCAACTTAAGTTACACTGGTTCACTAGAAAGTTTTTTTCCCCAGTAACACGAAAAAGGGGAATTTAGTTCTCACAAGCAAATTCAAAGGAATGATAGTCAACTCACGCTGACATACTGTAACAATTGCTAGTTGTCAGAAAAACGATAGGCAGTCACACCCTCACCTTGGGATCTATTTACACTCGTAATGGTCACCAAGAGAGGTTTCTAACGGAAGCCTTTGCGCCAATTATGACACCACCGGACCATCAGATACTGGTAGAAGGGTACCTGAATATAGTACTGGACTCCACAAAAGACTGCCCAGTGGAACGAGCGAGCCTTACAGGCACCCTGACTACAGGTGGCCTAGAGTGGATGAAGGACCTGGGACTTGTGGACATTTAGCAGCCACTGAACCCCATTCAAAGGGACTAATCATTCTTCTTAGCTTCCCATCAGTCTTACGCTAGGCTATACTATCTTAATTAGCCAAAATATCGCAGATTTCCTACAAACTAATAATAATAAGGACACCCAGATACCGGTCCGCTGGGATAAGTTCAAAGAAGCAATACACGGGCGAACTGATCTCACAGGCAGCGCAGGACAATAGGGAAAGGCAGGATAAAGAATCCACTCACAAACTGCTGGACTCCAGGAAAATATGGCGCCAACTCACACTGGCTGGGCAGCAATTTAAAGCACTAGACATAGACAGGGTAGATTATGCCCTTTTACACCTACGCCAGTAATATTTAAAGGGAGGGAACAAGGCTGGCATGCTGCTGTCATGCAAATTGAGGTCAAAGTACCAGAAATGACTATACAGCAACTATTTGCGACTCAAGGGGAATCGGCGCACAACAATGAAGGAATAGCAAATTATTTAGCCAATATAATGCTGACTCAAACACCACATATTCCCTCCTGCTGGCACACACTATACAGTCCTACTTATTAACAACCCCGCTGCCATCCCTCATGATTCAGCAGGCCACAACCTTCGAAGCTGACTTTACTTTAGAGGAATTCATGGCAGGATTTTCTGTCTGCTCCTGGCACCGATTCTGAAATGCCTGTATAACACTCTAGCCGTCCCTCGTTCACTCACCTCAGCTATACACAGGCAGTTATAACTAGGCCTGGGCGAAGCTTTAACTAAGTCAGAGTGATCTGAGTAATTTTGGTAATTTCAAGTAACTTATTTGACGCGAAATAATTAGGAGCAATTTGGCATACAAATCTAACAGAAGGATAACAGAAACAACAACCTTAGCAAATGCGAGTGGCTGCTGGCTGCTGGCTGCTGTTCGTGTTCTGGCACCTGAAAAGACATACAAATTGTAATTTCAGCAATATCATCTATATGATAACATGCCCCTGAGAGTTACGTTACATAGGAATGACAAGCGGAAAGGTAAAAATAAGAATCTGTGAACATCGGAGCAATATCAGATGCAAGAGCAATACAAACAAAATGACGGACCATTTCCTAAGAACCAATCACATGACTGATGACCTGAAATGCATATTAATAGAACAACTAGATATACATCTAGGTAGCCCTCAAAATGTACTCCTGGAGAAGGAACAGAGATGGATCTACCGCCTTTCTACACATCGACTGGGCCTGAACGATGACATACCCTGGAATTCCCTTTTGCGAAAGAGATAAGAGTAATGTGCACTGACACTTTGTTCACAGCCATTTGGTACCACTTTACATGGGAAGAGGCCAGACTCCCTGTACGAAAAAACGAGAAAACTCCTCAGAAGTTTGCTAATGAAATGTTTTAGCTCACTTCATAGGAGATAAACCCCTCTCTTTTCTCTCTTTTCTATTTATCTCAATCCCTCTTTACCTAAACAGGTTGCTCGCCCTAGGAAGAATCAATATGCAGTCCGCATCGAAGTGCACATGAAGTTCGCCCCTTCTTAGCAATACCCAACCACTTAGCACAACTCCTCTTCTGATAATTCCCCTTATTTCCTTGCAATTCTCCGATTCCCACGGCTTAAACATGCCGTAAAAGCTCTAATATAGACCACACTCTCTTTGAGGAACACCGGGTATTTATATGAAGGGCATATACATGCCTTAATCATGCCGTAAGAAGCTTTTAAATGGATTGCACTCTCTGCGAGAGGTAGGGGTTAACTCCCTGGAAGGGGCTCACCCACTTCAACCAATCACAACCGCCATCCACCACATCAACGCGTGTCGCGAAGCAATGGATGTAGGGTGACTGGGTTTTCTTTAAAAACCTCCCAGGACCAAGGACACAGCTTCGCTGGGATCCCGGAAGAGAGGTACTAGTAGGTAACCCTGTAAGCGGCTGACCTTGACACAGTGAGTAACTGAATTAAGAATTCAGCGCTCTAGAGATGCAGCATGTTCAGCACTTCCTTTACTGAACATTCTCTTTTCCTCTATTTGTCTACCCGCATTATCACACACAGAGTGTGACAATAGGCACCGGCTCCCGCCTGGATCCCGCCAGGATCCATGTCACGGAAAATATCAGTGCTCTAAGTAGGTGGCACTTGAATTTCCTTTTGTGCGCACTTGACTACCTTCCTCATAGCGTGTTGCAATATCTATATGCACTTCTCTGTCTTGATTAAATTATACACGCTCATAGTATGATTTGTTCACGCGCCAATAGTTTCAATGGGCTAACCTTAAGTCCATTGGCACATGATGCACAATCCGGTTTTTCGCAAATTCGGATTACTATTGTTTAGTGCCTACATATGCCCATGACTGACGTCATACCACTAGTTTCGCATGCCTAACGATACGTCCACTACACTCACGGACGCGTTTGTCAGCACAGGCTAAGAAGGTGCCAGTGATCACATGCATAGATGATGGGTCCAGACGCGGGTGTACCTTTTTGTTAAGTTCGTAATCACGCTATGTTTTTTCTCTTTCGCAGAAATTAGAAATTTGACGGTGAAACCCGTAAGTTACGCACCTTACACACCTTTTCACACCTTAGTGCGTGTGCAGAGTTTACATGAGTTCAGGGTTTACTCTGAACCACAGGTCCTGAACAAAGCCAATCAATTGGAACCTCATTGGCTAAAAAATGTAGACCACTTCACTTGGATTAATATGTTCACATATCTTTGAAGAGACGTGCGAGACAATTCCTCTCATTCACGTCCACCTATTTGATTTTTAACCCTATCCCAGGGACCAAACAATAAAATAGTATTGGGTACCCCGGAGGTAGTTTTAACCTTTCACTTTCAAGGTATCCACCACTCACATAAACGCGACATAACAACAACAAAAAACAGCTCCACTGTAATCAGGCGTCAAAGCAAACCTAAGAGGCACTTGGCTTCCTGGGTGGGAACCCGATGATGAAGCATGCCACAGACTAGGTTGGTGGGTGAGGGTTCTTCTATAAACCAAATGGGTTCCCTACAAGGGAGATCTTTTCCAATGACCCGGATGATTGGGTTATTTAGAGCTTAGCTCTGAGCTCATTCTCTTTGTTTGTTTTATTACCTTGCAGCACAACCCCAATACATGGCGGAATGGCACCACCCATTCTTGGAAAAAAAATTGTATTTTCTAGATCAGGCAGGTATAGGCACTGACATTTGGAAGGTCACTTGGCTGATCGAAAAACACAGACTGTGGGGGGCATATTCTTTACCAGCACTTAAAACTGTTATGGAAGGGTGGGACAGGGTGGCTGTTTTCAAAGGTCTTATGACTTTTCCTTCACTGATGACTCCCATAATACACAATCCCAACTTCTCACCAGCTATGGAAGGGATGGCATACATACGATGGCAAGTAGCTAACTGCAAACAAGTTGGGGATTTCCATTACATAGAGGGCATAAAATCATTTGAGCAACTAAAATATGACTATGGCTTAACAGAGAAAGAACATTTACATTATTTAACAAATTAAATACTGGGTCACTCATCCAGCAATTAAGACCAAAGTTAACCAACCATTACACAAATTGAAAAGGTGATTGGTGTATACATGATTGGCTGATTTTAGTTAGCTGTCAGTCCCTTGTCTAGGAGTAAGAATATACCTAGGGCATGTAACTCAAATGCTCCTCCATGGGCCTGCAGCACTGGTTGTGCCACCTACAGAGATAGCTCTTCAGACATGCCACAGATTTGCCATGGCAGGGACTGGGTGTACAGGTTACTGTTACTCAGCTTGGCATTAACAAAACCACTTGCAAAGGTTCTGCATGTCTCTCACTACATCACAGTACTCCCTGGGGATAGGGTGCAGTGTCAGGAAGAGGTAGGGCATGTGCGCGAGTGCACTACATGCACTGGAAGTGAATGGCACCAGGTGGTGTGGTTCGGTACAGTAGGGCCTTCTTCTCACATTGGATTCACATGAGGGATCTGTGGGAAGGCTATTGAGCTATATTTCATGTGTGCAGAAGAGTGGCATTATAGTGTTCGATGTCAATGAGTTAGTAATGGCAACTCCTCTCCGCTGTAGCGAGTGGATTCAACATTACTAATGTGGAAATACCACTTTGGGAAAGCAATCATTTCTGTGCTTGTGGCTCTGTGTGCCTGTCTACATTCCACACCCAGGTGCTGGGCAGCCCCCAACATGTGAGTGATTAAGTGCCATTCAACATGCTTCATGGCCTGCATGTGTTGGGGTCGGACACCAAGGATTACTGTTGAGTAGGATTCCAGGAGCGAGAAGCCTATAATCCCTCTAATGTGGCTAAGAATTTCTTTCCAGAAGGTTGTAATGCTTGGGCAGGACCACCATATGTGTAGGTCTTCTGGCGCGTAGAGGTGCAGCACCAGCAAAGTGGGGAAGAAGCAGGGAAGATAGTGCTTAGCCGAGTGGACGAGATATACCAGCGCATCATTACTTTCTATGCCGGCTCACATTGTGCTATGCTTTTAGGAATCTTGCTGTTCCCATTGCTTCGTGGATAAGACTTCTGCATATCAGCATGCCATTGCGTTCGGTAGGGGTGTGGGTGGATCGGGGTGGAGTGTTGTGGAACTTGATATGCGCACGAGATTAGCCAGTAAGTCCCATCAAAAGACAGAACCAAGGTCTCAAAAGCTGTTCGATGATGAGTCGCTTCCTGTGCATTGGCTGGCAAAAGAGCATAGTGGCACATTAGATAGCATTGCAACCTAGTAGATTCAGGGAGGTGGAACTCTTGTTGGCATTCGTCAAATGTCTTGAGGGAGTCGCCATCAAACAGGTCCCTAAGAATGTGGCAGTCTCCCTCCCTCCACTGGCTGTAGGGGTGCGGTTGCAGGGCAGGATTGAATTCTGGATTATGTGCCAGGGGGGTATTGGGTGATGGGAAGGTGGTGAGGCCTCGTTTTAAAGCTACCTTATCCCATATCTCCAGGACCATTTTTGTAGGGATTGCAATATAGGCGCTGCATGGCTTCGCATGTTTCAGGAGCCACGACAAATCCCATAGGGGTTGACAAGCCACAGCCCATTTCATATGAAGTCAATGCTTGTCGCTTTTCCGTACAACCCACTCTGAGATATAGAATAGGTGCGCAGCCCAATAATACTCATGGAGGTTAGGGTACCCCAGTACTTCCCTATGCCGGGGCAGCATCAGTACCGTATTGGAAAAGCGAGGATGTTTCCCACTCCAGATAAAGGAACGTATGTCACATGATCTCTTCTTGAGGGATCGGTGTGGGCAGACTCTGAAAGAAATAAAGTATTTTTGGCAAAAGAGACATCTTTACCCATTTAAGCAGCCCAGCTATGAAACCTGGAGGGGTTTCCAATGTCGAAGGTCTTTCTAGACAGATTTCTGATATGCTGTCCAATTTGCCATTGTCCAGTTGGAGTAAACTGTAGGCCCAGTATGTAATAGAGTGAGGGCCCCATTGAAAGGGCTTTTTGGGATTGTAACGCCAGTAGGTCAGCAGGAGGAATGGTTAAATGTAATGCCTGGGACCTAGACATATTAATCTTGAAGCCTGAGACTTCTTCAAAAGCACACAAAGTCTTTGGCTGAGCAAGGGTCAGTAGAAGGTCATCAGCAAACAAGGCAATTTTATGGATACGCCCTTCAAAGGGTATTCCTGCAATGTCCTCTATTTGTTGGATGACAGTTACCAAGGGCTCTACCGCCAGGGCAAGTAGAAGGATCGAGAGGAAGCAGCCTTGTCTGGTGTCTGGTAAGGGTATAGTTTGAGACAGGCCTCCATTAACACGGATTCTAGCAGGTGAAGAGGTGTAGGAGACCATGATCCTGTCGATCATTGGAGGGTCCAGACCTATCTTTTGGAGTACTGTCTTTAAGAAGGGCTATCTAACTCCATAAAAGGCCTCCTCTGCATTGAGTGAGAGGAAACAAGACAGGATAGCCTGTCTGTGTGACTTTTCTACTAGGTGGGAGGGCAAACGCAGGATCATCCAGTTGCTAAAAAAAGCCCTGCACCTTCTGAACATATCACTGGCCTTGGGGGCACCTCGCCTTCACTCAGCTATCTGGTCTAACCAGCCCAGTGATATCCAGAAGTACTACAAAACGCATCAGGGACCTCATGTCCAGCAAAGACAAGAAAGACATTATTCAGCATCTTTGCAGTCTTGAGATGTCCACTACTCCTCTCCCGCAACACTGGGGTTGGTTTAGGCTACTAAGTCCTCCAATAACGCAATACATGAGGGGCGGCTGTGGCTCTCCCATCCCCCCCATACCAGACGTCCTCCTGCCAGCTGAGAGCATTGCTGCTGGCCTGGTCTCCTGCTGCTCCTGGGGGCCCTAGGGTGATATGTGGACTGGCCCTTGCCTGGTCAAGAGATCAGCGGCACTCACCATATCCCACACTCTTCTTCCTTCATGGACGCTTTCTTCATGGACACTGACACTGCCAGTGCGAACCTGCAATCTGCTGCTTGTCCTGCCAGCTGTACGCCTTGGAGGTCCGGTTGGCCTTAACCCTACAGTTGCCATCGATCTGTCCCATCAATCCAGACCTTTGTGGAGTAACTTCCACTGTATGGCTGGCATAGCCATGCGTTGGGAATGCCAAGTCCTGGCTCAACTGTTTTGGCCTGGTTGGCCTGTCGTTATTGTTCATATTAACATGCACTTGTCTCCATCTAGGTTGTATTGCACCCTGAGGGTTCCCCCCTCCCCCTATTCTCTCTGCCTGATACACAGCAAGCCCCATGGGGTGGCCTTTCATAGCCTAGGTGACTCCAGCCGATCTACTCCTCCTGCTCGATAGCCCCCACCACTTCACAATGGCAGGCAGCAGCCCAGTTATTGCTTGCCACCCTCCTCTGCATGCTCCCACTCTCCCGGTCCCTGGCCTATCCCATGTTGTCCCCTTGCACTGGGTACACTGGCTCATTTCTTAATATTCACTTATGGCCACTTTCTCCGGTGTTAAATTTCTCACTCTCAATGTGCGGGGAATGAATGCATCCAATAAGAGGACACAGGTGTGGTGATCTTCTCCAACAGAATGCCGTTGTCATTTTCTTTCAAGAAACCCACCTCCTCTGGCACAAAACCCCCCGCAAGGCACACCCTATTTACCCCATTTGTTACTGGGCCACCGCTTCCACTAAGGTAGCTGTGGTTGTGATTCTCTGCATGCCTAACTTCTGTTCCAAGGTCCTGCGGGTGGTCCGGGACTGGGAAGGTAGCTTCTTGAAGCTAACTGTTCAGCTCGGTTCTCACCCCCTCACTCTTTTAAATATATATGCTCTTAACTAAGCCCAAGATGTTTTTCTTAGGAATCTGCTCAAAGACAATCTCTCACGGGATAAGGGGATGTGGTGCTTGGGGGGTGACTTTATCCTGGTTTGGGACTCTATACTGGACCGCAGCTCTGCCTCCTTCGAGGGAACAGGTGCTATGTAGGCAGCCCTCAAACGCAATATTACTGATATGGGCCTGGTTGACACATGGCAATGCCACCACCTAGACACCAGGGACTTTACATTTTTTTCCCATGTCTATCAGTAATTTTCACATATCGACTATTTATTTCTCACCCATTCCCTACTGTGGGACCTTGACACCGCCCTCATATCGGATATTTCAATCTCGAATGATGCACACTTAGAATTGACTTGGTTCAGAACGGGGGAAACAACCTGTTCATGCCGCCAATAGCGACTTCCCTCACAGCTCCTACACGACCCTGTCGATGTTGAGGACATCCGCAAAGAGATAACAAATTATTTTGAGGCCAACAGGGACCTGGAAATCTCATTGAACACATTATGGGATGAGTTCAAAGCCACCATCAGAGGCACTATCACTACTAAATCGATTGCACTGGCAAGAGAGGCAAAACTGATTGAGTTGGGTCTAGTAGCTGACATCAAGGACCTGGAACGCCTTGCTCACTCTACCCTGTCCCAGCGCAATAAACGGCATCTGGCTCTCTTGAGGGGTCTCTGGGGGCACAGCATAACCACAAGGCAGAACGATCCCTACTTGCTCTCAGGCAAAAATACTATGTGGGAGCTCTCCTGGTGCGGAGGCTTCGGCAGCAACAAGCTTGCACACATATCCCTGGGATCCAGACTGTGCCGGGTATTTGGGCTACTTCTGAAGCATACAAGCACCAAGCGTTTTAGGACTTCTATAAAGCCCTGTATAATAGCAACGAGCCCCCTCTGAACGTCATTGACAACCATCTAGCGGGTTGCAGATGGGACTTGCTTGACGCATTCCCTTCACAGTTGCTTGATGCCCTATCTCTATGGAGGAGCTTCAGTGCGCCCTGGAGAGTCTCCCCCTTGGTTAAACCCCTGGTCTCGACGGCCTCCCAGTGGCCTTTTATCGTAGATATTTTCTACAACTACAAGAGCGTCTGTTGGCTCTTTTTACAGACACCTCAGAGCTCACCCCTACCATGTCAGTGGCCGAAATCTCGCTGATCCCAAAAACAGGCAGAGACCCTTCACTATGCACATCATATCATCCCATTATACTTATAATCCCAGACGCAAAACTTTATACTAAAATTCCAGCCACTAGACTAGAGTGCCAGCAGGAATTTTTATCCTATTGGTTAGGGAGTGCCCAAGGGGTCACTCCCACCCACTAACTAGTGCCAGAAATAAATACGGTACCCCAGTGCACTCCATCAGTGCATTGGGGACACTCTGGACCTGCGTAAGAACCGAAGAGGACTGAACCTGTTGTCTGAGATCTGTGAGGAGCTCAGAATGTTTAGACCTACTCCCCCTTGTGCCAGAACAAAGAACTAATTTCCAGGGGTCAGTTGGTTAAACTCCTGTTTGCCTACAGGAAAAAAGCTTAAAGAGTCCTTTTCCCAACAATTCCCAGCTGACCAGTGGCAACTGAAACTTGGACTGGACTTTGCTGGTGGCCTTTCCAAGGCACCCTGAGAGTCTATAGGTGCCTGCCCCCAAGGTCCTGGGGGCTTAGAGGTATACTCCTATGGTTGCATGAAAAAATGTTTGGAAACTTTTGAAAACTTTTGCTCCAGAACTGCAGAGCCAATGGGACCTATGGTGAAAAGTAACTGACAGAGAGGTTCATGGCATCACATTGAAATTCAGATTCATCACCCTGAAAAGCTCCAGCATCCTTGAAAAAACAATAAAGTTCCTTTCTGTTTCAAGATTTAGAAACTTTTACAAGCAAAAACCTCAAAAGCTCAAGAGCCTTAGCAGGACCAACCTGCAGCAGGTGTCCAACCGACAGGTCCACAGAGGCAGCTAAAATTTCAGAATTGTCCCATAGGGGGACAGCTATTTTTCAAAAGAATTATAAAGGGCTCATGTACTAATGGTTTTAGCCATTGCAAACCCACTGATTTGGTAAATCAGAGGGTTTGAGAAAACCAAAACCCTTATCAAAATGTACAAAGTCCATTTAACATTACAAATTGGTATTTGGAAGGAGCTTGTTAAGTGCGTCCCTTCCAAATACCAATTCCTTATGGTATGTATTATTGTTTTGTGACCGAAAGCCCGTCCCAAAACATTTATATTTTACGACCAACTCAAAAGAGGTGGTTATCTATTTACAAAGGAGATGGGGGTTTCCAGATGACCTCTTTCCCTTTGTGAATGTTTAAAAAAAAATTTTAGGAGTAGGCAGAGTTCCAGTGGAACACCGCATTCTAATAAAACATTGATTGTAAAGAATCTAATTTTTTGTTTTAAATGTATCCTATTTTCCATTTAGGAAAACAGGCTGCATTTTAAAAAAACAATTACTTTATTGAAAAGCAGTCACAGACATAGCGGTCCTCTGATTCCAGCAGGAAACCATGGCTGTGATTGTACCCAAATGTAGTGAGTCTCAATTTGGAACCTACCTCATTAATGTTAAGAAGGTAGATTGAATTGCGACCCACTACTATTCTGTATTTTGTGAACTGACCTCTCATTACAAAGGTCAGATCGTAGAATACAAATTGATTTGGTAAATGTTGATGAGCAAATTGCAAACACTTTTACCTCATGCATTTTTAGTAACCCTGGGTGTAAAACTCCGCTTCGCTCGGGGAGTTTGCGGAGTTTTGTCAGCTCCGTGTTCCGCGTAGAACGCGGAGTTGCCGAAAAACTCCGCACTCAGTAATGGAGCAGATTCTTTTTTTTATTGCGCGCCTGAAATGCGTTTTTGTGTGCATGGGAGCGACTTACCGGGTTCCTGTGATCGCTGATGAGATTTCCCAAGTCGTTCGCGAGCACCATGAGATTTGCTAGGTGGCTGCATGGTCCCACGAGAGTTTGCAATCGCAAACACGTCATTCGGACGCGCCATCGGACTTCCAGCAGAAGTTTTTTGAAGATCGCGATCCCGAACATGCAGAATCTGCAATCTGGAGAAGGTTATCTCCTGAGCAGCATCTAAACCTTCTCAAAATGACTATTTTGATTAAAAAACACTCCTCATATTGACATTTGGCTGTACCTTTTTGTGCAAGGAGTCCTTTTTCTTTTTTTACTTTTTTTTTAATAGGAAGGAAGTGCCCCAGTGTCTCTAACTTCCTGTTCCTCTCCAGCAGGCTCCTCCCAGTGCTTTGTCCATCTCCTGTTCACTTTTCATTTGGATTTGGAGCTGGAAGGATCATTCTTTGTGACTGCTGCATCATATATCATTGGATTTGAGGACTTTCTTTCATTTGAGATTTCACAAGTAAGTTGGAAAATTGGTGTTTGTTTGATTGGGGCCATGCACCTAGATTTATTTGTACTTTTCATTGTTTTCTTAAATTTATTGTGGTGGGAGGCCTGTAGTTTCAGTAGGGGCCTAGTTGTTACTTTGTGAGTAATTTTCTTCTTTTAGAAAGAAAACATGTTGCACAGTTCACTACATTTTCTCCAACTTATGAAATCATCAATTTGAAATATTTATTTAATTCACTATGTAGCCCAGTAGTCTGCCAATAGGCCTTTCAACCAGTAGGCCCAGAGCTACTCATGGGTGCATGAAACAACTGTTTCTGTGGTGTCTGTTGAATTTAAACATCATTTAGGGCATGGATGGCATTAGATTGAAATGCAAAATGTGTTTTTTTGGGGTATTTCACTTTTTTTTCATGTGCCTTTGTTGGATGTGTGTGGTAACTTGCAAACTTTATTTCAGCCCTGTGGATTTTCATTTTTGGCATTGTTGCATTAAAGATGTGTTGTTAGCATGCCTCCTTTGTCCGGCCACTGTGTGTGTGTTTGTTTGTAATAGTGGGCCATCATTTGCCTTGGCTCCCCTTGTGGCCTGGGGCCATTTTGTAAAGTCTGTCTCCATATAGGCCTGCTTGAGTTCATTGTTTATTTGTTTTCCCATGCCTCCTGCTTGTTGTTGTGACTTTGTGACCATGTGGCTGGTGGCCATTTTATGGAGGCTGTTAGTGTGCTTTTGTCATAGGCCTGCATGTCTTTCCTTTGTTCCTCTTGGCTTATTGCTTCTTGTTGTGGTAGCCTGGCCATATGGCTGGAGGCCATTTTGTGAAGGCAGCCAGTATGCTTTTGCCATAGGCCTGCATTGTCTGTCTTCCCTTTCTTGTTGTTGTGGCCTGGCCATGTGGCTGGTGGCCATTTTGTGAAGGGGCAGCCATTGTGCTTCTGCATTAGGCCGGCATGCCTTCTTTGCGGTGGCCATGCCTTCTTGCTGGTTGTTGTTTTGCATGCAATTGTGTCTTCTTTTATCGAGCAAACATATAGCACAGTTCACTACATTTTCTAATAAATTTGCAATATTATTGATTTGAATTGATTCACTATGTGAATTAGTCTGCCAATTGGTTTTCCCAAACAATAGGCCCAGAGCTACTCATGAGTGCATGAATCAACTGTTTCTGTGGTGTCTGTTGAATTTAAACATCAATTAGGGCATTGATGGCATTGGATTGGAATGCAAAATGTTTTTGGGGGGTATTTCACTTGTTTTCATGTGTGTTAAATAAATGCAATGGCACAAGAGTCAGGCTGAGACACCAAGGGGTCCAAGGCAAGAGAGTACCGCAACGAAAACACGTGCATTGAGCCTAACATCTGGCGTTAAGAAGTCACCTGCATCAGTGGCACCAGAAAAGAAAAAAATCAAGGCTACCATAATCAGCATGTTTAGGTCAGAGGAGCAGTACGAACGCAATCAGCCAAAGGCACGTTTGTACAATGCAAAACTGGCTAAAATGTTAGCGCTGGACCTCCTCCCTTCTTTTTTTGTGGAAAGGGTAGGTTTTCTTTAATTTGTGGCAGCCATCTGCCCGACATGGAAGGTTCCCAGCCGGTCCTATTTCACCAGAGTTGCTGTTCCAGCACTAAATCATGACGTGCAGGAATTGCTTGGACAAGCCTTGCAGCATAGTGCTGTTCACACTATCCACCTGACAACAGATATGGGGACCAGTTGGCAAGCCACTGATTACATGTGCATAACTGCACACTGGATCTCTTTTGTGGGGCTTAGAGAAAAGATATCTGCAGGTGTTGACACTGCTGAGATTGTTAGTGCCGCTCGGAAACATGCAACTGTAGCCATGTTCACCATGGAGAAATCTCAAACTGCTGCAAATATTTTGGAAGACTTTGACAGCAAGGTCTTTCAATGGCTGCGACCAAGAGGGCTTAACATTGGTTTTGTTGCCACAGACAATGGCAGTAATATAGTTAAGGCCCTGGCCGATGGTGGCTATTTCAGGGTCCTGTGTTTGGTGCACTGCATTAACATCGTTGTTCAAGATTTTCTGAAAAAAGAAGACCGAGTCATCAACTTACTGACCACCTGCACAAGAATCTGCACACATTTCAGCCCTTCTTTTAAAGCCCGAAAGCAGCTGAGGATCCTTGAATGTGATAATAGAATGCCAGTTAAAGCACTCATCCAGGTGGTGCCAACACGTTGGAACTCAACTTATTACATACTTGAACGTCTGTTTGAGCAGTACAGACCAATCATTGAATATGTCATGCAAAGAGGAGATGCTACTGTGAAAGGCATGATCATTGAGCTGGACCAATGGGTCCTAGTTAAATGCCTGACAGAGATGCTACTTCCTTTTAAGTTCTTGACACGTGAAGTCAGCAAGGAGGACTGTACTATGGGCCAAGCTATCCCATTGATGCACATGCAACAGGAACAGCTGAAGGGGTGTCTGCAATGTATGCAGGTGTGGAGAAAAAGAAGCATATGAGTTGGTGGAGAGCTTAACCCTTTGCTTATCTGAAAATACAAGGGTGCAAAGAGGCATTGTGTCATCCAACCATTACATTTCTGCCACAATTCTTGATCCACGGTACAAATCATTACTGCACACTTTCATTCCTTTTACAGACGGGGATGTTGCCAGCTACAAAACTTGGATAGCTGTGCAAGTCAGTCAGCTGGAAAAAGAACGGCCGGGAATTAGAGGCCCGATCCTCCAGAGCACAACAAGTACTGCAGGGCAGCCGGCTTCAAGTTCAACTTCAGAGCCTGAGGGAAGTGCGGTTAGCTGACAGCAGCCAAAACCACCAACAACACCAAGAACAAAATCAACAACAACAAGAACAGGAGCATCAGCCTCAAAATCAGCACAAAAATGGTTTCTACAGGCAGTGCTTAAGTCCAGTGCTGAGGCAAAGGCAAAAGAGGCCAAGCAAAGCGGAGCACCCATGAGCATTGAGCGGATGGTCCAGGCCTATCTGGATGACCCAACAGTGGTCTACTTTGATCAAAACCCATTGCTGTTTTGGTATGGGAAAAGGCGCCAATGGCCAGTGCTCAGCAGGCTGGCGATAAACTACCTGGCTTGACCTGTTGCAAGTGTCTCTGCTGAACATGTTTTCAGTGCTGCTGGTGCCGTTCTGACAGTGAGAAGGACCAGTCTCTTGCCCCAAAACATGGAGAGGTTAACAATGATCAAAATGAATCAGCACTTTATACCACCGGATTACAACATACTTGAAGTAGGACAGCAGGAAGATGATGACAGCGACTCAGGTCATGGAAGTTGTGTGTTAGGTGACCTACTTCTGGGTGAACCACCAGAGTTTGAGGATGAGCTCTACTTCCCTGACAACTAGGCTCTTTCAATTTCCAGTTTCTTTTTTTTATGCCCCCCAAAAAATTTAATATATATATATAGCTAAGGAACATTATTTACTTTATTATTTGTGTGTGTCACTGTCTTTCTGGTTCACAAATCCATCCGAACCGTCTTACTCTTTTTATTGCCGAATCAGAGATCAGAGTTGCAACTGTGTACAATCAATGAAGAAGTAAAGTCCACTCCTGACTCGCCCAAAAGCCATTTCCCTAAAGCCAGACACTGGATGGAGAATTCAAACAAATATGTGCCTGCCTCCAACCCTGGGCCCTGACTATCTATTTATCCTTTTCTGACCTAGAGGGACTGCCCCGGAAGAACAGGTAAATGATGGCATGCATTGCACGATGAGTGAGTGTTGTTTTTTGTGAATGTCTACTCTACAAAGTGACTCAAGTCAATATTTCCCTTCTTGTTGTTCAAAATTGTACTACTACAGACCGATCCATTGCATTTTGAGTCAGGAGTGGACGAGTCTGGAGGACTCATTCGGGATTCAGACACTGTTGGTACGGAATCAGAGTTGGACACCATGACCATACTCGCAGTCAGAGTCAGGTCAGTAGGATCAGAGATGATTGATGGAATAACTCAGGGCGTGAGCGTGACTACTTAGAGAAATGCCACCAGAAGAAGATGGAATTTTTCAAATTCACTGAAACCAACCGATAGGGATGATTGATGATGACTTTGAAGTGGCCTAGAGGTAAACAACAACACAGACCAGACCTACATGTCTGTGTAGTGGTAGTGGGCGGTGAGTGTGGTGTGACTGACAGCGGTGCATTGATTTTTTACTTCATTTGGAAAATGCTATGTTTATACTATGTATGTGTGCTCATTGCTGTCTGGCTCAAATCCAAAGCTAAGTGGAGTTTGTGAGAAGTTGGCCTGGCATATGCTGTCCACTAATTGTAGTGGGCACCTTGCACCAGTCCAAATCGACTCTTATGGTAGGTAGGTCAAAGACAACCTTATTGAAAGCTATCCTAGTGGTAGCTGTGGAGAGCAGCCTTCAGGCTAAGTCTTGAAGGAATGTAAAGCAGCTTGTTTTACCAGTCTATAATCTCTTGAGTGACCAAATGAAAGAGCACCACACCAGGTATATATTCAAAATATATGTATTTATTACTAAACACACCCCTCTAGTCTCTTTATGAGGCTAGAGTTCGAAGTACATGGGTTATAAGATCTTAAATCACAGTAATAGCACAAATACACGTTTGGGCCCTAGGGGCGTACCAAACCATATACCAATAAAGTGGTATGCGAACCACGACTGAACTAGACACTAGGCCTAGAGCCTCTAGAAGTGCTTGGACCACAAGGAACCACCCAAGGTAGTGACACAGGGGACCCACGGGAGACGCGTGCAGTGTAAATACACAACCGCGATACGCCGTTAACTTCTATGGAGAAAGTCGGGATCGGGAAAATAGAGGAAAGGGACACTTTAAAGAGGACTAGGACAAAACCCTTTGAGATCTAGGACTTTGAAGAGTCTCTACCCACGGGAGCACCGGAGTACTCGTGTTACCTCACCCAGGGAAGCCGGGTGCATAGGTGCCTTTCGGGGTCGGGTTTCGTCGTCGGTTCTTATGGCGATCTGCTGCAAAGTGCTGCTGGCGACTAGGAGAAAAGTGTCCGGGTGGATCCAAGAGTGGATCGGAGTTCTGAAGAACCTGAAAGCAGAGGGGACAGAGTCTGGGTCACTAGCCAGTGACCAGGGAGGTGATGGACGGATGCCCACCGATGTCGAGTGCTTCAGGTGCGTTGACGGTCGTCTCGTTTCAGCAGCCACGAGGTCCAGGAGGCGTTGTCGGCAACCAGGAGCAGGATTCGGGCTGGTACACAATGTCTGTCGAGTGCTGCGGTGTCGGCGACCAGATTGGACCCAACAAGCCTTGGCAATGGCAAGTCTCGATGTAGCTGAAGATCGTCGATGGTGCAGACCATCAAGGTCTGGGGAACTCACCCAGCAAGGGTAAGTGAGGGCAGGCCTGGAGCAACCAGACTGCCAAGTAAAGAAAAGATTGGCCTTCGGTAAGGGCTACTAGCCAACGGGCTAGCGACCGCGAAGGAGCCTCGTGACGCCGCACGTGGAGCTGGCTTACAGGACACTCGTGGAGTGGGGGCCAGTGATCTTCGGTGCAGGTGGTGCTGGAGGCTAGGGCTACTCGGAGCCCAAAGCACGACTTCTTGGGAGACCCAGAAGATGGTGCACTTGCAAATGTGCTCGGTGTCCAGGGGTCACGGTCTCAAGTCACCCACGATAGCCACGGGCCTCAGCTTTGCTGGGGACTCAGGGTAGCCTCGGGGAAGTCTGAGAATCCACCTCTGGTGATGCGATGACTTCGGCGTCCGACGGGAGCTTCAGTGATGCGAACCGGACAGATGCTTCTTTGGTGCCTGCCAAGCAGGGGAGTCACTCCTTGACCCCAAGGGAGATTCTTCAGTCCTCTAATCTTGTCGTAGAGCGTCGAAGGTCCAGGATTCCGTGTCAGAGTTTCGTCCAGGTATAATCTAAAGTCCTAAGGACTGGGTTCCTACCTTTATTTCAAAAATAGGGGATGGACTACTCTGTGGCCCCACCTATGGGTGGGTCAGGGCAGAGGGGTGGCTACACCCCTTTCCCTTTGTCCAGTTCGCGCCAAAGCACGGGCTGCAAGCCCCTGATCCGGTTTGAACTGGGGTATGCACAGGGACACCAAATGTGCCCCCAGTGCAGGACTTCAAAGCACCCGAAAGTGCTCCCGCCCAGCCCCAATACACTTTGTCCTGTCTGGGGAGGTGGTCACACCTCCCTGGGACAGGAAACCTATTGTCCAGGCCTCCCCTGCCGGAGTTTCGTCCAGCAGCAGGAGGCCAGACTCGTGTCTGTGGCAGTAGCATCCATTTTGTGATGCCAGGCTCTGGAAAGAAGTTACCGGACTCGTCAGAGTTAACATGCCTTTCCCTCTAGAAGGGTGGAATGCTACCCCCGCCGCCAGAATTGGCGGGGGGTAGTATTCCAAGATGTTTGACACCAAACACGACATGTTTCGGTGCAGCCATTCCATAGTTAGCATTTTACCGCGAGGATATAATGCGTTTAAGAGTATATGGTCAGGCTGCACTACAAACAGCATCAGAGATGGTCTCCGAACGCTGCAGAGGGGCCCTGCTCATGCAGGGGCACCCTCTCACATAGAAACCATGCACTCTGCCTTTAGGATTGATAAGGCCTGCCTTAGGAGTGACTTATAGGTTTATATGTGTGTATGCATTTAGTGATATAGGTAACCTATACCACAGCAAGGGGTGCATGCACCACCTTACCCAGGCTGCAGTAGCAGACCTGTGGTGTCAGTTTGGATGGCCTACCAGGGGTGGCCTAATATATGCTGCAGCCCCTGGCAGGCCTCTGAGGTACATATGCCCTTGGTACATAGTATACCATATACTAGGGACTTACAAGGGCACTCCAGATCCCAATCAGAGATGTGCCTAAGGCACATGGATACCCTTTTAAAGAGGAAACAGCTAGGCTGGGGTTCTGAATAGCAGGGCCCCAGCCAGACTAATGTCGAAAACCAGTGAAGTATCAGCAAAAGTGGGGGTACCCCTGTGAAGCAGATCCTACTCTCCTACACAACCCCCCCAAACGTAGGGACATTAAACTAACCTTGCCCAGTTAAGTCTTCATGTTCTAAGTGGAAATACCTAGAGAGTCCATCTGCATTCGCATGGTTACTCCCAGGCCTATGTTCCACTGTAAAGTCCATCCCCTGTAGGGAAATGGACCACCTAAGCAGTTTGGGGTTTTCACCCTTCATTTGTTTTAGCCATAAGAGGGGCTTATGGTCTGTCTGAACCAGGAAGTGTGTACCAAACAAGTATGGCCTCAACTTCTTCAGAGCCCAGACCACAGCAAAGGCCTCCCTCTCTATGGCTGACCAACGTTTCTCTCTAGGGGTCAGCCTTCTGCTAATAAAAGCTACTGGCTGATCCTGACCTTCTTCATTCAATTGTGACAGTACAGCCCCTACCCCCAATTCAGATGCATCAGTTTGAACAATGAACTTCTTGGAGTAATCAGGACTCTGCAGAATTGGAGCAGTGCACATGGCCTGCTTGAGGTCATCAAATGCCTTTTGACAGCTAACTGTCCACTGAACCTTTTTGGGCATTTTCTTAGAAGTTAAGTCATTCAAGGGTGTCACTATTGATCCATACCCCTTGACAAATCTCCTATAGTACCCAGTCAGGCCTAAGAAGGCTCTCACCTGAGTCTGGGTAGTCGGAGCAGTCCAGTCCATGATGGTCTGGATCTTGCTCTGTAAAGGTTGAACCTGGCCTCCACCCACAAGGTGGCCCAGGTACACAACCTGACTCTGCCCTATCTGGCACTTAGTGGCCTTGATAGTCAGGCCTGCCTTTTGCAGGGCCTGTAAAACATTCCTGAGGTGGACCAGGTGATCCTCCCAGGTGGAGCTAAAGACAGCAATATCATCTAGATAAGCTGCACTATAGGCCTCCAGTCCTGTGAGAACTGTGTTCACCAACCTCTGGAAAGTGGCAGGTGCATTTTTCAGCCCAAAGGGCATCACCACAAATTGATAATGCCCACTAGGGGTTGAAAATGCTGTTTTGGGCTTTGCAGCATCAGCTAGTCTGATCTGCCAGTAGCCAGCTGTTAGGTCAAATGTGCTGAGATATTTGGCAGAGGCCAAAGTATCTATGAGCTCATCTGCCCTGGGTATTGGATGGGCATCAGTCCTAGTGACTGCATTGAGGCCCCTGTAGTCTACACAAAACCTCATCTCTCTTTTCCCACCACTGGTGTGAGGTTTAGGTACTAGGACTACTGGACTAGCCCAAGGGCTATCTGAGGGCTCAATCACTCCCAATTCCAACATCTTCTGGACTTCAGTCCTGATACAGTCCCTGACATGGTCAGGTTGCCTATAAATCTTGTTTTTAATAGGCAGACTGTCCCCAGTGTCCACTTCATGAGTGCACCAGGTGGTCTGACTGGGTGTCAGAGAAAACATATGTCTAAACTGATTGAGGACTTGCCTGCAATCAGTTTGTTGCTGGGTAGTGAGGCTGCCTGCCAAGGCTACACCATCTACTGACCCATCGTCAGGGTTCTGTGAGAGCAGGTCAGGGAGTGGGTCACTCTCTTCCTCCTGCCCTTCATCAGTAGCCATGAGCAAGCCCATGTCTGCCCTGTCCACATATGGCTTAAGTCTGTTGACATGGAGAACCCTGTGGGGACTCCTGGGTGTTCCCAGGTCTACTAAGTAAGTGACCTCACCCTTCTGCTCAACAATAGTGTGGGGTCCACTCCATTTGTCTTGGAGAGCTGCTGGGGCCACTGGCTCCAACACCCACACCTTCTGTCCTGGCTGGTAAACAGTTAGGACAGCCTTTTGGTCATGCCAGGCCTTTTGAAGTTCCTGGCTAGCCTCAAGGTTTTTGGTTGCCTTTTTCATGTACTCAGCCATCCTGGAGCGGAGACCAAGTACATAGTCCACTATATCTTGCTTTGGGGGCTTGAGAGGTAACTCCCATCCTTCCTTCACCAAGCACAGTGGACCCCTCACAGGGTGGCCAAACAGAAGTTCAAAAGGGCTGTAACCAACCCCCTTCTGAGGCACCTCCCTATATGCGAATAAAAGGCAGGGCAAGAGTATGTCCCATCTACGCCTAAGCTTTTCTGGGAGCCCTTTAATCATGCCCTTCAAGGTTTTGTTGAATCTCTCAACTAAACCATTGCATTGTGGGTGATAGGGTGTGGTGAACTTATAAGTAACTCCACACTCCTTCCACATTGCCTTTAAGTACCCAGACATGAAGTTTGCATCCCTGTCTGATACCACCTCCTTAGGAAAGCCCACTCTTGAGAAAATTCCCAGGAGGGCCCTTGCCACCACAGGTGCTGTAGTGGTCCTAAGGGGTATAGCCTCTGGATACCTGGTGGCATGATCCACTACCACCAGTATAAATCTGTGCCCAGATGCTGTTTGGGGATCCATGGGACCAACAATGTCAATCCCTACCCTCTCAAAGGGCACCCCCACCACAGGTAGTGGTATCAGGGGGCCTTTGTAGTGCCACCTGCTTTGCCACTGGCTTGGCAGGTTACACAGGAGCGACAAAACTCCTTACTGTCTTCAGACATGTGGGGCCAGTGAAAGTGAGGGACAATTCTGTCCCAAGTCTTGTTCTGGCCCAGGTGTCCTGCTAAGGGAATATCATGGGCTAGGGTCAATAGGAAGCCCCTGAACTTCAAAGGTATTACCAACCTCCTGGTAGCACCAGGCTTGGGGTCTCTACTCTCTGAGTACAGGAGTCCATCATCCCAATACACTGTATGGGGACCACTAGCTTTCCCAGCAGCCTCAGCAGCAGCTTGCTGTCTGAGGGGTTCAAGGGAGGGGCAGCTCTGCTGCTCCTGGCTCAGATCTGCCCTAGAAGGTCCCCCTGTCCCCAAGAACTCAACCTGGTCAGGCTCAAGTTCCTCTGGGACAGTTCCTTCTTCAGGGCTGAGATCATCCCCCTCAAGGGACTGATCTTCCTCCTGAGCCAAGGGGGAAGGCACTGCCTTAACCCTACTACTCCTCCTCTTGGAAGGCACTTGGTCCTTTCTTTCAGAATCCAAGGCCTGTTCAGTTTTAGACAGTTTAGCTTGTGACCTGGTCACAGCAAACACATCTCCAGGGATCCCCAGCATTTCTGCATGGGTCCTGAGCTCCACTTCTGCCCAAGCAGAAGTCTCTAAGTCATTGCCAAGCAAGCATTCGACTGGTAGGTTTGCACTTACCACAACCTTCTTAAGGCCAGTTACCCCTCCCCAGGAGAAGTTAACAACTGCCAGAGTATGGTCTGTTCTGACATTGCTAGCATTGGTCACTTGGTACATTTCACCAAGTATAACTTGCCCAGGTAGCACAAGGTCTTGTGTCACCATTGTGACACTTGCCCCTGTGTCCCTAAATGCCAAAGCCTCTCGTCCATTGATTAAAGGCTGTTGTCTGTACTTGCCCAGATTACTGGGACTCACAGTGGAGGTCACATCCATGCCTCCATCACAGACTAACACAGCCTGAGTCAGCTCCCTGACTAAGTCAGAGCCCAACTCAGTTCCCAGGGTGAACCCTACTAAACCCTTTGCTGGAGCACTTCCACCAACTGTACTAGGGGGAACAGGTGCCTTAGGGGCATTGGTGGATGCTGGACTGGAGTCTTTGGACTTGGTGCAATCACTGGTCCAGTGGGTCTTTTGCTTACAGACCTTGCACCATGGTTTTCTTTGGCCTTTACCCTTGGTAGACTGGGAATCCCCACCAGAAGAAGATTTTTGGGGGCCTGATGAAGACTTTTGATCTTTACCCTTCTCCCCACCCTTGTCAGAGTTCTTAGCATCTTGCTTCTTGGTTTCCCCACCTTGGTTCTGTACCTTCTGCTTCACCCTGGTTCTGACCCATTTGTCTGCCTTCTTTCCCAATTCTTGGGGAGAGGTCAGATCAGAGTCAACCAGGTACTGATGCAACAGCTGGTTTTGACAGTTATTAAGAATCTGCTCCCTCATTATCAGATTATACAATCCTGAGAAGTCACACACCTTACTGCCCATCAACCAGCCTTCCAGAGCCTTGGCAGAACAATCCACATAGTCTACCCAGTCTTGAGTCTGTGCTTTTTGGGTGTCTCTGAACTTCAACCTGTACTGTTCAGTGGTTAGGCCAAACCCATCAATAAGAGCACTCTTCAAGACCTTGTAATTGTCAGCATCCTCCTCTCTAACAGTGAGGAGCTTGTCTCTACCTTTGTCAGCAAAGGAGAGCCACAAGATTGCTGCCCACTGCTCCTGAGGGACCTTCTGTACCTTACAGGCCCTCTCTAAAGCAGTTATCCATTTGTGGATATCATCCCCACTCTGGTAGGGAGGGACAATCTTGCTCAGGTTCCTATGGTCATAGGACCTTTCCCTATCTCTAGGGATATGGCTGCCACCATGGGACTCTAGTCCCAACTTTCTTCTCTCTTTAAGGAGATCTAGGGACTCTCTATCTAAAGCCAATTGCTTCTTCCTGATCTCCAGTTGAGTTTCCTCATACTGGACCAGTCTCTTTCTTCTCTCATGAGAGGATTCCCTCCTGTGAGAAGAAACAGAGCTCCCTATTGAGGTGCCAGAGTGGTTAGACTCCTGAGAAGGAGACCTAGACTTTCTGAGCACACTCATAATCCTTCCTGGGGGGACAAAGGTGTGGTTCTCCAGATCCTCATCTTCATCTTCCCCAGAAGGGATTGGGTTTTCCAGGTCAGGGTCATTGTCACCCTCCTGGTCAGTTTCAGAGGGGGCTGGGGGTAGTAGTACCCCTGGTCCCTTCCTCATCTGCTGGCCCACCCTCTGCTCCTACCCCTTCAGTCTCTGAAGACTTACTAAGATCATAAGCCACCAACAACTCCTGGAGGTGTTGGGTGGTGGGACTTTGGCCTGTCCTTAATTTCCTCACGTTACACAAAGCTCTCAGTTCCAAGAATGGGAGTGTGTCATACTTGGAGGGGGAAGCTCAATGGCTTCCTGCAGGGCATCTCTAGATCCTGCTTTTAAAGACATTACTAGTGTGGTGTGGTGTATGCACTACCTAGTCTAGTGTGGCCTACTAAACTCTCTTGAGTTGTAGAAAGGGTTGTGCTATCCCTTAACACACAACTCTAAGTTCAGTAGAACTTACTGATATTCTAAGCTTAAATTATATGTACCTTAGGTACCTTTAGTGGTTTTCAGTTGATCAATTCAATTGAGATTATCTGGTAAAACAATAGCAAGCTGGAATCCCACACGCTGCACACCAATGTGAGAAGTTGGCCTGGCATATGCTGTCCACTAATTGTAGTGGGCACCTTGCACCAGTCCAAATCGACTCTTATGGTAGGTAGGTCAAAGACAACCTTATTGAAAGCTATCCTAGTGGTAGCTGTGGAGAGCAGCCTTCAGGCTAAGTCTTGAAGGAATGTAAAGCAGCTTGTTTTACCAGTCTATAATCTCTTGAGTGACCAAATGAAAGAGCACCACACCAGGTATATATTCAAAATATATGTATTTATTACTAAACACACCCCTCTAGTCTCTTTATGAGGCTAGAGTTCGAAATACATGGGTTATAAGATCTTAAATCACAGTAATAGCACAAATACACGTTTGGGCCCTAGGGGCGTACCAAACCATATACCAATAAAGTGGTATGCGAACCACGACTGAACTAGACACTAGGCCTAGAGCCTCTAGAAGTGCTTGGACCACAAGGAACCACCCAAGGTAGTGACACAGGGGACCCACGGGAGACGCGTGCAGTGTAAATACACAACCGCGATACGCCGTTAACTTCTATGGAGAAAGTCGGGATCGGGAAAATAGAGGAAAGGGACACTTTAAAGAGGACTAGGACAAAACCCTTTGAGATCTAGGACTTTGAAGAGTCTCTACCCACGGGAGCACCGGAGTACTCGTGTTACCTCACCCAGGGAAGCCGGGTGCATAGGTGCCTTTCGGGGTCGCGTTTCGTCGTCGGTTCTTATGGCGAGCTGCTGCAAAGTGCTGCTGGCGACCAGGAGAAAAGTGTCCGGGTGGATCCAAGAGTGGATCGGAGTTCTGAAGAACCTGAAAGCAGAGGGGACAGAGTCTGGGTCACTAGCCAGTGACCAGGGAGGTGATGGACGGATGCCCACCGATGTCGAGTGCTTCAGGTGCGTTGACGGTCGTCTCGTTTCAGCAGCCACGAGGTCCAGGAGGCGTTGTCGGCAACCAGGAGCAGGATTCGGGCTGGTACACGATGTCTGTCGAGTGCTGCGGTGTCGGCGACCAGATTGGACCCAACAAGCCTTGGCAACGGCAAGTCTCGATGTAGCTGAAGATCGTCGATGGTGCAGACCAGCAAGGTCTGGGGAACTCACCCAGCAAGGGTAAGTGAGGGCAGGCCTGGAGCAACCAGACTGCCAAGTAAAGAAAAGATTGGCCTTCGGTAAGGGCTACTAGCCAACGGGCTAGCGACCGCGAAGGAGCCTCGTGACGCCGCACGTGGAGCTGGCTTACAGGACACTCGTGGAGTGGGGGCCAGTGATCTTCGGTGCAGGTGGTGCTGGAGGCTAGGGCTACTCGGAGCCCAAAGCACGACTTCTTGGGAGACCCAGAAGATGGTGCACTTGCAAATGTGCTCGGTGTCCAGGGGTCACGGTCTCAAGTCACCCACGATAGCCACGGGCCTCAGCTTTGCTGGGGACTCAGGGTAGCCTCGGGGAAGTCTGAGAATCCACCTCTGGTGATGCGATGACTTCGGCGTCCGACGGGAGCTTCAGTGATGCGAACCGGACAGATGCTTCTTTGGTGCCTGCCAAGCAGGGGAGTCACTCCTTGACCCCAAGGGAGATTCTTCAGTCCTCTAATCTTGTCGTAGAGCGTCGAAGGTCCAGGATTCCGTGTCAGAGTTTCGTCCAGGTATAATCTAAAGTCCTAAGGACTGGGTTCCTACCTTTATTTCAAAAATAGGGGATGGACTACTCTGTGGCCCCACCTATGGGTGGGTCAGGGCAGAGGGCTGGCTACACCCCTTTCCCTTTGTCCAGTTCGCGCCAAAGCAGGGGCTGCAAGCCCCTGATCCGGTTTGAACTGGGGTATGCACAGGGACACCAAATGTGCCCCCAGTGCAGGACTTCAAAGCACCCGAAAGTGCTCCCGCCCAGCCCCAATACACTTTGTCCTGTCTGGGGAGGTGGTCACACCTCCCTGGGACAGGAAACCTATTGTCCAGGCCTCCCCTGCCGGAGTTTCGTCCAGCAGCAGGAGGCCAGACTCGTGTCTGTGGCAGTAGCATCCATTTTGTGATGCCAGGCTCTGGAAAGAAGTTACCGGACTCGTCAGAGTTAACATGCCTTTCCCTCTAGAAGGGTGGAATGCTACCCCCGCCGCCAGAATTGGCGGGGGGTAGTATTCCAAGATGTTTGACACCAAACACGACATGTTTCGGTGCAGCCATTCCATAGTTAGCATTTTACCGCGAGGATATAATGCGTTTAAGAGTATATGGTCAGGCTGCACTACAAACAGCATCAGAGATGGTCTCCGAACGCTGCAGAGGGGCCCTGCTCATGCAGGGGCACCCTCTCACATAGAAACCATGCACTCTGCCTTTAGGATTGATAAGGCCTGCCTTAGGAGTGACTTATAGGTTTATATGTGTGTATGCATTTAGTGATATAGGTAACCTATACCACAGCAAGGGGTGCATGCACCACCTTACCCAGGCTGCAGTAGCAGACCTGTGGTGTCAGTTTGGATGGCCTACCAGGGGTGGCCTAATATATGCTGCAGCCCCTGGCAGGCCTCTGAGGTACCTATGCCCTTGGTACATAGTATACCATATACTAGGGACTTACAAGGGCACTCCAGATCCCAATCAGAGATGTGCCTAAGGCACATGGATACCCTTTTAAAGAGGAAACAGCTAGGCTGGGGTTCTGAATAGCAGGGCCCCAGCCAGACTAATGTCGAAAACCAGTGAAGTATCAGCAAAAAGTGGGGGTACCCCTGTGAAGCAGATCCTACTCTCCTACAGAGTTTGGGTGGGGGTGGCCAGTTGTTGGAGGTAACTGCCAGAAACAGAGTCTGATTTAGCCATGCTGCCTCTGAAAGTCTTATTGTTGCACTCCTTATGCAGTTTAACTTTTTGTTTTCTCCTTTAATTTTCAATATCCTTTTTGTTTTTCCATCTACAAGCCCTTTACCCTGCGCCATACTGGAAAAACAACTCACACTTACCATACCAAACCACATCCACCAGGCACCCAAGAATCACGGGCCTACAGTCCAACAGGAATGCAGACGGAGATGCAACTCCCAATTTATACAGTATCTTTTTTTTCTCTTCAATCATTACAACTGTGTGGGTTGTTTATGTTTGCTTATTTTACTCCTACAGATATTATAATTGCATTTGATTTCTTTCTAAGCCTGGTACAACAGAACATAAATTTAATGTATGTAACTTGGGTCTCTCTGGGGGCAGACAGACAATTGCATAATTAATATACTGCCCTGTACTTGTCTAGTACCACTCATCATCATGCATGCATTACTGTTTCCTCCCATTACAGATTTCTGATGGTCGGCTGCCAAGATGAGTGTTGTCCAATTGTGTAGTGTTTGTCTTTGTCAAACCTTTCCCTCAAATACCCCTTCCCAACCATTCATCAAACCCCTAACCCTCTTTCCCCAGGCTGTGTGATTTATTGAGGTGTGACTTAACAATTTTTACATCATTAATTGATCACACACTTGATGGGGCGGATGTGGTGAAAGCAACACAACTCAGTGCAGGGTGAGGAGGATCTTATTCTTAACTAAGCTCATGTTTCCCACACTATCAGTATATATTATATAATATCCACCCCAGCACAGTGTATGATAGTTTTTTCAGAGGATCATCTCATTGCCAGCATCATCATTCAGGCACTGTATTAATTTGCGTCTAAGGTTAAGCTTGTTCACTTCGTACAGTTCGTTAGCTCAACATTGTTATGATTAATTCAATTTTTCATTGCTTATCATACTTTTTTCTTGTGTCTGAGACTGAGCCTGTTCTAGTAGTCTAGTCTCTGGTGACTATCATCAAGCTTGCATAAAACGGCATTAGCCTAGTTTTTTTTATTTCGGTTTGTTAACTTCACTTTTGATGAATAGTCCCCACTCTCCGAGTCCTTATCCTACAGTTCTAGTTCGCCTAGGAGGTAGCTTGCTATTATTTGGGAAAAAAATATCAGCTATTGCTTAGAACACACAAGTAATAATAAAAATTATTAATTCTAATAATTACTCACCTAGCCCCGCAACCTCAACTCCTAGCAGGTCCAGCAGGTCCTGCTCTAGGTCCAGGATATCGGACCAGTGGTGCGCCAGCGGCTGATGGGTGCGCCGGACACCAGAGCAGCGGTAAACTGCCCATCGCACCCTCGCCCAGTGCTGTTGGCGCTCCCGCATCCCGTACCCAGACCCAGGACTGCCGCCTGCTGCCAGGGTGGAGGGGAGGGGAGGTGGCACTGGATATAAAAAAACAGCGCTACCACCTCCACCTCAGAAAACAGGGCACAGGGCTGCAGCCCTGCTGGCGCCGCCTTCCGCAAGGAATGCGGTCGCGCCTTCGTGTGCCCTTATCTGCCATGGGGCTGGGGGGAAGAGAGAAAAAAGAAACGGGGAAAAAGGAGGAAGGACTGGGTAATAATAAGGAAGTAGGAAAGCTAAAAATAAAGTACAAAACTCACCAAAAACACACAGTAAAGTAGAAAACAAAAACACAAATACACACTTAGAAAGACAAAGGGTAAGATAATAAATAAAAAAGATGGGAAAAAAGTTTTAAAAGCCAAGGATTACAGGAAGGATGAAAAAGTAGGCCCCAGCACCATAGTAAGAAATAAGATGGCCGTGCCCCTGTGCGACCGCATGGTGCAGTTTGCGTGATATTTCCACCTGAACACGCAATCCACATTGACGTACGGTGGAAACGTCACGCGAACGCGTAGCGCAGCAGAGTTTTTTTGCAACTTCGTGGATTTCCGCATAGCGCCGCTACACGAACTCCGCCCAGGCTTAGTTTTTAATATAGGAGGCCAAAAGTTCCATTTTGGATTAGAACTTTGAAACTTTCCCACATTTTTTGACTTCCAGACTTTTACCCGACCAATCCATTTGGTGTATCAGACAAGGCCTCCTCGGGTCAGCTTCAAATTGTGTCTAGGTCCCGTTTCATTTTGACCATTGACTAGCAATGGTGCTTTGCCCTTTTTGGAGCTATTTTCAATGAAATCTTTAAAAATGTATATCTCTGGTATTCTTCATTTTTTTTTTGTCATTTTGGTGTTGTTTTGATCATTAAATGTTTCTCGATTTTTCTAACTTGGTTTAGGATTTTTAATGTTTGGCGATTTAGCTTTACCACTGTTTTTGTACTGCATAAATATTTTACACATTGCCCTAAATTAAGTGTGTCTACTCTGTGCCGTAGCTACCCGGGGGTTAACTCAGTGCCAGGAGGCCTCTATATTTTAGTCGTTCTCCCTCCAGGTGGCTAGGGCATGCCACCAGGAGCAATATAACAAAATCCCTAGGAAATTACACCCATTGAAGCTGGAAAAATCTGCCTTTGTCCTAGATACTTACGGATAGCACTTATAATTGTTCGCAGCAGAAAACCCTGAAGTTTGGGGACACCGCTGCATATCATCTCACCTGTAAATTACCCCTGAGGAGGGCGACTACCCTATGAGTTTGAACAATAAGATTGTATCACACTCAACAGTTGCACTCAGTCTGGGGTTAAATACCAAAGGTTTATGGCCAGAAGAGTCTCAGGGTCCGTGGAAGCAGCTCATGAGAGAGGTAGTTCCCTCAGGCCAAAAAGTTTAATTATGCTCTCCCGCATAGGAGAGAGAGAAGAGATCAAGCTGTGTCCTTGCTCACCATCTGCTCCACTGCTGGTGTGAGGGACAGTTATCAGGCAATCAGAGGAGCCAGCCTGTATGTGATGGCTTGGGATTCCATGAAGTCTTCTCTTACAATGTGTAGGTGGCATGCAAAGACAAGCACACCCACTGGTGAAGCACATCGGTATGCACATTTTTTTATAAAGGAAACAAAATTGGCAGCCCACGGCTGCTGTTAAAACACATCTGCTAAGGCCCTGAGGCCTGGAAAACTTTGCATATTTGGCTTGTGGAGTCATAGGCGGGCAGGGGCACTGCAGGAGTCTTACTGTTGTGTTAGGGAGCTGCCCAGTAGCATAAGTGGGCCCCTCATTATGACAAGTTCACAGCCACCTTTGGGAATCCTTACCCTAAGTCTCCTGGGATCAAGACGTATGACCTTGGGAAAGTTTCTATCTACTAACAAAAATTTCTGAAGCTAGGAATGTTTTTTAGTGACCCTCAGGTGCATGGATATTTATTACTAGGTCCTGTGAATTCTTTACTGCCTTGTTAAAGACAGAAAAAAACTCACACATGTATTGTTTTTGAATATTGAGAATTGTATTCACTAAGCCTGGCCAAAATTTAAATCATGCTGGCATAATTAATGGAAAAATCCTACTGCAAATGCTGTGGATTAATGCAATCAGCTAGAACCTGGCAGATGCTTGCACAACTTCTGTTTGTTGCACTATTGTTTTACAACAGAATGAGTCCTTGTGTCAAAAATTGACAGTAGGATGAATTTCAAGGTAACATATATCGCTAACTGACATATTTGCATTTCAAGTAATTATGGGTATTTTCACGTAATTTTCTTGAAAATTAGGATAATTACATAAAAGCAAATTACACAAATTTCACACACCTCTGGTAATGACCCATTGCTTGCAGTATATCACGGCAAGTGTATGTTTGTTTTCATGAAAGCAGCGAGTATTTTGAAGAGTTTCAAATATCAATCTACATTTATCTTGGTTGTATATTTTGCTTTTGGATTAGTATGATATCTCCCTGACAAAGTGAGTAAGCTTGACTTTTCATTAATTCACTCCTTATGATGTGTTATGTTCATGGTTCGGTATTGTTTTGTGTGGTGTGGGGTGCAGTATTATGGGTTAGGGCTTGCTGGTGTGCAGGCTGTAAGACATTGGGTTATTATTTTGAGTGGGCAACAGCGCACCTCAAGGAGTGATCACAACTCTTGTCATGGTGAACCCTACGAGGCACTAAATTGACTTGAGCTGCTCAACCCCCTGGTGCCTATGGTGCAGAGCAGACAGGGTTAACTTAGGTCAATGTGTAAAATACTTATGCAGTACCAAAACAATAGCAAAGTCAAAACACTAAGCAAGAAAAACCTCAAACCAAATAAAAAATATGGATAAAATGTAATGAGTTCAATGACATCAAAACAGCAAAAATCCAACAAAAGGAACCGGAGATATGAATTTTTAAATCTTTTAGTAAAAATAGAGACAACAATAGCAAAGCGCTAATGGTAATCAATGGTCCCGATAGACTGGGACATGGGTGTGATTTGAAGGCGCCCATGATTGATCCCAGGTCATATATATACCAACTAGGTTTGGCACTGTCAGAGGTTTTATCTTGGGGCTTAGGCTTTTTTCTGGAAGTCAAAGTCCTTGAGCAGGGAAAGGCAGCAGGCTGTATCCAAGAAAGTCTTCACAAAGCCAGATAGGCATTGTACAAGGTACGGCTGTGGGTGCTGATTTTTGGCAGGAAAACTCCACTGTGGAGAAGTTCAAATTTCAAACCCTAGGAAGTCGACAGTCAGATACATTTGTTTTTTTGCCCAGGTACAATTTTTACCTTCTAACTTATTCTCTTTCATTGAAGTTTGGAATCCTTCAGTGGGCAAGACTGCAGCCATTTCCAATGCTGAGTTCCACGAGGCTGAATACCTTCTCATCAAGGGTCTGCTGAATTGGATTTGCTGTTGTGGAGAAGCTTCGAGCAAGAGAAAGCTGATTTTTTTTTTTGCCTAGCAAGATCATGCCTTCGTCAGATAGGCTGGGATGGTTTGATTCAGTCTTCCAGAGGTCTGCAAGTCCAAAATGATTTGGATCCTAGGTTTTCAGGGGTGGCAGGAGAACTCCAGTTATACAAAGCCAAGTGCCCCAGGACCTTAGGAACAGCATTTGGAGTTCAAAACTCAATCCAACAAAAGCCACCTGCAGCCTCCAGGTCAGATCTAGTTGGTACTGGTCAGCTGAGGACTTCAGGAAAAGGCCTCTTGCATGATTTTGCAGGCCTGTAGCCACACAGGAGGTCAGCCATCCGAAATCCAAGGTGGAGAAATCCACCTTCCCTTGTACAGACCCTGTGTGCCCACCCAGAGGTGTGACCAAGGTAATGAGCAGTCCCCTCATCTGTGGTCACTTCAAACCAGTTGTGAGGGCTGCTCTCTGGCCACTGGGTTTAATTTTAGCCTGACTGTAAGGACAAAAGCTTTGGCCTTTCCAGCTATCATGAGGTCCATTTGAATTAAATTAAGTTTGTGGGTAGACCACAACTCGTCTTCCAGACAGGAGAAGAAAATCAGCTCCCCACACCCAAGCCATTATCTTTCCTCTGGGAGCAGTTTTCACACCTCATCAGGGACAATCGCACACTTAACTACTGCTAGACAGCAAATGCAGATTAACCTCCAGGACCTTCAGGCAGGGAACAGGTAACTCTCTCTAACCAGAGCCTTCCTACAGTGAAAATAGCTTTTGGGTGCTAGTCACTGTAAGAATGTGTTAACTTTAAATTTCTACATGTCATAGTTTTAAATTCCATCCATCCTGCCTAGCGGGCTGCAAGGCTTACATAAGGGTGACTTATTTATATTTAAAAGGAATGTGTTCTCTTTTCAAAAAGGGTTATTAAAGGTTTTACATTGCAGTAGTCAGTCTACATAAGGTGGGCCTGAAATCATGTTTGCCCTGTCATTGTAGTGGATGGCATAATGGATGCTGCACTCCACTAGTGTCATTTAACTTCCAGACCCTGGCCACTTTCTACACCATATACTAGGGCCTAATAGGTCAGTTAAATTTGCCAATTCAGAATAAGCTAAATCAGCCATGTTTAAAGGAGAAGCACAGGCATGTTACTACTGGTTAGCAGGGGTAAAGTGCACAGAGGTCTAAGCAAAGCTGATAGGGCAAAAATCTGAGGGGACATCATGCCAAAGGTTGTAATTTTCCACACAGACCATGATAGGTTCCTCCAACACAAGTGGCTTCATGGTACATGCAATGGATTTCCTGACCTGTGGGCCCAGTCTTTATTGTGTGTTCTCTGTTGGTTGTGAAGCACTTTAAAAGGTGTCACAATAGGTGTTTCCACCCACCATACTGAATATATGTGTTATGTTGTGCTTAGTAGTGTGAATAACAAGGTACTTTTCCTTTTTATAAAAAAAAGGCACTGACTGGACAACAAGTTATTATTAAGAATTTTTGTAGTTTTAGTGAGTTCTGAGTCTCTAGCCAACATCACCTCTTTTAAGCATGCCTTAGACTGCTCTGCCTTACTGTTCAGAAAGTCAAGTACTGAAAAAGGTAACTTGTTCCCAGTGTGCAGTATGTGAGCCAAAATACACCTGTGAAGAGAGTCCCCAGTTGTTACAATTAGGGCTCAATACACTGTGTATGCTGTGAGACTCTCTGACCTGGATTTCTAACAGTGTCCAAGTCTGTCATAATACTGGCCCATCATTTGGAGAATTGTAGACATCATTCTTGTTATATGGCCAATCACTGGTGTGCTCATATCCCTGCCACAGAATCATCACTTGAGGGCTATTATATTATGGTTCCCATCCTTTTGCATCTTGTGGGCAAATGTAGCAAGGGTAGACGCCCCTGGACACAATTGGCATTTCTGGCATGTGATAAGTGTGTGATACAGAGTCTGTTCTTGTGGCAGTAGCACATGTTAGTACTTTCTGAAAAGTAAAAGCTGCTATTTTGGGAAAGTGGCGCTTTTGAACTATATAGCTGAGATTGTTGAATCATTCTGCTGTGCAAAGCATCACTTGATTTTAATTTAGCATCAAGCTTGCTCGCTATTCTCACTTACTTTGATGTAGTGTGCGGCTAAAATAAACATTTTCTGCCAGGGCTTTATTTGTTTCCCAGTCTTCACTTGCTCCCAAGGATTATGCATTGTTGGATGTAGCTATGGAAACTTCATGCAATGTAGCCTGAAGATGGTAGCAAATAGAATTCAAATAATGCATTCTCACAGAAACAGAGGGGCATATTTACAAGGAAATGCTGGAGCACAGAGATGTGACAAATTTGGCAGTGCAGCACTCTGACATTTCCAAAACGTGGGGATGCACAGCATTTACAACAATACAGCGCACCCCTGTGTTTTTTCTAGTGCTGGTGCTAAAGTTAGTTGCCTAGCACCAATGCAGGCAGTACCCTTGCACCATAGTGCAAAGGTGCCTGTGTTGCAGGAAAAGATTGTTTATGTGCAGGAAGGTGTTCCTTACTTCACATAAACAATCAATAATGGCGATTTGTTACTTCTATGAATGCTGCATTCAGCAGCACATATAGAAGTAGCATATTGTCATTATTTAATGATTTTTTATGTTCAGAAAGGAATACCTTCCAGCACATTAACAATCATTAATGGTAGTTTGCTCTTTCTATGTGTACTGCAGAATGCAGCACACAGAAAAAGCAAAAACGAGGACAAATAAAAGTATTTCTCTTTGTGTGACATTATAACATCTGCTCTTGCATGGCGTTAATTTTTGGTGCTGCCTCACATTTACAAATCCTTGTAAATCTGGGGCAGCGTCGAAAGGCAATGGGTGTTGAGGTTGAAAGCCCACAGCAACACCCATTGCATGCCCCTTTCACGCAAAGTGATGCGTGTAAAGGGCCCGTATTCATAAGGCGGCTTTAAGCCACAAAAAAGTGGCTTAACGCTGCTTTGTAAATATGGAGAAGGGCATAGCGCCATCAGAACATCACTAAAAGTGACGTTCTGGTGGCACTATCCTGTTGTAAACATACCCCAGGGTTGCAAAACTGTGGCGTGGCCAAGCAGCACCAGTCAATGGGCCCTATTCAAAAAGCCGCTCTGGAGTATATAAAACATGCTACTGTAATACTCGTTTGTATACTTTTACATGTGTTTGTGAATCGGGTCTGACACTTCCAACTCCCTCTTAGCAAAACTGCAGAGGGCTCAATCCTTTCTACTTGTATTTATTGCACCTGAATATCTCTGAATCTTCCCATTGTATTTCTATTTTAGCAGTTTTGGGGCTAGTTCAAAAAGGCATGTAAAAGAGAACTTAGTATGTTTCACATACTGCAAAATGCCTTTGTGAAGATGTCTCAGAGCCACACCTGAAAACTTGATATGCTCAAAACAGAGGGGCCTAGACACAAAGGCATTTTGGAGTACATAAAGTAGTACTCTTGTAGTACTCTCTTACATACTATTACATGCCATTGTGAAGTAGTCCCAAAACTGCTAATTTTAAAAAATGGAAGTGTTCCCTGAATAGTGGTATACACTGAATGCGCGGAGAACGGACTGTATCATTTTTGCACTTTTCTTAATAGGGATTTGGACATTTCAGGCTTGGCCAGAAAGGCATGTAAGAGTATGTGAAGGGGATGAGGGGGCGGAGCTTGCCAAGGCTCAAGATGGCCTCGCTCTGAGCGAGCTCTGCGAGCCATCCACATAATCCATCACTATCCTCGCATCCTTCACTTAATACTGCATCAAAATGAGAGGATCATGTTGCGCTGGCATTGCGCTTTCATTAGATATGCATATCACCGACAACCAGGGACATTGACGGCGGAGCCATCTGCGGCATGGTCCTGCGGCCTACGCCCCGTAACAGAGTGCTTGTTTCGGCCGTCGGGATTCTCCGGCAGCTGCAGAGCCGGGCGCGCCCTGCCCTGCCCGGACACGTTGGCGGTGGTGGATCCGCGCCCTCGGAGACTCGGGCCCGACAGTGGTACATGGACGATTCAGTGCTGACGCCCTCGGCCCTGCCGGTCGAGTCGGGTGCTGCCCGACAGGGCTGCGATGTGGTGACAAAAGGACATGGGCCTCAGTGGATCTTGCCATTCCTCGCAGACGACGTGTGGAACACTCCAGGCTCAAGCTATATTGGTCAAGAGAGTGGAGGTACGCGGGACTGCGGAGCTCTGTGGGGGGGCGGCCTGCTTGTGGCCAGGAATCAGTTCGCACTGCTTGAATTAGGGGGACTCCACAGGCCTGACTGGATCGGGCCCTGCTCCTGTGATTTCCACCAGTGCCGCTGCATGGTGCCTCCCCTGCATTGATGTAGGGGTTACTGGAAGGCCTAAAAACCATCCAACACAGCTTACCCCAGATGGAGTATCCTGCACAGCGCATTGCAGATATAGCGCTGAGAGGTGGGATGGGACCGCAATAAGAGAGAGCCAGAAGAGATAAGCGTAACAATAACTCAGCCTAGCCCCACCTAGCTGCAGTGACATTTTTGACCTACACCTGCCAGAAAAGCCCTGGAGTCTTGTTTGTTAATGTGATCGAACTCCAGGTAAATACCTGCTGTGGAGTCCTTGATCTTCCCCCAGTCTGGTCCTTGCTTCTGCCTGCCTCGCCCAGTGGGCCAACCATACAACCTCCCACTATGAATAAGGGTGCCCACTGGTTAACACCTATTGCCATTACGCATTACACTGATAGTGCCTGAGCGCGCACTGGAAGACACTTGGCACTGTGCGAGATCAGAGCGTCGCCTGGGGGGCGAGACCTGGTGATACTCGGGCTCCCATCGTGCCCCAGAATGGGCAAAGTGGATAAGTAGCAACCTAAGTTGCAGTTTGAGCAATGGAAATCGAGATATAGAGATATGGGGGATGCTTGGACTTCGGATGAGCGAACAGAGGTGCCAGAAGAGATGGAGGGAGACATAAAACAGATCCTGGCAGCGATGCAGAAGATTCTGGCAACTATTGATGGGAAAATAGATATGCTGGCATATCGCATGGACAGAATGTCGGAACGCATTGATAAACACTCTGAAAGGCTCGACATGATGGAACGGCAGGTGTCGGAGGTGGAGGTAGCGCAGACTGATGTAGATACAACCCAAAAGCAAATGGCGAAAACGATTATGGCGCTTCAAGACAAAGCAGAATATTTAGAGGCGAGGTCGAGGAGAAGTAACATACGCATCACCGGCCTACCGGAATCCACCGTAATGGGCAACATGGAGGCCTTCATAGAAAAATTGCTGGTCTTTCTGTTGGGCCGGGAAACATTTTCGGAAATATTCGTGGTGGAACGTGCCCATCGGTCTCTTAGACCCAAACCTCCCCCGGGTGCCCCTCCATGCCTGGTGATTGCAAAATTGCTAAATAAATTACAGGGACAGGGACGCTGCCCTGAAGCAGGCCAGAGAAAAGAAAGACTTGCAGTATGAGGGCTCCAAATTATCATTGTTCCCAGATTTTACTATGAGGGTACAGGAGGCCAGACGACAGTTAGCTCCTTTGAAGAGACGTTTGCGGGAACTACAGATGGACTACGCCATGCTCTCTCCGGCCAGATTCAAGGTAACTATGAATGGCAAGTCAAAGATCTTCCTGGACCCCAAATCTTTGCAGAAGGCTCTAAAAGAACACTCCAAGATGGAAGAGTGGAATAGAGAATCAGAAAGACTGGACGAGGCTGCTGGTGGCGGAATGGATGAACAGGATTGAAGGAACATTCACTTGATAGACTCATTCTCTGTTTGTTGAACTGGGACACTGTGAACTGAATTCAGAATTACACCACTATCTGTAGTAAGTTTAATTAATGTCTGCGTCCTGAGTACCAGAATTCTCCTCCATGATTTTAAGGAACCTACATATCGCAAGTATAGTTATAATTATGCTGATTTGTTGTAAGCGTGAGAGGTATCGATTGACCAAACCAGTCATTATGTCGATAGAACGGCTAACACGTGGAGAAGGTGAGGTTGACCTGCTCATTACCAGCGAGCTGAAAGTATGTTGACTGTTTTTTCATGGTTGCTCTAGATAAACCTGGATGGCAGTTTGGTTAATTGTATTAGTAGTGCTCTTAATGGAGCTGAGGTAACATCTGCCCCTGCGTGTTACTCACTCTATGATATCTACTTGTTCTTTTTTTATGGGAAAGGGTAGAGGGTGGGGGGATTCGACTGTGCTGAGTTGGGGTTTGCATGGCGTGGGTGATGGGGGGGAATTGGTAGGGGTCGGTCTTTTTTGTATTGTGTAGTCATGGTTGTATCGTACACAGCGTGCCCATTGATCCTAGAGGTGATGCCCTGAAAATGGAAGGTACCCTGGGGGTGCAGATGGATTATAATAAGGAGAAAAAGATCCCTAGTTTAGACCCTGGGGGATAGGCCGCGACTGCTGACTTGGAATGTTAGGGGCCTAAATGATTTCAGGAAAACTAGAAAGGTAATTGCTTATCTCACCAGACATAATGTGGATGTTGCTCTTTTACAAGAGTCCCATCTGCCTGCAGACAGTCCGATGCTCACTCGCAGGAGATTGCATGGCATATTTCATGCTGCAGGGTTTTCTACTCATGCACGGGGTGTACTCACCTGGGTAAATCCGCGAACTGTTACTTCAATAGAGGCGATTGAGACAGATAAGGAGGGCAGATATGCCATCTATAGATGCAAAGGAAAGGGGCTAGAATGCATCATAGTTAATGTTTATGGCCCTAATTTTGATTACCTGCAATTCTATCGTGATCTACTAGGGTGCTTGCGTAGACTGGCATTGGTCCCTCAGGTGTGGGGAGGGGATTTTAACTGTGTCCTAGATCCGGCATTAGATCGCTCTGGGGGCTCGAGCCGGCGTAAGTCATTAGCGGCACAGGCGATAGAGGATGCTATTGCGGAATTAGACCTGGTGGATGTATGGCGCTCGAGACGGAGTGGGGTGGGGGGTTTTACGCACTACTCAGCTCCACATGACTTTCATACCAGGATTGATTACTTGTTCACTTCTAGATCCTTGAGCACGTTGTTTTGTGGTTGTGAGATTCACCCCTGCTCGTTTTCAGATCACTCACCTATTCAGCTTGATTTTACTAGTCCATTGAAAAGACCAGCCCCGTTCACTTGGAGATTCCCACCCTACGTTCTCCTTGATGCAGTATTTAAATCTGAAATGACGGAAGCGATCAAAACCTTTTTTGCTACAAATATCGTCTCTGTCCCCCAGTTTGCAACGGTATGGGAGACGTTTAAACTATATATAAGAGGGATACCGATGGCCAAACATTCGGGTGTACTACGGTCAATCAGAGGGCAATTGGACTCTCTGGAAAAGAAATTGGCCATGCTGGAGCGGGAGGCACGGGAGGGTGGGAGTGACCAGGCCCTGGGAGAGCTCAAAAACACATTGGAGGAATATCATGACACCGCTGATAGAGAAGTTAAGTATTTGGGGAAATATGCTGTAGCTAAAACATATTTGGAAGGGGAACGCCCGGGGGATACATTGGCAGCCATATTGAGGGGTAGGCGGGAGACAGCTAGTATTACATAACTGCCTTCTTTAACGGGAGAGAGCCCACGGGATCCTGACTCCATAGCGGATAAATTCAGTGAGTATTATGCGGATCTGTATCGTACTAAAGGGGTAGAAGAAGAGGCAGCAGTACTGGACTACCTGGAATATATAAAACTCCCATGGTTGGCTGACGAGCACAGGGAATATCTTATGAGGCCTTTGGAGGCTTGGGAGATCCAGGACGGTTTAAGATCCATGAGATCTGGGGGTGCCCTGGGGCAGGATGGCTTAACGGTCACTTTCTACAAAGAATTTAGTGAGCTTTTGGTCCCTCACCTGATTACATTATTCGAGGAGATGGGAGAGAGTGGAGAGATGCCCCGGTCCATGCGGGAGGCCTTGATTGTTACCCTTTTAAAACCGGGAAAACCCCCTGATGAATGTGCATCATACAGGCCATTGTCATTATTGAATGTGGATACTAAATTATTTGCTAAAGTACTGGCAAATCGTCTAGCTCCTCTAGTACCGCAATTAGTTGGCCCTGAACAGGCTGGGTTTGTCCCTGGGCGCACTCTTATGCATAACTTGCGCACAGTAATTGGCACTATCCAACACACAAAACCCGAAATAAAAGCGGCTGCTATCTTCCTAGATGCTGAAAAGGCATTTGATTCATGTTAGAAATGGGGGTATCTAGTTGGCACTCGCTGGCGCCAATGTCCAAATCGGGACCCTTCTTCCTAAGTCAGGGCAAGTGGGCTACCCCCTTTGATAACCCCTGCTCAACCCTGTGGTAACGTAGCACAAGCAGTTAGGCCTATCTCAGAGGCAGTGTGAGAAGCATTTATGACCATGCACAATAAGGCAGTAACAACACCACAAAAGGACACAACTCAAGTAGGTATAGAAAAATAGTATCTTTATCTAAGGTTTAACACAAGACTGTCAAAGCGTTTTAACCAGCCACAATGCACGTAAATCAGTAGGGACTTAAAAAGGCAATAACGTATTCACCAGAACGTGGCACTGACTGAGTTCAAGGCCTGGGTCTACGCGACCCGTTGCGCACCAGATACCTGCCGTTGGACGGGGACACAGCACGCAGCTTCTTGAAGAAGCGGAGACGGTGACAGGCGGATTCCCAGTGACCACAACTCTTGACTGCAGTGGTTCGCAACATGCACTCACAATGATTCGGGCACTCGGGGACAGGCGGGCTCTTAGCGGCAGCAGCACGCGGCTGCGGCGGCCCGGGCTGGTGGTGGTGATGACTCTCGTCGTGCAGCTCCGTGGTGGGCTCACAGCAGCAGCAGCTCTCTCTTAGCTGCGGCGGCCCACAGGACGACTCACGATGATGCAATGTTGGCAAAGGTGCGGGCACTCAGCGGCAGCAGCTCTCTCTTAGCTGCGGCAGCCCACAGAACAAATCACGAGGATGCAAAGTTGGCAAAGGCGCGGGCATTCAGCGGCAGCAGCTCTCTCTTAGCTGCGGCGGCCCACAGGACAAATCACGATGATGCAAAGTGGCAAAGGTGCGGGCACTCAGCGGCAGCAGCTCTCTCGTAGCTGCGGCGGCCCACAGGACAAATCACGATGATGCAAAGTTGGCAAAGGTGCGGGCACTCAGCGGCAGCAGCTCTTTCTTAGCTGCGGCGGCCTACAGGACAAATTACGATGATGCAAAGTTGGCAAAGGTGCGGGGACTCAGCGGCAGCAGCTCTCTCTTAGCTGCGGCAGCCCACAGGACGAATCACGATGAGGTAAAGTTGGCCAAGATGCGAGCACTCAGCAGCAGCAGCTCTCTCTTAGCTGCGGCGGCCCACAGGACGAATCACGATGATGCAAAGTTGGCAAAGGTGCGGGCACTCAGCGGCAGCAGCTCTCTCTCGTAGCTGCGGCGGCCCACAGGACAAATCACGATGATGCAAAGTTGGCAAAGGTGCGGGCACTCAGCGGCAGCAGCTCTCTCTTAGCTGCGGCGGCCCACAGGACAAATCACGATGATGCACAGCTGACACCAGTGCGGGCACTCAGCGGCAGCAGCTCTCTCTTAGCTGCGGCGGCCCACACAGATTCAGCGAAGGTTCAGAAGTTTCAAATTAAGGCAGGCTCTCAGCGGCGGCAGCTCTCTCTTAGATGCTGCGGCCCACACAGTGTTAACAAGGGTTACCAGTCCGCGTTCCTCACAGTAGAACTAGAGGCTCCGGATTACTCGACGGAGGTCTCACCTGCAAGTAGAATCCCTCGCACAGGAATTCAGACGGCTGACGGGGTGAAGTCTAATGTCCCTGAGACTTCAGCAGGAGGCAAACTCAATTCAGGCCCTCGGGTAGTTTCTTCAGCAAGCTTGGTGAAAGTTTCAAAGTCCTCTCCTCTGTTCACTCGGACAGAGTTTCGTCTTGACATTCAGAAGGAACACACTTGAAAAAGGTTTCAGCGCAGCGTTTTATACCTAAAAAGTCTTTGTTCTCTAAAGTCACAAATCATTGAATCCAGCCAGAACCAGTACGGTGGGGTCGGGGAGCACTTGGTTTACGAGGCGACATCCTGCCCTTTGAGAATCAGGGGGTCTGCTATCAGACCACCAGTGGGAGGTGGAGCCATCATTCACCCTGCCAGGCACGGCCCTGCTCAGATCAAAGAGTCACCCCTCCCCATACTCTAAATGCCGATCTCTCTCTCCAGCCAGGTCTGACCCAGCTGGCCCTGCTGCTCCAAAACCAGACGGCCAATACACACACTAGCAAAGCCTACAGGAAAGCTTAGGCAAGAAAATACTTCGTTTCTAGAAGAGGTATTTTTGAACACGGGCTATGCAAATGATCCTTACTAAAAGATGTATCTCAATGTCCTGAGCTTAAACATATCAAATTCGAATTTCCTATCAGGTTCCTGGGGGCAGGTAGGATTATGGAATGTAATACTTAGCCTGCCCATTCTGGCCTATGAGAACGGATAGCCTCACAATAGTAAACAGTGAAATGGATGGTAACTCGCTATTAGAACATGCTACACAGACATACTTTAAAAGCTGCTTCGGTGGGTAGCACAAATCAGCGCTGCAGGCCCACCAACAGTATTTGGTCTACCATCCCTGGGCACACACAGTGCACTTATACTAGGGACTGACAGGTAAACCAAACGAGCCAATTATGGTTATCCCAATTCATACAGTCATCTTTACACAGGGAGCATTCGCGCTGTGGCACTGATTGGCAGTGGCACAGCGCCCAGAGCATCTAAATCCAGCCAACATAAAAGATAGGAAGCAAAAAGAGGAAGGGAGACCCGCGCCAATGATGCCAGGTCTAACACGCGTCCCCTCCAGCTGAAATGTGGGGAGAACTAACCATCCCCTTGGGATTTCCCATCACTAAGGCGGAAAAATCTGGACAGACTGTCAGCATTGGCGTGTTCTGTACCAGGGCGGTGTTCCACCGTGAAATCCATACCCTGTAGGGAAATTGACCACCTCAACAACTTGGGATTCTCACCCCTCATATGCATCAACCATCTAAGGGGCCTGTGGTCTGTCTGAACCCGGAAGTGAGTCCCAAACAGGTATGGTCTCAGCTTCTTCAGCGCCCAGACCACAGCAAATGCCTCACGCTCAATTGCACTCCACCTCTGATCCCGGGGAAGTAACCTCCTGCTTAGGAAGGCTACTGGTTGGTCTAGTCCCTCCTCATTGATCTGTAACAGAACAGCCCCTATACCATGCTCTGAGGTGTCTGTCTGGACAACAAATTCCTTTTAAAAGTCGGGCGCCTGAAGCACGGGTGCAGTGCACATGGCAGTCTTTAGGGCGTCAAAAGCTTTCTGACAGGTGTCAGTCCAGTTTACCTTCTTTGGCTACTTCTTAGAAGTCAGCTCAGTCAAGGGTGCAACAATGTTGCCATATCCCTTGACAAACCTCCTGTAGTACCCGGTGAGTCCTAAGAAGGCTCTCACCTGCGTCTGAGTCTTGGGGGGTTCCCACGCCAGGATAGTTTCAATTTTGGGCTGAAGGGGCGCCACCTGGCCGCTCCCCACCTGGTGCCCCAAATACACTACAGAACCCTGCCCAATCTAGCACTTACTGGCTTTGATTGTTGAGGCCTGCCTTCCGCAGTGCCATCAATACCTCCCAGAGGTGGCGCAGGTGGTCCTCCCAAGAGGAGCTAAACACCGCAATGTCATCCAGGTAGGCGGCACTGAAGTCTTCCAGCCCAACCAACACCCTGTTGACCAACCTCTGAAAGGTGGCAGGGGCATTCTTCATTCCAAAGGGCATCACCCGGAACTGGTAGTGCCCATCGGGTGTGGAGAATGCTGACCTCTCCTTTGCTCTCTCGGTCAAGGCGATCTGCCAATACCCAGACATCAAATGTGCTGAGGTATTTTGCAGCCCCTAACCGATCTACGAGCTCTTCAGCTCTGGGGATGGGGTGCGCGTCAGTCTTCGTGACTGAATTGAGGCCCGATAGTCCACGCAGAACCAAAGTTCTGGGGTGGTACCAGGCGCTGCAGCTTTTGGTACCAGGACCACTGGGCTGGACCAAGGGCTGCTAGAGGACTCAATCACCCCAAGGGCAAACATTTTGGTAACCTCATCCTTAATGTAGGCCCTTAACCGGTCAGTCACTCGGTAAGCCTTGTGCTTAATGGGAGGACTGTCCCCAGTGTCCACGTCATGGACACACCAATCAGTGACACTAGGCACCAGGGAGAACAGATCACTGAATTACCCCAACAGTTGGCGACAATCACCCTGCTGCTTAGGAGTCAGTGTGGTGGAGAGGACCAGACCCCCCACTGACCCATCTCGCTCCCCTGCACACAGGAGGTCAGGAAGGGGCTCGCTCTCCTCCTCCATCCCAGCATCTGTGGCCAGAAGCATGCCCACTTCAGACCTCTCAAAATGGGGCTTCAGTCGGTTAACATGCAGGACCCGCAAGGGGTTCCGGGAGACTGCAAGTCCACCACGTAGGTAACAGGACTCTTGCGCTCCACCACCTCAAAGGGGCCGGTCCACCTATCCTGGAGCGCACAGGGCCCCACCTGGGCCATGACCCAAATCTTTTGTCCTGGCTGAAACTCGATCAGAGTGGCATTCTGATCGTGCCAGCATTTTATCTCTTCCTGGCTGGCTTCCAGGTTTGCCTCAGCAAGTTTCCTGAAATTCCGAGTCTGGTTCCTAAAGGCCAGCATGTAACTAAACACATCCTGGGGCGGTTTCCTGGGATATTGCTCCCAGCCTTCCTTGACCAGACTCAGAGGCCCTCTTACCGGGTGACCATAGAGCAGCTCAAAGGGACTGAACCCTAAAGACTTCTGTGGCACCTCACGGTAAGCAAACAACAGGCATGGCAAGAGGACATCCCACTTACGCCTTATGGGCTCACCTAGGCCCATAATCATGCCCTTAAGGGTCCGGTTGAATCTCTCAACCAGCCCATTACCCTGGGGGTGGTAAGGAGTGGTGAACTTATGCGTTACCCCACACTCCTCCCACAGAGACTTAATGTACTTGGAGATGAAGTAAGTTCCCCTATCGGACACCACCTCTCTGGGGAATCCCACACGGGAGAAAATCCCCATCAGTGCCCGTCCCACCACGGGGGCCGTCACTGTCCTGAGCGGGATGGCCTCAGGGTACCTGGTGGCATGGTCCACCAAGACCATGATGAACCTGTTGCCCATGGCTGTCTTGGGATCCAGAGGCCCCACAATATCAATGCCCACTCTCTCGAATGGGGTACTCACAACGGGAAAGGGCTGTAGTGGGGCCTTAATCTTCCCCCCACTCTTCCCACTTGCCTGGCAAGTCTCACACGTCCTGCAGTGAGCATCTGAGCTCCTGCGCATCTGGGGCCAATAGAAGTGGGTGACCAGCCTCTCAAAGGTCTTGGTCTGCCCCAGATGTCCGGCCAGTGGCACATCATGAGCCAACCCCAGTAGGAAGGTCCTGAAGCGCTGGGGTACCACCAGCACACGGGCTGACCCAGGCTCAGCAACCTTAGGCTCGCTGTAAACGAGGTCATTCTCCCAATAGATCCAATATGACCCTGTCTGATCACCTGCGGCCTGGGCGGCGGCCTGTCGCCGCACCCCCTCAAGAGAAGGGCAGGTTCTCTGTTGCTCACAAAATTCCTCCCTGGAGGGACCCCCTTCCTGCTGCCAATGGGTCAGCTCTGGTAGGTCCCCCAGTTCAGCCACTTGTTCCCCTGTAGGTTCCAGGGCATCCCCCTCAAGGTCTGCTCCCTCCGGGACCGTGGGAACCGCGGGGGCCGGTTTCCCGCACCCCCTACCCCTTCTCTTTAAGTCAGGGGCCTGGGCCATACTTTCGGGCTCCAGACCCTCCTGAACACCCTTCTGAGCTGTCATGGACCGAGTGGTCGCACACGCCCACTCAGGCAGACCCAACATTTCCAAATGAGACTTTCTCTCCACCGTAGCCCACGGGGAGTTCTCTAGATCATTGCCCAACAGACAGTCTACAGGCATGGCGGGCCTCACAGCCACTTGAAGAGTTCCTGAGACCCCCCCCACTCGAAGGGAACCTGAGCCACTTCACACTGGCTCTCTGAGTTGTCTACTGACACTACTGGGCAGAATGCATGGGGGACAACCTGCTCTTTGGACACCAACCGGGACCTGACAGCAGTCACACTAGCTCTGGTGTCCCTGAGAGCCTCCACCCTATGGCCATTGATGCTCACCCACTGCTGGTACTTCTTAGTGTTATTAGGCAGTGTGGGGTTAGGGACCTTCTCAAAGTCTCCTAGCGAGACAAGTGTTAACTCTACGGGATCCCACCCACCTTGGACCTCTACCTCCTCCCCCCCAGGGCTACACTGGCAATCTGGCGGGGTGGTGCATGGGGTGGTGCACGAGGGGATGCATTGGGGTCCCTCTGGGGACACTGGGGATCATAATACCGGTGGCCCACTTGACCACACCTGAAACAAGTGAGTGGCCCCCTCTGAACAGGCCTACCTGTCGGGGACACTGGCTTCTTCTCAGGGGAGGCTGGGACACCACTGCTTGGTTCCCTTGGGAATTACTTTGGGGCCCTCTCTGGAACTCCCACGGCTTACCCTTGTCCCCCCCACTTCTCTGCCGGGGACCCTGCCCACCTCTGACAAAGTCTCCCACAAAACCTTTGCGGACCCGGGTGCTCACCCAGCGGTCCGCCTCCTCAGCAAGCTTCCTAGGGTTAGTCAGCTTGCTATCAATCAGGTGCTAGTGTAGCTCTGGAAAACAGTTACTAGAAAAATGCTCCCACGCAAACAAATCATACAATTGCTCAAAAGTTTCCACTTTGCTACCCTTTACCCAGCGATCCATTGCTCTGCAGAAAAAAGACACATATTCAACCCACGTGGTACCCTCTAACTTCTAACAGGTTCTAAACCTCTGCCTGTACATTTCTGGGGTCAAACCATAACGGGTCATCAAAGCTTCTTTCATATGGGCATACACCATCCTGCTCTCCTCAGGCAGGTCAAACAGGGTATCCCTACCATCACTCACAAAGCGTCCCCACAATCCCGCTCCCCAATCCTTCTCAGGGACCCGGTGGGACACCATTGCTATCGCATATGCGGCAAACCATTGCCCAATATCCTCACTCTTGTGAAAATCCTTAATGACATCCTTAGGAATATAAACTCTACTCTCAGGAGTTACTAAAGGTATGCTGCCACCAGAGGGGGAGACCGGGACACTCCTCGCCCTGATCTCTATCTCCCTCAACATTCTCTCATGCTCCATTCTCATTTTCTAAAGTTCAATTGACAATGGATCCTTCTCAATGTCTAACTTCTTACTCTCAAGGTCCTTCTGACCTTTCAATTTAGCCATCTCCAAACTATGCCTCCTATCTCTCTCCCTGTCCTCCAGCTCTTCTGGGGTCAGGCTCCTTTGGGATACACTAGTACCTGGATTGGAGGGTGTTCTATCTCCCCCCCTCTACTGCATCTTCCTGCTGCCCTCCAGCATTCTCTTCCTCATCCCCAGCGGACTCTCTCGCTTCCCACCAGGCCTTCAGCGCCTTCTGGTACTCCTCCTTCCTAGAGCGACCTATCACGGGGACTGCAAATTGCTTACAAAATGACTTCAGCTGTCTGGCAGTATAGGTATCTAATCTTTCCTCCTCAAAGGTGAGATCCTCCGAAGCATTGGATGTTGGCCTTCCCATATTAGTAGTACTCATGGCTGCGATCAACAATTCAATACTAGAACAACCAACCAAGCAAAAAAAAGAAAATTAGAAGAGGGACAAAAAACCCGTGCGTGGCTGCGCTTTGGTCTACACTCACTAGTGGAGTCTACCAGTTATTGTACGTGGATCATAAATGCAAGTCCTGATCCTCACCGCTGACCGCCAATGTTAGAAATGGGGGTCTCTAGTTGGCACTGGCTGGCGCCAATGTCCAAATAGGGACCCTTCTTCCTAAGTCAGGGCAAGTGGGCTACCCCCTTTGATAACCCCTGCTCAACCCTGTGGTAACGTAGCAAGAGCAGTTAGGCCTATCTCAGAGGCAGTGTGTGAAGCATTTATGACCATGCACAATAAGGCAGTAACGACACCACAAAAGGACACAACTCAAGAAGGTATAGAAAAATAGTATCTTTATCTAAGGTTTAACACAAGACTCTCAAAGTGTTTTAACCAGCCACAATGCACGTAAATCAGTAGGGACTTAAAAAGGCAATAACGTATTCACCAGAACGTGGCACTGACTGAGTTCAAGGCCTGGGTCTACGTGACCCGTTGCGCACCAGATACCTGCCGTTGGACGGGTACACAGCACGCAGCTTCTCGAAGAAGCGGAGACGGTGACAGGTGGATTCCCAGTGACCACAACTCTTGACTGCAGTGGTCCGCAACATGCACTCACAATGATTCGGGCACTCGGGGACAGGCGGGCTCTCAGCGGCAGCAGCACGCGGCTGCGGCAGCCCGGGCTGGTGGTGGCGATGACTCTCATCGTGCAGCTCCGTGGTGGGCTCACAGCAGCAGCAGCTCTCTCTTAGCTGTGGCTGCCCACAGGACGACTCACGATGATGCAATGTTGGCAAAGGTGCGGGCACTCAGCGGCAGCAGCTCTCTCTTAGCTGCGGCGGCCCACAGGACAAATCACGAGGATGCAAAGTTGGCAAAGGTGCGGGCACTCAGTGGCAGCAGCTCTCTCTTAGCTGCGGTGGCCCACAGGACAAATCACGATCATGCAAAGTGGCAAAGGTGCGGGCACTCAGCGGCAGCAGCTCTCTCTTAGCTGCGGTGGCCACAGGACAAATCACGATGATGCAAAGTTGGCAAAGGTGCGGGCACTCAGCGGCAGCAGCTCTTTCTTAGCTGCGGCGGCCCACAGGACAAATCCCGATGATGCAAAGTTGGCAAAGGTGCGGGCATTCAGCGGCAGTAGCTCTCCCTTAGCTGTGGCGGCCCACAGGATGAATTATGATGAGGCAAAGTTGGCCAAGATGTGGGCACTCAGCGGCAGCAGCCCTCTCTTAGCTGCGGCAGCCCACAGGACGAATCACGATGATGCAAAGTTGGCAAAGGTGTGGGCACTCAGCGGCAGCAGCTCTCTCTTAGCTGCGGCAGCCCACAGGACAAATCACGATGATGCAAAGTTGGCAAAGATGCGGTCACTCAGCGGCAGCAGCTCTTTCTTAGCTGCGGCGGCCCACAGGACAAATCACGATGATGCACAGCTGACACCAGTGCGGGCACTGAGCGGCAGCAGCTCTCTCTTAGCTGCGGCGGCCCACACAGATTCCGCGAACGTTCCGAAGGTTCAAATTAAGGCGGGCTCTCAGCGGTGACAGCTCTCTCTTAGCTGCTGCGGCCCACACAGAGTTAACAAGGGTTACCAGTCCGCGTTCCTCACAGTAGAACTAGAGGCTCCGGATTACTCGACGGAGGTCTCACCTGCAAGTAGAATCCCTCGCACAGGAATTCAGATGGCTGACGGGGTGAAGTATAATTTCCCTGAGACTTCAGAAGGACGCGCTCTCAATTCAGGCCCTCGGGTAGTTTCTTCAGCAAGCTTGGTGAAAGTTTCAAAGTCCTTTCCTCTGTTCACTCGGACAGAGTTTCGTCTTGACTCCCAGAAGGAACACACTTGAAAAAGGTTTCAGCGCAGCGTTTTATACCTAAAAAGTCTTTGTTCTTTAAAGTCACAAATCATTTAATCCAGCCAGAACCAGTTCGGTGGGGTCGGGAAGCACTTGGTTTACAAGGCGACATCCTGTCCTTTGAGAATCAGGGGGTCTGCTATCAGACGCCCAGTGGGAGGTGGAGCCATCATTCACCCTCCCAGGCACGGCCCTGTTCAGATCAAAGAGTCACCCCTCCCCATACTCTAAATGCCGATCTCTCTCTCCAGCCAGGTCTGACCCAGCTGGCCCTGCTGCTCCAAAACCAGACGGCCAATACACACACTAGCAAAGCCTACAGGAAAGCTTAGGCAAGAAAATACCTCGTTTCTAGAAGAGGCATTTTCGAACATGGGCTATGCAAATGATCCTTACTAAAAGATGTATCTCAATGTTCTGAGCTTAAACATATCAAATTCGAATTTCCTATCAGGTTCCAGGTGGCAGGTAGGACTATGGAATGTAATACTCAGCCTGCCCATTGTGGCCTATGAGAACGGATAGCCTCACAATAGTAAACAGTGAAATGGAGGGTAACTCGCTATTAGAACATGCTACACAGACATACTTTAAAAGCTGCTTCGGTGGGTAGCGCAAATCAGCGCTGCAGGCCCACCAGCAGTATTTGGTCTACCAGCCCTGGGCACACACAGTGCACTTATACTAGGGACTGACAGGTAAACCAAACGAGCCAATTATGGTTATCCCAATTCATACAGTCATCTTTACACAGGGAGCATTCGCGCTGTGGCACTGATTGGCAGTGGCACAGTGCCCAGAGCATCTAAATCCAGCCAACATAAAAGATAGGAAGCGAAAAGAGGAAGGGAGACCCGCCCAAATGATGCCAGGTCTAACAATTCCGTTGTATGGACCTTCATGTTAGCAGTATTGAGGCGTATGGGAGTAGGTGATCTTTTTTCCAAACTCGTGATGCTTCTCTATAACTCCCCCACTGCCAGGGTTAGAGTGGGAGACCTGGTCACCTCTCCTATTAAAATTTCTAGAGGCACTTGGCAAGGATGCCTGTTATCGCCTCTCCTTTATGCTATTGTTGCTGAGCCCCTGGCCTGCGCTCTTAGGGAGTACCATAGCCATTGAGGAATCCGCTTCCCTGGATACAATTTAATAGTTTCCACTTACGCTTATGATACTTTATTATACATCAGAGACCCGGAGGTTAACTTATCCCCGGTGCTGAGAGAAGTGGTACGGTATGGGGAATTCTCGGGCCTCAGAATTAACTGGGCTAAGTCCACCATTTTCCCCCTTACTTCAGCCATGGAGCCGATATATCTAGATTTCCCTTTGAGCTGGTCTGCTGAATCTGTGCGGTATCTAAACATTCAAGTACATACTAACTTCGAAATAGTATTCAGAGAGAACTTTGGGAAGGCAATTGCCAAATTGGAAGATGATGTTACCAGATGGGTGCGCCTACCATTATCACTTCTAGGCCGCATCTCCTTAATGAAGATGGTGGTGCTGCCCAGATTCTTGTTTTTATTTTTGAACATACCTATTGGTCCTTCCTGCGCCTTTTTTCAAACGCATTAGGTCGTTATTGTTCCGCTTGGCTAGGGCTGGTAAACAGCCCCGGGTCACATAGGAAATCCTGACACCACCTTACTCGATGGGTGGACTCATGCACCAGACTTGGAGCTCTATTACAGAGCGGTGTAATGCTCCCACGCTTTTTAATGGCTGCACCAACAATCTCCCCCTCCACATTTGTATATCGAAAGGGTTGCAGCTGCGCCCTCCCCCTTAGCCGCTTTGCTGTATCAAGCCCCATCCCGGTGTTCAGGGCTCTTAGATTCCATGAATGCCACCTCCCATGCTTTGCAGAACTTAATCAAAATTCAGGCTGCCTCAATTTTCTACTCCCCGCTCGCCCCGGTAGAGATGTGCCAGTGGCTGACAATTTTTAATGAGCCCGAGGTGGTACGCGCTCTGGCGATTTTTGGTATCTCAAAAATAGGTGAACTATTCGAAGATGGAAAGGGACGTAGTTGGGAAGACACAGTGGCGGATAGGCAAGATATAACTCCACTCGCGACGTTCCATTTTTACAGAGTTAGGCATGCGCTCCGAGACATGCTCGGGGAGGAAATGTTGGAACCTCCAGAAGTAGCTCCCTTTTCATTGTTGCTGCGGGCAGACTCCCCCCTGTAAAATTGTCTCCAGGATTTATTGCATGGCACAAGATTATCGGAAGAACTTTTTTATTAATGCTAGATTGGCATTGCAATTTGACTTGGAGGTCATATTAAATGAAGACAAATGGCGCTATTGCTGCGAGGCCACGAGGCGTGTATCTCTGAATGGATGTCATAGACTCATTCATTTTAAATTCCTGAATAGGGTGTATTATACCCCTGCCCGTTTGCATAGATATGGCCTCAGAGATAATGCGAGATGCAATAGATGTGGTGCGGATCAAGCAGGATTCATACACTTGGCCTGGCAGTGCCCCGATATCGCTAAATACTGGGTACTAATATTTCAAAAATTGAGTGATATCACAGGAGAACATTTGTCACCTGACCCCATGTTGGCCCTTCAGGGTTACTCTAAGCAAGTCCGGAAAGACATACGTAGACTGATAGATATAGGTCTATTTATTGCTAAGCGTGGGGTTGCTATGCGCTGGGCCCGGGGCCCTACTCCTACTGTTACACAATGGTCTAGGGACATGTTGTTCTGCAACACACAAACTGAATTATAAAGTGAGCTGCTTCCTCCTCAGAGCCGACCCAAAAACTTCTGGAGCCTATACCAGAGCTACCTAGGCGGTAAGGGCTAAGCACTTTTTAAACCTTAACATCCTTTTGATAGTAAGAGGCGGACTGGGTGTGATGCAGTCACATTGCGTGCTGCGCATGCACGCTCTCAAGCTGGTTTCTGGCAGGTTGAGAAGGTTACATGAGATCTGGAGAGTTCTGTTCCTATATTGGTCCCACTAGATAACTTAACATTTGGTTGGAATGGCAGCCTTGAAGGGGTTAGATATGTTCATGTTTAGCTGGCATAATACCCCACTGTAAACATATTTCATGGATCTGTATTAGATATGCTGATATCTGCTATATTGTTGAATAGACATGTATGTGCACTGTGACTACTTTTTCTTTTGTACTGTTCAGTAATGTTTTGTTTTGGTCTGTCTGTTTATATCTTTTTTTGCAAAACCAATAAATAAAAAATAAAATAAAAAAGAGTATTTGAAGGGAGTCCTCTGTAGTACTACTTCCCATACTCATTAATGCTTTTGGGAATCAGCCCCCGATCTCCACCTTGACGGGCTTCAGTGCAGTATGTAATACTGTGACAGGTAATGGCAGAAGGATTTTAACAAAAACTGTAAAATGCTAATGTTTGAACAAAAGTAATCAACAGCTCATTACAGATAACCTCTGGCAACGTCTGGGAGTCGGCAAAATGATAGCCTAATGCTAATTGACAAGTATGTTCCCTATCCACATTAAGAAGGCGCCTAGTCATGCCTGTGACGAAAAATGCGCTACGAAACTTGGTAAGAGTGCATTCAGCTTGCATAGTTATTTACAAGCTTTGAAACAAAGACAAACATAAGGCTAACTAATATAATTTGACTGAACATCTAACTTTGGGATTATTTGAGAAACATGTCAGACTAATTTTAATTATTATCAATTGAACCTACAATTTAAGAAAAAGATGCACAGAGCATTTAATCGTAATATATTTAGCAAGCGAAAGACCTCTACCAATGAGAAATGAAAGAAAATGCCATGATGAATGCTGTGCAATATTCTCAAATGCAATTGAGAATCAACGTATTTATGCGCTGTCTCAATTTGACATGTGCACTATAATTATACAAAATAGCGTTTTTCATATATTGCATAGAGTGCACATATCTAAACCATGCTTTTCTTTTGCACCTCAATGTTACATATCGGAGGTTGTATGTATGATTTAATCTTCTTTCTAATGTTTTGCCCCTTGTTTAGAGGAACCTAACTCCACATCTAAGAGGCATATTCACAAGTAGTTATCGCCTAATGCGGCGAAAATCTTATCGCCCTATTACCAAGCTGTTGCTAACAGCCGTTAGCGACAGTTTTTAGGCGAAAACGTCCGTTGTAAAGATCGCCACTTCTGTTAGCAATAATTATATGCAGGAGAGGCGTTCCCGTGAAAAACCGGCCGCAAACACCACTTCTCCATATTCACAAGGGGATCCTTGAAGTTCTGAAGACCAAAAAAACTGTCTCTAACTGCAGTTAGAGCCATTTACTTAAGACCAGAAAATAGCTGGCCTTAAAAATGGGGATAACACTTGGGGCCTCATCTCAGCAGGTTTTGGTGCTGGACAGCGCTGCAAGCAATGTTGCAGCACTGCCCTGCCCCAGTCATGAAAAGTGTTGCAGCGCTGCGACAAGACAGCGTTATAACACTTCTCACTACGCCCTTCTTGCGACAGCATGGATGCGCTGTATTCACTGGACAGCGCTCCATGACGCAAGTAATGACAGATACGTCAGGAATCCTGACGTATCTGTCTGCGCCAAAGTCACGCATTGCTGCAGTCGTGTCACAACCATGACGCAACTCCATCAATGCATGGGGCCAGCCTATCCCTGTAGCACTGCGTCACCCTCACGCCTGCCATCAGGCAGGCGGAAGGTACTGACGCAGTGCCGTTCATGAGGGGTGCCCGAATGTCGGCGCTGTTGGAGATCCATCGGTGGTGGTTGCGCGCTGCGGTGTCATCGTTTGGAAGCATTGGTGGAGTGTTGGTGCGGAGGGAGTTGACGAGACGTACTTCGGTGGCCTTGATCCAGCTGCGAGGGGGTGCAATGATGGCGGTGGCATCCAGTGGGCAAGGTGAAGACGTGATGTTACCAATGATGATCGGTCCAGGAGAGTCTGGTGTTGTGGCTGTAGTTGAAGTTCACGCTGGCGGAGGTGACGTGCTTGACCATGTGTCCTGCTATGTGGCTTGTTGAGGTGATTTGCTGCTTGCGTCTGATGTGGGGACCTTCCCCAGGAGGGGGTGGTGTTCTGGTCACTGGGGTTGTCCAGGTGGAACTTGAGTTCACCGAGTAGGATGTCATCAGTGGATGGGAGACCATGGGGTGCAATGAGGTCTACAATGGAATTGGAGAATGGGGGGCCATGGCCCGGGGGGCCTGCACATGAGGGTGCCGCAGAGGATGTACTTGGGCTTGGTCCGGATCTGGGAGTTGAGGTGGGCCATGGTCACCCTTGGGTCATTAGAGTGCATGGTCAGTTGGAGTGTGCTTCTGTAGGTGATGGCAATGCCTCCTCCTTGACGGTTGGGGTGCTCCTTGCAGGTGATACTGAAGCCGTCATTCATGTCGATGGCGATGTCCGGTCCAGAGCAGAGGTTGGTCCTCGCAGGCAAGGTGGCGTCCAGGGTTGATGGCGAGGAGGGTGCTGGCGTCGTAGCGGTGGAGTGTCCAAGAGGAAGACTCCTTGGTGCTGAGCGCGGTCCAGGGGCAGACGGACGCAAACGGCGTAGCCTATGGGTTGCCTTTGGCACAGGAGACGACCATTACAAAACAGGCAGTACATCGTTAACAACGCAACTACGACAACGCAGGTGCCTTTACATCGCATTTGATTACAAGGCATTGTGAGGTCAGTAATGGGGTAAATAAAAGTTTTTCGGGTGGGTATGGGTTTTGGATGTCTGATCAGGAAATTGGGGTGTGTTTTGGGGTAAAATATGAAAATTGGGGTGTGTTTTGGGGTAAAATATGAATATTGGGGTGTGTTTTGGGGTAAAATATGAAAATTGGGGTGTGTTTTGGGTATATGAAAATTACGGTGTGTTTTGGGGTAAAATTTGATTTTTGGCTGTGTTCTGGGGGCTCAAAAAGGAATTCCAGGGTTCACGGTTGGGTTTGGGGTGCAAAGGTTAGTTTTGGGTTGCACTCACTGAAGTGGGAATAGTGATATTTATGTCTACGCTATGCAACACCTACTCTACTGTTGCAATGTGCCTAGTATTAGTATGCATTGGAATGGAATGCGATGTTATGGCATGTGTCGCAACTACGTATGTGCCATTGTCACACGAGTGGTACGCCCGCTGTGCATGGGCGCACAGCGGCCGCCATTGGGAAGTGCTGGGGGTGCTGGACAGCTGTGAGGTGGTAAACGCCAGAAAGAACACTGGATGGGGCGTGGACGCGGGTGTTGCAGAAATTTAAATGAGGGAAGTCTTACCTCGAAGACGGGTCCTGTGTCTTCGTAGCGCCTGCTCTCCTGCGTCTGCTTCCAGGAAAAGGAAGTAGGCAGCCAGGCTCCCTCCCCTGAGTCATCACAATGCAGTGATGCGGCAGTGGGATTGGTAATTGGCAACGGGACAAGTCATGCAGCCAGGGGCCGGAGGGGTCGGCAGGTTCTCCATGCAGGCTGTAATGCAGCCTGCATTGCAAACCGGGAACTGCACATGACTGCTTTGGGCGGCCTGAGTGGGCCGACCAAACAGTCATTGCGCACTTGAGTGGGCATGCCAATCCGCCCATGCCCTGCTCCGTATTTGGAGCAGTTCTACCCACCCTCCTACCCCCTGAGTATACATAGCATGATTACATCAGTTAGTTATCATCATGTGATGATTGTTCCTCTTCTGCACTGCTTGAGGCAGTGGGGTGGTGCGTCATCTTCGTGTGATTGGCCCGAGCGACTCATCCCCGGCCCTCCTGCACTATGCGTCCCACCTTCTCCTTACCTGGGTGCAGTATTTTCAGTACTTTTTTGTCTCTGTCGCTCCCCTTTTTATCATTCTGCCGTCTCTGTCTCTAACACTGCTGTGATTTCAGACTGCCCCTTGTTCTCCTGTTTTTTTAATATTTGTGTGTCTCTTCCCCTTGACCAGTTCTACTCTTTCATTCTGTTGTGTGTCTCTTCCTCTGCTGTGATTTCAGCCTTCTTCTCTGCATCCTTTGTGTTTAAGGTCCAGTGACTTCTGTTCCTTTCCCTCGGTTCTCTTTTAGTCATTTTCCAGGCTTCTGCTGTATGGTGTCTGCTTTTGAGTCTGTCCCTACTGCTCCGTTTCCAGTCTGTTCATGTGTCTCTTCCTCTGCTGTAGTATCAGCCTGGTCCATATATCCCCCTCTGCTCATTTTCAAACGCTTTACCCTTGCATTGCTGTACTCTCCTTACAGTGTGTTACTCTGTCATTTATATTCTAACATCTCTTACGCCTCGTGCTCAGTGCTTTTTCAGTTTCTGTATCTGCTTTCAGTTTCTGCTGTCCTCTGTGCTTCCCTCCACCCAGTGTATTCACGTGGGGCGCACCCCCACCTCTCTGCCCCGGTGGTTTTGTCCATTGTGAGCCGCCGTGCCGGACACAGACAGTAACATCTCTGCCCATTTTCCTCTACAGGGAGAACAGCAAGAACTCCAACAGCCACAACGCCTTGCCCTCCTCGATGAACGGCAAAAATAAGACAGTTTTGGGGAGTTCTGATGAGTAAAAGACTCCCCTGGGAACACCGGAGCACCGGTCTTCGAGCCCGGCCATGATGCTCTCCTCGAATCCTGTTCTGCACCCCCTGCATGGCATGGGACACCCGCAGGGCCCTAGCGCCATCCCCGTGCACGGACCAGACCCTATGCACACCACACTTCACAGGACTCCATCTTGAACCCCATGTCCTCCAACCTGGTGGACCTCGGACCCTAATAGGAAGGAAGCCCAGGGGACTCCCGTAAAGAGCACGGAGGAATCCTGAATGGACAATGGCAGCCTTGGGCTGACTGAATGGATGGATGGTTTGTGGTACGGTAATGAACTGTGGAAGTGGAGTACGTGCAATATCAGGTCAGAAGGGTTTACAAATATGGTTTTTGGTGGATTCACAACGCAGCATGCTTGCTGGGAGCTGCAAACTTCTCTGTAGCCTTGTTACATTTTCATTTTACATGTACGTTGCCGATATGCCTGAGGCAAAATACACTCAGGCCATAAATATTTTGGACACCAGGCGGACAAGGTATGATAATTCACTCCTATATGCAGGTATATACTGTACGTTTACAGGACTCGCAGCAAGTCGCAGGAGCACCAAGGAAGATGCAGCTCCGGGTGTGCCCTGTGCCAGCCGGTTCCGAGCATTTGCCCACTGCTACCTGATAGCACCCTGGCATGGTGCAGTCACCTATAGCTGGACACTCACACGACCCCTCCCCCTCCAAATGTGACCAAGAGCTGCAGAGCGAACCACCAGTCACTATAAGGGGCATATTCACAAGGAGTTATCGCCGCGTTGGCGGCACCTTTCTGCCGCTAATGGGCCTATCGCTAGGTATCACCCGCTAACACCGGATTTCCTATCGCCATCGCGCTGATGTTAGCGGCAGTTATCACTGCCATTCCCTGATACTATTGCCTTGTAGCGACGGCTTGTTAATAGGCCGCTAACATGGCGCGTGTTTTCAGGGTTAGGCGGCGATAAAAAAAAGTGCCGCTAACTGGCGTTTGCGATAGGTATCGCCGGTCCTTGTGAATATGCCCCTGTGTGCCCTGCTGCGAAGCATAGCAAAAGACACACAGTTGATGGACGGAATGCAGAATAAATCAAAACATTCACCCCCAGTCAAGAGATCTGGGTTAAATTCATCATTCTTTTGCTCACTATGCCACCCCAGTTTAGACCTGGCCATATGCAAATAAGTCTTGACCCTGTGCTGCATGGGAAAAGTCAAGCCCGAACTGCCAAGCCAGGTCCTCCCTGGACCGGAAACAAGCATCCTAGGGCCGGTTTCGGGGTTTCACCCCTCATCAGCCAGGATAGCTTGAATCCAGTGGCACAGTGAGCCCGGGACCCACGTCTGTGCATACCCAAAGCATACCATCCATTGCACACTGACAGAGCACACAGCCGGGCACTGAAACAAAATGTACGTGGTCATGTATTTTAAATATATTCATCGAAGAGCAAAAGCGCAAGTGATGGCTTTGTGATTTTTAATATATAATATTGTATGTGGTAAATAAGCTGCCATGCCCGTCTACTCCATCTAAGTTCACCTGCGCCATGTACTCGCAGCGCCAAGATATTTCTGGCTGGTGGTGGGCGCTTTATATAAGTAGAAGCAGACAATTTTGGCGATTTGAATGTGGCAGAAAGTAGCATTTAGACTTTGCCGAGAAATCCTCGTTTTAAACCCGCTCTTTGGGGTTAATGCAGTCTGGGACCCCCGACCGTGCCACTGTGTGGCCCCACTTCGCAAATGGCAGCCTTGAAAGCGTGGAATGTGTGTGGGGGGCAGTGCGTGTTTTCAAATACCAGGTCACAGTGTCAGGGGGTGGAGGATCTGCGTTTCTTCTCGGTGTAAACCGAGGTGGTCACTGCTGCAGTGACTCTTCCGAGGGCGGTTTGTGGAGGGACCGTCCTGTAAGGGAAGAGGTGGCCCTCCGTTGTTAGCTCACCTGGGAGCTGCAGAACACCTTCTCTGATGAAAGCCCTGCAGTCTTGAGACATGGAGCGCTTAGAGATCCTTCGCGTGTGTTACTATCAAGCATGTGCTTCTCTATTGAGCTGAGTTCTGAGGTCACTTGATCGTAGTTACAATGTTTTAAAGGTAGGTTAGGGTGAAGCGCACCATTAGATGATTTCGATAAACTGTCGACAGGGACTATTCGGGCGGTAGTGGCATTATCCGACAGTTATATGCAATGCCTTTTATATGTCAAAAACCCTAAATGGACATTAAACCATTGCATCGACTTAAAAGCTCCCTTTGTGAAAAAAATAATGAATAATTATCAAGTGTAGCTGTATCTTCCGTCCGTCCATCCATCCACCCATCCCGGCACCAATCTTAAGCTCCTATCTGTCTACCCGCCTACCCTAAGCACTGCCATCCATCCATCCATCCACCCATACATACATCTGTCCCTGCACCTATCCTAAGCATCTATCAGCCCACCCACCTATTCTAAGCAGTGCGCCATCAATCCATCCATTCATCCATCCATCCGTCCATTCATCCATACATGTGTCCCTGCACCTATCCTAAGCATCTATCAGCCCACGCGCCTATCCTAAGTATTGGTCCATGCATCCATCCATCCATCCATCTTTCCATCCATCCATCCTAAGCACTGCGCCATCCATCCTTCCATCCATCCATACATACCTACTTACATACATGCATACATCTGTCCCTGCACCTATCCTAAGCATCTATCAGCCCACCCACATATCCTAAGTACTGGTCCCTGCATCCATTCATCCTTCCATCCATCCATCCATCCATCAATTCAATCATCCATCCATCCATTCATCCACCCATCCAGCCATCCATCCAGCTAGCCAGCCATCCATCCATCCTTCCAGCCATCCATTCTGCCATCCATCCATCCATCCATCCATTCATCCACCCATCCAGCCATCCATCCAGCTAGCCAGCCATCCATCCATCCTTCCAGCCATCCATCCATCCATTCATTCATCTATCCATCCATCCATACATACATACATGTGTCCCTGGACCTATCTTAAGCATCTATCAGCTCACCCGCCTATTCTAAGCACTGCGCCATCCATCCAGCCAGCCAGCCAGGCATCCATTCATCCATCTAGCCATCCATCCACTCGCCCTTTATTCACCTGTCCGTCCTTCTTTCCATGCACCCTCCGCCACCGATCCTAAATACCCCGTATTATACTCATCCACCCAGCCTCTTAATGGGCCAAAAAGGCTGATGATAACCATGAACAGGCAGATGTTTTTGATAAAGAACAAGAAAGCTTTCAGTTGCTCTTTGTGCACCATAGTTCACCACCCTTCTCTGGTGGTGTTTTAAACAAAGGTTGATCCAGCGAAAGAAATGTAAACCAGCTTTTCAGTGTAAAACGCTAATTCAGAAACATAACCTTTTGTCCATTTGTATATAGGAACACTGCTATAAATAGGCCGTGACTGACAGATACTGAATACCTGCAGTTCTTACATTTGAGAGAGTACACCAAACAGCTAATTTGGTGTGGTTAGAACCTGCCCTTCTATGTTTCCATGTGAAGCACAGTATAGGAATATAAAGGTAATTTCAACGCTACTATCTTCATATTAAAGAGGAGGTATGAGAACTGAGTTGTAGTGACCTGGGTCAGAGGGCACTAGGACCCTGGACCCGAATGAGTGGGAGGGAACAGTGATCGGACACCACTTCCGGTCAGGGAGTGGGGAGGCACTGCTGCATCCACGAGGGCAAGAGGGCAGACATGCAAGTGGGCACTGCCGAGACGAAAAGGAAATAAAGCATACAATTTTCACTTACCTGTCCCTGCGTTTTTATTGGTGAAGACACGACAACTGGTGATGAAGGTGGGATCTGAAGTCATCACCAGAAGCCAAACGGAGCCAGCAGCCCACCCTGGTCCGCCGACCACCAAGAAGCGAAACCGTGGCATCGGGAGCCCACCCCAATCGCGTGAAAACGAAACCAGGAGCCTACCCTGGTCCGTCTGTCCCCAACGAAAGAAAACGCAAAGTCAGGAGCCCACCCCGATCGCAAAGAAAACGGAGCCAGGAGCCCACACTGGTCCTAGAGTGCCTGCAGCGACATCCAGAGCCCACCCGGCCGCATCATCAAAAGTGAGGTGAGGGGAAAGAAGAAGGGCACCCGACTGTGGCAAGAACAGACCGCTGACTGCAAAGAGAGTCCCGAGCCTCCAGCGTGTAGATTTCAAGACGAAATCTCATGAGAGCTCGGCGGCCATCTTGAAGTCAGGCGGGGGAACCAATGAAAGGCTGGAAGAGACCCGGTGGCCATCTTTAAGTCAGGCCATTGTACAGATAGCAAATCTCGCCCATTGAAATCCCGGCGGCCATGTTGGAGTCAGGCGGGAGGACCAATAAGAGGCCAGAGAAGGACAGGCGGCCATTTTGAAGTCAGGCAAAGACCAAAAGATATAGAAAAAGAATCAAAGAAGGAAAATAAAAGGAAATTACAACAAATAAAGGCAAACAAAGGAAGTAAAAGAAAAAATAAAGGAATTTCTAACAAATTTTAAAAGAAAAAAATTAAAAGACAACAAAATGACGGAAGACGCAAGCAACAAAAACAGCGCAAATGTTATCTTCCGCAAACCACTACCGATCAGTTTGTCAGAGCCACAAGTAGGAATTTGGTGGGAAAGGTGGATAAGGCAATTCGAACGAAACATGCGTGCCAACTGCAAGGCGTACACAGAACGTAGACTTATTTCTAAACTTTGTAGGCGATGAGGTTGAGGACCTGCTAATTACTTTTCCCACAGATCAAACAGCAACATACAAGGGAATCATAAATTATCTCATAGACAAATTCGACCTGTAACGAAATGTAGACTTCGAGAGGTACACGTTCAACACCACGTGTCAACTAGCGGAGGAGTCACTGGATGATTTTGCAACTAGACTGCGGAAATTAGTAACGTATTGCGAGTTCGACAAGCTTGACAATGAACAAGCGATACGATTGCGCATCATTGAAGGCTGTCAGTCAGTGGAATTCTGCGCAAGAATACTAAAGGAACCGTCCTCGCTCGAAAAAATACTGACCATGGCCCGAGCGGAGGCCAGAGCAACGACACATGCAAGACAAATGGAACTGGGAAAGGCAAGAAGAGTGGAACAAGCACACCGAGTAATGGGAAATGTCCAGAAGAGAGACAAGACACCACCAACAAGGAAGAAGCAAAAAAGAAGGGGCTATCGATGCGGGCTCGAATTTCCACATACCGGCGCTTGCCCGGCATTGGGCCACAGATGCAGAAAATGCAACAGAAAGAACCACTTCGCAAGCGCCTGCATGAGTGGACAATTCAAGCATGAGCGAGGAAGGCTGGCAAGATCACAGTGATGAGCAGATATGCAAGGCACATGGAGACAGAGGATCGCAGTCCCTCAGCTGAATCGGATGGAGCAGCCACGCCACAGGCTGCACAACGACTGTATCTGATGTCAGATGAACAAGCAGAAGACCGCACTCCAGAACACGTTCATCTAGTAGAAAAACATCAGATAAAGAAAACATCGACAGTGAGCATCGATGTAGGAGGACATAGCACAAGCTTCGTGTTAGATAGTGGAGCTACATGCAACATAATGTGCATGTCAGAATATGAGAGGATGAGAGTGAAACCGCCACTATCACCGTCCACTGTCGATGTATTCACCTGGGGCTCCAGAAAACCAGTAGTGAACATGGGAAAGTTCACAGAGACATTAACTTACAAAGAAAGGTCAACTGAAGAAGAAATACATGTGCTACAAGGGGACATTCCCACACCCTGTCTGCTCAGCAACGTCACGGCGCAGGTGATGGGGCTCCTAGCAATGACATACAACATGTCGGACAGACAGAACATTCTAAGAGAGTATCCGGCCATACTAAAAGGGCTGGGCAAACTAAAAGAAAAACAAATAACGCTGCACATCAATGAAGCGATCAAACCTGTGGCTCAACATCACCGAAGAAAGCCCATACATCTGCAACCACAGGTAGAAAAAGAAACACAAAGCTTGCTGGCACAGGATATCATAGAGCCAGCCAACGGGCCAACACCCTGGGTGTCTCCAATTGTATCGGTGCCTAAAAAGAACACATCAAAGATTTGCATATGCGTGGACATGAAAGTACCAAACACGGCAAGTGAGAGGGAGAGGCACCCCGGACCTCATCTCAATGACATGATCAGTTGTCTCACTGGCGCATGCCGATTTTCAAAACTAGACCTGTGCAAAGGATACCATCAGCTGGAGCTTGACCCGCAATCACGGTACATCACCACCTTCTCCACTCACCTGGGTCTTTTTCGCTACAAACGACTGAGTTTCAGAATATCGTCAGCAGCAGAGATATTTGATCATAAGGCAAGTAATAAGGCCGGTAAAAAACTGTTTGAACTACAGTGATGACATCCTGGTGTTCTGCCGCTCAGATGAAGAACACGACGAGGCCCTACGAGAAGTCTGCAACCGGTTAGAACAAGCAGGCCTAACTCTAAATGAAGACAAGTGCGAACTGGGGAGAAATGAACTGGTATTCTTTGGTCACATCTTCTCAAAAAAAGGCATGAGACCAGACCCCAGCAAAGTGGAGACGTTGGAAAAGGCAAAGCCTCCAACAGAAGTTGAGGAAGTGAGGTCATTCCTTGGCCTAGCAAGTTACTGTGCTCGTTACATAAAGGATTTCGCTACAGTGAGCACCCCTCTACGGGATCTGACAAAGCAGGGTCAGAAATTCATCTGGACACAGGAATGCAACAGGGCATTTGAGGCCATCAGACACGCCGTAATGGCTGTGGATCACTTAGCCTACTTCGACCAATCACTATGCACTGAACTGACCGTAGATGCCAGCCCGGTAGGTTTGGGAGCACTCCTAGCACAACACCTGCCTGGGAGAGATTTGCCCAGAAAAATTGTCGCACATGCGAGCAAAAGCTTGTCTGACTTCAAAAGAGCCTACTCCCAGCCAGAGAAGGAAAGCCTCGCAGTGGTATGGGCATGTGAACACTAGCACATGTTCATCTACGGGAAACCATTCACCATCGTAACAGACCAGCAGGCCCTAGTGACAATATACGGAAATCTGAATGCAAAGATACTGCCACGCATTGAACGATGGGGAATCCGGCTGATGGATTATGATTTCAAGATCGTGCACAAGCCGGGAAAAGAACACAACCCAGCTGACTACATGTCACGACATCCCTTACCACAGACCAGAGAAAACACATCAATGGCAGATGAATACCTCAATTTTGTATTGAGGCAGAACACTCCTACAGCCATTACAATCGCAGAGCTAGAACAAGAGACAGTGAAGGATGCCACGATACAAGCAGTGAAAATGAAGACAAAACAGCAAAGATGGAGACACATAAACAGCAACAGCGCCATAGGAGAAGGAGTCAACATGGAAGAAATGTTGGCATTCAAAAATATACACAAGGAACTATCGGAGACAGAAAACGGAATCCTACTACGAGGGACGAGGATAGTCATGCCAAGTGCACTACGTTGGCAGACTGTAAACCTGGCACACAAGTCCCACAGAGGCATGGTAGCAACAAAGAAAATGCTGCGGGAGAAAGTATGGTTCCCAGGCCTAGAGCGACTGGTGGAAAACACCATCATGAACTGTCACCTGTTCCAAGTGACCGGGCGACCAGCAAAGCCGGAACAGCTACAGATGTCGGAGCTTCCAAGGGCAGTGTGGACAATGGTGGCAGCAGATTTCTATGGTCCACTAGACACGGGAAACTACTTGTTAGTGATCATTGATGAGTGCTCCAGATTTCCCATAGTGCGACATGTCTCGTCAACATCAGCGGCCCTGACGTTGCCAATATTAGATGACATTTTTGCAGCCTGGGGTTCCCCACAAACAGTAAAGATAGACAATGATCCTCCTTTCTCAGGAGAAGAGTTTCGCAAGTTCATGGACTACCTCTGTGGCCGCAAGCCAACGGCATGGTGGAAAGGTTCATGGGGAACATAAAGAAGGCCATCCAAAGAGCAAAGCTAATGCAGATCTCTATGGGACAAGCTCTCTGCTAAGTACTAAGGGACTACCGAAACACCCCCCACAGCTGCACGGGACGATGTCCAGCTGAACTAGTACTAGGAAGAACAAGCAGGACAAGACTGCCCCAACTAGAAGCAAAGGCGCCACCAGAACGCGACAGCATAGCAGCAAGAGACCAGGAGGTGAAAGAAAAGATGAAAGCCTATGCGGATGCCAGGAGACATGCCACTCCATCGCACCTGAAGCAAGGGGACTCAGTGGTGGTGCGCCAGCGGCAGTCGAGAAAATCAGACAGTCCATTCTCAGATGAACCACTGACAATAATAAGCATCAAGGGGCCAATGATAACAGCTGCATCGGGCCCCTAAAAGATCACCAGGAACAGTTCTCACTTCAAGAGACTAATGACATTGGATGAAGATGGAGGAGACACAACAGGACAAGAGGAAGGTCGGCAAGACCTTCAACAGAAGAGAGCAACAGACAGCAACATAAGAGAGACACACAACAGTGAGAGACAAGAATAGGGATCACAGAAGGAAACGGAAAGAGAATGTCCAAAAAGAGTGAGAAGGAGGCCACCAAGACTGATTGAAGAAATGTAACAATGGGGATCTTCTCTCTCTCTCTCTCTCTCTTTATCTATCTCTCTCTTTATTTTTCTCTCTCTTTTTCTCTCTCTCACTCCCTCTTTCTTTTTCTCTCTCTCATTTCTCTCTCTTACTAGCTATCACTTGTCAGTCATTTTCTTTCTACAAAGGGGGAGATGTAGTGACCTGGGTCAGAGGGCACTAGGACCCTGGACCCAAATGAGTGGGAGGGAACAGTTACCGGACACCACTTCCGGTCAGGGAGTGGGGAGGCACTGCTGGATCCACGAGGGCAAGAGGGCAGACGTGCAAGTAGGCACTGCCGAGACGAAAAGGAAATAAAGCATACAATTTTCACTTACCTGTCCCTGCGTGTTTATTGGTGAAGACACGACATGAGTGAGCCAGGCAAAGCGTGTGCTTTCGTAGCACTAAAACAAGACACGGGCTCCTTCTGCCATCAATCCCTAAAGTTGTCTCTGTGGCCCCGCCCCTTTCTCAGGCAATGGCCCCACCCCTTCCCCTGTCGCTCATCTTGCTGCAAGTGAAGCTTGCGTGCTCTTCCCAGGGTGGACTCGCCTTTGAGAGGCAGGAGGGCATCTTGAAGGCGTGCTTGAAGAGACATCAAGACTACAGATGTTGCAAGGGATGGAAACTGCCCCGGGATACAGGAGCAGACTTGGCGCGTGCGCGAGTTAAGGCTCCACAAAAGAGGAAGGATGGAGCTTTACTCACCCAAGAAGTAAAATTTGTAGTAAATTCACCTCAACGAGCACAATTTGCAATTGCTAACAAACCAAAATCCATGAAAGCTTTAGACAACTTAGGGGCATATTCACAAGGAGTTATCGCCGCGTTGGCGGCACCTTTCTGCCGCTAATGGGCCTATCGCTAGGTATCGCCCGCTAACGCCGGATTTCCTATCGCCATCACGCTGATGTTAGCAGCAGTTTTCACCGCCGTTCCCTGATACTATGGCCGTGTAGCGACGGCTTGTTAATACGCCGCTAACATGGCGATAGTTTTCAGGGTTAGGCGGCGATAAAAAAATGCCGCTAACTGCCGTTTGCGATAGGTATCGCCGGTCCTTGTGAATATGCCCCTTAGATGTGGAGTTCAAGGAACATCTAAGGGGCATATTATCAACGAGGCGATAAACAATTATCGCCGCTTAAGCGTCCGTTTTCGGACGAAAAGCGGCGATAATCTTATCGCCTAATCAGCAAGGTCACGCTATCGCGTGAATCCTTGCATTATCGCCCTTTCCCTCAACGCCCATCTTTGCATCTCTAATGAGATGCAAAGTGGGCGTTACTGGCGTACCCGGATGGGCTACGTTGCAAATATCGCCGATGTTCACATCGCGATATTTACAAGGCAGCCCACAGGATTATAGCAGACGTTAAATTTTGGCGAAACGGCCGTTTCGCCAAAATCTAACGTCTGCTGCAATCCTGACTTACCTATGTTAGACATAGGAGGTGGATTCTGATGATACGACCACAGGGTCGTATCAGCAAGGTTATCGCCGTTTGCTGGGAACATCGCTGGAAAACCAGCGATGTTCCCTGCAAACGGCGATACTTCGCTATCTCTGGAATTTTTATCGCCCTGGAGAAACGCGTTGTTAATAACGCGCTACCAGGGCGATAAATTCCAGAGATAGCCTGCGTTACGGAATACGTCGCTAATCACGGCCAGCGATAATTATCGCTGGCCGTTGATAATATGCCCCTAATGCCTTGAAGAGGTATTAATAATAAAAGTGCATATTTGTGGAATTAAGAATACAAATTCTATACTTACCTATGAGTATTATCCGTCTATGTAATGTCGTTGGGGATTTTTTGGCAGGCGACACTAAAATCTTAATTTTCTGGTAGAAAATCATCGACAAAAAAGCATATTTGCCTTAGTTGATAAATGATTTAATCCAGCATCCAGCAACTAATAATGTGAGGCAAAGAACCTGTAATAAATCGCCAGGATTATGTTAGCTGAATGAGCCCAATTACCTATCATTTTCCCTTCTAAATAGCAGGAAACTATTATAGGCTGCAGTTTCCATGTAATTGTTGTTCAGCCAAAGGGGTGGGATCCGAATCAGGGCGCCATATGTTAAAACAAAGGGGGCTTAGGTCTCTTAATCTTTTACTAATGGCTTCAGAGTAGAACCCCATTATCTACTATTAAAATGTTAAGGGACATTAAAAAGTACCTAGCAGAAGAATCTTTTAGGTTTCATAAGGTGTTCCCGTTGAAAAAACTTTATCAAATAATAATCCTTGAATAACAAAAAGGCGTCTACTACGATACACCTGCTATAGACAATACATATCCAGTTCTGCCTCAGGTATAGTACTGTGGGTGTGATTCATCTAGGAGCAATTGCATTTGATTGAGATGATCTTGAGATCGATCATCTACTGGATTGCTGGGTAGCTGATTCTTAACCTTGTATGGACTGTACCTGCGTGTGTGATCTTGTTCGTGATATAAAATATGCTCTATGCATGAAGCTTAGTGCGGCACTCCACTCCCGCATTTTTTTCATACTAGAGATCTGCAGCTACAATCCAATGCTTCAAAAAAAATGACAAAGCACTACATTATAAGGCTTGATTAGCCATCCTGTCTCTCTCTCTCTTTGACCATCTCTTCCACTCCCTTCGCCCAACCCATACAACTATGATCTCCCTCAACTCTTCTTTGAGCTCCTCTCCTTTCTCCCTTTCCCCCCCCCCCCTGACCCCCCGATACTCCAGCAGGCCTCTCTCCCGGGAGACACAGACCTACCCTTTGTTCCCCCCTGCCTTTGCTCCCTCCTCTCCCTCTCTTCCCCCTTCCCAAAATGTCCCTCCCCCTATCTTGTCTGTCCGACCTCCGGCCTCCACCCCCTCCCCACCCTGCATCTGCCGGATTCTCCAACATTTTCGCCTCCCCCCTAATCCCCCTAATCCAACCCACCTCCCCCCCTCTTAATTCACCTTTCTTACAACCTGGTCTACCGATCAACTTTCCTTACCTCCCCCTTCCCTCCCCCTTCACCTCATCCCTTTCCGCTCTTCCCCATCCCCTAAATTCTTCTCTTCCACCTCCCATCTATCTTCAACCCCACCTTCCTCATCCCTTGCTTCCCAACCTTGTCTCCCTCCCCGACAATTCCTTCCTCGTCTCTCCCTCTGACCTTGTAGTCCCTTACTCCTCCCTCAGTTTCCATCTAGCCAATTCCCCCACTCCACCTGTTACCTGTCCCCCTACATTCACCTTTCATAGCCTACAGTACCTGTCCAGCACCATCCTCTCTTTTCTCCCCATACCTCAGGCCTTCCTCGGACCCCCCGCCCTCCCCTCCCGGTTCAGCCTCGTCTCCCCTCTTCTCCCCTTACCTCCGGCCTTCATTTGTCCCCCCTCCTACTCCTCAACTTTCTCCTCATACTTACGATCTCTTCTCTTCCCCTCTGTTCAACACCATTAAAAATATTTCTCTTCCCACCACTGTTTCACCATCCACTCCTATTGTCCACCATCTTTCCTCACCTTCTACCCTTACTCCCCAACTCCCCACCCATTCCCCCACCCCTCCCCTCCCTCCCTCACCCTCTGCACCGCCTCCCTCAACCCGTTCCCCCACCCCTCCCCGTCCTCCCTCACCCTATGCACTCCCTCCTTTATCCATCAAGCCACCCAACACTCCGTGTTCAGCTCTCCTCTCTCTGGAAAATAAACTTGATTCTCTCATCTATTCCATTTCCCAGCTTGTAGCGTCCATCTCACGTTTAAGCGCCAAGATGTCCCCCGTCCCTAACAACCTCCCGAGGAGTTCCTTGCTCCCGCGCCCCAATAAAGCCAACCACAGTCTGTCCTCTGCAGACATCACCAACTTACTGGCCAGCTACAAGACCACCAACGTCACTCCCCCTCCACCTTCCTCTCCTAATAATTCTACGCAGTTTCCTATTCAGACCATCTCCTCTGTCAGACCTTACCAGCCTACCTCTTACCGGGCTCCCTCATTCAAGAATCGTATCCCTATCTCCCTGAACAACCCTAACACCCCCATCACTAAAACATCTGCGTCAGAGCTGCACTGCTGGCTCCACAACTGCAGATCTGCAATCAAACACAAAGTGGAAATCTCTGATACTATCATCCACCAGAATCTTGACATGTTCTTCCTCACTGAGACCTGGTTTAATGACTCCTCTCATACTTTGTTTGATCTTCTGATACCCACTGACTACTCTATCCTCAAAAATGACAGGGCAGACAAAATTGGGGGCGGTGTTGCTATCATCGTCAGGAACTCCCTTCAATTGAAAGCCTTCCCTACCACCCTTTTCCGTACATTTGAATGCCTATCCCTAGAACTTCAAATATACCAGGGCTCACCCTTTAGATTCCATGTGATCTACCACCCGCCCGGTAACTGCTCTTACTTTGTGGAGGAACTGACTGACTTCATCAGTGACCAATTTTCTCAAAGTGACAGACAGATCTTCCTGGGTGACTTTAATCTCCACTGGGGCTCTTTGGAAGACTCGGCTGCCAACAAGCTTGCCACCTTTCTCTCAGTCAATGATCTCTTCCAACATTGTTCGGAAACCACGCATTCCAAGGGCTCAATTCTGGACCTTGTCATATCCAAAGCAGACCTGCTGACTACTGCTCCCCCCATCCATGTAGACTGGTCTGACCACTTCCTCATTCCCTTCCATTTTCACCTATCGCACGTTATAACTCTCGGCCAACCTAAAATAGCTACTACCTGGTTCCGCAACACTAAGATCATTGATCTTGACACTTTTTGTGATTCGCTATGCGGGCACTTCCTAGACTAGACCCTAGCGTGGATGTCAACATTCTCACTTCTCAGTGCCTCTCAGTACTAGCAGTCGAAATCGACAATGTCGCTCCACTCCAAAGCAAAAGGAAAAGACCCACCCCCTCAGCACCTTGGTTCAATAAAGCTCTCTAAGATGAAAGGAAAAACCTTAGATTCCTGGAGAAGCATTGGAGAAAATCTCCTTCCACCTCCAATCTCTCTCTCTTTTACGCTCAGCAAGATCCAAATATCACAACCACATCTTCCTTGAAAAAGCATCACACTTCAGATCCCTCCTTGACTCAGCCAAAAACAGACCCCAAAAACTTTTTGACCTCATCAAAAACCCAAACTGTTCTCCCCTAACCATTAAGTCTGAGGATTCCACAAAGAAAGCAGCAGATTTTGCTATATTCTTTGATGAAAAGGTCAAAGCACTGGTGGATCAGGTCGCCCACCCCTCCCCCATTGAGGAGCGGAAATCCTTAGTTACCTGGCAGAGCTTTGACGTCATCTCGGAAGAGGACCTCCTCAAATGCATCCTCGAAACTAAACCCTCCAACCATTCTTCTGACCCCATCCCTAGCGACATCGCCATCGATTTCTACACCTATACTCTCTCTTACTGGACCAGGCTAGTCAATCTCTTCCTCAGTCAAGGCTCCCTCCCGGTTGCCCTCAAATCAGGACAGGTCACCCCTCTTCTAAAAAAAACCTCCGCCGATGCGAACGACCTCAACAACTTCCACCCTATCACCAACCTCCCTTTTCTTTCGAAAATCACTGAAAAATGTGTTGCGAAACAACTTTCCTCACATATTATGGACAATAACCTCCTCGACGTCTTCCAGTCTGGCTTCATCCAAAATTGCAGCACTGAAACAGCCCTGCTGCAAGTGATTGACGATGCACTGCATATACTCGACTCTGGGGAATCATGTCTTCTGATTCTTCTAGACCTCTCTGCAGCCTTTGACATTGTTAATCATAGCACCCTCCTCAACACTCTTCAACAGAGAATGGGATTGGATGGCACAGTGCTCAAATGGTTTGCCTCTTTCCTCTCGGACAGATCCCAAATGATCAAGATAGCAAACAGTCTTTCATCTCCATTGGCCGTAGGTCAAGGCGTCCCTCAAGGTTCTATCCTGGCACCCACTCTGTTTAATCTCTACCTGGAACCTTTAGGGAACCTTCTAAGCAAATCTGGGATCCATTACCATCTTTATGCGGACGACACTCAAATCTACCTTAAGGTGTCTTCCGCACACGATCTCTCCCTACTCAACTCTACTCTCAACTCTATTCACAACTGGATGTTAGCTCACCAACACATTCTGAATCCCGCCAAAACTGAATTCCTCCTCCTCTCTACCTCTCTCTCACCTCCTCCTGTTCAATCTTGGATGGATCAGCTGAACCTACTCAACAACAAACCAATCATTGTTGACAGCGCTAAATCCCTAGGTGTCATTCTTGACAAAAGACTCAACCTAATCTCCCACATCAACTCTATTGCTAAGAACGCACGTTACCAGTTGCGCCTGCTATGGGGGATCCGTCGGTTCTTCCCGGAGAAAGACTTAAAAACCTTGGTACAATCTCTGGTTCTCTCAAGACTGGATTATTGCAATTCTCTTCTGACGGGCCTACCCAAATCCCACCTCTCCCCCCTCAAATTCATCCTCCATTCAGCAGCTCGCTTCATTTCAGGGTCTAAACGAAGCGACCACGTCACTCCTATCCTGTCCTCTCTTCGATGGCTTCCGATCGAGGCAAGATCTATTTACAAAACTGCCTGCATCACACACAAAGCCTTACACACGTCCTCCCCTCGTTACCTGGCGAATAAATTGAAATTGTCCGGTGGCTCTCGCCCTTCTCGCAATGCGGAAAAGCTTCTGCTTGAGCCCCCCGCCTTCAAAAGGGAAAGATCGATGGCGCAATCCTTCTCAGGCAATGCGGTGAGAATCTGGAACTCGCTTCCCCCATTGCTCCGTGCCACCGCCTCTACCCGGATCTTCAAAGCTGACCTCAAATCTCTTCTCTTCCAAAGACACTTTCAGAACTAATACTTTCATTCTCAGGCCCCTCTAGGAAGTTCGCTCTTCATTGTAAATTTGTACTTTTTCCTGTACATTCCTCACCCTGGCGTGCTGTGTTGGATTTTATGTGTGTGTTCCCTTCATTTTAAGTCCCCTGTTTAATTCACGCCCTCTCTACTCCCTCAAGGAAGTTCTTCCACTATAGGAAATTCTGTACTCCATGCCTGTAGAAGTGCCTTCCCAGTGTGTTCTGAGTGACTGCCACTTATTGCAGTATTATACCTCTATTTGTATTTTGTATCTCATGTATCATGCACACCTGTCACTTGTTCCTCCTGTACCTCTTTTTGTATCTGGTTTGTTTTTGTTATTTGCACAATTGTCACTTTTTCCTCATGTAATGTAACGCTTGCTTTTGGATTATGCTCACTTGTAACCTTCTCCTCATGTAATGTTACTGTTCCTATTGTGAAGCGCTCTGACACCTTCGGGTAAAGTCCGCGCTATATAAAAACGCATAAATAAATAAATACGTCAAAGTGGCTTTGAATTGTGTGCTATTAAATAGTTCTTTCTGAAACCCTTCTACGGCAGGACAATAATATAATTATTATTCTCTGAAGCATTGAAGTCATCCAATAATAGATTTGTGTGCAACATTGCTGATGGACTAAGCACACCAAAATGTTGTAAGCAGAACGTTTAAACGGAGTACCTTTTTTTAGGTCCTGGCAATAGGCAGCTTTAGCTTTTTGTTATTAGCCCTATTGTCTGTGATACATAAAATATACTTGGAGTACGCATTGGGTCAGCCCTTACTCATTACTAGAGGACGTTTTTGTCTATCCTAGTTGTGTTCTCTTGATTCGATGGCCTTCACCTCTGTTTATGTGTTTGTATCACACAGAAACATGTCGGTCTCACAGTGGACTGATTAGTTAACTTGTATCTTACCACTGCTGACATTGATTGCAGTCAGGAAACAGTTTTTTCCTTTCACTTGAAGCACACCCATGGTTGTGCATGCACTTTCATGTTATCTCCATCTGTGTTATTACCCTCAGCACCTTCGCCTGCCTTCTTTCTCACCTCGATCTTTGTTTAATATACCCTTCAGCCTCAATGCTCCATTATTCTCCTGATCTCTCACCACTCACAACTGGTACCCCTTCTACCACCCTCTCCCACTTCATTTTTTAATTTGTTTTCTTTATAGTTTTTGGTGCCCATTGATATATAGGGAGGCATCCACTTAACACAATTTGATAATTTCAAGATGTCTGCACGTAAGTGCGCAGGCACATGAAGTGCTGCTGCACCTAGGAATGGGTTTGTATTAGTGCCTATCCTCAGTAGTCATCTTTGAACAGGATATATAAAAATATTAGAAATGCATTAGAAGACGACAACAGTAGATGTGAATCCATGGTAGCCATCTTTCAATGTATTTATAATATTTTAATAAATCCCATTCCAAGATGGCTACCAGGGGTAACTGTATGTTTACAACCATGGCAGTGAAGGAAGTTTTTCCTGTTGGAATTAGATATTGAGCTGGCTCAATATGGGAATTAAATGGTGTTTGTCTAGTTGCAACAATGCCTGCAGTCTTTTGAGCATCTGAAATGCAGAGCACCATTAACTTGTCCTTGCAGGTAGCAGAATAATGTGATGTTGGTTGAGGATATGTTGATGGGGTGAGGCTCTTTAGTACTGATGTCTCTAACTTGAGCCCCAAAGAGACTCCTATATTTCCCCTAGAAACCCAGAACGCAGACTAAGGCCCAGATTTTGAAAGCTGACAGGCAACCCAGCACCCAAAGTTGCTGCTCTGTGTTGCCTGACAGGGAGGGAGCAGGAGAGCACCATATTCACATAGAAATGGCTCTTTTCTCCCCTCTCCCTAGCGCCGGCGCTGATTTCAGCTGCAGAGTGCCACGCACAACACCTTAGCACCATAGCGCTATGTTGTGTGCATGAGTCTAGCAATGGATAAGAGGTTATGTACAGGAAGTGTATCCTTCCTGTATAAAAGTATAAAATACTATGCTTAGACGCGTGAAAAAAATAAATATATATATATACATATATATAAATATATATATATATATATGCATATATATAAAAGTTTCCGACAGAAACCAGATCCTCTCCAATCGGGGTCGGTGCGAGTTCCGGGTGTCGGATCCCGGCTGTAGATCCAAGAAGATTCCCGTTTGAGTACTTCCTCAATAGGAAAAAGAGAATCGCACTCCAGGGTCAATGTAATGATAAGTACTTATCATTACATTGACCCTGAGTGCAATTCCTTTTCCTATTGAGGAAGTGCTCAAACGGGAATCTTCTTGGATATGCATATATATATATATATATATATATATATATTTATATGACCGCTCCGTTGCACCTAGCCAGCGCACTCACGAACGGGTGTTTTGATCGCGGAGGTGCATCCGCGAAAATTATCAGCGCTCACTTTTCTTGCTCGTCTGTGTCCAAGAAAAAAGCACTCACGGGGATTTCTCTCCATCCATTTTATTTTGGAGCAAACATGACGCGTTTCGGCATCCGCCTTACTCTAATGTTTGAATAGCGTGCCAAAAGGACGGTGTATTTTTTAGAAAATCAACTCGTCACATGATGTATTACGACATAGACAGTAACAACTGACGACCAGAGACAACAGATTGTCTTGTAAACATACACGCCATATTGGTACAGATACCTTTGACATACAACAGGCCTCCATTATAGATTGCGTTACCTGTCTGTTAGACCTGGCATCCTTGGCGTGGGTCTCCCTTCCATTTTTTCGTAATGCCTCCACTGTTGCCGATATGTTTTTGCTGGACTAGATGCTCATGGGCACTTTGCCGCTGCTAATAAGTGCCAAACTGCAAGTGCTCCCTATCGTGAATAGACGTATGTATTAGTGACTCCATGACTGGATGATTGGTTTACTTGTCAGTCCCTAGTACCGTGCACTGAGTGTGCCCAGGGCTTGTAAATCCAATGCTGCTGGTGGGCTTGCAGCACGGGCTGTGCCACCCACAGAAGCAGCTTGTAAAGTGTGTCTCAGGCCTGCCATTGCAGAGCCTGTGTGCAGCCTAGGGCTGCCATGTCGACTTGGTGAGTGCACCCACTTACCAGTCCCTAAACCTTCCCTTTACTGCATGTTGGTCACCCCTAAAGTAGGCCCTAGGGCAGGGTGCATTGTAAGTATAAGGTAGGACATGCCCTGGTGTGTGTGGCATGTCCTAATAGTGAATTACAGCCATTTTCGTTTTTCACTATTGCAAGGCTACCTGCTCCCCATAGGCCAGAATGGGCAGACTGACTATTACACCTTATAGTCAGAACTGACCCAGGGAACATGGTAGAAAAACGAATTTAGTATGCCTGAACTCAGGATGATAAAATACATATTTTAGTGAAGTTGGTTTTAACATTCTGTGTTCGAAAATACCACTTTTAGAAAGTGGGTATTTTCTTGCCTAACTATCCAAGCCTGCCTCTGCTAGGTTGTGTATTCCTTGTCTGGAGATTGAGTGACAGGGGCTGGGGGTGGCTACAGGAGACAGGGTGAGTCAGCACAGGGCTGAATAGAAAGATCTGCATCCAGAGTGGAGGGAGGAGTTGCACCTGGGTCTGAATAGGGCTGTGCCTGCCTTCCACAATGCTGGCTCCACCTCCTGCCGGGCGGCTGAGCACTCTTCCCCACATTCTGAAAGGAAAGAAGGAGTCAGAAAAAGAAAGTGCTCCAGGACTGACCAGAACTGGTTTTGGGCTAGGCAGAGGCCTCTCTGCCTTCAGAGAACAAAGAGAAACTGTGTATAAAAAGGGGACCCAGACCCCTAGGAAATTAGATCACTTTTGGGAACAAGAAGAAACCTTTGCTGAGGAGCGGAACCAAGAAGAAACTGAGGAGAGACTATCCCTAAGCCTGAAGTGCTGCTTGGGGATTGGCCTGCAGTGGTTTGCCTGACTGCCAAAGAAAGGAGAAAGGAACTTTTGCTTCGCTGTGACTTTCATCAACTTGTGAAGGATCTCCAAGGGCTTGGAAGAGAGCTTGCCCCCTGACCGAAGTCCCAGGACCATTGGACTTCACCCCTTTGTGAATTGCTGCTGGAAACTCTGTTTCAGTGGCTACAGAGGTAGGGAGCTGTGACCGACTCTCACGACCGACCCAGTGTCCTGTAAGCACCGCATCGAAGCACCGTCTCGCCCTGCAACGCATGGCCCTGGTCTCACCGACTCCGTCAACGAGCCGCTGCCTGCACCGCATCGAGGGACAACGCGTCCTGCAACGCTTCGCTACGCCAAATCGAACTGGTCCGACCGACACGGTCACTGCTGCTGAGTTCGAGTCCTGTGACCGCACCGGAGTTGGGCACCGCTCGCACGCTTTGCGACGCACTGCCCGACTCGCACCGCTGTCCGGACTGATCGATGCCAGCTCCTGAATCCGGCTCCGTTGCCGCACCGCAACCTGCCAGCACCGCATCGAAGCACCGTCTCGCCCTGCAACGCACGGCCCTGGTCTCACCGACTCCGTCTCGACGACGTCAACAAGCCGCTGCCTGCACCGCATCGAGGGACAACGCGTCCTGCAACGCTTCCATTTTTGCATCGCGACCGCGACGAACAGCCATCCGGCTCGCACGCCCGTGCCTGCCGCTTCAAGTAAAGGTACTGTGACCGAGTCTGTCTACGCTGTGTTGGCCCGTCTCGACGCAGTCAGCTGGATTTGTTAGACTCTGTTTGTTCTCGACATCGCCGTAGCCGGAGGAGGCTACCGACTCGCACAGAACCTTGAATTAAGCCTTTTTGATCAGAACTAAGCACTCTTGACAGTATTGTGGATTATTTTTGTCGTTTATGGTCTTGTGCTAAATCTACATAAAGTATACCTATTTTTATAAATATATAACCTGTGTGGTGTCCATTTGTAGTGTTGTCACTTGATTACTGTATGTGTTCAGAAATGCTTTACACACTGCCTCTGAACTAAGCCTGTCTGCTCGTGCCAAGCTACCAAGAGGGTGAGCAGGGGTTATTTCAGGAGTGTACCTACTTTCCCTGACTAGACTCAAGGGTCCCTATTTGGACAAAGGTACCTACCTCTGCCAACTAGAGACCCCCAAATCTAACACTGTCCCAAACTTTGTTATACTTTAGCGCCGAATCCGCATGTCGATTACATCATTAATCCACAAAATCCACAACACCAGAGTTTTTTTATACCAAAATGACAGCATTTGCATTATTCTTGGTGAACAGTCACGCTCTCGTTATCACGGCATGTATTGGCCTGAGCTCGTATTACAATTGCAACTAGCAAACTAGCAAAATGTCTGCTGTGCATACTTATACATTTTATAAAAAATACACCGTCCTTTTGGCGCGCTATTCAAACATTAGAGTAAGGCGAATGGCGAAACGCGTCATGTTTGCTCCAAAATAAAATGGATGGAGAGAAATCCCCGTGAGTGCTTTTTTCTTGGACACAGACGAGCAAGAAAAATGAGCGCTGATATATTATATATATATATATATATATATATATATATATATATATATATATATCTACTGGCGGTCGCTAGTAGATAGTTATAGTTAGGACCTATTTTCCATAGGAAATTCACAACATTCTATTTCCAATAACTTTGGCGACGGTTGACGAATCTTCGCGAAATTTTCAAAACTCGTGGGGCGCTCCGGTCCGCTCCTATCCTGAAAGTTTCGGGGTGATTCGGCAAGAGGGGGCCGAGAAAAAAGGGGGGGCCCAAAACATGTTTTCCCCATGCAATTTTCCATAGGAAACTTTAGACACGGCTACAGCCCGAACTGCTCAACGGAATTACACCAAATTTGTCAAAGAGGTAGTTCTTGGTTCAGAAAGAGCCCTTTTTGTTAAATGGTGTAAATCCGTTCAGTAGTTGCTGAGAAAATCAAAAGTAAAAACACATATATATCTATGGCCGCGGAGGATCCGCGCACCCTCCCGATCACGAGCTGTATGCTAATTGGCTGTCAACACTCCAAACCAGGAAGTGTTGGCAGCCATCTTGTGCCTCGAGGCACAAGAAAAGAGAAAAACAGTCGCCAAAAAAAAGGAAAGGGGGCAGGGTAGAAACACCCTGACCCCCTAGGCCTGCTCAGTGGGTCCCACAAGGACCCCCAGGGACCAAAAAAGCATTTTTTTTTTTTTAAATTGGCAAAATGCGCGCCGGATCCGGCCGCTAAACAAAAAAAAACGAAGCGCGGGCTCCCGCGCTTCGTTACTAATTAGCCCCCGGGTAAGCCAAGTCCCGGGGGCAGTGAAAAAGAAAGTGTGGGGGGGCCCCAATCCCCCCACACTGCCCCGGGGACCGCCACCTCCCCGGGGCTTGAAAAATGAGTTGCGGGGGGGCACGCAGCCCCCCCACAGCCCCGGGGCCCGCCACCCCCCGGGGCTTGTTTTTTTAAAGTTTGGGGGGCCTCTAACGCCCCCCCAAGCCCCGGGGACCACCACCCCGGGGCTTTCATTATTTATAATAGTGAGGGGGCACACTGCCCCCCCGCAGCCCTGGGGACCGCCACCCCCCGGGGCTTCAAATTTTTTTTAAAATTACATTTGTGGGGGGGCTCGAGCCCCCCCACACGCCCCGGGGACCGCCACCTCCCCGGGGCACTTAAAATGTAAATTTGGGGGTCCGTTACGGACCCCCGAGCCCCGGGGACCACCACCTCCCCGGGGCTGTGCAGATGTTGGGAGGGGGGCCAAGCGGCCCTCCTCCTGGAGCCCTTGATGGCCCTGGGGACCGCCACCCCCAGGGCAGGCTCCTGCAGTGTCCCGGGTGCCCACCCCGGGACACTGCTGTTTGCAATGACAGGGCGGGAGCCTCGCGGCTCCCGCCCTGTCATTGCAAACTGCTTGCTTCATTGAAGCGAGAGCAGGAAACCTGCTCTCGCTTCAATGAAGCAAAGCAGATTGCTTTTCCACACGGGGAGCTGCATGTGAGCAGCTCCCCATGTGGAAACGCAATGCCGGCTCCCACAGGACGCGGGGAGCCGGCGGGACCGTGGGGGGATTGGGGACCCCCCACGGTCCCCTACGAGAGGCCAGGCCCCGGGGGATGGGGTCCCCGGGGCCATAAATGGCCTGAGGAGGGGGGCACGCAGCCCCCCTCCAATTATTATTTTTTTTTTTTAAACAATGGCCATGCCCCGGGGGATGGGGTCCCCGGGGCCAAAATTGGCCTCAGGAGGGGGGCCGCATGGCCCCCCTTCAGTTTTTTTTAAAAAGGGGCCCACCAGGTACCTCCAGTAAGCGCCACAAAGCTGCATTGCAGAGTGGTGTAAAAAGGGGCGTGGCCTCTGAACACCTCTGAACACCTCTGAACACCTCTCTGCAAGGCAGCTCCCGGGCGCATACTGGAGTTACCTGGTGGGCTAGTTGGCCCCCAGGGACCCTCAGGATTGAAGAGGAATTAATTCCCCAACTTAAAACGCGCCACAGGGCGTGTTTGCACACATGTCACCTCAGGCCCCGCCCCCTCCTTCACCACTGTGCAAACGCGCCCCCTGGCGAGTTGTAAATTGGGGAATTAATTGCCCTTGAATACTGAGGGTCCCTGGGGGCCAACTAGCCCACCAGGTACCTCCAGTATGCACCAGGGAGCTGTGTTGCAGAGAGGTGTTCAGAGGCCACGCCCCTTTGTACACCTTTCTGCAACGCAGCTCCGTGGTGCTTACTGGAGGTACCTCATGGGATAGTTGGACTCCAGGGACTCTCAGGATTCAAGGGGACTTTATCCCCCAACTCAAAACGCGCCACGGGGTGCGTTTGCACAGTGGTGAAGAGAGGGGGCAGGGCCTGAGGTGACATGTGTGCAAACACACCCTGTGGCACGTTTTAAGTTGGGGAATTAATTCCTCTTCAATCCGGAGGGTCCCTGGGGGCCAACTAGCCCACCACTTACCTCCAGTAAGCGCCACTGCGCTGCGTTGTAGAGAGGTGGCCCAGGCCATGCCCCTTTTTACACCACTCTGCAACGCAGCTCTGTGGCGCTTACTGGAGGTAAGTGGTGGACTAGTTGGCCCCCGGGGACCCTCAGGACTCAAGGGGACTTAATCCCCCAATTTACAACTCACCAGGGGGTGCGTTTGCGCAGTGGTGCAGGGAGGGGGTGTGGCCTGATGTCACAAGTGTGGAAACGCGCCCTGTGGCGCGTTTTAAGTTGGGGAATTAAGTCCCCTTGAATCCTGAGGGTCCCTGGGGTCCAACTACCCTACCAGGTATGTCCAGTAAGTGCCACAGAGTTGCATTGCAGAGAGGTGTAAAATGGGGCATGGCCTCGGACCACCTCTCTGCAACGCAGCTCTGTGGTGCTTACTGGAGGTACATGGTGGGCTAGTTGGACCCAGGGACTTTCAGGATTCAAGGGGACTTAATCACCCAACTTAAAACGTGCCACTGGGTGCCTTTGCACAGTGGTGAAGAGAGGGGGCGGGCCTGAGGTGACATGTGTGCAAACACGCCCTGTGGCGCTTTTTAAGTTGGGTAATAAGTCCCCTTTAATCCTGAGGGCCCCTGGGGGCCAACTAGGCCACTAGGTACCTCCAGGAAGCGCCACAGGCCTGCGTTGCAGAGAGGTGGTCCAGGCCACGCCCCTTTTTACAACTCTGTGCAACGCAGCTCTGTGGCGCTTACTGGAGGTACTTAGTGGGCTACTTGGACCCCTGGGACCCTCAGGATTCAAGGGGACTTAATTTGCCAACTTAAAACGGCCACAGGGCATGTTTACACAGTGGTGAAGGGAGGGGACGGGGCCTGAGGTGACGTGTGCAAACACGCCCTGTGGCTCATTTTAAGTTAGGAAATTAATTCCCCTTCATTCATGAGGGCCCCTGGCGGCCAACTAGCCCATCAGGTGCTTCCAGTAAGCGCCACTGCGCTGTGTTGCAGAGAGGTGGTCCAGGCCATGCCCCTTTTTACACCTCTCTGCAACGCAACTCTGTGGCGCTTACTGGAGGTACCTGGTGGGCTAGTTGGACCCCCGGGACCCTTAGGATTCAAGGGGACTTTATCCCCCAATTTAAAACGGACAGAGGTCGTGTTTGCACACATGTAACCTCAGGCCACCCCCTCCCTACACCAGGGTGCAAACGCTCCCCATGGCGCATTTTAAGAGGTAGTTTTAATCCCCCTGCCCTATTATGTACTAGGGAGTTACAGAGGAGGTCATGCTAATCACAGGGGTACCCCACCGCATAGTGTTCCCTAGTGTATGTAGGTGTTTTAACTGTATTCTAAGTGTCTTTTACCATAGCACTGGCTCTAGGCCTGGTTAGTCAGAGTCAGTTACCACCAGTACCCGTCTGGAAAAGGTGTGGGCACAGGATGATTTTGCAACAAGGCCTCTTTCTGGTCCTCTGTTGGTTCTTTCTGCACATGTCTTGCTTCTTCCTGCATTTTTCTTCGTCTTTGTGGACTTCTGTTTCTTTCTACATTTCTTTTGCTTCTTTCTGTGCGTTTTTTCTTCTTTCTTCACATGTCCTACTTCTGTAGGCATAGTTACAAACTAGCATTTGAAAAACCTTTGAAATTCACTGAAAAAACCATAGGTTTCAGGCACGTTATAGTTAGAAATTAGCATTTACAAAACCTTTGAAATTCACTGAAAAAACCATAGGTTTCAGGCACGTTATAGTTAGAAATTAGCATTTAAAAAACCTTAGAAATTCACTGAAAAAACCATAGATTTTAGGGAAAGTTATAGTTAGTTGGACATTGCACTCGTACAAAACCCGTGAAATTCCCCGTTATAGTTAGTTCAGCTAACTATAACTCGCGCCCCGCAATGCACTGCTGATGACGTCACATATTACATCACTCATGACATGGTCAGTGACATCACTGATGACATCACTGATGACATCTCAAATGACATCACTGATGACATCACTGATGACATCATCCATGTGATAATTTCATGCATCTTCTCACACCCTAACATAACTTTAGATACACCCACTTTAAATTACAGACTGCCATTCTCAAAACCATAGACACTCCAACACCAATAACTACATACCCCCTCACTGATTCTTAGGTCTACACACACATCCACTCACTCACCCGTACAGTCACTCATACTTATGGTCACTCAGTACAGGACTATCATATGCACTCATACACCTATATCGACACTCACACACCGCCACTCATCCATAGAGGTACTCACACACCTAGTCAGTCATAGAAATAATTATTCAAACTACCCTTTACTCACCTATACAGTTATACACACACCAGCTCACTTAGTCATACAAATACTAGCACATTATTACGTTCTTATACAATCACTGATACAAGCAAACACTCTTCCATGCAGCCACTCTCACAATCACACACTGTCACTTATAGACATTTATATTCTCTAACACACATATATACTGTCTTTTATATATGTAGTTACTTACAGATGTACAAATAAGATATACATTCACTCACTAACACACCCATACACACACTCACCCACCCATACAGTCCATCACAGATGCACACTTCAAACTATGCACACAGTGAATCACCCACTCACACATCTATGCACAGAGTCACACACACCCCACCCACACAAACACTCAGGCACCCATACAGATACTCAGACAACCAATCAATAACTCATATAGACACTTATGTAGTTATTCACAAACCCATGCAGTCACTTACACACCAACAGACAGACGGATACAGAGATTCACACAGTTTAGTCACTAGCCCATGCATTCACTAACATATGCATCCATTCAGACACTTATACACCCACTCATTCTTCAATACGCCTTTACCTATATATATTAAACATATTTAAACTTTACAGAAACACACAGTCACTGGATGATGTCATCAGTGATGTCATTTGAGATGTCATCAGTGATGTCATCAGTGATGTCACTGACCATGTCATGAGTGATGTAATATGTGACGTCATCAGCAGTGCATTGCGGGGCGCGAGTTATAGTTAGCTGAACTAACTATAACGGGGGAATTGCACGGGTTTTGTACGAGTGCAATGTCCAACTAACTATAACTTTCCCTAAAACCTATGGTTTTTTCAGTGAATTTCTAAGGTTTTTTAAATGCTAATTTCTAACTATAACGTGCCTGAAACCTATGGTTTTTTCAGTGAATATATATATATATACAGACCACCTCCCATAGCCACCAGCAAAAATGAAGTCTTGCTGAGGTTTACTTCATATCACATTTATGATTCAGAATGCCGAATAGGGTAATTCAGTGCTTTTTGTGACTATCGGAGGTGGTCCGCATAATATGGTTCCTCAACCCTGACGCGCGCACCAGTGCTGGACCTGAGTCCCAGCCTCTTGATAACTTTTTGGGATGGCAATATATTTATCCTTATCGCTAAGAAGATGTATGCATTAGAGAATCTTGAATTTATGGTGCTGATAATGTACTGCTGCGAGTCTGCCCTGAAATTAAGTACAATAATACTAAAATAAATACGATCCATTGCAAGAACAATATTGGCACAATTAAAAAAGATCTCCATGAGTAAAAAGCAACTCAGCCATTTCTAACTCCCTCATCGAATTTATTAAGATTATTATCTTATGATTCTGTCCTTTCACCAGATCATCACATTAAATTCGCTGCGTAATGATGGCATTCCAATGCGTACTGCCTTTCATTCATTTATATTGACTGTCTGACCTTGCTCGCTTCCCATTACATGAAACTCAAAATAAAACATTATCAGAAATCCTGTGAATCCTCGATTAAATTGTGAGTTGATTTGTTTATGTGGGAATCCTGCATATTAAGCGAATAACATCGCATTAGAAAGGGGGAGCGAGCAGAGCCGGAACGAGGTATCTCAATCTGCAGTGAGAGCTGTAAGTGATCTTTCTTTGATGCCTATTAAATGTTCCAGCAGATGAAACCCTATTTTCTGTGCGGAAATGAGTTTGCCACAAGCCGATTGGGTGTTGTCATGTGCGCTCGACTTTACCACTGTCATTCCTCTTCTCTGAACTGCAATACATTACTCACCCTCCATCTTTCATTCCTTGCTGCCCAAAATGCAAATTCCCTTTCTGTTGTTTATATTAGGTTTTCAAATATATGGAAATTCAGATATCTTGAGGAAAATGTCAGGGCCAGAAATATTCACTATCAGTCTTTCGGTAGCCTGGTTTTTTTCTTTATCCCTTTCAGCATGCAGTGGAAGTCTTAGGAGTAACCTGCAGATATAGACCCAGCCGCATCTGGTCCCTTGCCATGTTATCAGTCCTTCACCGTAAACAGCAGTTTGGCTGCTAGCAATGGATAAATTAACTTTTTAATAACCCTTTTCACCTCTACACAGGAAAGGATTATGCTGCATGATCATCATAACCAATCGGCTCACATTTTTCCAGAAAGCTCCTAAAACGTTACGTGTGTTTATGCACGAATGAGCCTACGTGTGTGCGTGCATGTGTCTGTGTGAACATGCACGTGAGTGTGCGAGTGTGTATCTGTGTATCCCTGTATGTGCTTCCATGTGCATGAAGGCGTGAGTATGCATATGGTAATTGTCCATATGTGCGCTTGTGCGTGTGCCCATCAGTATCTCTGTGTCTCTGTCCCTTTAAGTAAGTCTATCTGCTTCTAAGTTAGAGGCATCCTGACGCAAGAATGCATCGTGTGATGTTTCATGTGTGCCTGCAGGTGCCAACCACGAGTAGGTAGACAGGAAAGGTCTGCCCACCCCCAGGTTGGAGAACATCGCAGTTGAGAAACATTTGGGGCTGTATTACAAAAACAATTATGGCTAGGACTATTTCATGTCCTCATGTCCTCAGTGGCAAGTTGAGGCAGTGCTTGTGGCAAATAATGTTTACCATCGTATTATTAAAATAGAGTTCTGAGGTGGTAATGTGCGGCAAGAAAGTTTGTGCATATTTGTTGTTTGGTATTTTGTTGCGGCGATGTGTTTTTCTGTTGTTGGTTTATACTGCAGTGTTTTTGTGCTGTCTTATTGTAATGTGATTTTGCTCCACTGTACTTCCACTGTACTTCAGAAGTGTTCAATTCTGTTTTGACTGTTTTGTTGTAATATATCCTGTTATCTTTTAACAGTGTTGTTATACTGCTTTGTGTATGTTCTTGTATTATATTCTGATATTTATATTGAGTATGTCAACAAGTGCTGCTGTATTTCCAGCCTAAGAACTGTGCCGTAGGACTCAAGCTACACCGTGCTGATGAGCCTCTAGTATGGCAAAACCAGCCTGGGGTTGCTTGTGTTCCCATTTTGAAGGGGGCTTGCCTGGCAGTTCAGAACGGACTGTTCCCATGTGGAGCAGGGTAGGCACTGATTTGCATAAGGCGGCCTTTGTCTAGAGAGGGATGGTGGGTGAAAAAATTGCTGCCATGCGCCGACGCAGGCACCCTTGCACCTCTGTGGGGAGATTGTTTTTGTTCAGGAAGTGTTCCCTTCCTGCACAAAAACATTCTAAAATGCCGTTTTTCAACTTATATGTGTGCTGCATTAGCACACATAGAAGTTGAAAAACAGCATTCTTTCAATGATTGTTTATGTGCAGGAAGGGAACCCTTCCTGAACAAAAACAATCATTAGAGGTGATTTCCTCATTCAATGTGTGCTGCAGAATCAGCCCGCATAGAAAGAGGAAACAAAAACGAGGAGAAATGAATACATTTCTCCTCGTTGCGCCTCCATAGGCCTCCCCTGGGGAGCCGTAGCATTCACACACATTTCCAGATTTACGATTCCTCGTAAATCTGGAAATGTGTCTCGTTCCATGGGTGTTGCGTGGGAACACCCACAGCAACACCCATGGAACGACCCTTTCACGCAAAGTGCTGCGTGTTAAGGGGCCATATTTACAAGGACAGGAAAAGCCACGCAGGGTGGCTTTTCCTGTCCTTGTAAATATGGGGCAGTGTACTGAGCTGCCAGTGCGTCACAAAAAGTGACGTACAGGCAGCGCAAGGGGCTTGTAAATCTGCCCCTTGGTTTGGAATGTGGCCCAAGCAAGTGTCATTGACTGAGTTTATTTCAAGCATTCCATCCATCACTTTGTTCATGTTACATTCCCAGCATAAAGCAGCACTTTACTGTAAAGTTCCCATGGCAAGTAACCATTTACAACTACCTGAGTCTTAATTTATCATCTACAGTGGTTGGTTTATGTCAGGAAACATGATATGTTTTTAGGTAGATGGTAATTTGCCATATTCTCGTTTTAGCATTAGAAGTAACACATTCACCCTTCCTAATGTCAAGATAACTCCCAAATGTGTTTTTTTATTAGTCTGACAGCATTTTTAATGAAAAAGTTGCTATCTCATTTTAGTGTGAGATGGGAATGTTGTATGCTAAGGATAAACTTGTGAGCGTATTTTCCTAAGTATAATCTCCAAAACAGTTGCATGATTTTTATTGAAAGCTAGTGTAGAAAGTGTGTGTCTGTGTATGTATTTTGTAGGGTTTGATAGCTGCCAATTGGAAGCTGGTACCTGCAACTGAGCAGATTTTACCAATGTGCTTCTGGGGGTTTCTACCCTGTAGGCTGAATCTTCCTATAAGTAACTGCAGTGCCAACTGATGATACCAGTTTACATCCAGTTTGATTGCACCTTGTGCCTTTTTGCAATTGGTAAGAACAAGGCCAACAAGCATTAGTAAATCCAATAGGCCTGGGCTTAACAAGCTGGTGCAATCATTATTTATTGATTTATATTGCAAGCATATTGCACAAAAGGAAAATGAGAAAGAAAAAGAAAAAGCACGCCACTGCTTAAATGAGGTGATCATATGCTTACTATTTATATATATTTCTCAGCCCCTGCTTCACAAATCACCCCAAAATGTTATGTGCGCAACAAGATTCAGTGGGCACTTTCTTTGGAAAATGTTGTGAAGATTATTCTAATAGCGCCAGAGATATAGGCAAGTCAAAAAACGCTTTTCATTTGGAAACATGGTCCTAACTATAGCTACCAGTAGTTACTATATATATTACTGGTAGTTAAAAGTTAGTGATATCTGTGGTTGCGATCATTTTGTGAACAATAACAAGCTTGTGCAGGGAAATGCAGAACTCTGATTGGCTGTCAACACTTCCACTAGGAAGTGTTGGCAGCCATCTTGGGACTCGGCTGTCTGCCAAGTCCCACCTAAAAAGTTTTTAAAAGAATGTGAAGGGCACAGGGTAGGAATACCCTGACCCCCAATCCTTGGTCTTGGGGTCCCCCTAGGACTCATAATGGCCCAAAAAGCATGTTTACAGAAAAACAATTACAGCTAAATCGTGATATTCGCAAATTTGCGGCAAAAAAGCAAGCCTGGTTTTAAATAACCCTAGGGTGGGCCAGGTGCTGGGAGCATATCATAAAAATAGGAGGGGGCGCGACAGGTCCCCTTCCTAGGGCTTATGAAAGCCCAAGGGACTGCCACCTCCTTGGGGCACTTCTTATTATGTATGCGGGCGGGCCTGAATGGCCCACCCGTGCCCCGGGGCTGCCACTTCCCTGGGAAAAGTGAACAAAAGAATGTGGGGGGCCTACAAGGCACCCCACAACCCCGGGGACTGCCACCTCTGCAGGGCACAATACAATATGTGTGTGGGCGAGTGCACTTGCCTGCCCACAGTCCCGGGGACCGCCGCCTGCTCAGGGCATATGTAAATGCATGCAGGGGGGCTGGTGGGCCCACCTGAAGGCCCAGAGACCACCACCTCCCCGGGGCACAGCTTTGAAAAATAATGTGGGGGCCCGTGCACCCCCCTGCAGCCCCAGGGACTGCCACCTTCCCAGGGCTAATAAACTTAAAATAATGTGGGTCAGCCTGCGTGGCCCCACGCAGCTCTGAAGAGCACCATCTCTCCGGGTCACATATTTGTAAAATAATGTGGGGGCCCGTGTGGCTCCCCACAGCCCTGGGGACTGCCGCCTTCCCAGGGCACTTTAGAATATGTGTGAGGTCAAGCCCAAATGGCCTGCCTGCTGCCCCGGGGATTCCCACCTCCCCGGGGCAAATGTAAATGAATGAGGGGGGCCTGCATGGCCCCCCGCAGCCCTGGGGACAGCCACCTCCCTGTAGCAAATGATCATAAAACAATGCTGGGGGCCCACATGCCCCCTTGCACCCTCCGGGAATCACCACCTCTCTGGGGCACATCTTTGTAAAATAATGCGGGGGGCCAGCACGGACCCCCTACAGGACCTACACCTCCCTGGGGCATATGTAAATGAATGCAGGGGGGCCTGTGCAGCCCCTCAACAGCCCCGGGAACCGCCACCTTCCAGGGGGCACTTTACAATATGTGTACGGGCAAGCCCAAAGGCCCCGCTGACAGCCCCAGGGACCGCCACCTCCTAGGGGTATATGTTAATTAATGCGAGTCACATCTGAAAAATAATGCAGGAGGGCCTATGAGGCCCCACCCACAGCCCCAAGGACTGCTACCTCCCCTGGGAAAATAGTCTTAAAATAATGTAGGGGGCCCATGCGGCCCCCGCAACCCCTGCAACCCCAGGGACCACCATCTCCCCAGGGGACACCTTTGTAAAAGAATGTGTGGGGCGGCCACATGGCCCCCCCACAGCCCTGGGGACCCCCACCTCCCCGGTGCATATCTTTGTAAAATCATGCACAGGCTCCCAAGGCCCACCCAACAGCCCCGGGGACCGCCACCTTCCCGGGGCTGAAATAAATTAATATAGGGTGGTCTGTCAGTGGATCCCCGGCCCCGGGGACTACCACTTCCCCGTGACTGAAATTATATGATGGAGGGGAGCCGAGTGGAGCCATGGATGGCCTTGGGGATCACCAGACCCCAGTGCCAGTTCCTGCTACCTCCCTAGGTGTCCACCCTCAGGAGGTAGCTCTTTGCTTTTGCTTGCTCCCAACAAGCAAAAGCAAACATAACTCCACTTTCTGCAAGTGGGAGCTGTCAAACAGCTCCTTCTTGCAGAAAGCAGAGTTTTCATCTGTTGATCAGTGATGTCATTTGAGATGTCACTGACTATGTCATGAGTGATGTAATATGTGAGGTCATAAGCAGTGCATTGCGGGGGCTTAGGTTATATTTGACTCAGGTAAATATAACTCCTGAATTTCTATGGTTTTGTACAAGTGAAATCTGAGCCTAATTATAACTTCCCTGTAACCTTTGTTTTTTTCAGTGAATTTCTAAGGATGTGTATATATACATAAAACAAAGGTTACAGAGACGTTATAGATAGGCTTAGGTTTCACTCGTACAAAACAGGGGAAACTCAGCAGTTATGGTTAGCTGAGCTAACTATAACTCGCGCTCCCGCAATGCACTGCTTATTACCTCACATATTACATCACTCATGACATGGTCAGTGACATCACTCATGACATCTCAAATGACCACATTGATGACATCACTGATGACATCATCTACAGAATATCTGACACACCCACTCACACCCCAATATAACCTTTCATACACCCACTCCAACATCCATACTACCATTCTCAAAACCATTGACATACCAATACCAGTACTTACATACCCACTCACTGATTCATAGGTCTACACCCACATCCACTCATACATGCATACAGCTACTCATACATCAACTCTCTCACTAATACAGTCACTGATATATCCACTCATACACCCACTCATACACTGTCAGTCACCATTAGAGCTACTCATATATCTACTCACTCACCCATAGAGTGAATTAAACAGCCACTTACTCACCTATACAGTTATACACACACCCACTCACTTATTTGTACATATACTAACACATACTCAATCACCCATACTGTCAGTTACACAAGCACACACTCACCCATACAGCCACTCTCACAATCACTCACTCACACATACAGTCACTCATATACTCCAACACTCACCTATACTGCCTTTCACATATGCAGTTACTCACCCATATACCACCGACACATCCATTCACTCACCAACTCACCCATACACAGACTCAGTCACCCATACAGCTCCTCACAGATGCACTCACTAACCCATACAGCCACTGACTCACCCACTCACTCATCCATGCAGGATGATGTCATCAGTGATGTCATTTGAAATGTCATCAGTGATGTTATCAGTGATATCACTGACCATGTCATGAGTGATATAATATGTGAGATCATTAGTAACCCTGGGCGTAGTTTGCGTAGTAGCACTTCACGTAGCTACATGAAGTACATTTTGAACTACACGTAGCTATGCAAATTGCATAGTGCGTAGCTGTGTGCTTGACTGCACTGTACAATAATTGCCAAAGGCATCTTGCACAGTGCAAGTTAAGATAAAATAAGTATCTCTGTCTTTATATGCTAAAATGCATATAGCATTTCACAAAAGTGAAATCAATAAATTAACAACTAGTGAGAGAGGTGATGATTTTGGTATCCTCCCTAACCTAGGGAGAGAACCAAGCAGATGCCTTGAAAACAAAAAGCACATCTTTTGAACGATTCAGTGGTGGTCCCATCCTCTTAGGACCACCCCAAGCACAGTTATTGGCAAAAATACAATCCCAACCAAAGGCCCTGCAAAGCATTATGGGACAAGATTAGCAGTGGGCAGTGAATATTATAGTATCCAATATCAAAATAATTCTACAAAGAGCTGCAGTTCCACTAGTCGTTACTAGATGTACCTCACGAGTCAAATGCAAAAGCTTCATGAAAGGGTTTCAATGCTTTTGCATTTGACTCGTGAGGGACATCTAGTAACGACTAGTGGAACTGCAGCTTGATGTATTAATAATTTCAATGCTTTTGCATTTGACTCGTGAGGGACATCTAGTAACGACTAGTTGAACTGCAGCTCTTTGTAGAATTATTTTGATATTGGACACTATAATATTCACTGCCCACTGCTAATCTCGTCCCATAATGCTTTGCAGGGCCTTTGGTTGGGATTGTATTTTTGCCCATAACTGTGCTTGGGGTGGTCCTAGGAGGAAGGGACCACCACTGAATCGTTCACATGATATGCTTTTTGTGTTCAAGGCATCTGCTTGGTCCTCCCCTAGGTTAGGGGAACCCAAAATCATCACCTCTCTCATTGCTTGATATTTTCATTGTCAAAGTTCACTTTTGTGAATTTGTTATATGCTTTTTAGCATAGAAAATTGCTTTAACAAAGCATTTGTATGTGTTTAATATACTGCTGCTACGCTACGTTGATTAGCACAGTTTTTTACTCTGCTATGTGCAATTTGCGTAGTGTGTAGTAACACAAACTTTTCATGCTCCGTGAGTGTAGCAAAGTATTATGCCCAGGGTTAGTCATTAGCAGTGCATTGCAGGTGCCCGAGTTATAGTTAGTTAACTATAACTGCTGAATTTCTGTACGAGTGAAACCTAAGCCTAACTATAACATCTCTGTAACCTTTGGTTTTTTCAGTGAATTTCTAAGGTTTTTCTAATTCTATTTCCTAACTATAATGAGCCTATAACCTTTGGTTGTTTCAGTGAATTTCTATGGTTGTTTAACCAGTAGTCTTGTTTGCAAAGTGGTGGAGAAGGGGGCTGGGCGTCTGTCCAGCTCTCAGTAATTCCACTGTATAGGCTTCTTGGCCACCAAGTCCCTCAGGAGTAAAGTGGACTTCATCCCCCAACCAGTATTGCACCAGGAGCCAGGTTTGCAGATTGGTGGGGAAAGGGGGCGTGGCCTACAAAGATCTCTTAGCAATCCCACTGTGTGGGACTTACTGGAGGTAACACAAGGTTAATTTAAAGTCATTAAATTAACCTGAGCTCAACCACCTGGTATAAATGACACAGAGCAGACAGGTCTAATTTAGGACAATGTGGGAAGTATTTATTCTGTACCAAAACAGTAATAAAGTTAAAACCTCAAATAATAAAAATCCCAAACTGATTCGGACACATAGAGTAAAATTTAATAGACAAAATGACACCAAAACAACAAAATCAAATAATGGAAACTGGAGATATGATTTTGTTTTACATTTTGGAGAAAAAATAGCACCAAAAGTTGTAAGTGCCAATTATAGCCTATGGAAGCGGTAGACAGAGACCTAGCAATAATTTCAGGTCGATTGCGATGAAGCGCGGGTCAGATTCACCAAGGGGGTTCATCTCAGTCAAAGAACTTAGGGGCATATTAACAACCAGGCGATAGTCAATTATCGCCGCTTTAGCGTCTGTTTTCGGACGGAAAGCGGCGATAATTCTATCGCCTAATCAGCAAGGTCACGCTATCGCGTGAATCCCTGCACTATCGCCCTTTCCCCAACGCCCATCCTTGCATCTCTAATGAGATGCAAAGTGGGCGTCACTGGCGTACCCCAGATGGGCTACGTTGTAAATATCGCCGATGTGCACATCGCGATATTTACAAGGCAGCCCACAGGACTATAGCAGACGTTAGATTTTGGCGAAAACGGCCGTTTTCGAACAAAATCTAACGTCTGCTATTATCCCGACTTAGCCATCCCTAACATAGGGGGTGGATTGTGCTGATACGACCACAGGGTCGTATCAGCAAGGTTATCGCCGTTTTGCAGGGAACATCGCTGGAAAACCAGCGATGTTCCCTGCAAAACGGCGATAACCTCGCTATCTCCGGAATTTTTATTGCCCTGGCGAAGCGTGTTGTTAATAACGCGCTACCAGGGCGATAATTTCCAGAGATTGCCAGCGATAAGAAATCTATCGCTAAGCACGGCCAGCGATAATTATCGCTGGCCGTTGATAATATGCCCCTAACCTTCTTAGTCATTTTTATGGAGCTCAAAATCCTCCAGCAAGGCAACCCTGAAGCTGTGTCCAAAGAAAGTACATCTGGGTCACTTCAGTTGGCTGGCCTTTTGTGTGGCTGGCCTTTTGTGTGGCCTTTTGTGTGGCTACAAGGACACAAGTTGTAATAGGCCTTCATCAAGAACTGGCCTTTTGATCAGAAACAACTGGACCTGGATTGGACCCTACTGGTAACTTCTGCAGGAGTGAGTCCTTGGCCCCAACTGCTGTCTTTGAGAAGAGATCAAGAGAAACACTCCAGAAAGTCTGAAAAGTTGAGACAAAAAATGTTTGCACTTGAAAAGTTTCCAGAACTTTAGTGGGTCCTCATGGCAAATGTGCACATGAGGACTTCGTAAGTTAAGGCTTCTAGTCTTGCCACATTGGAGGATTTTGATTTGAGCTCCAAAAAAGAGACAAAGTCCGAAGCTAGAAGTCTTGACCTTTTGAAGGCGTGGAAAGTATCAGATCAATAAGAGGACTTTATTGGGTGTGAAGTTAGAATTTTCCCACTTGAGTTCTTCCCACCGAAACCAACATCTGGACCTCGCCCAACGGCTATCTGTCTTTGAGAGGACTTCGAAGGATGCAGCCTGGAATTTTGCCCATGTGGCAGATTTTGACTTCCATAAAAAAGGCTATGTTAGAAATTAAAAACTTTGACTGGCATGACCCACTTCAGGTATCCTACATTCGCTCCATCATAGTCAGCCGTGTCATATCTCCTGTTCACCTTAATGAAATAAACTTGTTTTGGTGTAATTTTTCCTTTACAATTTCTCTCTATTTTTAGAAATTATTTGTAGGATTTTTATTGTGCTGTCTTTTGACTTTTTGTTTTGTTACTGAAAAATATTGTGCATACTTTCCTTAAGTTAAATCTAGCTGCTGTCTGCCATAGCTGCCATGAGTTGAGCCGAGGTTTATTAATTGAACTTGTGTGTTGGACCCAACAAGATTTTGGACTTCAAAAGGATTCAGATCCTCCTAAAGGAATAACTAATTTTTTACATGGGCTAAATAATAAAAGCATTTTCCTTGGGTCTGTTGTGGTTACATGTGCAGTGTCAGAGGGAAAAGGGTTTTAAAAATACCTGAGTTAATCTTTGTTTGCAGCAATACCCTAGATGCAATGAGTTTGTTTTACAATCCTAATTTCAATTTTGAGGGGATTGGTAGTCTTGATAAAGCTGTTTGAAAGAACACTTATTTTCTATTGCAGGGTGGTGATTTATAACAGTTAGGGTTTGAGGACCAGTAAGGATAGACGTAATGTTATTGTCCTCCGGTAGACAAGGCAACAATCATTTCACACTGGTTTTAATTGAAAGGATACCAGTTTTGATTTTTTGTGACTTGGTTGTAGGAATAAGCATTGTTATTCATGAGATTTGTAATGGGAAGAATATTTCGCATGTTTCTATGTGTTATCACTAGTCTGGGTGTTGTGATGTGCTGATGTGAGGTATGTGTTTTTTTGTTTTTTTCCCATGTGGGTTTATAGTGGTATCTGCTTTGGAAAGGCACTGATTATTTGTGTTTTGTGGTAACAGTTGGCGATTTGTATATAGGTGGTCTTGTGTGGTTTGTGGAATATCTATGTAATTTCAGAAAAGGATTAGTGATGAGATAGTTGTCGGTCATATTTAGCATCGATTTTGTACTGGAAGGGTACCATTCTGGGACAAAATACTATAGATAAGCTTTAAAACTTGTCCCATTTGCTGTCCAGTGAAATACATATGCAAAATAGGAAAGGTTTGGAGAAATAAAGTAATTTCTCCACAATATTTGCACCCTCAAAGAAGTGTTAATTTTTGGCAAAAAAAAACCGGTACTATTATTAGTAGATAATTACTTGTGCTAAAACCATGGGTGGTTGCATAGGAATACCACATACCACCCAATGAATTACTCCCTTATGAAAAGTAATGCAAAGCAACATGAAGCAATTTCTTGCATTAATGTATTGCAGCTTTCCAGTGCAAACAAGTTTTGCCCTGGAAAGTAAATTCCAAATAAGCATTTTGTGCTGGATTAATTAATTATGTGATGCAATTGTGGAGAAAATGCTAATAAATCTACCCCTTACTTCTGTAGGTGGAAGGGGCCCCATGTGGAAATTCAGTGGGAAGCCAGTATCTCAGGTAAGTGGAGCCCTGCCTGTTTCAAGCTAATGCATAGTATGCTTATATAGCCAAGTGCACAATGAGAGGTGTTGTTAATAAGGAGTTCCTGTCATGATGATCTGCATAAATTTCGGGTGGTGGGGTAAGGTTGTTTTACGCTGCTGGCATTCACAGCTCATGTACACAGACATATTCCATATGACAACTGTGGATCCACTTTTAGAAACAGCACTCTAGGGTATTTTTCAGAGATCCACCCTTGATGTCAAACAACGAATGGGCAGTGCTGGCTTTAGTGTGGTGGTGTGACTGACTCAGCCACACCAGATAGCACAATTGGTGCTCTGACCGAAATGAGCATCATAGTCTATCTTTCATTTAGATGTGGTCTGTTGCTGTCCAACTAAAACACAGACAGCGGTGCTCATGTGGTTGCTGATAGCATTCAAAGCTGCTAGACTGGGCTATTTCTGAACAAGCGGGCAAGATATTTTCCATTTGTGCTAGAAAGACCTCAACTGGCAGATGGTTTATTTTTGGGTTTAATTGAGTCCAGTGTGCTTGTATTTTTTATGTGAGGCGGCATCTTAGTTTAAGTTGAATGAGATGGACTATTACTGGTCGTTGAGCCTTCAATGTAATCTAGTGCGACAGTGCTACCAATGAAAAACCAGTTTGAATTGTACTGCATGCTCCCACACGATAGTCAGCAGTGCTGTCAATAACTCACTTAACTCCAGGCAGTTTCTCAACCAGGCCAGTGTCTGGCAACCAGAATATTCCACAAAGGAGAGGAGTCGCTGTCAGTGGAGGCCAGAGAGAATTAGGCCAGTGGGAGGAGGGAAGAGGAGAAGGAGTCTCAAAGTCCTAGACAGATCCCAGACCTCCTTCTGGCTCTCCGGCTCTTTGTGCAGTACAGTTCAACCGGTCTGTGCTCTGACCTGCCCCTCACCCACACAATATCCGACCACCCACCACTACCAGTAACTTCATTGACCACTATTTGTGACCCAACACTTGGAATCATGCAACTAGTTGCAATAATGTGCACTTTGGTCCTGAGTAAGTCACTGCATGGTGAGGCAGAACATGTTTTTTCTATATAATTTATTTGCAGGCTTAAATAATTGAGTCACACAATATGAGAGTGATGTATTTGAACCAATGGGGCAGGGGCAGTGCAGATCACATAAACAGAATGCTATGTTACCCACATAGCACAAGAAAAGTAGTAGCTTATAGTCAAAAATCAAACTGCTTCACATCATACATCACAAATATTCTCTTTAAATAGCAAAATTATTTAATTTTTCAATATATACACTAATAAAAGCATTTAAAAAATAAATACTACAACATATTCAAAAAGCCTATATTCACATATATTGTTTGTCTTAAAAACGAATAGAAATAATACCTGACATATTATAGTCTTTACATTTTTGTCCATGCTTTCAGCTATGTTGCTGTACAAATATGGATGTACATCATTTGTCAAACATGTATAATGCAAAAATGGTGGTGGATAATTCATAAATTGTCGATTGATTTTGATGGCTCAAACAAATATCTCTACCGTCTTTAGGGCATAATAGATACGGTCTTCTGATTTTAACTTTTACATATAGCTTATGATCACGGTGCCAGATTTCATCTATATTAAAACCACTAAAAACAAAACATAAGACAGATTATTTTACTCACAATGCACAGTATCAATTTTATCACACGAATTCACCTTATAAAATATTAATTGCTATAATAAATTTGGATTCTCCCCTTTCTTTAAAACCATTGGTTATCATATATTTGATTGGCAAGGTTCTTAGAAGTCAGAGCAAGGGTTATCTATTTTTGTTATAATTTCCCAAAATACTTCCCTTTAGCCCATAGAGGAAAAGGATTACAACCATTCCTCAATATCCCGTTATATGTGCTGAGTAACATGTGCAATCCTAGCATTTTGTTTTCTATTACACTCTCATTTCTCACTACAATTATCCCCTATTTTATTTACCTGCATGTATTCTGAAAGCCCTACCAAACACATTTAAAGGCAATCAGTTTTCGAGTTATATGGGCCAACATGTACTAAAATACCTGAAACACATCTTGGATATATGGATTAATTCTTGCTATTGCCAATGTTGTTAACTAGTACATACGAATATATCAAGGCATAACTTATTATCAAGGTCTTATGTCAGTAGTAGCAGGTTCAATCCCCTAGTCATCAGTTATAAAGTGGTATTATGCATTATCCAAAATAATCCACTTTATTTGTAATGGATCCTGAAACTGATTTAAACTCTGCATCAAATGTCATCAAAACTCATTCTGATCATATCTTCCCATCCCATAATACTGACTAATGTATTTCTCCTTTACCTCAAACACTGAACCATGTCCACTTCATCATTCAAAGAAAATTTGCACAAAAGTACCCACTGGTCACTGAGTTTCCCCATGTACTAAAGCAACAAAACTAGGCTTGGGTGAAATTTAAATTACTCTTGTGTAGTTTGTAAATTCGAGAATCTTGTGTTCTTATGCAAAATTCTCGAAACTATGTAATTATGCCCCTTTGCTTAATTATGGGCCATTTACAGTGAATGCACCATAAGCTGTAAAAATGCACTGCAAATGCATGGGAATAACCAAATTCTAGTGACTGTTGTCAGAGGTGCTTTCGTTTTTTTTGTAGATTTTTAGCACGAAAAGCGTTCCTGCATCCAAAATTGTTAGAGGACACATTTTGCGCTAAAATATAGCACTGAATAAGGGATTCATATTTTGCGGAATTATGCATAATTTTGCGTCATTTTACCGAAATTTCACATAAGTACAGGAAGGCAAATTACACAAATTTTGCACGCCCTATACAGAAACCAATACATTCGTGCTTGCCTCCTATACAAATCAACAATCTCTCAATTAGTACCCACCATTTTGCCACTCTCTTCACTCTTGCTCCTCTGCAAGCAACATTTCCAATTGTAGAATCAATAGGAAAAAAAGGATATGGTAGTCTCTCCGTCTTGCTCCTTATAAAATATTGCACTCACCTCTGGTTTGTCATTTATATTACCATTACCTTCATCTCCATTATGCATTTAAATAAATACACCACACTCAGCTGCAGATCTTCACTCACCGCCTGCTTAGTGGTTCCATGTCTTAGTAGTCTGCCAGAGGTAAACTTTCAATTTCTCCTTCTCTTCGGGTAAGACACTGTTATGCCTTTAAGACATCTTGTGTGTCGTGTTCAGAAATTGATGTCACATTAGAGCCTTCTGGTGCTTGGATTCCACTGCTGTCAGTTGGCTCTGTGCTGGTAGGAGTGAAGCCACGTACAAGGCAGGTTGCAAATAAAGTTCAGTCTCTTCCTCTCAGGACTGTTATTGAAGTCATCACTACAATTTGGCGATGATTTGTCAGCACTCAGCCTTCCTTGTGGCCTCAGAATCCATTTGAGTGCAGTGAGGACAGAAGGCATCACTTGAACAAAGTCACACACAGCCTGACAGCTGCTTTCAATATGTGCTGGCACCCTATGCTGCAGTGCCAGCCTTGTGTTAACATACGCGTAGGACTAGGAATGTGTTATTTTTAAGGAATCACCTCAATGATAACTATATTAGTCAGAATAAGACATTTCTAAAAGGTCATCCTGTTACCGACAAGTGTGAGCCAGTCAAGCGCGAGACCCGCCCAGCATGTCACGAGCAAGTGCGCATCACAGCCAGAAGAGGAGCACACTTCCATCTCAAACCCATATCATCTGTGCAACTCACTTGCAGCTCTGCACTTCCCTCTGCGGCCGTGCAGCCATTCTAGTGCACGACCGGCAAGAACTTAAACACTGTTGCATCTCTTATTTAGTGCACCGCTGGTGGGCGAACCAACGTTTTGGACAACGCCTACTTGATTTTTCCTAATAAAACTGAGAGTTTAATCAATAATAGACAGTAGTTTACCAGCGCTCAGCTCAGCCTTTACCTCTTCTTTTGTTGGTCTCCAATGACTGTTTGTGGGAGCAGCAGTATACAGGAAGTTAAGGGCAAAGCCTCTGATGGGGCTTTCTCTTAAAACTTTTGCCAGTGGTTCTATATGCTGTGACTCATTGTATACAAGATGTTTACAAAGAAGCAAAATTACGCCTGGAATGTAGGTTCGATAAAGAGACAAATACAGCGATGGCAAGATATAAGTTCTATACACACACCCAATGACCAGAAGAATACATTCACAACTTTGTCTCGAGATTGAGAGAGTTATCTATGAAGTGCCAATTTGGTCTGATGACTAATCGGAGATCAATTGATAGTATATGTCTAGTAAACCAAATTCAGGAGAGGTTTAGGCAGGGAAAAATCCTTCTTTGAAGCCTGCCATTAAATTGCCAAAGTAGTGGAAGAAACTTTTGTGTGCGTGAGATGAGTAAGAGGGAAATAGCAGAAGGGGGGCGTGACTAGCCAGCCATGATGGCGGTCGCACTGTAGTGCAGCGCTGCCTCGAGGTCCCATTATCCGGCAATATAAAGAGGTCCCTGGGGCCAACTGGACCGAAATATAAGTTCCAGGGGAGCAGGGCGCTGAGCTCCGAGCCGGATAGAAGAAATCGCGGCTCGGAACACACCGGGAGCGAGTGCGGGAGCCTGCGCTGCCTCTGGGCGGCCCACTAATGGCGGACATTTTGTGAGAGGAGGTGTGGACGCCGTCATTGGGCAGAGTGAAGAGACTGAGTCTCGCCGCAAGCTACAGAGGTCGACGGCTGTGGCAGATCGTGGGCGCTGAGGAGGCGGCGTCGGAACCTCGCGGAGTAGACCCGGTGCCGAGGGAAGCTGCACGGTGACTGAGCGGCGGAGAGCCGGTGCGGAGATGCGGCGCGGAGTCCTAGCTGAGGCCCGGTGCTGTTAGGCCTTGCCTGCGGCCCTGGTGGAGTGAGCCCCGGCGGGAAAAACATCGCATTGGAGGAAGGCGGTAAGCGACTGGGAACCGGGGGCTGGTTCGAGCCTAGACCCAGTGGTGGGGAGGTCATCAGGAGCGCCCGCGCTGGAAGGAATATGGCAAATCAGACTGTGAGGCGCCTCGGGGGTTGGAGATAGCTGGGGCCTGGAAGAGCGCTGAGCGGAGGGCCGTATACTGCTGAAGGCTAGCTGGTACTCAAAAACGAGACTCACGGACGAGTGCCCGATTGCAGTGGCGCTGTCGGCGGCCTGGGCACGGGTCAGTTATACCCCCTCGGGGATCGCCACAGTATAAAGCAGCAGGGAACGGAGGTGCTGTGGTGACCGTGCCAGGACTCTCTGAGCGAGCGGGGAGAAGTGACCCTCACACTCTGACACAAACACTGTGCGCCTGGTGGTGAGGATTGGTGGTGTGGGGGGCCGGTGAGTGCGACGCGACACTGAGGTTCCCTACGGCGCCTGACTGGACTCCCCCACGAGGTCAGAACAGGGTGGGTTGCGGATACCCTCACGGCACTGTGGGGTTGACGGATGGAACTTCCCCCCTGGCTGAAATGGCACGAGTGGTGTAGTGGGGTCCGGATCACGCTTGCACCCTAGCTCCTGTGAGCGCAGACCTGTACCCGCATGGGGACATCCCAACCCTCGGAGTGAAGAGGAGACCGGCCACCGACAGTGAAGCGGCCGAGGCAGGCAGCAGTGGAGGGAGCATTAAGCCAATAGTCATTGGCGCAGCTGGAGTGAGGGGCTGAGGCTGGCCCTGCCACAGCCGGCAGCATGAAGGTGCGGTGTTGTGGTGGAGGACCGTGGGGACCCGCACTGAGAGAGCTGAGGCGAGTGCACCGAGTAGGGACGGAAACAGCATATCACCCGGCGCCGAAGGCACTGTTCCTGGGCGGAGAGCACGCAATTAACTCTGGCAGAGAGGTGGTGCCTGGCACTCCATACTACGCTCACAGCCGAACGGAGTGCTGTGAGCGGCAACCGCATTGGCACTGCCGCAGGGCACCGCTCCGCTCAACTTGCTTGAGCTGAAGATGGGCAGGCAGCGGGCACGCACTAATATGCAGACCACGGCACCCCCGGCAACACCAAAACCCCCAGAGCAAGGGCAAGGCTCAGAGGAGAGCGCGGATGGCCCCTCGTTGAGCTCAAAAATAGACAATGTACTGCAAGCTGTAACGCAGTTGAGCGTGTCTCTGGCGCAGACGCGCACCTCCCTAGAGGGCTGAATCGACAAAATAACCTCGGACTTTACACTGCTGCACGCAGACCACCGCAAACTGTCGGAGAGAGTGGATGAGATGGAAGCTGAGATGGAGGAGTTACTCCCCACCGGCAAGGCCTCGGCATCTGCTGTGCAAACACTGACTGAAAAGGTACGCCTACTGGAAGCCAGAATTGACGATGCGGAAGGTCGTTCCCGCTGAAACAACGTCCGGATAGTGGGTTTACCAGAGGGCATGGAGGGAAGAGATGCAGTGGCATATGCAGAGTCCCGGCTGCGGTCCTTGGTACCTCCAAACTCGCTCTCTCCCTTTTTCGCAATCGAGAGAGCACACAGGGTGCCGACCGGACAGTGACAGCCGGGTACAAGTCCTCACCCGTTCCTCATCCGACTCCTGAATTACAAGGACTGCAGGAAATGCATAAGGTGGAAGAGATCAGGGTAGAAAACTCAAAGGTCATGCTCTTTCCAGATTACTCACTCGGGGTACAGCAAAAATGGACCACGTTCCTGGCAGTGAAGCAGAAACTGAGGGGGCTGAACATTAAATACTCTCTCCTCTTCCCGGCTAAACTCCGGGTGATACATAATGGAACCACAAAATTCTTTTTGGCACCGGAGGACGCATGGGACTGGCTTGAGTCAGAGGGACATGGACCATCACCCAGTTGAAGAAATGCGTCCACATGCTCTCAGCAAAGCACCAGGAGGTCCTGGCAGCGACCACGCAGGTGCCCACGGCGGCGCTCAGCAGCCCTGGAAGCAGCCCCTGATCTCGAACAGCGCCTTCAGGAGCGACACGAGGCTCTGCAGAAAGCATCATCGAAGCGGCGGAGCCCAGATCATAAAGTCACGGACACTTCGTCGGAGTACTCTGGGAGTGCTGACAGTGTGGCAGCGGACTGGCAGATGGACGCGGATTCGCAGCCGCTACCAGACGTGACGCCGCAGACGGCGGATTACATTATGTGATGTATCCTTCCTGCACCACTGATACGCCTAAACACTGGTCGGAGATGCTCACTGTTATATGCTCAGGGCAGACAGTCTTACAGGGTGGGGGCCAGATGTAGCAAGATGGGTCCGGCTGACCGAGTCCCCCCTGCGCTTCTCCAATCACAATCCCCTCTCCGGATCTCGTTTATAAATAGCATGCTCTCCATTAGATAAGCCACAGGGAACACAGCAGCATAAACATTAAGACAGATGGGCCAAAACCTCTATCGGCTAGTTGCACGCACAAGCAGGGCTACCCCCATCACGCACCTGCAGAAGGTCGGCGCGCATGGCCGACAGTTGCCAAGAGGCACAGTTCGTAGTTTGGGCAGATACCAGTTGTCCCTCTGCTCTGTTGCAGTTCACCCACATGTTGTCCTCAATCCCCCTACATAGCATCTCACTTATGAAGCATGGAATGACCCGAATGAAGGATTGGTGGTGTAGATACCGACAGTTGTCACACACTGCATATAACCCTCCCAGGTCATCGCACAGAAGGCCCGCAATAATAAGTTGCACGTTTGAAAGATGCCCCCCACAACAATAATCTCCTGGAGTGTCAGGGGCATGCACACGCCAGCGTGTAGGTATAATACATACGCATACTTAAAGAGACATGCAGCACACATCGCATTTCTGCAGGAGACGCATATATCGCAGCCCGAGATATGTAATTTACAGCGCAGGTGGAGGGGGCAAATCTTTGCAACCGGATACTCCTCATATGCGCGGGGAGCGCTAATCTGGGTCAAGCCTGGCACACAATATGTAAAATATGATGAATGTTAGTGAGGCTTGTGGCCATTTCGGCGGCCCCCGGATTGTACCCAGGGAGGAGGAATAGGAGACGCAGTCTGTGAAGGAGGGCTACGTGTCAGCGCGAGGAAATCTCAGGATTTTCAGTGCGGTTTGTGCGTCCTGCTGTAACGGACTGGCGACCCCACTCAGTAGTCCTGTGGCAGTCTGGTGACTGGGCACTGTGGGAGTATCTACTCCTAATGGTGAGGTGGGTGGACAGCGATTCATTTTTTGTGTGGATGGGCCTCCACGGACTCTGCTTTACAGCAACAAACTATACTGTCTACATGGAGCCTGATTTTCTAGCAACTTACCAGATGCATGCTGGGAACGGTAGTTGCTTATTTGAAATGACTATCGGGAGAGATGCCCTGTGACTTTTGAACTGCAGATTTGTCTGCGCTATAGTCAATGTTGATCAGATTCGAGTCACAGGGAATGAAAATAAGTCACTCATGATACCATAGATGAAATGTACTTGCTGTAGTTATTTGCCATGTTGTCTTTTTAATATTGAAAGTTGTGTGCATGGTGACGACGGAATGCGTGGAGGATTTACATTATTTGATCTCACCTGTTCATGACGGTTATATTGTAACAGCGTTAACACAATATATGTCATTGTCAGGGTATGAACTGCACTTTGCTGTTTTTAAATTTATTAGTTACGCAACTTTTATTTCTGACAATGAATGCGTGTACCATTAGCTGGCCTACAGGTATTTAAGAATCATGGATATACTTGATTTTTTTTAGTAGGCATGTTTTTGAACTTGAATGAGACAGTCTCACAGCGCACTCAATATGTAGTATGTCGTCTATGTTTAGCATTCCTAGGTATTTAAATGGCATAATTCATATGCATTTACTTTAAAACAATTAATAAACTATTAATTTTAATGTATTTTATAATTATATAAAAATTACAAATATATATATATATATATATATATATATATATATATATATATATATATATATATATATATATATTATCTACTGGCGGTCGCCAGTAGATAGTTATAGTTACAACCTATTATCCATAGGAAATCCGCGACATTCTATTTGAAATAACTCTCTTGCCGGTTGTTGTATCTTCGCAAAATTTTCAAACTTTATGGCCCGCTCCGGTCCGCTCCTACCCTGAAAGTCTCGGGGGGATTCGTCAAGCGGGGGCCGAGAAAAAAGGGGGGTCCCAAAACGCGTTTTCCCCATGCAATTTTCCATAGGAAACTTTAGACACGGCTACAGCCCGAACTGCTGAACGGAATTACACCAAATTTGGCAAAGAGGTAGTTCTTGGTTCAGAAAGAACCCTTTTTGTTAAATGGTGTAAATCCGTTCAGTAGTTGCTGAGAAAATCAAAAGTAAAAAGATAGTGATATCTATGGCCGCGTCGGATTCGCGCACCCTCCCGATCACGAGCTGCATGCTAATTGGCTGTCAACACTCCAAATCAGGAAGTGTTGGCAGCCATTTTATCCCTCGGTAGAACCGAGGGACAGAAACAAGTACGCAAAGCGCACAAAGGGGGCAGGGTAGAAACACCCTGACCCCTAGGTCTGCTCAGGGGTCCCACAAGGACCCCCTGGGCAAAAAAAAAAAAATTTTTTTTAAAAATCGGCAGGATGCGCTCAGGGTGCGCGAATCCTGCCGAAAAAATATCGAAGCGCGGTCTCCCGCGCTTCGATGTCATTGGCCCCCGGGTGGGCCAAGTCCCGGGGGCATGCTGGGGGGGGTTAATTTTATGTGTGGGGGGCCTCTAAGGGCCCCCCAAGCCCCGGGGACCACCACCCCCCGGGGCTTTATGTATAATGGTGCGGGAGGGCTCTGAGCCCTCCCGCAGCCCCGGGGACCGCCACCTCCCCGGGGGGCTTCTTTTTTTATTTTTGAAAAACCTGTGTGGGGGGGCTCCAGCCCCCCCACATGCCCCGGGGACCACCACCTCCCCGGGGCACTAAGAAAAATTACAATGGGGGTCCGTTTTGGACCCCCAAGCCCCGGGGACCACCACCTCCCCGGGGCTTTCAAAATGTAAGGAGGGGGGCCGCGCGGCCCCCCTCCTGGAGCCTGTGGTGGCCCTGGGGACCGCCACCCCCCAGGGCCGGCTCCTGCAGTGTCCCGGGGTGCCTACCCCCGGGACACTGCTGTTTGCAATGACAGGACGGGAGCCTCGCGGCTCCCGTCCTGTCATTGCAAACTGCTTTGGATATTGGAAGAGAGAGCAGGAAACCTGCTCTCTCTTCCAATATCCAAAGCTGATTGCTTTTCCACATGGGGAGCAGCATGTTAGCTGCTCCCCATGTGTAAAAGCAATGCCGGCTCCCGTAGGACACGGGGAGCCGGCGGGACTGTGGGGGGTTTGGGGACCCCCCCACAGTCCCCAACGAGAGGCCAGGCCCTGGGGGATGGGGTCCCCGGGGCCATAAGTGGCCACGGAGGGGGGCCACGCAGCCCCCCTCCCCAAAGGTAAAAAAAAGTAAAAAAAAAAAAAAAAAAGTGCAAGGCCGGCCCCGGGGGATGGGGTCCCCGGGGCCTTAAATGGCCTGAGGAGGGGGGCCACGCAGCCCCCCTCCAAATAAAAAAAAAAGAGGCCATGCCCCGGGGGATGGGGTCCCCGGGGCCAATACAGGCCCAGGGAAGGGGGGCCACGCGGCCCCCTTCCCGTTTTTTTTTTTTATTTTAATTTAAAAAAAAGGGGTAAGGCCCTGGGGGATGGGGTCCCCAGGGCCTAAAAATAGGAAAAAGGAAGGGGGGCCACACAGCCCCCCTTCAGGGAAAAAAAAAAAAAAAAAAACGATCGGGCCCGCAGGCCCCGCCCCCTTCCTTCACCACTCTGCAAACGCGCCCCCTGGCGCGTTTGCAGAGGGGGAACAAATTCCCCTTGAATACTGGGGGTCCCTGGGGGCCAACTAGCCCACCAGGAACCTCCAGTATGCGCCAGGGGGCTGCCTTGCAGAGAGGTGTACAGAGGCCACGCCCCTTTTTACACCTCTCTGCAACGCAGCTCTGTGGTGCTTTTTGGAGGTATATGGTGGGCTAGTGGCACCCCAGGGACCCTCAGGATTCAAGGGGAGTTAATCCCCCGACTTAAAACGCGCCACGGGGCGTGTTTGCACAGTGGTGAAGGGAGGGGGCGGGGCTTCAGGTGACATGTGTGCAAACAGGCCCCGTGGCGCGTTTTAAGATGGGGAATTAAATCCCCTTCAATCCTGAGGGTCCCTGGGGGCCAACTAGCCCAACAGGTACGTCCAGAAAGCGCCACAGAGCTGCGTTGCAGAGAGGTGTAAAAGGGGTGTGGCCTCTGTACATGTCTCTGCAACGCAGCCCCTGGCGCATACTGGAGGTTCCTGGTGGGCTAGTTGGCCCGTAGGGACCCTCATGATTCAAGGGGACTTAATCCCCCAACTTAAAACGCGCCACGCGGCGCGTTTGCACAGATGTCACCTCAGGCCCCGCCCCCTCCCTTCACCATTGTGCAAATATTCCTCTAAAATCAGCCGAAATACGAATTCTGATTTACTCACCTGTTATCAGGATAGACCTCAGTGCTGCATCTTTCAGCCCAGTACTAATCCTGAAAAGTAATTTTAACCGTACTTACCAGTAACTTGAATTTCCTTCCATAGGCTAACATTGACTGGTTTCACTTGGAAACTTCAGTGTGGAGTTTTGGAACTTTAAAATATTCCTCTAAAATCAGCCGAAATACGAATTCCGATTTACTCACCTGTTATCAGGAGAGACCTCAGTGCTGTATCTTTCAGTCCAGTACTGGTCCTGAAAAGTAATTTTAACCGTACTTACCAGTAACTTGAATTTCCTTCCATAGGCTAACATTGACTGGTTTCACTTGGAAATTCTTCTAAGTGTGGAGTTTTGGAACTTTAAAATATTCCTCTAAAATCAGCCGAAATACAAATTCCGATTTACTCACCTGTTATCAGGAGAGACCTCAGTGCTGCATCTTTCAGCCCAGTACTGATCCTCAAAAGTAATTTTAACCGTACTTACCAGTAACTTGAATTTCCTTCCATAGGATATAATTGCCTGCTTTTTGCTGAAAAAGTTTCTAAGTGTTGATTTTTGAAACATACAAATATTCCTCTAAAATCTGCCGAAATACGAATTCCGATTTACTCACCTGTTATAAGGAGAGACCTCAGTGCTGTATCTTTCAGCCCCGTACTGGTCCTGAAAAGTAATTTTAACCGTACTTACCAGTAACTTGAATTTCCTTCCATAGGCTAACATTGACTGGTTTCACTTGGAAATTCTTCTAAGTGTGGAGTTTTGGAACTTTAAAATATTCCTCTAAAATCAGCCGAAATATGAATTCCGATTTACTCACCTGTTATCAGGAGAGACCTCAGTGCTGCATCTTTCAGCCCAGTACTGATCCTCAAAAGTAATTTTAACCGTACTTACCAGTAACTTGAATTTCCTTCCATAGGAATCCATTGTCTGGTTTTCAGCAGAAAAGTTTCAAAGTGTCGATTTTCACAAACTACAAATATTCCTTAAAAATCGCCTGTATGACTTAAACGCATTCTTTCAACTGTTTACAGGAGATGCACCAGTGCTGGATCCAGGATCCAACACTGAGTAAGAAAAAGTAACGATAACAGTTTTTACCTGCTAAGTGAATTTCCTTCCATAGGATAACATTGGTGATTCTATGAGAAAAAGTTTCTAAGTGTCAACTTTTAAAATACAATAATATTCCTTAAAAATCACGACTGTAACCAAAACGCTTTTACTCAACTGTTTACAGGAGATGTACCAGGACTGAATCTAGGATCCAGTCCTGTGGTTAGAAAAGTAATCCATAAAGTAACTAATTGCATTTAACTAGAAATTCACATTGAGCTGAATGTTGCATTGTGTTTGAAAATGTGGTGCCCATTGCAACAACTGTAACTACTGTACTTAAAAGTCTATTGCCTATGTGCAAAGTATTTAAACTAAAGTAATTCATTCTGAGAAAGTATTTTTTGTAATGTAATGTATAATGTAATTACAATGTAATTTAAAAAATACAATATGTAAAAAAAAATTCTAAAAATGTAATAAATCAGTATGAAAAAATTAATATAACAATTAATACATTTAAAAATTGTCATTTACAAAACCTTTGAAATTTACTGAAAAAACCGTAGGTTTCAGACATGTTAGAGTTGGGAATTAGCATTTAAAAAACCTTTGAAATTCACTGAAAAAACCATAGGTTTCAGATAAGTTATAGTTAGAAATTAGCATTTAAAAAACCTTTGAAATTCACTGAAAAAACCATAGGTTTTAGGGACAGTTATAGTTAGTTGGACATTGCACTCGTACAAAACCCGTGAAATTCCCCCGTTATAGTTAGTTCAGCTAACTATAACTCGCGCCCCGCAATGCACTGCTGATGATGTCACATATTACATCACTCATGACATGGTCAGTGACATCACTGATGACATCACTGATGACATCTCAAATGACATCACTGATGACATCATCCACGTGATAATCTGATGCACCTCCTCACACCCTAATATAACCTTTGATACACCCAATCTAAATTACAGACTGCCATTCGCAAAACCATAGACACTCCAACACCAATAACTACATACCCACTCACTGATTCTTAGGTCTACACACACACATCCACTCACTCACCCGTACAGTCACTCATACTTATGGTCACTCAGTACAGGACAATCATATGCACTCTTACTCCTATATAGACACTCAAACACCGCCACTCATCCATAGAGGTACTCACACACCTAGTCAGTCATGCAAATAATTAAACACACTGCCATTTACTCACCTATACAGTTATACACACACCAGCTCACTTAATCATACAAATACTAGCACATTGTTACGCTCTTATACAATCACTGATACAAGCACACACTCATCCATACAGCCACTATCACAATCACTCACTCTCGCTTATAGCTATTTATATACTCCAATACACATATATACTGCCTTTCACATATGTAGTTACTCACACATGTACCACTGGGACATACATTCACTCACTAACACACTCTTACACACACTTACCCACCCATACAGCCTATCACAGATGCACTCTTGAAACCATCCACCCAGTGAATCACCCACTCACACATCTATGCACAGTCGCACACACCACATCCACACAAACACTCAGGCACCCATACAGATACTCAGACAACAAATCAATAACTCTTATAGACACTCATGTAGCTATTCACATACCCATGCAGCCACTTACACAGCAACAGACAGATACAGACATTAACCCAGTTTAGTCACTAACCCATGCATTCAGTAAGATACGTTTAATCACTCACTTATAGAATTAGTCACGCACCTACTAAATCATCCATACACACACTTATACACCCACTCATTCTTCAATACGCCTTTCCCTATATATATATTAAAAATATTTAAACTTTACAGAAACACACAGTCACTGGATGATGTCATCAGTAATGTCATTTGAGATGTCATCAGTGATGTCATCAGTGATGTCACTGACCATGTCATGAGTGATGTAATATGTGACGTCATCAGCAGTGCATTGCGGGCGCGAGTTATAGTTAGCTGAACTAACTATAACGGGGGAATTTCACGGGTTTTGTACGAGTGCAATGTCCAACTAACTATAACTGTCCCTAAAACCTATGGTTTTTTCAGTGAATATATATATATATATATATCTCCAAACTGCTCCGACCTCCGTTCCCAAACACGACTTCAGCAAGGGAATCGGCGAAAGATCACAGCACCATGCACAGAAGGTATATCTTCAGTGATTATTTATTAACCCATTAAAACCAAGTGCATAAACAAAACGGTAGAGGACGGTCTACGCGTTTCGGCTCCCAGCCTTCTAATGGACCAATTTTATATATATATATATATCCCACAGATCCAACTTTATGCAAGCAAGAAGAGGGCACGCACTCGAAGCAGGTAAAATATGCAGCACATCTTTATTGCCAGGGGCCTTCAATGAATCTGCACACAAGAGAGACGCGTTTCGGCAGAAATTCTGCCGTTGTCAATCTAAAGGACGCCATGTTGTAATTAATAGTTTATTAATTGTTTTAAAGTAAATGCATATGAATTATTATATATGTGTTTAACTTTTTTTAATTAAGTTAATTTATTATATTTTTAAAAATTTATATTAAATCTACTTTATTTTTATAATAATTTTATTATTTAACATATTTAATATATATTTTTTAAATATATATATATACATATATACATATATATATATATATATATATATATATATATATACATACATATATATATATTACCTACTGGCGGTCGCCAGTAGGTAGTTATAGTTACAACCTAGTTTCCATAGGAAAAGCGTTTTTTGATTTGCTAATAACTTTGGCATCGTTTGACGAATCTTTATGAAATTTTCCAAAAAGTTGCACTTTTTAGGTCAGCTCTTATCTTGAAAGTTTGGGGGTGATTTGGCAAGTGTGGGCTGAGAAAAAAGGGGGGTCCCAAAACGCGTTTTCTCCATGTTAATATCATAGGAAATTTTGCGACGAGCTACAGCCCGAACTGCTGAATGGAATTACCTCAAATTTGGCAGAAAGGTAGAGCTTGGTTCAGAAAGCGAACTTTTTTTTAAATGGTGTAAATCCGTTCAGTAGTTTTTGAGAAATTCAAAGAATAAGAGTCAAAAAAATCAATTTCCCATAGGAAACTTTGTGCAAGGCTAGAGCCGAAACTACAGAACGGAATTACCCCAAATTTGGCAAAAAGGTAGTGCTTGGATCAGAAAGCGACCTTTTTTTAAATTGTATAAATCCGTTCAGTAGTTGCTGAGAAATTAGAAAAATAAAAGTTTCGATATCTGGGCGGAGCCTAAGTCCCGTGCACGAGCTTCACTGTGATTGGCTGTGAACACTCCAAACCAGGAAGTGTTGGCAGCCATCTTGTGGCTCGGTAGAAGCGAGTCACTAGAAAACAGAGAAACAAAGGTATAAAACAAGAGAAGGGGGCAGGGTAGAAACACCGTGACCCCTAGGCCTGCTCCGGGGGTCCCAGAAAGACCCCAGGGCCAAAAAAAGCATTTTTTTAAAAATAAAAAATATCGGCGTAATTCGCGAAGGGGTCGCGGGGTCCCGCGTTTTATTTTAATGAGACCCCGGGGTGGGCTAGGTCCCGGGGGCATTTCTTAAAAAATAATAGGGCTGGGGGCTGCGGGGCCCGCTGGCTTCACTCATGTTGGGAGGGGGTTGCGCGGCCCCCTCCTGGAGACCTCCATGTGCTTATAACTTTGGCGTCGTTTGACGAATCTTTACTAAATATTCCAGAAAGTTTCTCTTTTTGATCAGCTCGTATCTTGAAAGTTTAGGGGTGTATTGAGCTGCAAAGACATATTACAGGGTGATTGGTGAAGGGGGCTGAGAAAAAGGGGGTCCGAAAAAGTGTTTTCGCAATGCATTTTCCATAGGTAACTTTAGACAAGGCTGCAGGTCAAACTGCTGAACGGAATTACGCCAAATTTGGCAGGGAGAAAGGTCTTGGTGCAGAAAGCGCGGTTTTGTGGAAATGGTGTAAATCTGTTCAGTAGTTTTTGAGATATTAAAGGAAAAAAAGATATATATATCTGGACTGTGCCTAACTCCTGAGCACAAGCTTGCCACTGATTGACTGCTAACAATTCAAACCAGAAAGTATTAGCAGCGGTCTTGTTCCTCGCATCCAGTGAAAATATAAAAGAAAGGTCCCGGGGGCAATTTAATATATCGGAGCTCTGTCTGTGCGAGATACCGCTTTCACGCTGCGTCTCCCTACATCAGCAGGTAACACACCCTTTTCCACCATCAACAGCATACCTCCAACAACATACTTGGGCCCGCAAGTCTGCCTCTGCGAACCACTTGTCGGCTCACAGCTCTTCGGGTGCGAGTTCTCGGGCCCGCAGTTGTATCTGTGAAGCCAATACTAGAAATATACCGGAGGTGTCTCTCTGCGAGATACGCTCTTCACGCTCCCTCTCCCCACATCAGTGTTCCGCAGCTATCCCTTTGGAAGCCGATGGCCCTCACCTTTCCCTATACTAGTCGGCCCGCAGGTGTTCCTCTGCGAGCTGGCCCGCAGCTCTTCCTCTGCGAACTGACGGGCCGCGGTTCTCCCTCTATGAGCCTGCTAGTCGGCTCGCAGTTCTTCATCTACGAGCCAGACCGCCGGCTCTTAAGTCTCTGAGAACAGATGTAATGGAGGCAACGATCATGCAGGTCGGACACCCAACACTGCTCCGACATCCCCCAGTAGGAGCTCCTTGTCCGCCATCTCCCCTCACCCCCACCCCCCACAAACAAATGTGACAGTCACGTTAGGTTGGACAAATAAGAATCTTAGTCATGTATGGATTTACATATAAAACATTTTAATAAAACAAAACAACAACAAATAAAACTATGCACAGCCATGTCGTGTCATCGCTGGACCATTTGTGAATCACAGCCTGTAAGACAAAAAGAAAGATAAGATGGTGCGTCATGCAAAGGAGAAAGAGAAAGAGAGAAAGATTGAGGGAGAAAGAGAGAAACAAAGAAAGAGTGAGAGAGAGAGGAAGACAAAGAAATAGAGAAAGAGTGAGAGAGAGAAAGAGAGAAATAGTGTGAGAGAGGAAGAGAGAGAGAGAAAGAGTGAGAGAGAGGAAGAGAGAGAGAAAGAGTGAGAGAGAGGAAGAGAGAGAGAAAGAGTGAGAGAGAGGAGAGAAAGAGTGAGAGAGAGGAAGACAGACAAAGACAGAGAAAGAGAAAGAGTGAGAGAGAGAAAGAGTAAGATACAAGGAAAAGAGAGAGAGAGAAACAGTGTGAGAGAGAGGTAGAGAGAAAGAGAGAAAAAGAGAGAGAAAGAGTGAGAGAGAGGAAGAGAGAGAAAGAAAGAATGAGAGAGAGGAACAGACAGAGAAAGAGAGAAAGTGTGAGAGAGAGAAAGGAAGAGATGGAGAGGGAGTGTTGACACTGGAGAAAATCTTCGCAGCTTACCTTTGTGCCTCCGGTGTGTCTCCAACCACGTGCCGGGACATAGTGCACCCTTAAGTTTAGTGATCTGAAAGATAGTATAGAATTAGTAATTGCAGAGTACATACAACTGCACACGCCTAATTATCTGTTTCGGCAATGCGCACTCAGGCTGCTGCAGCCCATCCACTCCCACTGCTCGGAGGTGTCTGTGCGCTCTTGTGCGCCCAGGCTGCTGCACACTATCCACTCCCACCGCCCAGAGGTGACTGCCCGCTGCTGCGGAAAGAAGTATCTCTGCTCACCTTCCGCCACCGGCGTGTGTGTAAGAGGGTGCACCACGTGCTGAAGCAACTTTGTCAGGCGTTGTCAGGATGGCCACGCATCATCGCAGTTTGTACACGCGTTCAGCTGTGGTGGTGTGGGGGGACGTCGATTCGTGAATCACAGCCTGTTAGATAAAAAGCAAGATAGGATTGTGCGTCATTCGTCCATCAAAGGAGAGAGAAGAGAGAGAGAGAGAGAGAAAGAAAGAGTGAGAGGAAGACAGAGAGAAAAAGAAAGAAGGAGTGAGAGGAAGACAGAGAGAGAAAGAGAGAAACAGTGGGAGTGACAGGAAGAGAGAGAGAAAAAGAAAGAAAGAGTGAGAGGAAGACAGACAGAAAGAGTGAGAGAGACGAAGAGAGAGAGAAACAGTGAGAGAGAGAAAGAGAGAGAAAGAGAGAGAAAGAGTGAGAGAGAGGAAGAGAGAGAGAAAGAGTGAGAGAGAGGAAGAGAGAGAGAGAAAGAGTGAGAGAAAGGAAGAGAGAGAGAGAAAGAGTGAGAGTGAGGAAGAGAGAAAGTATGAGAGAGAGGAAGACAGAGAAAGAGAGAAAGAGTGAGATACAAGGAAGAGAGAAAGAGAGAAACAGTGTGAGAGAGAGGAAGAGAGAGAGAAACAGTGTGAGAGAGAGGAAGAGAGAGAGAAAGAGTGAGAGAGGAAGAGAGAGAAAGAAAGAATGAGAGAGAGAGGAAGAGACAGAGAAAGTGAGAAAGAGTGTGAGAGAGAGAAAGGAAGAGATAGAGAGTGAGAGAGAGAGAAAGAGTGTGAGTGACAGAAAGGAAGAGATGGAGAGGGAGAGTGAGTGTTGACACTGTGGAGAAAATCCTCACAGCTCACCTTTGTGCCACCGGTGTGTCTCCAACCAACTGCCAGGATATAGGGCAGCCCTCAAGCTTAGTCATCTGAAACATAGTATGGAATCAGTAATGGATGAGTACATACAACTGCACAATTTGTGAATCACAGCCTGCAAGACAAAAAGAAAGATAAGATGGTGCGTCATGCGTCCAGCAAAGGAGAGAGAGAGAGAGAAAGAGTGAGAGAGAGGAAGCGAGAGAGAAAGAAAGAAAGAGTGAGAGAGAGAGGAAGACAGAGAAAGAGAGAAAGAGTGAGAGAGAAAGAGAGAAAGAGTGAGATACAAGGAAGAGAGAAAGAGAGAAATAGTGTGAGAGAGAGGAAGAGAGAGAGAGAAAGAGTGAGAGCGAGGAAGAGAGAGAAAGAAAGAATGAGAGAAAGAGGAAGAGACAGAGAAAGAGAGAAAGAGTGAGAGAGAGAGAAAGAGTGTGAGTGACAGAAAGGAAGAGATGGAGAGGGAGAGTGAGTGTTGACACTGTGGAGAAAATCCTCACAGCTCACCTTTCTGTCACCGGTGTGTCTCCAACCACGTGCCGGGATATAGGGCAGCCCTCAAGCTTAGTCATCTGAAACATAAAAATGGAATCAGTAATGGATGAGTACATACAACTGCGTATGCCTAAATCTCTGTCCCGCCTTTGTGTATCCAGGCTAGTGTACCCCATCCACTTCCACTGCCCAGAGGTGTCTACCCGCTGCTGTACACCCAGGCTGCTGCACCCCATGCACTCCCACTGCCCGGAGGTGACTGCGTGCTGCTGCGCACCCAGGCTGCTGCACCCCATCCACTCCCACTGCCCGGAGGTGACTGCCCGCTGCTGCGCAAACAAGCCTCTCTGCTCACCTTACACCACCGGCATGTGTCGAAGAGGGTCCACCACGTGCCGAAGAAACCTCCTCACCCGTTGTGTACACGCGGAGAGCGGAGCTCACAATTCAGGTTGAGTGTTGATTGCAGGATGGCCACGCTTCATTGCAGGCCTGCAAGACAAAAAGCAAGATAAGATTGTGCATCATGCGTCCATCAAAGGAGAGAGAAAGAGAGATAGAGAGAGAAAGAAAGAGTGAGAGGAAGACAGAGAGAAAAAAAGAAAGAGTCAGAGGAATACAGAGAGAAAGAGAGAAACAGTGAGAGTGAGAGGAAGAGAGAGAGAAAAGAAAGAAAGAGTGAGAGGAAGACAAAGAGAAAGAGAGAAAGAGTGAGAGAGACGAAGAGAGAGAGAAACAGAGAGAGAGAGGAAGAGAGAGAGAGAAAGAGTGTGAGAAAGAGGAAGAGAGAGAGAAAGAGAGAAACAGTGTGAGAAGAAGAGAGAGAGAAAGAGTGTGAAGGAGAGAAAGGAAGAGATGAAGAGGGACAGTGAGTGCTGTGTCTCCAACCACGTGCCGGGACCTAGTGGAGCCCTCAAGCTCCCACATCTAAACATAGTACAGAATTAGTAACGGGAGAGTATATACGACTGCATACGCCTAAATCGCTGTGCCGCCTTTGTGTATCCACTCCCGCCGCCCAGACGTATTTGCCCACCGCTGCACACCCAGGCCTCACTGCTCACCTTTTTGCGGTCAGGGCACCCTCCGCATCATGCAGTCCCGCTCCGCAGGCCAACAGGTCTCACATTTGGTGCTGCGTCTTGATTTTGCCATGGCAGAGGACATACTAGTGCACCTATCATCATCGCAGGTTGCACACCCGCTCAGTCCTTGCGGTGCCACTAACTCAGTGAACAGTGAGGCCATGCACATGGTGGTAGGCCTTCCTGTTTGGTGGCTCAGGCCTACATGAGGTGTCCGAACCACCGAGATGGGCCATCACAGTGCATGCGGTGGGAGCAACTCTAAAATGGTTTAGAGCACGTGTGCCCGGTCTTTTTTATTGGTAGGGTCACGTGTCCTGTGATGCCTGTGCTGGATGGGTGTGGTGTGGGTGTATACCAGCTGTGAGGGAGTGGCTGTGGCATACTGACAACTAGACTTGTGACCAGCAGATCACTACAATGAAAATCTGGGCCATGTAGCGTTGTTGTCTTTCTCTGTAAGCGTAAGCAGAGTGGGCTGACCTGGCGTATGCCAGTCCTGCATGAGGCTGTGAAGAATGACTCCGGAGCTATGGGCGTGGCTACATCGTGAGCTGTATGAGGAATCAACTGATGCGGCACTGTTGCCAGATTGGGCTAGATCACGCACAATTGGGCTATATTTTTCCCGGTTGTGCAGTAAAATTTTGGTTTGTGCTAGTTGCCAGATTATAAATATATATACAGCGCTCCAGCAAACTAGTATGTTAAAGCGCTTTATTAGACAAATATTTACTTGGCAGCCTGCTGCAACATCAATTCCAATCCATTCACCGCCTGCTTGACGATGTCCCTGCCCCTCCTTCCTTAAAGTAGCAATATTGGGCTAGTTTGGGCTACTTTTTGGTTGTCTTTGGGCTAGAGAATGCTTAAAAAATCTTGCAACACTGGCCATGCGGGTGTTCTTGTTGTAGTGCTGCCGTCACCCGGGTCGCAAGCGTCAATGTGTCACTCTGTGAGCCAAGTCCCTGAACATGGCCAACATGGAAGGTACGGGGAATCACTGACCCTACATTCATCCATAGTTCCACACAAGAAAGATGGTGGACATGACACATTTGTGTGGGTGTGAATGTTTATTGCACATTCAGTGGAGTATTGCAGCTGTAGCAATACTGGGCCATGCAAAATCCAAATTTCAGTTTTTGGGTCATGGAGGGCAGCCAATTAGAGACAAGCTCGTTGTCGGAGTTAGGGTGCGCCAACATATGTACTTATACAATCACTCCGCCAATCCCCACGCACTTATAAATTCACTATACACTCTCCTTGCAGTACTCTAATCATCCAGTCTCTACGTACGTACTTGTACAATGACCGAGACAAAGTTACATAACCAAAGTTTTCTCCCACTGTCAAAGGTAAGTTGGTTGCATACGCTGTCCAGAGCACAATGTAATGTGGTAGGGCCCAGGGGCAGCATGTTGCATACATAATGAACACAAGGACACAGATAGATAGTGGAACTGGGTACAAGCACGTGCACTCGACTCCTTTTTATTACCAGGGTCACATGTCCAGTGACGTCTGTGCTGGATGCGTGTGGGGTGAGTGTAAGCCATAGGTCAACACACCTGCAGCCATAGGTCAAATGTATGCAGGTGTGTTGGACTGCAAGCTGCGGTGTTATACCAGGAAGAAGGGAGCCATTCCCGAAACGCGTCGTATTTTAAACACTGCTAATGCTGTACTTACCCTCTTGATGACAGCGGTTCTACCTGAATAAAGATGTGCCACCATCAGCGCTGGTCTCGAGTGCGCTCTTGTGCATGGGCACAAGGTTTTCCAAAATTTCACGCGGCCGCCCAGCCGCGGAGAGCAGCACCACCCCAATGATTGGAAAGGGGGCCGTGAGGCTTTGCATTTGCGGAGTCTTTTGGAGCAGCGTGAGGGTTGATTTTGAGCCGCTACATTCAGAGGGGCCCATCCAGGGTTGAATGCATCAAGATTCACAGTAGAGAGATTGTGGCCATAGACATTGTGACACACTGCAAATCCCAGAATTCAGTTGGGACTGACCTCACAGTTGATTGGCCCATTGGAGGGCGTGTTAGGTCAAATGTATGCAGGTGTGTTGGACTGCAAGCTGCGGTGTTATACCAGGAAGAAGGGAGCCATTCCCGAAACGCGTCGTATTTTAAACACTGCTAATGCTGTACTTACCCTCTTGATGACAGCGGTTCTACCTGAATAAAGATGTGCCAGCATCAGCGCTGGTCTCGAGTGCGCTCTTGTGCATGGGCACAATGTTTTCCAAAATTTCACGCGGCCGCCCAGCCGCGGAGAGCAGCACCACCCCAATGATTGGAAAGGGGGCCGCGAGGCTTCGCATTTGCGGAGTCTATTGGAGCAGCGTGAGGGTTGATTTTGAGCCGCTACATTCAGAGGGGCCCATCCAGGGTTGAATGCATCAAGATTCGCAGTAGAGAGATTGTGGCCATAGACATTGTGACACACTGCAAGTCCCAGAATTCAGTTGGGACTGACCTCACAGTTCATTGGCCCATTGGAGGGCGTGTTAGGTCAAATGTATGCAGGTGTGTTGGACTGCAAGCTGCGGTGTTATACCAGGAAGAAGGGAGTCATTCCCGAAACGCGTCGTATTTTAAACACTGCTAATGCTGTACTTACCCTCTTGATGACAGTGGTTCTACCTGAATAAAGATGTGCCACCATCAGCGCTGGTCTCGAGTGCGCCCTTGTGCATGGGCACAATGTTTTCCAAAATTTCACGCGGCCGCCCAGCCGCGGAGAGCAGCACCACCCCAATGATTGGAAAGGGGGCCGCGAGGCTTCGCATTTGCGGATTCTTTTGGAGCAGCGTGAGGGTTGATTTTGAGCCGCTACATTCAGAGGGGCCCATCCAGGGTTGAATGCATCAAGATTCGCAGTAGAGAGATTGTGGCCATAGACATTGTGACACACTGCAAGTCCCAGAATTCAGTTGGGACTGACCTCACAGTTGATTGGCCCATTGGAGGGCGTGTTAGGTCAAATGTATGCAGGTGTGTTGGACTGCAAGCTGCGGTGTTATACCAGGAAGAAGGGAGCCATTCCCGAAACGCGTCGTATTTTAAACACTGCTAATGCTGTACTTACCCTCTTGATGACAGCGGTTCTACCTGAATAAAGATGTGCCACCATCAGCGCTGGTCTCGAGTGCGCTCTTGTGTATGGGCACAACGTTTTCCAAAATTTCACGCGGCCGCCCAGCCGCGGAAAGCAGCACCACCTCAATGATTGGAAAGGGGGCCGCGAGGCTTCGCATTTGCGGAGTCTTTTGGAGCAGCGTGAGGGTTGATTTTGAGCCGCTACATTCAGAGGGGCCCATCCAGGGTTCAATGCATCAAGATTCGCAGTAGAGAGATTGTGGCCATAGACATTGTGATACACTGCAAGTCCCAGAATTCAGTTGAGACTGACCTCACAGTTGATTGGCCCATTGGAGGGCGTGTTAGGTCAAATGTATGCAGGTGTGTTGGACTGCAAGCTGCGGTGTTATACCAGGAAGAAGGGAGCCATTCCCGAAACGCGTCGTATTTTAAACACTGCTAATGCTGTACTTAGCCTCTTGATGACAGCGGTTCTACCTGAATAAAGATGTGCCAGCATCAGCGCTGGTCTCGAGTGCGCTCTTGTGCATGGGCACAATGTTTTCCAAAATTTCACGCGGCCGCCCAGCCGTGGAGAGCAGCACCACCCCAATGATTGGAAAGGGGGCCTCGAGGCTTTGCATTTGCGGAGTCTTTTGGAGCAGCGTGAGGGTTGATTTTGAGCCGCTACATTCAGAGGGGCCCATCCAGGGTTGAATGCATCAAGATTCGCAGTAGAGAGATTGTGGCCATAGACATTGTGACACACTGCAAGTCCCAGAATTCAGTTGGGACTGACCTCACAGTTGATTGGCCCATTGGAGGGCGTGTTAGGTCAAATGTATGCAGGTGTGTTGGACTGCAAGCTGCGGTGTTATACCAGGAAGAAGCGAGCCATTCCCGAAACGCGTCGTATTTTAAACACTGCTAATGCTGTACTTACCCTCTTGATGGCAGCGGTTCTACCTGAATAAAGATGTGCCACCATCAGCGCTGGTCTCGAGTGCGCTCTTGTGCATGGGCACAATGTTTTCCAAAATTTCACGTGGCCGCCCAGCCGCGGAGAGCAGCACCACCCCAATGATTGGAAAGGGGGCCGCGAGGCTTCGCATTTGCGGAGTCTTTTGGAGCAGCGTGAGGGTTGATTTTGAGCCGCTACATTCAGAGGGGCCCATCCAGGGTTGAATGCATCAAGATTCTCAGTAGAGAGATTGTGGCCATAGACATTGTGACACACTGCAAGTCCCAGAATTCAGTTGGGACTGACCTCACAGTTGATTGGCCCATTGGAGGGCGTGTTAGGTCAAATGTATGCAGGTGTGTTGGACTGCAAGCTGCGGTGTTATACCAGGAAGAAGGGAGCCATTCCCGAAACGCGTCGTATTTTAAACACTGCTAATGCTGTACTTACCCTCTTGATGACAGCGGTTCTACCTGAATAAAGATGTGCCACCATCAGCGCTGGTCTCGAGTGCGCTCTTGTGCATGGGCACAATGTTTTCCAAAATTTCACGCGGCCGCCCAGCCGCGGAGAGCAGCACCACCCCAATGATTGGAAAGGGGGCCGCGAGGCTTCGCATTTGCGGAGTCTATTGGAGCAGCGTGAGGGTTGATTTTGAGCCGCTACATTCAGAGGGGCCCATCCAGGGTTGAATGCATCAAGATTCGCAGTAGAGAGATTGTGGCCATAGACATTGTGACACACTGCAAGTCCCAGAATTCAGTTGGGACTGACCTCACAGTTCATTGGCCCATTGGAGGGCGTGTTAGGTCAAATGTATGCAGGTGTGTTGGACTGCAAGCTGCGGTGTTATACCAGGAAGAAGGGAGCCATTCCCGAAACGCGTCGTATTTTAAACACTGCTAATGCTGTACTTACCCTCTTGATGACAGTGGTTCTACCTGAATAAAGATGTGCCACCATCAGCGCTGGTCTCGAGTGCGCTCTTGTGCATGGGCACAATGTTTTCCAAAATTTCACGCGGCCGCCCAGCCGCGGAGAGCAGCACCACCCCAATGATTGGAAAGGGGGCCGCGAGGCTTCGCATTTGCGGAGTCTTTTGGAGCAGCGTGAGGGTTGATTTTGAGCTGCTACATTCAGAGGGGCCCATCCAGGGTTGAATGCATCAAGATTCGCAGTAGAGAGATTGTGGCCATAGACATTGTGACACACTGCAAGTCCCAGAATTCAGTTGGGACTGACCTCACAGTTGATTGGCCCATTGGAGGGCGTGTTAGGTCAAATGTATGCAGGTGTGTTGGACTGCAAGCTGCGGTGTTATACCAGGAAGAAGGGAGCCATTCCCGAAACGCGTCGTATTTTAAACACTGCTAATGCTGTACTTAGCCTCTTGATGACAGCGGTTCTACCTGAATAAAGATGTGCCAGCATCAGCGCTGGTCTCGAGTGCGCTCTTGTGCATGGGCACAATGTATTCCAAAATTTCACGCGGCCGCCCAGCCGTGGAGAGCAGCACCACCCCAATGATTGGAAAGGGGGCCGCGAGGCTTCGCATTTGCAGAGTCTTTTGGAGCAGCATGAGGGTTGATTTTGAGCCGCTACATTCAGAGGGGCCCATCCAGGGTTGAATGCATCAAGATTCGCAGTAGAGAGATTGTGGCCATAGACATTGTGACACACTGTAAGTCCCAGAATTCAGTTGGGACTGACCTCACAGTTGATTGACCCATTGGAGGGCGTGTTAGGTCAAATGTATGCAGGTGTGTTGGACTGCAAGCTGCGGTGTTATACCAGGAAGAAGCGAGCCATTCCCGAAACGCGTTGTATTTTAAACACTGCTAATGCTGTACTTACCCTCTTGATGACAGCGGTTCTACCTGAATAAAGATGTGCCACCATCAGCGCTGGTCTCGAGTGCGCTCTTGTGCATGGGCACAATGTTTTCCAAAATTTCACGTGGCCGCCCAGCCGCGGAGAGCAGCACCACCCCAATGATTGGAAAGGGGGCCGCGAGGCTTCGCATTTGCGGAGTCTTTTGGAGCAGCGTGAGGGTTGATTTTGAGCCGCTACATTCAGAGGGGCCCATCCAGGGTTGAATGCATCAAGATTCGCAGTAGAGAGATTGTGGCCATAGACATTGTGACACACTGCAAGTCCCAGAATTCAGTTGGGACTGACCTCACAGTTGATTGGCCCATTGGAGGGCGTGTTAGGTCAAATGTATGCAGGTGTGTTGGACTGCAAGCTGCGGTGTTATACCAGGAAGAAGGGAGCCATTCCCGAAACGCGTCGTATTTTAAACACTGCTAATGCTGTACTTACCCTCTTGATGACAGCGGTTCTACCTGAATAAAGATGTGCCACCATCAGCGCTGGTCTCGAGTGCGCTCTTGTGCATGGGCACAATGTTTTCCAAAATTTCACGCGGCCGCCCAGCCGCGGAGAGCAGCACCACCCCAATGATTGGAAAGGGGGCTGCGAGGCTTCGCATTTGCGGAGTCTTTTGGAGCAGCGTGAGGGTTGATTTTGAGCCGCTACATTCAGAGGGGCCCATCCAGGGTTGAATGCATCAAGATTCGCAGTAGAGAGATTGTGGCCATAGACATTGTGACACACTGCAAGTCCCAGAATTCAGTTGGGACTGACCTCACAGTTGATTGGCCCATTGGAGGGCGTGTTAGGTCAAATGTATGCAGGTGTGTTGGACTGCAAGCTGCGGTGTTATACCAGGAAGAAGGGAGCCATTCCCGAAACGCGTCGTATTTTAAACACTGCTAATGCTGTACTTACCCTCTTGATGACAGCGGTTCTACCTGAATAAAGATGTGCCACCATCAGCGCTGGTCTCGAGTGCGCTCTTGTGCATGGGCACAATGTTTTCCAAAATTTCACGCGGCCGCCCAGCCGCGGAGAGCAGCACCACCCCAATGATTGGAAAGGGGGCCGCGAGGCTTCGCATTTGCGGAGTCTATTGGAGCAGCGTGAGGGTTGATTTTGAGCCGCTACATTCAGAGGGGCCCATCCAGGGTTGAATGCTTCAAGATTCGCAGTAGAGAGATTGTGGCCATAGACATTGTGACACACTGCAAGTCCCAGAATTCAGTTGGGACTGACCTCAGAGTTGATTGGCCCATTGGAGGGCGTGTTAGGTCAAATGTATGCAGGTGTGTTGGACTGCAAGCTGCGGTGTTATACCAGGAAGAAGGGAGCCATTCCCGAAACGCGTCGTATTTTAAACACTGCTAATGCTGTACTTACCCTCTTGATGACAGTGGTTCTACCTGAATAAAGATGTGTAACCATCAGCGCTGGTCTCGAGTGCGCTCTTGTGCATGGGCACAATGTTTTCCAAAATTTCACGCGGCCGCCCAGCCGCGGAGAGCAGCACCACCCCAATGATTGGAAAGGGGGCCGCGAGGCTTCGCATTTGCGGAGTCTTTTGGAGCAGCGTGAGGGTTGATTTTGAGCCGCTACATTCAGAGGGGCCCATCCAGGGTTGAATGCATCAAGATTCGCAGTAGAGAGATTGTGGCCATAGACATTGTGACACACTGCAAGTCCCAGAATTCAGTTGGGACTGACCTCACAGTTGATTGGCCCATTGGAGGGCGTGTTAGGTCAAATGTATGCAGGTGTGTTGGACTGCAAGCTGCGGTGTTATACCAGGAAGAAGGGAGCCATTCCCGAAACGCGTCGTATTTTAAACACTGCTAATGCTGTACTTACCCTCTTGATGACAGCGGTTCTACCTGAATAAAGATGTGCCACCATCAGCGCTGGTCTCGAGTGCGCTCTTGTGCATGGGCACAACGTTTTCCAAAATTTCACGCGGCCGCCCAGCCGCGGAAAGCAGCACCACCCCAATGATTGGAAAGGGGGCCGCGAGGCTTCGCATTTGCGGAGTCTTTTGGAGCAGCGTGAGGGTTGATTTTGAGCCGCTACATTCAGAGGGGCCCATCCAGGGTTCAATGCATCAAGATTCGCAGTAGAGAGATTGTGGCCATAGACATTGTGACACACTGCAAGTCCCAGAATTCAGTTGGGACTGACCTCACAGTTGATAGGCCCATTGGAGGGCGTGTTAGGTCAAATGTATGCAGGTGTGTTGGACTGCAAGCTGCGGTGTTATACCAGGAAGAAGGGAGCCATTCCCGAAACGCGTCGTATTTTAAACACTGCTAATGCTGTACTTAGCCTCTTGATGACAGCGGTTCTACCTGAATAAAGATGTGCCAGCATCAGCGCTGGTCTCGAGTGCGCTCTTGTGCATGGGCACAACGTTTTCCAAAATTTCACGCGGCCGCCCAGCCGCGGAAAGCAGCACCACCCCAATGATTGGAAAGGGGGCCGCGAGGCTTCGCATTTGCAGAGTCTTTTGGAGCAGCGTGAGGGTTGATTTTGAGCCGCTACATTCAGAGGGGCCCATCCAGGGTTCAATGCATCAAGATTCGCAGTAGAGAGATTGTGGCCATAGACATTGTGACACACTGCAAGTCCCAGAATTCAGTTGGGACTGACCTCACAGTTGATAGGCCCATTGGAGGGCGTGTTAGGTCAAATGTATGCAGGTGTGTTGGACTGCAAGCTGCGGTGTTATACCAGGAAGAAGGGAGCCATTCCCGAAACGCGTCGTATTTTAAACACTGCTAATGCTGTACTTAGCCTCTTGATGACAGCGGTTCTACCTGAATAAAGATGTGCCAGCATCAGCGCTGGTCTCGAGTGCGCTCTTGTGCATGGGCACAATGTTTTCCAAAATTTCACGCGGCCGCCCAGCCGTGGAGAGCAGCACCACCCCAATGATTGGAAAGGGGGCCGCGAGGCTTCGCATTTGCGGAGTCTTTTGGAGCAGCGTGAGGGTTGATTTTGAGCCGCTACATTCAGAGGGGGCCCATCCAGGGTTGAATGCATCAAGATTCGCAGTAGAGAGATTGTGGCCATAGACATTGTGACACACTGCAAGTCCCAGAATTCAGTTGGGACTGACCTCACAGTTGATTGGCCCATTGGAGGGCGTGTTAGGTCAAATGTATGCAGGTGTGTTGGACTGCAAGCTGCAGTGTTATACCAGGAAGAAGCGAGCCATTCCCGAAAAACGTCGTATTTTAAACACTGCTAATGCTGTACTTACCCTCTTGATGACAGCGGTTCTACCTGAATAAAGATGTACCACCATCAGCGCTGGTCTCGAGTGCGCTCTTGTGCATGGGCACAATGTTTTCCAAAATTTCACGTGGCCGCCCAGCCGCGGAGAGCAGCACCACCCCAATGATTGGAAAGGGGGCCGCGAGGCTTCGCATTTGCGGAGTCTTTTGGAGCAGCGTGAGGGTTGATTTTGAGCCGCTACATTCAGAGGGGCCCATCCAGGGTTGAATGCATCAAGATTCGCAGTAGAGAGATTGTGACCATAGACATTGTGACACACTGCAAGTCCCAGAATTCAGTTGGGACTGACCTCACAGTTGATTGGCCCATTGGAGGGCGTGTTAGGTCAAACGTATGCAGGTGTGTTGGACTGCAAGCTGCGGTGTTATACCAGGAAGAAGGGAGCCATTCCCGAAACGCGTCGTATTTTAAACACTGCTAATGCTGTACTTACCCTCTTGATGACAGCGGTACTACCTGAATAAAGATGTGCCACCATCAGCGCTGGTCTCGAGTGCACTCTTGTGCATGGGCACAATGTTTTCCAAAATTTCACGCGGCCACCCAGCCGCGGAGAGCAGCACCACCCCAATGATTGGAAAGGGGGCCGCGAGGCTTCGCATTTGCGGAGTCTTTTGGAGCAGCGTGAGGGTTGATTTTGATCCGCTACATTCAGAGGGGCCCATCCAGGGTTGAATGCATCAAGATTCGCAGTAGAGAGATTGTGGCCATAGACATTGTGACACACTGCAAGTCCCAGAATTCAGTTGGGACTGACCTCACAGTTGATTGGCCCATTGGAGGGCATGTTAGGTCAAACGTATGCAGGTGTGTTAGACTGCAAGCTGCGGTGTTATACCAGGAAGAAGGGAGCCATTCCCGAAATGCGTCGTATTTTAAACACTGCTAATGCTGTACTTACCCTCTTGATGACAGCTGTTCTACCTGAATAAAGATGTGCCACCATCAGCGCTGGTCTCGAGTGCGCTCTTGTGCATGGGCACAATGTTTTCCAAAATTTCACGCGGCCGCCCATCCGCGGAGAGCAGCACCACCCCAATGATTGGAAAGGGGGCCGCGAGGATTCGCATTTGCGGAGTCTTTTGGAGCAGCGTGAGGGTTGATTTTGAGCCGCTATATTCAGAGGGGCCCATCCAGGGTTGAATGCATCAAGGTTCGCAGTAGAGAGATTGTGGCCATAGACATTGTGACACACTGCAAGTCCCAGAATTCAGTTGGGACTGACCTCACAGTTGATTGGCCCATTGGAGGGCGTGTTAGGTCAAATGTATGCAGGTGTGTTGGACTGCAAGCTGCGGTGTTATACCAGGAAGAAGGGAGCCATTCCCGAAACGCGTCGTATTTTAAACACTGCTACTGCTGTACTTACCCTCTTGATGACAGCGGTACTACCTGAATAAAGATGTGCCACCATCAGCGCTGGTCTCGATTGCGCTCTTGTGCATGGGCACAATGTTTTCCAAAATTTCACGCGGCCGCCCAGCCGCGGAGAGCAGCACCACCCCAATGATTGGAAAGGGGGCCGCGAGGCTTCGCATTTGCGGAGTCTTTTGGAGCAGCGTGAGGGTTGATTTTGATCCGCTACATTCAGAGGGGCCCATCCAGGCTTGAATGCATCAAGATTCGCAGTAGAGAGATTGTGGCCATAGACATTGTGACACACTGCAAGTCCCAGAATTCAGTTGGGACTGACCTCACAGTTGATTGGCCCATTGGAGGGCATGTTAGGTCAAATGTATGCAGGTGTGTTGGACTGCAAGCTGCAGTGTTATACCAGGAAGAAGGGAGCCATTCCCGAAATGCGTCGTATTTTAAACACTGCTAATGCTGTACTTACCCTCTTGATTACAGCGGTTCTACCTGAATAAAGATGTGCCACCATCAGCGCTGGTCTCGAGTGCGCTCTTGTGCATGGGCACAATGTTTTCCAAAATTTCACGCGGCCGCCCATCCGCGGAGAGCAGCACCACCCCAATGATTGGAAAGGGGGCCGCGAGGATTCGCATTTGCGGAGTCTTTTGGAGCAGCGTGAGGGTTGATTTTGAGCCGCTATATTCAGAGGGGCCCATCCAGGGTTGAATGCATCAAGGTTCGCAGTAGAGAGATTGTGGCCATAGACATTGTGACACACTGCAAGTCCCAGAATTCAGTTGGGACTGACCTCACAGTTGATTGGCCCATTGGAGGGCGTGTTAGGTCAAATGTATGCAGGTGTGTTGGACTGCAAGCTGCGGTGCTATACCAGGAAGAAGGGAGCCATTCCCGAAACGCGTCGTATTTTAAACACTGCTACTGCTGTACTTACCCTCTTCATGACAGCGGTACTACCTGAATAAAGATGTGCCACCATCAGCGCTGGTCTCGATTGCGCTCTTGTGCATGGGCACAATGTTTTCCAAAATTTCACGCGGCCGCCCAGCCGCGGAGAGCAGCACCACCCCAATGATTGGAAAGGGGGCCGCGAGGCTTCGCATTTGCGGAGTCTTTTGGAGCAGCGTGAGGGTTGATTTTGATCCGCTACATTCAGCGGGGCCCATCCAGGCTTGAATGCATCAAGATTCGCAGTAGAGAGATTGTGGCCATAGACATTGTGACACACTGCAAGTCCCAGAATTCAGTTGGGACTGACCTCACAGTTGATTGGCCCATTGGAGGGCATGTTAGGTCAAATGTATGCAGGCGTGTTGGACTGCAAGCTGCAGTGTTATACCAGGAAGAAGGGAGCCATTCCCGAAATGCGTCGTATTTTAAACACTGCTAATGCTGTACTTACCCTCTTGATTACAGCGGTTCTACCTGAATAAAGATGTGCCACCATCAGCGCTGGTCTCGAGTGCGCTCTTGTGCATGGGTACAATGTTTTCCAAAATTTCACGCGGCCGCCCATCCGCGGAGAGCAGCACCACCCCAATGATTGGAAAGGGGGCCGCGAGGCTTCGCATTTGCGGAGTCTTTTGGAGCAGCGTGAGGGTTGATTTTGAGCCGCTACATTCAGAGGGGCCCATCCAGGGTTGAATGCATCAAGGTTCGCAGTAGAGAGATTGTGGCCATAGACATTGTGACACACTGCAAGTCCCAGAATTCAGTTGGGACTGACCTCACAGTTGATTGGCCCATTGGAGGGCGTGTTAGGTCAAATGTATGCAGGTGTGTTGGACTGCAAGCTGCGGTGTTATACCAGGAAGAAGGGAGCCATTCCCGAAACGCGTCGTATTTTAAACACGGCTATTGCTGTACTTACCCTCTTGATGACAGCGGTTCTACCTGAATAAAGATGTGCCACCATCAGCGCTGGTCTCGAGTGCGCTCTTGTGCATGGGCACAATGTTTTCCAAAATATATATATATATAATTATATATTCTTTACAACTATATTTTTGACATCGATATTTTTTGGGGGATATTTTTGTACTTACCTGTTTAAGTATAGGGAGTCGATATTTTTCCATTCTATATGTTTGCATCAATATTTTCTACTTCTATATTTTTAACATCGATATTTTGTCAGTGAACCATCAAACACAGACGCATAGCCTTATACAACCCCCAAGGCAATGACCTTGTAGAGAGGGCCAACCGGATGGTGAAGGGTACCATCTTGATGTGACTACAAAATGGGGAGGATGTTGCGAGAATGTTTGAGGAAATGGTGTGGGCTTATCACTCTATACAGAATGGGGAACTAAAATGTCTCCCGTTGAATGCATGAGAGGAAGGTAGCCAGATACCAAGTTGCTTCCAGCGTGGTTATTGATACATGGGGGCATGGACAAGATTGATGAGGGTGTTGTGTGTAGTAGAAAGGACAATGTGGAGGCAGGACGTTGGGTCAAGATCAAGAAGGGATGAGTAGAAGCAGGGTTGTCTAAATATTGGGGACCTTTTAAAGTTAGGACAGTTCATTATTGGCATGTTTTGCTTGAGAATGGGGATAAATTAAATAATAAGAGGAGAGCTATTTTAGACCAGAAGGGTGGCAAGTGCAATCCATCCACATGCCATAACAACAATTATATCAGTGGGTTTATGTTAATGAAATATTGAAATATGGTTGGAAGCAAAATTGCAGAAAGAAGTGGTGGTATTGGTGAGGGTAGAGAAGGGGAGAGGTGTTGTTGAATAGGAGTCTAAGGAGTCGTAGATCACCTGTGTACTTCAGAGGTTATGTAAAGAAACATGTTTTGTATTCCTTCAATGAACATGAATTGTTTTACATTGTTTATTTTTGTGGAATTATATTTAATGAAGTTTCCTTTATTCTGTATTTCTTTATTCCAGTTTTGGATTGGTTTCTCACCCTCCTGTATTTCCTGTTTTTGTAAAGGAGGGAGATACATTATGCTTTTAAGGCATCTTGTATGTCAAGTTCTTAATCTGATGTCACATTAGAGCATTCTGGTGTATGCATTCCACTGCTTTCAGTTGGATCTGTGCTGGCAGGAGGAAAGCCACGTACAAGGCAGGTTGCAAATAAAGCTCTGTGTTTGCCTCTCATGACTGTTGTTGGAGTTGTCACTACTGACACCTAAATACACTCTGCCAGAAACTGCCAAATGCAGAGTATCAATAAGATTCCTAGAGTGGTACAAACACAAGGCTCAACTTTATATCTAAAATTAATACTTAATTCACCAAATTCCCAACATTTCGCTATGTCAGGGAATTGACAGCATTTAGAATTGCAAAAATATGCTCCTACATATCTTGTAATTAGTGGGTAACTAGGAGGAGCATTTTGTTTACATAATAGGATCCCAAACAGGTTGCATTTTAAAATATCATACAGCGTTAAAGGCACCTTTAATTTTCAGGGGATAACAATGGCAAGATAACTCTGGTAGTTAATGTACTTGCTGGAGAGGTCTATGCTTTATCTAGACAGTTTTGACTCATCGCAATGTAGCTTAGAAGGTTAATATGACTGCTGGAGAGAGCAACATGTAACATGCAGATCATAGATCTGTATTTGATGTGTATCCCTTAGTGGGTTACTGTTTCTGTTACAGAGATCCATTTATTACTTGCACTTCATAAGCTATAATCCTTCACCACAATGAGCAATGAACCAGCATTAAAGAGCTGCATGAAAACTGAAAGGCATAGGTTTAGAAAAATACTTTTTTTTCTTAATCTTTCCTTGCTTTAAGAGTCTTGGACATGTTTACTTTGGGCTGTCATAATTTATTAGTATATACAATCATAAACACTGTGTTACGTTTAAAATCCTGAGTTTGTTCTTCTCCAGTCCAACAGTTCTTAACATTTAGGGGTCGATTCCGATTCGGGCCGGAAAAAGCACCGACCGACTCGGATCCGGAAAAAATACCGACCGACACGTACCCGTGGCGCACGACACGCCAAGTACGATGCAAGGCGCGAAAAATCCGACCGACACGTACCGAAACCAAGTCGACCGACCGAGCCGCACGGAAAACAGCAATCCGGCCAGAAAAACACGCGAATACAACCGACCGACACGCACCCGGAACAAATCCGACCGAAACGTACACGCGAACTCCAAAACGCAAAGTACGATGCAAGGCGCGAAAACCACGACCGAGTCGGACGGAGGACAAGCCGTACGACCGACACGCATACAAAACCGACCCGAAGCAACACAATACACCGCGACCGACGCGTACGCAGCATAGAAAACTGCACAAACACAGCGTGAACGAAACGGAGAACACCGTACGAGACCAATGCAGGGTCCGACTCGGTCACAAGAACGTTTCCAACATACACAAACAGCACAAAGGAAAAATCACCCAAAAAAAGGCCAAACAAGCAATTACCAAGCCAATAAATACTGGGGGGACAGAGAACAAAGACACACCCACATCTCCACCTATATAAAGGACACAAATCACTACCATGAGCCTTTGCAAATGCCATTCCACTGCCAGCACCCAAGAGAAAGCAACCACACACCCACAGCTCATCCCTCACACAAGCCACACACCATCAGCACACCAACAAATACCTACCTCACATACACCCAGCAAAACACACACTCACACACCCTCACCTGCACACCAACACACACATCACTCACCATCACCACCCATCACCATGCCCCCAAGAAGAATCCCAAGTTCCTAGATAGTGAATTGGAAGTCATGGTAGACGAGATCCTCAGGGTGGAGCCACAGCTGTTTGGCACACTGGTCCAACAGACCCCCATGTCGCAGAAAACCAAGATGTGGGAGAGGATCATCAACAGGGTGAACGCACAATCACCATGTCGGCGCACAAAGACCGACATCCAGAACAGGTGGTATGACGTGCGCAGGAGGGTACGGAAAATGCTGACGAAAGACTACATCAACAGCCAACACACCGGCAGTGGCCCTCCTGCCAAGCCAATATACCTCAGGCCCTGGGAGGAGAAGGTGCGGGCCATCCTTCCGCCAGTGAGCGTATATGGACTAGAGGACATCCCAGAGCCTGGTGAGTACACAACAAATGTACACAATATACTGCCACAAAACACACACATCACTGTCAAGGGGCGAGTCAAACCATGCACTCATAGCAATTACACAGCAACCAGAACAGAATCATCCCAAAATGTGTATGTCAGTCAGATAAACACAACACATGCCATCAAGAAAGTCACATCCAACTGTGCCAACACATGTACAAACACAACTACAACTACAGCTAGGCAGTGGCACAAATAGAACTAACAAACACATCCACACATGTAGGCACCACAACAACACCAACACACAGTGAAGACCACTCAAAGGAAGGAATTCTGTGTATGCTGGCCAAGTCAGTGTAGCCAATAGCATCATGGGAGTCGCAGTCACACATATTGCCCCCCCCCACAACTGTCCCATCAACACCACCATGAACCAAGCGCACATCACAGGGAGTGGAGAAGGACTCACAAGATGGCTGACACTGGCTACTGCTGTGGGGAGCACAAGGCCCTGCTGGCAACTGTGCACCAACAAACAGCAGGACACCACTGACTGACATCCTGAGAGACAACTTACACTCCCTGCAATGCAAGCACGTTCCATGGTGTGATATCTGGCTAGCTGGGTGGGAAGGGGGAATTGCAGCACTGACCATAGTCACAAGCACCTCCCCTCACACCCCCCAACACAAACTCCACAGAACCCACCTGGTAGAATGCAATGCCCCCCATCCTAACACAAGATCCCACAAAGAACCACCACCCTGGGTTATGTTGTGTGAAGCACAGGGACACTCTTGGGACTCTTAGCCAAACAACTGCCAGGACAACACTCCCAGCCATCCTGTCAGCACAGCCAGCCCACCCCACAGGGAAGCAGAATCAAAAGGAAGGAAGCATGGGCATGCTGGGAAGGGGGGTGGAGGCAATAGCATGATGGGAGTTGTAGTCACTGATATTGGTCACCCCCACAACTGGCCCATCAACACCACCCTGAACCATGCTCACATCACAGGAAGTGGAGAAGGACTCACAAGATGGCTGGCACTGGCTACTGCTGTGGGGAGCACAATGCCCTGCTGGCAACTGTGCACCAACAAACAGCAGGACACCACTGACTGACATCCTGAGAGACAACTTACACTCCCTGCAATGCAAGCACGTTCCATGGTGGGATAACTGGCTGGCTGGCTGGGTGGGAAGGAGGACTTGCAGCACTAACCATAGTCACAAGCACCTCCCCTCACACCCCCCCCAACACAAACTCCACAGAACCCACCTGGTAGAATGCAATGCCCCCCATCCTAACACAAGATCCCACAAAGAACCACCACCCTGGGTTATGTTGTGTGAAGCACAGGGACACTCTTGGGACTCTTAGCCAAACAACTGCCAGGACAACACTCCCAGCCATCCTGTCAGCACAGCCAGCCCACCCCACAGGGAAGCAGAATCAAAAGGAAGGAAGCATGGGCATGCTGGGAAGGGGGTGGAGGCAATAGCATGATGGGAGTCGTAGTGACAGCTCTACATCCCCCACCACATGGCCCAGCAAGCTCACACTCACGCATGCACATCCCACAGAGAGTGGAAAGGCCCATCAAAGATGTCTGACACTGTTGCTGTGTCGTGGGGAGCACAAGGGCATGCTGGGTACTGCACACCAACCAACAGCAGGACACCACTGTCAGCCATCTTGCCATTGCTCTCACACCCACACACACTGAACTCCACACAAATGCAAGTAAGTATCGGAATGCTGGGAAGTGGGGTGGAGGCAATGGCATGATGGGAGTCGTAGTCACAGACATAGCTCACCTCCACAACTGTCCCATCAACACCACCCTGAACCATGCTCACATCACAGGGAGTGGAGAAGGACTCACAAGATGGCTGACACTGGCTACTGCTGTGGGGAGCACAAGGCCCTGCTGGCAACTGTGCACCAACAAACAGCAGGACACCACTGACTGACATCCTGAGAGACAACTTACACTCCCTGCAATGCAAGCACGTTCCATGGTGGGATATCTGGCTAGCTGGGTGGGAAGGGGGACTTGCAGCACTGACCATAGCCACAAGCACCTCCCCTCACACCCCCCCAACACAAACTCCACAGAACCCACCTGGTAGAATGCAATGCCCCCATCCTAACACAAGATCCCACAAAGAACCACCACCCTGGGTTATGTTGTGTGAAGCACAGGGACACTCTTGGGACTCTTAGCCAAACAACTGCCAGGACAACACTCCCAGCCATCCTGTCAGCACAGCCAGCCCACCCCACAGGGAAGCAGAATCAAAAGGACGGAAGCATGGGCATGCTGGGAAGGGGGGTGGAGGCAATAGCATGATGGGAGTCGTAGTCACAGCTCTACATCCCCCACCACATGTCCCAGCAAGCTCACACTCATGCATGCACATCCCACAGAGAGTGGAAAGGCCCATCAAAGATGTCTGACACTGTTGCTGTGTCGTGGGGAGCACAAGGGCATGCTGGGTACTGCACACCAACCAACAGCAGGACACCACTGTCAGCCATCTTGCCATTGCTCTCACACCCACACACACTGAACTCCACACAAATGCAAGTAAGTATGGGAATGCTGGGAAGTGGGGTGGAGGCAATGGCATGATGGGAGTCGTAGTCACAGACATAGCTCACCCCCACAACTGTCCCATCAACACCACCCTGAACCATGCTCACATCACAGGGAGTGGAGAAGGACTCACAAGATGGCTGACACTGGCTACTGCTGTGGGGAGCACAAGGCCCTGCTGGCAAATGTGCACCAACAAACAGCAGGACACCACTGAGTGACATCCTGAGAGACAACTTACACTCCTTGCAACGCAAGCACGTTCCATGGTGGGATAACTGACTGGCTGGGTGGGTGGGAAGGAGGGCCGGCTGTCAACCAAACACAACCAATGCAGACCATGTTCACACCCCAGAAAATACATAGAAATGCCCAAATAATGCAGGACAATGTGCCACACCAATATCAACCCCTGACTGTGACGACTTAGGACAATGCAATGTACAGGCCCGCACCCAGAGGCACAGTCACAACTGTCATGTGTGTCAACCATTGATGCCTGCAGAAACATAACATACATTGTTTGTGTCTCCCAAAAACAGGTGATGATGGGGACACAGCAGCAGACGCTGAGGAGTCCCAGTCCCAGGCTCAAGAGGATGCCGAGCTCACTGGCGTCGTACAGCCTCTGTCCTCCTCGGACGATGAAGAACAACCTGGCACATCCGGTGCAAGTCAACATGCAGCACCAGCAGGACCACCAGCTGCAGCACCAGCAGGACCACCAGCTGCACCCCCTGCACCCACCCCTCCAATGACTGTCACCACGAATACCATCCCTGCCGACATGGACAGAACAAGGAGCAACACCAGCACAGTGACCCTGGACCAACCTGGGGCCATGGACACCACCACCACCACCAACCCCCAAGGTGGACCAGGGTTATCTGTGCGTGCCACTGCACACACTGCACATGTCAGCAGGGGTGGTGGGAGGGGTGGGAGACAGAGGTCGCTGCTTGCAGACGTTGCTGGTGTGCATGATGACCCACAACTGGTACGCATAGCTGATGCGTACCAGTCCAGCACCGGAGAGCTCAGCCAGGTAGTGGGGCTCCTCAGAGACATTAAACAGCAGCAGGCTGCCCATCATGCCCGCTTGGACTCCCACATGTCCCACGTGGAGTCACACATGTCCCGTGTGGACTCACACATGTCCCGCGTGGAGTCCAAGTGGGATGCACTGCATGAGATGACGGCGGTGCACAGGGACATTTTACAATGCCTCCGCCAGATGAACAGCAACCAGTCCACACCTCCCTGTGTGCCAACAACATCTGGTGCCGAACAAACTGCAACTGCCACAGGGAGGGAGGAGGACTCTGGCGGAGAGTCCCCTGCACCGCAGCAGCCTGTACTTGAGGGTCCCCCCCAAGAAGAGGGGTCGTCCGAGGAGGGAAAAGTGAGAGGCCGATGGCCAAGCGCAACTCCCAGGAAGCCTGAACCTGTTCTGGATGTTCGCCTTTGTGCACAGACTGTTCACCCTGTTGACGGCAACACTACTCCCACACATTGCATGGGGAGTACAAGTTGGACCAATGTGTCAGACAACTGTGGCCCCGATACTGGGGATCCTGTCTACCAGGACTTTCAATTCACCTAGGAACTTGGGATTGCAAGATTTATGTACAGCACTACCCATCCCATGCACTATTAACACAAATGTATCACAATAAACACACTAATACACCATACTTGCCTCTGTCGTGATTCCAACGTGGGTGCTGTTATGGGGATGATGAACTGCAAAATTACACTGTGTATGCGAACTGCAACAGCAAGGACAACACAGGCATGTGAGTACAGGCAACGTGACACACATGAGGGAGACACACCACCAGGGCTACACAACACATACACACCTAGGCCATCTGACTCATTGCCTACACTGATGTTGCCAGGGAAGACGGTGCAATGCACAGACACCACACCCATTCCCAGTTGTAGTCAAGTAGCCCACAGGTGCAGTAAGCAAATGGCAGTCAAATGTGTAACCACAGACAACGCACATCACAAAGTGAAGCACAGGTTTATTACACAGTTGCAACATGCCGTAACCACTACAGATGCAAGGTAACCCCACCTGGCAGCGGGCACACAGTCAACAACTGTAGACGGAAGGAAGTCCATGGGTGTGGCGCACATCACCTGTAGGGACACAACAGCTACCAGCCTGGATGTGCAATCACGTCGTCGGTGGACACAGTTGACCAAACGAATCTGAAAGTACCCTGTGAAGGACAGAAATGACACACAGTCAAAAGCAATGGAGTACAGGACAGAACAGCAAAACTCATGCACAATACATGTTACAAGATACCCACCCAGAAGCAAGTTAGCATGTCAACACTGTTGGGGAGTACAGCCCACCTGTCACCACACATCGCAACACACATCCAGTCAAGTAGCCCATGGACACACTCCAACAGCACCAGAGCACCACCCTCACATCATGCCAACTCACATCATTGACATGACACCTCAGGATACTCACATTCAGCTAAAGAAGTTGGTGATGAGCTGTGTGCGCACATCACCATCACCATCATCATCGTCACTGGCATCGTGGTCCAGGCCAGGATCCTCCACAGGTGGCGGATGTTGGTCATTGTCATCCTGGATGAGAGGCAACTCCTTCCGCACTGCCAGGTTGTGGAGCATGCAGCAGACGATGATAATCTTGCATACTTTCGCAGGGGCATATGGGAGGGATCCTCTGGTCTTGTCCAGGCAGCGGAAGCGGCTCTTCAGGAGACCAAAGGTCCGCTCAATCACTCTCCTGGTCCGACCATGTGCCTCATTGTAGCGCATCTGGGCTGGTGTCACAGGGTTCCTGAGGGGTGTCAGCAACCACGGCATGTTGGGGTATCCCGAGTCACCTACGACAGACAAGTGCACATTAGCTGACTTGGAAAAGTGGGCGGAATACTACAGATCAGATCACACACAATGGCACAAAGTCAGTACACACCGACAAGCCAGGCACGCTGGTTCTGCATCTGTGCCATCATCCTGGGGATGCGACTACTCCTCATCACAAAGGCATTGTGTGCTGAACCAGGGAAACGGGGACACACGTGTGTGATGGTCATGTCTGCAAGACACACCACCAGTGCATTGACCGAGTGGTAGTGCTTGCGGTTCCTGTAGGCCTGCTCCTGGGCCTGTGGTGTTACCAAAGCCACATGTGTCCCATCAATGGAGCCAATGACATGCGGCATCCTCCCCAGGGCATAAAAGTCACTCTTCACGTCAGTGAGTCAGTCGCATGATCTAGGGAAATAGATGTACCGGTTCAGGAAGAGCAACATTGCCGCCAAAACATCGCGGAGCACACGGCTGAACATGGTCTGTGACATCCCACCAGCAGTCGCCACAGTATGTTGGAAGGTACCGGTGGCAAAGAAGTGTAGGGCTGCCATCACCTTCACCTTGGGGGTCACCGCTGTAGGATACGGCCGGCCAGGCTGCAAATGTGGGGACAACTGCACTGCCAAATCCTCAATCAGCTACCTGGTGAAGCGGTACCGTCGGATGCTGTCCCGTTCCACCATCGTTGCTAGGTCTGGGAATGGCCGATGGACAGCAGGAGCCCTGCAGTGCAGAGGAGAAGTAAGCAAGATTGTCAGTCACCCCACATATGCGGCATTGAACACACTCAAGATCCCAACATACATCATTATGAGGCACAACTACATGAAGTGTGCAGTACAGGAAGGACATGTATGGTACATACATGGCCAACATCTGTCAACACGGTCCAACAGGTGGCATCAATTAGTCCCAGGTTGGCCCATTGGATATGATGAGGCCGTGTCACAGTTCCCATCTCCTGCTGCCGTGTCACAATAACCCCCCACAGTGACATGTGAGGACAGATGTGCCCCAGGCACCACAGCTCAACGACAGGTACATTCCCAGGGACCCTGTAATGCCACATGGACACTGGCATTACATGGAGTATCATGTATACACCACAGCAAAACAACCATGACCCCCACAGGTAGTGGCCCCACTTGCCACGGCAGGACAGACATGGACGTCTGTGACACACACGCACAACATCAGAGTCCATGCACACACAACGTGGATGTGGAGACTGTCTCCCATTGTGCACATGAAATCAGAGACATTGTAAACACTACATGCACAAAGACTGTGGAGGACCATCACTATTGTGCCACTGGGACACCCTGGCTCAAACATACCGTCCCACATGGGACTCACGGGGTATGTGACATGACATACACATACACCACTGTGAAATGTGACCATGGCACATGCACATATATGAACAGTTGCACATCACAGTGGTCATGTACACGTAACACCCAGGATCCTGTCCCCATGAACACGTTCACAGCCTGGGGGTGGCTGCCCACAGGTGACACCCACAGGACAACATGTACACCAACATACACACAATAGGAAATGCATCCTTACATGCCTTATGATAAAGTTTGGACAGGCTGTCGTGATGTAGGTGTGCCCCTCACTCCCTGGGAGCTATCTGTGACTGGCATATGTCCATCTGAGACAGGCATGCTGACATATGCCAGTCACATGTACAGTGATGCGTTGTACCGCAATGGACCGATTGGTGCCTCCGGCCGGCCCATTGCATTCAATGTGTGCGGGTACGCGTTGTACCCCTGTGCGCGTTGATACCGCAATGGACCGATCGGTGCCTCCGGCCGGCCCATTGCATTCAATGTGTGCGGGTACGCGTTGTACCCCTGTGCGCATTGAACCGCAATGGACCGATCGGTGCCTCCGGCCGGCCCATTGCATTCAATGTGTGCGGGTACGCGTTGTACCCCTGTGCGCGTTGTACCGCAATGGACCGATCGGTGCCTCCGGCCGGCCCATTGCATTCAATGTGTGCGGGTACGCGTTGTACCCCTGTGCGCGTTGAACCGCAATGGACCGATCGGTGCCTCCGGCCGGCCCATTGCATTCAATGTGTGCGGGTACGCGTTGTACCCCTGTGCGCGTTGTACCGCAATGGACCGATCGGTGCGCACCCATTGACAATGGGCTTGCCTGGCAACGGACGCGTTTTCGAATTTCGAACGAGTCGGTTGCTGGAAATTCAGTTGGTCACCCACAACAATGTTGCAAAATCATGTATGTCATGAAGTTGAGGATTTGAAGGATGCTGTGGGCGTGTTTTGGTGCTGCTATTCCATGGATTGGCCAGATTCAGAAGATGCAAACGACTTGGACCTATCACTTTGGACACAAGGGACAGTATCTGCCTCTCCAGCACATATATATTGCTGGCTGTTCCCCTGAGAGCTCACTTGCCTGCACTACATGCTCCAGGACGACATCTGCCACTGCACTGCTGCTGTCTCTGCCCCTCTGGACCCTGCAATGGCACGTACTGTGGAGAGAGCCCCAGCCTTCAGCCTTGAACAGAACCAGGCCCTGCTGGACAGCCTACTTCCACAGTACAGCAAGCTGTATGGGACACCAGGGGAGCAGGTGAGTGTTCTGTGCACTGCCTTTCTGAATGTGCATTTTGTGTGACTAGCAAGGCTGAGAGTCTGCACGCCACTGGCTAGCAGGCTCACTGAGTAGTTGTCACCCCCCATAGTGTGTAGTGACTTGCACTGGACAGGTATGGTGCAGTGACAGTGCATTTGAACATGGTTTTACTTCCCATGCAATGATACCATGTAGTGACGTCTGGCAAACTGTCCATGGTCAGCTTTGCACTGCCTGTGTACATCATGTGCCCCTGTGATTGAGACATGTATATACAACTGTGTCATGCACGGATATGTTGCATGTGTGGTAATGGCCTTTTCACTTTGTCATCCTGACAGGTTAATGCCCATCGGAAGCAGGAAATCTGGAAGGACATCGTCTGGGCTGTCCGGTCCGTGGGGGTATACAAGCGCCGGATCCGCAACTGCCAGAAGAGGTGGCAGGACCTTCGGGGCTGGACCCGGAGGATTGCACGGGTCCAGCTGAAGCTGTCGCCTCCTCGCAGGAGGGGCGGAACACGGACCCTGACCCCCTTATGCTCCAGATCCTGGCGGTGGTGTTTCCAGACCTGGATGGGCAGCTGAAGGCCAGACAGCAGCAAGGAGGGGGTGAGTCAAAGACTGCACTGTGAACTCTGTATTACATGCTTTGTGCCCTCCTCTGGCCTGGTTCAACTGCCACAGTGCAGCAGTCATGTTGTCCAGGAGCCATGTCCCTCTATTGTGCACTGCCCACTGCTCATCTGATACCCAGGTGTGGCCCTTACATTCAGGGAATTGTGTCACTTGGGACTGTGTCCTTGCAGTTTACTTCACTAAAGGTGGGGGACAGCATCTGTTTCCCTAACTCTGTTGTGGGCATCATGGGTGGGTCCATTGTTCACACAACGCCTGGGTTTGGACATGTGATCTGCGTGTTGCTTTGATATGCGGTCCACTTGCTGAGCTGAGCCACCACATGTGCCTGGGGTATGTGGCACACGTCCAAGCAGCGGGTGGGAACAATGTTTGGGCCCCAGGAGTTTGCAGATTACGTGTGTCACACATACATGGCCAGCTATCCACTGTCCAGGGCACATCCCTCATTCATGTGGAGCAGGACAGTCATGCCTACTCCAGGCCATGCAATACACTCTGTACTCCCACTCCCGTGTATCAGCTGACACATTGTGCACAGTGATTTGACCCCTCAGGTGTCTGCCTCTGTGTCAGTGTGCTGTGGATTAGTTGCCAGGACTGCTGGGGTGTTTCTTGGTAGGGGCTCAGCATGCCCCTGGAGATGTGACCATAGCAGACGATACTTGTGTGTCACATAGGTGTTTGATCAGCTGCCCGTGCAGACTGGGGTATGCGAATGTGAAGTTCAGGCAGCTGTTCCCCATTCACAGCAAATTGTGAGGGGCTCAGGTTCCAAGGGTAGTGTCACAGGACTCCCATATGTCCAATAGGTGTGACCTGGACAGATGAGGGTTAAGATGATGTGTTGTGTGGGGGATGTACATGTGCACTTGTGCAGCTCCAGGACTTGCATTCCCCATGACCTACTGTTGTGACACAGTGCATAGTGTTGTTGTCTGGCTGCCAAGTCATACATCACTGAGACAGTGATGTATGACTTAGCAGTCATGCCTCTGCCATGGCATGTGTCAACTTATTGGTGGTCCTGCAGGGGAGTGACATGTGCTACATGCACACCATAGTGGCGCTGGCTATCAGGACATGGGTGCATCATGGTGTCTGTCGCTGGTATGCATCACATGCATTTCCTATTTGACTCTGGGCATCCCTTTCATCCGGAAACCTGTACTGACTCAGTGGCAAGAGCTGTGATGTGTGCATGTCCACATGCTACACCGTGTCCTCTGCACTGTCCAACTACTGTGTACTTGGTGCATGTGTCCACACTGGGGTGTTGCAATCCAACAGACACCAGACAGATGGGTGCAAGGCCATGTGGGATGTGAGTGCCATGCTTGGCATCAGACTGACAATTGGCTTCTCCTGTTCAGTTAGGGCACTTTTAGCAATGTACAACTAATGATGCCAGGGCTTGCTCTGTAATGTGCTGTGCTCACAGTGGTGTGTGCGTTTGGTGCAGGTGACTGATGTCTGTCTGTTTCCCCATTGTTTGCAGATACATCCACGGCCACGGAAGGGGACAGCTCCATGGACCAGGAGGAGCCAGAGAGCCAGACTGGGTCAGCAGCCGAGGAGTGGTCGGAGGGACCCAGTGGCACGGAGGGCGAGGGGAGCCACACCGAGGAGTCCTCAGCACCATCCACCTCAGCTGAGGACCAGAGCAACTCGGAGGATGACTCCCTTGTGGAGGCGGGTGTCAGCAGCCACCACACGCCAGCTAGTGTTGCTGTCCCCGCCACCACCAGCACCACCACCGCCCTCCCATCGGCTCCCATTCCCCAGGTCCGTGGAGGCTCCCATGTTCGGGAGCGTGTCTCCTTTGGCCCAGGCACCGCACCCCCTGCCCCTGTGTCCCCTGCTGCCCTGAGTGAGGAGTCTGTGTACCTCCTTCGCCAGCTCCATGTAGGGCAGACAGCCATGCTGAGTGTCCTCCATGCGCACACCGCACTGTTGACTCAGCTGGTGTCGTTCATGGAGGGCATCTCATCGGGCATGTCTGACCTACAGAGGGGCAACAGGTCCATGGACTCCTCCCTGACGGCAGCAGTGTCCCTCCTCAGACAGTCCCTCACCCCTCCTGCCTCTGCTCCATCCACACTCCCCAGCACCTTACCCGTCCCAAGCACACACACACCGGCACAGGCACACACCAGCACACACACGTCCAGCACACAGACACACACGCCACAAACTAAACGCACACGCACGCACAGTCAGGGGACTGAAACCAGACTCACAGGGGATTGGGCCCTGGTACACACACATGCATCCACGGGCACTGTGCAGTCCTCAGTTGCCTCTCCCTCCAAAGCACCCTCCCTTGCCTCACCTGCAACCCCAAAGACCCAGCTCCTCTTCCTCAGTGACCTCGGACTCTTCCCCTCCGATCCAGCTGCCCCAGCATCCAGGGGGAAGAGGAAGCCCCCCCACACGGAGCAGAGTGCCCCTCGCCCCAGGACACCCTCCCCCAGGCGCAGACAGACTGAGGCCCCCACCCACAAGTCCCCCCAGAGTGCTAAGAGCAAGACCCCGCCGCCGCCCTGCAGCTCAAGCACCAGGTCTCCTTCCTCCATCCCTCAGGCCCCCACTCCACAGGTGCCCCCACCACACCCTGCCCCAGGTTCCCCCACCCACAGATATACCATCCCCAAGAGGCTCCGGCCTTCTCCCCTGGCACTTGCTCTCCCGGCACCACACCCCCGCTGCGCTTGTCTGTGCCACTGATGTGGTGAGGGTGTCCTCCCCTCTGTCCAGCCCACATTGCCTGTTCCCCATTCTCCTCCCCTGGTGGTAGGCACTGCAGTGGAGTCCACTACCACCCTGTCTGACTTGGGCACTGCAGTGGCGGACCTGTCCACTCCATCTGCAGCGTCCACTGCAGTCGTGCCGGCACCCACAACATCTGAGCCATGCCCCCAGTTGTGCCGGCACACACCATGTCAGACACCTCCACTGCAGTTGTCAGTGGCTCTTCAGCACCCACCACCCCTTCCCTGCTTCCTCCTGGTGAGCCCTGATCCTGTCCCTGCGGTACCTGGCCTACCCCCCCCCGGTTGCCCCTCCTAGTGGATTGTCCCTGGTTTTGTGCAGGCATGTGTAGGGTGGCATCTGCCACTGTCACCCACTTGTGACTTTGTTGATGGACTGGCCATTGGCCTTTGTTTATGTTCTACCGGACTTCTACTTTTAATGCCACATATGCTGAATAAAGCAACTTTCTGTTCTCTAGTGCTTTTGCTTCTGATGTACATGATGTTGATGATGCTAACTATGCCCTTGCTGCAGTGATGGTGATATTTGGTCTCATGATAATGAAGTGTTACTGTGCAGGAACCCATGTGGTCCAGGGGGAATGTGTCCTATCCTGTGGTGTATCCATGTCATCCATAGCAGCATCTGAGGGTGTCATGTGTTCAGTATTTGGCAATGGGATTTCCTACTTAGATTGGCAATTTCACATCTGTGGCTTCCACCCCTGCACATCTGTTGTGCCTGCCATTGTTGTATTCATCTACTTCCCTGACCGTGTGGCCATCTCCAGTGAACATGCAGGTTTGGGCATCAATGGGGAAGGACTCATCTGTGTTGTCAGTGCAACATTGCTATACAAGTGTGTTGGATCTGTGCTGATGATTCCGTTGGCACTTCCATGACCAGGCTGATGGGACGGGAGCCCTCATTTGGTGCTAATTGTTGATTGTGTGTCCCATTGCTGCCATGGTATGGTATCTGTTCGCCTCACATCTGCAGTCTCCACAGGGTATCTGCATGTGTGTGCCCATTGGTGCAAATATGTGGGTCTGCATTCGGATGGTCACTTCTGTCATTGTGTCATTGATGATTGTTGACGGTGTCAGCCCCCATGGGTGTTGTTTGTCTGCACATGGCCAAAGTGATGTCTTATTTGCACTGCAGGATTTGGCTCCCCCAATTTATGTTGCAATGGGACACATACACTACTTTGCCACTGATGTGTTTGTTGTTCTGTGACCAGGAATCATCCATGCAGTTTGGCAGTTGCACCTCTTACTTTGTCAACACTTACCTTTTGGTCACTGTGATGATGGGGGTTTGGACCCCATTGCCACAATGTTCAAAATGTGCTGCAGCTATGGACCCCACACTTGCCTTTTGGTCACTGTGATGATGGGTGTTTGGACCCCATTGCCACAATGTTCAAAATGTGCTGCAGCTATGGACCCCACACTTACCTTTTGGTCACTGTGATGATGGGGGTTTGGACCCCATTGCCACAATGTTCAAGATGTGCTGCAGCTATGGACCCCACACTTACCTTTTGGGCAATGTGATGATGGGGTTTGGACCCCATTGCCACAATGTTCAAAATGTGCTGCAGCTATGGACCCCACACTTACCTTTTGGTCACTGTGATGATGGGGGTTTGGACCCCATTGCCACAATGTTCAAAATGTGCTGCAGCTATGGACCCCACACTTACCTTTTGGTCACTGTGATGATGGGTGTTTGGACCCCATTGCCACAATGTTCAAAATGTGCTGCAACTATGGACCCCACACTTACCTTTTGGTCACTGTGATGATGGGGGTTTGGACCCCATTGCCACAATGTTCAAAATGTGCTGCAGCTATGGACCCCACACTTGCCTTTTGGTCACTGTGATGATGGGTGTTTGGACCCCATTGCCACAATGTTCAAAATGTGCTGCAGCTATGGACCCCACACTTACCTTTTGGTCACTGTGATGATGGGGGTTTGGACCCCATTGCCACAATGTTCAAAATGTGCTGCAGCTATGGACCCCACACTTGCCTTTTGGTCACTGTGATGATGGGGGTTTGGACCCCATTGCCACAATGGTCATGGCCTGCTTGCGTTGTGTGTGCCACACACATATTTGTGTGGCACATGTGCTAGGGGGTCACATTGTATGTTCGAAGTCATGTTCGGTGTTGTAGGCATTTGACACAGTCTACACACGCTTGTCATGGTGTTGGGGGATGTCTTCTTCTTGCATTCCCTAGGTTGTGGTGTGCTGGTTGTGTCATGCATTGTCCATCCTATGGGTGGGGGTGGTAGTGGTGGTAGGCATCCTGCCCCCTGGGTGAGGGTGGTAGTAGTGGTAGGCATCCTGCCCCCCTGGGTAAGGGTGGTAGTAGTGGTAGGCATCCTGCCCCCCTGGGTGAGGGTGGTAGTAGTGGTAGGCATCCTGCCCCCCTGGGTGAGGGTGGTACTAGTGGTAGGCATCCTGCCCCCCTGGGTGAGGGTGGTACTAGTGGTAGGCATCCAGCCCACCCTGGGTGAGGGTGGTAGTAGTGGTAGGCATCCAGCCCCCCTGGCTAAGGGTGGTGGTAGTGGTAGGCATTCTGCCCCCCTGGGTGAGGGTGGTAGTAGTGGTAGGCATCCTGCCCCCCTGGGTGAGGGTGGTAGTAGTGGTAGGCATCCTGCCCCCTGGCTAAGGGTGGTAGTAGTGGTAGGCATCCTGCCCCCCTGGGTGAGGGTGGTAGTAGTGGTAGGCATCCTGCCCCCCTGGGTGAGGGTGGTAGTAGTGGTAGGCATCCTGCCCCCCTGGCTAAGGGTGGTAGTAGTGGTAGGCATCCTGCCCCCCTGGGTGAGGGTGGTAGTAGTGGTAGGCATCCTGCCCCCCTGGGTGAGGGTGGTAGTAGTGGTAGGCATCCTGCCCCCCTGGCTAAGGGTGGTAGTAGTGGTAGGCATCCTGCCCACCCTGGGTGAGGGTGGTAGTAGTGGTAGGCATTCTGCCCCCCCTGGGTGAGGGTGGTAGTAGTGGTAGGCATCCTGCCCCCCATGGGTGAGGGTGGTAGTAGTGGTAGGCATCCTGCCCCCCTGGCTAAGGGTGGTAGTAGTGGTAGGCATCCTGCCCCCCCTGGCTAAGGGTGGTAGTAGTGGTAGGCATTCTGCCCCCCCTGGGTGAGGGTGGTAGTTGTGGTAGGCATCCTGCCCCCCCTGGGTGAGAGTGGTAGTAGTGGTAGGCATCCTGCCCCCACTGGCTAAGGGTGGTAGTAGTGGTAGGCATCCTGCCCACCCTGGGTGAGGGTGGTAGTAGTGGTAGGCATTCTGCCCCCCTGGGTGAGGGTGGTAGTTGTGGTAGGCATCCTGCCCCCTGGGTGAGGGTGGTAGTAGTGGTAGGCATCCTGCCCCCCTGGCTAAGGGTGGTAGTAGTGGTAGGCATCCTGCCCACCCTGGGTGAGGGTGGTACTAGTGGTAGGCATCCAGCCCACCCTGGGTGAGGGTGGTAGTAGTGGTAGGCATCCAGCCCCCTGGCTAAGGGTGGTGGTAGTGGTAGGCATTCTGCCCCCTGGGTGAGGGTGGTAGTAGTGGTAGGCATCCTGCCCCCCTGGGTGAGGGTGGTAGTAGTGGTAGGCATCCTGCCCCCCTGGCTAAGGGTGGTAGTAGTGGTAGGCATCCTGCCCACCCTGGGTGAGGGTGGTAGTAGTGGTAGGCATCCTGCCCCCCCTGGGTGAGGGTGGTAGTAGTGGTAGGCATCCTGCCCCCCCTGGGTGAGGGTGGTAGTAGTGGTAGGCATCCTGCCCCCCTGGGTGAGGGTGGTAGTAGTGGTAGGCATCCAGCCCACCCTGGGTGAGGGTGGTAGTAGTGGTAGGCATCCAGCCCCCCCTGGGTAAGGGTGGTAGTGGTGGTAGGCATCCTGCCCCCCCTGGGTAGGGGTGGTGGTACGCATTCAGGCCCCTGTGTGCATATGTGGCATTGGTGATGGGCATCCCGCCCCTATGGTGCTGCTGTTGCTGGTGTAAGTATATTCTGCATCCCTGTGTGTGTGTGTGATGTGTCATGTACGTGTTGTATGTGTTTTGTGGTTGGTGTCTGGCTTACCTTCTGCGCCGTACGCGTCCGTGCCTGTTCCGGTAGTATATGTAGAATATTGGTATGATCGGGACGAAGGGATTTATGGTTGGTTCGTGTTGTTCGTCCTTCTCGTTGCTTCGCGTCGTCCTCGTCGCTTCGCCTCGTCCTCGTCGCTTCGCGTCGTCCTCGTCGCTGCCGTGTTCGTCTCAGAGCCGTGGATCGTGTTGTGGCGCGAATCGGAGCTTATGTGCGCCTCTCCCGGATGCTTGACGTGCTGTGCGTAGCGACGGGCTCGGCGCGTACGGAAAGCGCATCGTACTTGTCCGGCCGGACGAGGCTGCATTTTTCCTTCCGTGCGACTCGATTCGGCGTTTCCGGATTCGCCTCGGTCGGAGAACAGGACCTGGTTTGGGTGAGTACGGCTCGGCCGGATTCTTTGCTGTTGTGCGCATCGTACTTACTCGCTCGGTGTGCTGTACGGATCGGTCGGGAAACAGGCTTTCGCATGGCTTTTTTCCCGACCGAATGGTATTGGGTGCGCCTCCGACCGAGATCGGAATCGGCCCCTTAGTATCTACCGGTATGGGTATGTGATTTCTCCACCTTCCTCACTGTATTATGTAACAGTACCTGTAATTTGACTTACACATTTGTATGATTTATTACCTCTGTGTATGTTTGTGATGTAAAGCACACTGATAAACTTCATTATCATAAGTACCATTCAAATCATTAGTAGTGTAGTTACTAAAACAGATAGATACATCTGTCATTTTTATAGTACATGCATATCTCTTACATACAGGGGTTGAACAAAGTCACAGTCTCCTAATCATAATTTTTTCTTTAGTACCTGTGAAATGATACTAGCTGAGTGCCTTTGTTTCCCTTCATTGCATTGACATCTCAGTGTGACGCCTACATAGCTCCCAGCCAGGATGAGACTGCAACAAAAGGAGAGCTGATGGTACTTTAAAGGAGGTCTTTATGCTGGGCCCAGTGGAGAGTTAAAATAAAAAAATAAAAATTATCCCCTGTAAATTGCTGGTCCAAACTGAAATGACACAACATAAGGGTTCTGCTGAATGTGCCACAGAGTTCGCAAATTACACTCCGACAAATTCAGCATATTTCACTAGGCCAGCTTGGAAAAGGCACCAGATTCAGGATCCGGCTGGATCAGTAGCATCTAGAATAGGTAAGATCGGTGGGGCGGGGTGGTGGAAGTCGACAGATGGCAGATAAGTAATATTAAATAAATAAATAAAACCATGTACCTTGCGCTCGCCGTCTCGGCGATTCGGCGATGCGGCGAGCGCAAGGTAAGTGGTTTTATTTATTTATTTAATATTACTTCTCCCGTCGTCAGTCGACTTCCACCACCCACCACTCCGCCACCCCTGCCACCCCGCTCTTACCTGTGCAAGCCGCTACTCTACTGGATCCCTCTTATTTCCTGCACTGCTTCTGTTGCACAATATTTAAATTAAGGCAAGTATTTAACCGTTATGTTTAGAGTGCTTTCGAAATGTAACTGTAACACCGATTTGTTAAAGTTTGTAGAGATTGACTCATTTGTGTTAAAGGACAATCTTTTTAATGCAGTTATGCAGATGCCAGCAAGCATTTCCACGATACACATTTACATTTTTTTTAAAAGATAGGCAGCCAGATAGTTAAAGACAAAAGGCAGAATGATGGAAAATGACTTTTCTGAATAACACAAACAAAATCTCTCTGCAACAGAATTACATGAAAATGTACTTCACTCGCAGATCCATTGCTTGGAGTTAAGCATATTTTAGGGCAGCCCATCAAGAGAGCAAGAAAGATGCTGTTATAGAAGTAACAGTACAGAGGGTGCTGTGAATAGCCAGACCACTTGTATTTGAATGTCAGAGTGAAAAATCAGCTGCATTGAATGAAGAAGCCAGCTTCTGCGGCTTCATTTCCAATTCCCTATTCTGAATTTCAATTGAAATTTACATTACATGGAGAAATTTCATTATCTAACGCGTGGGGAATTACAGCCTTGAATATACAGTGCGCGGAAGTTTTACCCATCGACGCTGCAGGTGATGCATCAGAGCCAGGCTTGCTGCAGATAATCTTCCTGGGCGTTCCATCCATCATTATTAAAGGTCACGCCACATTTGATTATTGTGATCTTTTTACAATTATCTGCTGGGCCCACGAAATCAAGTGGAACCTTTTCCTGGTGTTAATTCAATGTACCGTAGGGGGGATTATTGTCAATAAAAGCCGCTTCACTGTGACATCACAAGGAGTTTCTTAATACCTGCCTGGGAAAGTAGGGCTGTGGGGATGGAAACATTGTCTCGCTTCAGAAAGCAAGACAAAATGTCACAACATAGCTTGGGCAAAGAGTACATACTATGTTTGAAATAATCTATTACAAAAACTTTACACTTGCTTGGGGTATTTTAACTATGTTCCTCCTTAGCACGTGTTACTCCAATACAATATATACTAAAAATATAACTTACTAACAAATGTTTGAAGACTTTTTTTTTAACAACTTTATTGACATTTTATAAAAAAATCATACATACAGAAGTATTATCAGAAATATAACAATGACGTCGATATCAGAGGGAATGTTTGCATTTATCCCCTATACATTCGTAGCATTTTTATGAAACCAATTACATGTTATCCTTGCATTTTCAGCTATGACCAGTCCCTCGTGCCCTGTTTCTGTTAAATTTCTATTCTTTGCACAACAATTCTGTCAAATGTCAACGTTTTGCCCTAACTCCACCCCTCCCCCCCCATCGGACGCTTAGTATACTTTATAAAACTAACTGATACGCGGTCTGCTCCTATATTTGGGTCATATTTATTCAGCATACGTCAGGGGAATCCAACAAATCTACTCTCACTGTTCTTCGGTTGGGGCCTGCAGTTACTTTATCATCATCGACCATGCCAGCAGATCCTCCTCCACTTTATCGTCCTTGCGGACTTTTTCTTTCTTACTCTCTCAGCTGTTGCCCACTTGCACATGTCTGTAGTCCATCTAACACACTTCGGGGGGGTCGGCCTACGCCACTCAATCGCAATGCATCTTTTTGCCATTATCAATCCCAGCAGCACGAACCTCCTGATGAGCTTCTTATTTTTTGGTGATGGGAGAAGACCCAGTAGGACCACCTTCATCTCTCTGGGTATATCCCACCCGAAGCATTTTTTAAGGCACTGCAAAACCTGATCCCAAAACTCTAACACCCTCGGGCACGTCCACACCACGTGGATAAAATCTGCCTCTGCCTGCTGGCATCTAGTACACCTACTGGATCAGTCTGTGTATATTTTACTCAGGACTTTCGGGTTGAGATAGGCTTGATGTATAAAGTTGTATTGTATCAATTTAAAACATGCATTTGAACACCCCTGCTTCACCGTTTCGTGCCCTCTACTCCACTCTTTCGCTGACAGTGGGGACTCCAACGTCTCCTTCCATTTGCATTGTATGGGGAGTGGGCTCCGAGGGAGATCCTCGCGGATCGTCTTATATGAGTGTGTTATCAAATGACTACCTTGGGCCACATACAGCACCACTTGCAATGTTTTGGTTACCGGTGGTTCTTCCGGGAATGCCGGCCATAATTCTCTAGCTACACTGGACATTTTTGCATACTGGAGGTACTGCCCTCTACCTAGGTCAAAGGCTGCTGCTGCTGCATCCTCCCTCTTTATAAACTGGCTATTCTGATTTAAATCACCCATAGTCAGGCATCCCCCCGTTGTCCATTTCTGAATCGACATTGATTCTGCAATCTTAGCGAACGGCGGGACCACCGACAGGGGCGCATCCGGTGCATACGGTGCATGTTTCTCCACCTTTCTAACTGTGGTCTCCCATACCTTGGCTACATGTCTAATAATGCATGGAGTATCACCGGGTACCCCCTTCCCCTCATCAATAAATCGGGTAGGGAGCCTCCCACATAGGACCCAGCAAGAAGCCTTTTCCCCAGTTGTCTTGTTCGTCTAGCCAGTGTATTGCATGATGTAGTTGTGCTGCCATATAATAATATTCGATATATGGAACCTCCACTCCCCCCAACGACCAGGGTCTCTGCAGTGTAGTGTAGCTAATCCATTTGCGGCGGGAGCCCCACAAAAGATCTATGACCAAGGTGTCCAGTGTTCTAAAAAAACGACGGGATCTTATAGAATGAATTCTGTAGTATGTACAGGCATCGTGGGAGAATGACAATTCTAGTAATTGCAACCCTGCCCATAAGGGACAGAGGCAAGTCCCTCCAGAAGCGTACGGAGCCCCTGATCCCCTCCACGACCCTTCCTATATTAAGTTTCAGGAAACTTTCTGGTGTATTTGCTAGTTTAATTCCCAGGTATCTGGGAGCCGTCGTGGTCTAATGCATCTCCAGATCGGGAAGGTCATCTGCCGGCCGTTCTGCTAATCTTCCAATAGGTATCATCTTAGATTTAGTTTGATTCGTGTGTAGACCCGATGCCTCACCAAATTCCGGAAGGATCTTCAATAGCCGAGGAACCGTTCTTCTAAGTTGTTTACAATATACCAGTGTGTCATCGGCATACATGGAGACCACATGTTCTGTACCCCCCACTGTAAACCCCCAGTCTTTTAGTCGGCTCCTAAGTGCTACTGCTAATGGCTCCATTGCCATTGCAAATAGGAGGGGAGACAGGGGACAGCCCTGCCTGTTCCCCCTTTTTAATTGGAATGCCCTAGAGATTCTACCCCCGTCTTAATCCTGGCTTGGGGGGACGTATACAATAATGTAACGCATTGGAGAAAGCTTGCGCCCACCCCCATATGTTTAAAGAGTTATTATGGATTGTTGCTTTCCCGAGCATCGAGTATTTTCAGACTAAGGCATGTGCTCTCAATTAAAAACTTTCTGAATTCAAGGACTTATTGCAAATATAACTTACACCAGATCCAAGTATTCCTATAGTGTGAAATTATGGCACACATTAGTTTTTTCCTCGTGTAAGTTTCACCAAGTAGGGCAAACTTTTACTCTGGAAGTAGAGGCAGTAAAAAGATGGACAATACATAGGAACTGTTTGTACGAACTGAAATTCTGCACATTGTCCCCCATTCCAATCGCTGTACAGTAATTAATTATGCCCTGGAGTAATACTGGAAGATGCTGAAATGGAAAGTATTCCGGTGAGCTGTTGGCTTGATGCTAATTTTTCCAATGGGCTACCCAGTGACTAGTGATATTTCTGATCCAGTTCATGCAGTATTTCTACAGACATGCTTACAAACAACAGAGGCTGCCCGATAACCCCCCTGGAACAGGGGCCTAATACATTCAGTGACAACAATGGTTGTCAGCAGCTAAAACACACCGACATATACCAGTATTGACCGTGTGCTCAATCTGTTGTTTTATATGACAGTATGCACAAAACAAAAATATTTAATTAAATATATTGGATCAGCAACAGCAACGGCGAATCATACAGATTATTTAGTTGTGAAAATAATAAAATAAAAATAAAATCGAATATATTTCATACACTATCAGTGCGCGGAAAAGTGCTCGGAGTGAGTGCAAAAAAAGTGAGTGCAAACAGGTGCGGGGGGGTTTAAAAAGCCACATTCAGGACTAGGAACATAGATTTTTCGAAGTGACATTGTGCTCAAGATGTTACAACAATTGCCACATGGATTTAATCAAATCTGGTTCCACAATTTTCTGTTTATCGGCGGCGTTTTGGCCCTGAAGAAATTACGGGGCCATCGCCAGGGCTGCCAGGGCTGGCAGGACTGGCAGAACTGGCAGAAGCAAGGAGCATGAACGCTAAAAGGCAAAAAGAATTTGCTATTACCAATTTGCCATTTGCCGATGGGTAGTAACGAATAAATAAAACGAATTTCGTTTCACGCGCTGCATCGCCAAATGTGATGCAGCGCGAGAAACGAAATTCGTTTTATTTATTTATATGTGTACTTACCTGTAATCGCCCGTAATCCGTAGTTTACTACCCCCCCACCCTGCCCCTCCCCCGCCCCACGTTAGCGCCCGGCGGCACTCCCACCACCGACCGCTACTGGTAGTAACCAAACAAGTAGATGGGGATAACAGATATATTGAAAGGATCCTCTTTGAAAGGAAGCAACGTTAGATATATAGGTTGTCAACACACGGATGAAGCCAAAATGATGACGTTCCCTGATGGAATACACTATGAAGCACCTGAATTAGGATAATTTGCTTGTTCAACTGATATAAAACTGTTATATACATTCCAACACTAGGCTAAGAGATATGGGTCCATACATCAGATAATCGCTTTGTTTGAATGGCAGACAGATGTTTATCATAGTATTAACTTCCATATACGACAGTATATACTGGTGTATCTCAGCACAAGTGCTTATATACGACATACTGTAATCGTTATGAACATACTATGGGTCGAGGGCTCGACACCCTACGGTTTAATAACCTCAGGGTGCCTTGTTATTTAATTATCTAGGTCTCCCATACCATTTGTCAGGACAAGGTATGCCATTATTGTAAAACATCACTTTATGCATTTGGTGGTCCCCTGGCAGAGCAGCAGACCGCAGCAAAATGCACAGTGCTTCTGGGACTCCATTTCCCAGGAACCTGTGTGCATCCGCACCGGCTCGTGCATGCACAGCAAGCTCTGTGTGCTCCGTTGGACCTAGGCTTCAATGCACGTCATTTTGACTCATCTGTGTGCGCCGCATTACGGGTGCTCAATGTCCAGATAAAACCAAGAGAAATGTCAGTTTGGGCAAGATATGAGGCTCGTAGGACACAATATAGGTATCGCATAGGGGGTGTACTCTTGAGAAAGTAACTTTCTGGGGCATATCTCATGAGGGTACTTGTACTTTAGCTACTCTGTTAGCTGTACACTTTGAGCTCATTATGCACTTTACCATATAATGAACCTATGAATACAAACATACTTTTCTCTTTTAACAGAATGTGACTACAGGGTCCACATTCCACCGAGACCTTATGGAGCCATAAATTATACTTGGCCAGTGTGGTTGTCAGAACCTGTTCCTCTTGCATGCAAGTGTGTACAGCACCTTACACAACAGTGCTTGTGGTTTTTGTTATGTGAGAATTTTCTCACTCAAGTGTGTTTACAGCAATGAGTGATGGAAGGAAGGGGATTCACAGTTGTGCGTGACTTGACTCATGCACAGTGCATGGTTACAAATGATGAACCCAGTACACGATAGCACAAGTATATGCCACAGTATGAATAATGATAAATATGTCTCTCTTCTTTTTGTTCAAGACAAACATAGGGAAATTAACGCTTTATGGTTTGTACATATATGCATGTTTCTGAGTGTGATAATTTCACATCGCCATACTATATTGTAGATTGGCAAAAAACACTTATAATAGGGATTATAAGAAATTTTGATCCTGAAGAAAGCCCAATGACCCTGATGGGCAATAGGCAGGGCTGTAACAAGTCGACCTCTGATGTCTGGGTCATAACTTACCTAAATATCATCACTTTGTAAACTTGTTTTTAACCTTCTCAAAAGCATTCATAATAAAAAATAGATTGGAGAAACCTGTAGGAAATTTTAATTAGCGATCCTTTTATAGACGTGTTCCGCTTACAAATTGCGTTGAGCCCACCCACTCACACTAGGTGCGATGGGTGAGGATCCGATGACGAAGCATGCCATGAGTGGTACCTCGGGTGAGGATACGTTTAAAAAATCTAAGAGATTCCAGGGTACCACTGTTCACCACCCACTTCTTTCAAGGGATGAAAAAGACAGGATAACCCTCTCACTTTGATAGGATTTACAATTATACAGTATACAGACGCTAAGATAAACAAGCATGAAAAGAAACATGTGAATCTATTTAGAAGGCACAGATCTTCAAACCCTTCATAAACAGCAAGAAACTAGCAATTTTACTTATGTCTAGAGGGAAATCGTTCCGTCAGCACTCTCCCATAACATCCATTACATTCTACCAATATTTCTCTTTTTAAAAGTTAAGATCTTTAATTGCTTTTTACATCATTATCTAGGTGCTTTTATGGTACAAAAAATCTCAGCCTACCTTTCAAATGTTTCAAATAGCTTTAGTTAATAACTCTGTAAATTGATGTGAGCATCTGAAATTTGATTCATTATGAAAAAAGGAGCCAATGAATAATATATCATTTGTTCTTGCCAGTTCAGACCTGCTACATACCATTTTACAAACCTCTAGGATTTCTGTGAGCAACATAACACCTGTTTTAGAGACACCATTAGAAGTGAACCACAGTAACCACATCTAGAGCCTATTATGGCTCTTGCTAACATGAATCTTACATCTTCTGTGAGATAGGTCTAGACCTTCAATGTCAATCGGATTGGTAATATCATAGGTAGGAAATGTTTTAGCTAGGTGTGTGAAATTCACATAATTTGTTTTATTGTAATTATGCAAAAATTCTTCAAAATTACGCAAAATTAAATGTATTTTTGCAGAATTCAAATCCGTTATTTTGCACTATATTTTACAGCAAAATGCATCCTTGTGTCAATTTTTGGTACAAAGACCCATTTGAACAAATGCACAGTGAACAACAACTGCTCAGGTTCTGTTGTTCCCATGTGTTTGTGGTAGATTTTTACCGCAAATGGGGCATTTGTGGTAACTTTTTGCTGTAGAGGATACCTAATTATGAAAAGTGGTGTCACAGTGAAACTTTGGGAATTTCGTGTAACAAGCTTAACACAAAATGCCCCAAATTACGTCAATTCCTCCAGTGTAATTTTAACGCTGCCCTTGCCTAGTTCTAACCTGTTCATGAAATTTATTTTATGCTTAATGATGCTACAGGAGTTATTGGCTCACCCAATTTATTGACTATGGCTCTGGGACCACCAGTAACAACAGTTATATTGAATTGTCTTCATCAGTCTGGGCAAAGCACCAGAGCCGATATACACGTCTCTGCTTAAGGGAAGCAACACCCGGCTATCATCAGGGTTGATATGGAATCATTTTGTCAAGCAGCCAAGACATCATATAGAGGTTTTATGTAGTTTACAGCAAATACACATACATAGTCTATAATCAGTACTGATGCCATTTAAAGGACCATCTGGGTTAAGCAATGGCAAAAAAATGACTCACATTATCTAAAGCAATGAGGTTAGATGCCAGTTATTTGTTTTAGATACTCCTTCAAGATATTGTGATAAATAGCATGAATAACAGCTGAGAGGCTCCACATGTCTCTGACTTCTAGTAGCCTCTGAGTAATGTACACTAATGCTGTTTCCCACTGAATTAAAATTAGGCCTGCGTAGTAAACTCTGCTCCACTCGTGGAGTTTTTCCCACTACCTGTATAGCGTGGAGTTCCGAAAAACTCAGCGCAGCGGTGCGGGTGGAGTTTTTCCTCTCTCGCAGCTCACCAACGTTAAATTGTCAAGCAAGGAAAATCCAGCGCTAGACCACCTACATGGCGAGATTTCTCAATGCAGGTGGTCATGGCAGGTCGCTACTGCTTGCGTTTAGAAACCTTCTAGCTGCGCCTTTTACTTCTCATGGAATCTTCCCAAGTCCAGAAATGCTCTGAGGTGGTGGTGGTGGGATTGTCTGTGCACTAGACAGTAATTGGAGGAATTCTACCAACTGATCCAAACCATTTTTCTTCAGTCCCCCCACCACCATTTGCAATTCTTCCTGTCTGCCTTACTATGAAATTACCCCTGTTTCAAGATGGCAAGATCCAGCTACCATCAGGCAGGTCTGTCTTCAGCTTCTTGACCACTCCTCAACTCACATGCTCAAAACTGTTTTTTCCTCCCACTGTGGCTGGAGCCTAACTGGTTACACAGTTGCAGCGGTGAGTATAAGAAGTTCTCTTTGGCATCTCCAAGTCAAAAGAGGTAGTACTGAACTTGCTCTTTATTCTGCTAACTGTTCTAGTCCACTCCCAGTTAACACACATTTGCTTTTCATTGGCCTAGAGTCAAGCCAGATGTGATACCTCCCCTAGCCAAACATGTTTTTTCCAAATCTGAAGGTGTGGTAGAATAGGTTTTCTCTCCTACTGTGACTGGGACTTGGCTGGCTAGGAAGTTCCTTGGAATTAATACAAAAAGCCCTCTCTGGTATCTATATGTTAAAAGAGGTAGTGCTAAAGGTGTCTTTGTCTACCCAGCAGCGCCTGTCCACTCACAAACAGCTAATCTCTGGCAAGTGTTCAGCAGTTTACACCCATTGGCCTTTCCTATACACAGACACAAGCCATTGATCTGTGAGCCCAGTCTGTTAAGTCTTCCAGCAAAGGAGGAGTGATGATTGGTAGAAGTGGTTTTAAGCCAGTTCTGACTTAGACAGGCAATCTACATTTTTGCAAAGTTACTTTTCTGTTTAAATTATCAAGAATCTTATTTCATCGTTGCTAGATTTTAAAAAATAAGCATGGAATAACCTTGAAGCATTTTTCTAGCCCTTTCCTAAGAAGTGTGGAAAATAAGCATCTTAATTCCACCTAAGCCTGTTAGCCAGGCCTACAAAGCGAAAACGCTTTTGGGTTTTATTCACCATGAGGGCACATTAACCCCAATATGTAGTGTGCCTTATTTTTACATATTAGCACCCTGCTTGCCAAGGCTTGGCGTGCCAACCTGTTTGAGTGCAATCCTGTGGCACCTGACAAATTCACAGAAGCAGGTTCCAAACTCCTCCATGAGACTGCGATCACCCCAACACTAAAAAGCACTTGGAGTAAAGTCAGCCCCACAGGGAAAGGGAAATGGGCTGAACAGAAAGTGGAACAATTTCAGTTGTGGGTGTTTGAAGAAATGTTAACCCAGATCTTTAGTCAAAGGTCAACTTCTCATCACTTATCAATTTGTCATTTGAATATGTCTAGGTCAGTATGGGTTTTCAGCTCTGTGCATATAGGTAACTGATTAGTCAGCATGTTACACAGGAATGTTCCTAGCCCTATCCTCTTTCTAAAGGTTACTACTTCTTTTACCTCAACATTTCTTCTGTCCCTGGAATTCACCTGTGCCACTCTGAGAAGTCTGGTGTGTGTGTGATGATCTCAACAACCTAATAGAAGTGTACACAGCATGTTTAATTGAATTCAACCCGTGTTATGCCTGTTGTTTTTCTCAGGCCATTTATAATCTTCATTGGTCAGGAATCACAATTATTCCCTTCAAAACTTCTATTTAATAGGCCATGTCTCTAATAGTACCCAATTGTTCTGAGAATACTCAATCTATAATCTCAATTCAACATGTTGTTCGTATCTATTATTGTTTCACAAGTTGCTAATTTTCCCAGAAGTTTGTCGTCTTAACCCAGATTCTATACTCTTTCTTTCGGACTCGGCTTGTTGACACTGAAGGTCCTCTCTGGATGATTGGACCAAAAGATAGTAAGTGCTTTTCACTTACTTAACTGCATGTGTGCACATAACCATATTCTAATACCATGGTTTCCTGTTGGTGTTTAGTTGTTTCTTTTCTATTTTGTAGGTTACGGTTGTCAAATTGCTGCTGCCAGGATGCTTTGATGTTTCCAAGGATGAATTAGTAGACCAGGATGCAAGTAGCACAACATCAAGATCCAACAAGCTACTTTTCCAAGTGAGTTGAACAAAAAACAAGGAATGAGTCATAGTGCGAGCATGGCTTTTATAGCCAGACACACTCAATATGGCAGCTGTTCTTGAGAGATCTTGGGGTTCCCATGGACAAAAGGTGAATTTGCTACATGCTGTTGAACTATTTCTTAGCAGACTGAATGCCTTGTCTGTATACTTTCCATAGGGAGTCTTTTTCCTTCTTGTAGTCCATGTGTTTGGTTTTCAGCCATTTGTGGGTGGCAACCATTGTCAGTATTTGTCTTTTTTAAGGCCTTTCCTATACAATTTCTTGGAATTTTTTTTTTACTTTATTCTCACACAATCCAGCCAATCATCTGTAGGTGCCAAGGGAGAACGTGATAATAAATCGAACAAAAGCTGTTTCAAATCTGAGTAAGATATTTTAGGCAGGCAAGAAAATATGTTAGTTTCTTGAATGCATTAGCATCTTTGACAGCTGGAAGGTAGCCTTTTCAATAGTGGGCTATCAGATGCCATACCTGCTTGTGGACTACATGAGAGGGGTGTATTAGGTCATGCGAGACAGGTCCTGGCACAGGATCAGTGACATAGGGAGACCAGTTCATACACTGCATTAGAAAGATACTGAGTCACAATAAATATGAATGAGTAGGGAGATGTACAGTCTGGTTCAGAGGGAAGTGTAGATGTTGTATAAAAAGAGTACACCAAAGCTCAGGCTTATCAGAAAAGTAGTTAAAGGCAACATAAATAAGAATAGAAGTGCCTTTATATCCTTTTACACCAGGACAGCAACATTCCTAAGATCACTGATCTGAATAGACCCTCAAAAACCAAATTTGACATCCACTCTTTCCTGCCAATAAGGAATATGTCTGAAACAGATGAAAAAGAACTGTAGTGTATCCTAATTTAGAGAATGTGTTAGACCTGGCTGCCTTAGGGTGGTCCTTTTCAAACTTTTCGCTTGCCTCCCTCCATTTTTCTGACCTTGTTTTGCTGGCTTTAGGACTCTGTGCATTTTACCACTGCTAAAAAGTGCTAAAGTGCTTGTGCTTTCTCCCCTAAACATGGTAATAATGGTTTATCCCCAATAGGCATATTTACATTACTTATAAGTCCCTAGTAAAGTGCACTACATGTGGCCAGGGCCTTGAAATGAAATGCTACTATTGGGCTTGCACCACTGATTGTGCCACCCACATCAGTAGCCCCTTAACCATGTCTCAGGCCTAACACTGAAGGGCATGTGTGTGCAGTTTAATTCGATTTAGCAATTAAAAATACTTGCCATGTCTTAAACTCCCCTTTTATTATACCTACGTCACCCCTAAGATAGGCCCCAGGTAGCCCTAAGGGCAGGGTGCTGTGTAAGTAAAAGGTAGGACATGTACTTCTAAGTTTCACATGGCATGGTAGTGACAAATAGCTAAATTCATTTTCACTACTGTGAGGCCTAATCCTCTTATAGGGTAACATTAGGACTTTCCTTACTACACATTTAAGCTGTAATTCCTGATCAGAAAGGAGTAGCTGCATTATGTTTTATATATTTTGAATGGTAATGATAAATTCCCTTTACTGGTACAGTTGGATTTAACATTTCTATTTTAGAAATGCTACTTTTAGAAAGTGGGCGTTTCTCTGCTCTTATCTTTGTGTTCCTTACAGCCTGCCTCCAATACACGTCTGGGGTGGGTGACAGCTACACTTTCTGCATTCCCTCTAGACAGCCAAAAACCCCGGAAAGCTAGATGTGTTTGAGTACCCATCTACATACATCTGCATTCTGATAACTCTTCCTGGACAGGAAGGGAAGGACGGGCTGAGACTTACACTTCAGTGGGTAAGGGCTGCTTCCCCCCTACTGATAGCCTGGAGCTAGGGCTGGGAAGAAAGGACCTGTGTGCACTTCAACGAAACGTCTTTGAAGTCTCCCCCACTTCAAAGGCACATTTGGGCATAAGTACTGGGTCTCTGACCCTGCCAAGACAGTACACTTCTGGACCTGTGACCACTTTTTGCCAAGAAGAAGAGGAACCGCTGTGCTGATAAAGGACGGCCATTCTGATGGATCTGCTGTTTGCTGAACTCCTACCTTGCTGTGCTGCTCTGCTGCTGCCATTCTCTCCCTGCTTGGGTGAGAAGGATTGGACCTGCATCGCTTGAACCTAGAGTGACTCCAAGGGCTTGCAAGCTTGCCTCCTATTGTCTAAGTCTCAAGGACACAAAAAACTTAGAATTCTCCTTTTCCAACCCTTGGGATCATTGGCTGGTGAGTCTGTCCTGCCAAGGGGTGCCAACCCAGTCCTGGACCCTTGGACGTGGACCAAGGGGTCTGCTGCAGTGTTATCAATGTATCATCTGCTGCATCTGGAATCGGATTGACGCATTACCCCAGAGCCGCTGCATCGCACTCAGACCTGCCGCACTCTGGGACCAACTCTTCACTCACGGCCCTCGTTGCATCACCTCTGCTGCATTGGACATCACCAAAGCTTCGCTTGGCTGCATCCCACCTCTGTCGATGTGAATCTAGGATTTAGGTAATTTTGTTAAGCAGGCCTAAGTGGGTCCCTGTATCCGGCCTGTGTCCCCTTCACGGTCAGCCTGAACTTTTGACTTTGTCTTGGTCCAGCGCGACCCGTTAACGCTTTAACAGCAATTTGCTTCTATGCCCTGCATTGACATATATTCCTTCAAAATTCATATCTCAAATCCTACATATCTGATTTTCAGCAATTTCATCTTGTTTTATTTATAAAGTCATACTAAACTGTTGTGGAGTCTTTTTTGTGGTGCTTTCACTGTTTTACTATTTAAGTGTTGCACAAATACTTTACACATTGCCCTTTAAGTTAAGCCTGACAGCTCTGTGCCAAGCTACCCAAGTGTGAGCACAGGATAATTTAGGTTGTGAAGTGACTTATCCTGACTAGGACTGTGGCTCCTGCTTGGACAGGGTGCATACTTGGCCAACCAGAAACCCCATTTCTAACAGAATGCTGCCAGAACATGATGCTAACTACGCATGCTGCTACCAAATTCAATGATATCATTACATGAACTCAACTATCCAACAGCACTTTGTGCAGGTCCCCAAAATCAAAGATTGACCACAGCTAGCCTCCACAGTTGAATGAGTGGAACAAACTGATTACTCTCCTCCATTAATGAAATAATGAAAAAATTAATTGAAACAAAATCTTTATCTGCATTAGGGCCTGCACATCCATCATTACCTTGTGACTATATCTACGTGGAGTTATGTTGATTGAATATCCCTGATACAGCTCCATACTCTTAATGTCAACAATCCTGACTGATCCAAACTATTTTACTGAACTTGAGACCCGTATTAGGTGTTCTCTGGCACCCAAATTCTTTTCTAAAAGCTGTTAACCTGCAGATTGTTCTACTCTGCTGATAGTAAAACAATGTGATCTCTTTTTAACATGAGTCCTGGCCCAAATCATGACAGGAGTAGTAGATGATAGTAGCTGACTGATATTTGCAGGCTAAAGGTATGTGTAGCTGCAACCCCGGCTGCTGGCCCTTCACATGAATATGTGTATTTTTTCATGCATGGGAGTCCTTCTACCAAAGTCTAAGTGTGTGTGTGTGTGTGTGTGTGTGTGTGTGTTTGTGGGCACTCACGCACGCACTTTGATTTGGAATCCCCTTTGATTTGATGTCCCTGCACTGCTCCTTCATCTCACCCCTCCTGAGTTATTCTACTACAATAACGAGTTTCAAATATTGCCCCGCCATAATATTGTGGGCAGAATATCGATCACCAAAATATTATGAAGGTAAATATATATAGGCAGGTATAGATGTATTATACTTAAATCCAAATCTATAGAATTTGCTGATAAATACATCTTGCCACTTAGCATTTGCTATACATCCCATTCTGACTCTAGTAGAAAGTTGGTGGAGCACCATGGGTCAATAAAAAAGCATCCTGTGTCATTTGTCGCAGGAGTCTTAATAACTGTATTATAAGCTGCCCTTTCTGGCTAACCTACATAAACGAACACTATGGCTCGGCTATGTTATTAAGTGACTGCATGTCATCTAGTGCCTTAGGCGGCTAGTGCACTGGAATTGCAACCTTGTAACCTCAGAGGAGTCAGATTACCGCCTATAAAAAAGTAACCTTTGGAAGGCTAATATTTATTTTTGCTAAAATATTGAATCTTATTGTGAACACTTTCTCCTACATTTATAATGTCACATCGTTACCTAAATCTTTAAATAATTGTATGCAATTTGTGTGAGTTTCTAAACCTACACCACCTTCGAAGACTAAGCCTTGACTGGTCCACAGTGCTACACAATGAAATCCAAAGCCAGAAAAGTTGGTATCTGTCTTCACTGAACTTCCCTCATTTACAATAGTTGCCATGGTTCACTGAGTTTCTTATGGCCCAAAGAAATGGCCTGACGTGATCCTATCTCTTCTTGATCAGACTCTGGTGAATTATCCGTAGATTGCTTTTTACAGCTAGGTGTAGGCTCCTGGCCTGTTTCAATGGTATTTTATTCAGTACATAAGCAGCTCTGTGTCTTCTCAACCCTATCCTTTAATTGAGCAGCTGCGAGTGTAGCTACATTTAAACACTGAGGAGAAGTGTGTCAACAGTTCCCATAATTACACTGCTAATAATGTTTTTTAATGCCTCCAAGCATTGCGTTGCACCTCTTAGAAATGCTCTTCCCATACTTGTCCAAGTCTGACGTGGGTGCTTGCCACCACAGAATGTCTTCTCGCCTGCCGTCCCCAGCATTTCATTGAACATAAAAGATGGGACATCCAGGAGGCTGTAAAGCCATCATGATGGAGAAGAGCTGCATCCAAAAATCCATGGCATCATGATGGAACCTAAACAGTCCTCACGACACGAGCATTCACTAGAAGGGCATTTGTCTGCCTCTGTGAGCGCAGGATGAATGATAGGCAGCCACTAATTAAGTTACTTCCTCAACAGGCACATTACCCATGGTCTGGTGGGGGGGAGGGGGTGGGCGGCAGGAGCTGAACAATCACAGTATATGACATAGACAAACCAAGTCAAGGGGTTTTGAGGGAAGACATGGCCATATATGTACCGTCCCTCCATGTCAAAGGGTGACCATTTTATTGCAGTGTACTCACTCAGTAGTGAGTTCACCTTTAGCCTTTGGACGACGTGGTAATGATAAATGTCCATGTTATATATGGGCACGGCCACATTGCTGTAATAACAAATGAATGAGCCATAAAGAAAGTGACTAGTATTTTTTTCCAGCAGTTTATGCGCTGTTTTGAAACAGAATCCGGTGCGTGGCTAATGCATTTTTCTGTAAAATTCTTCAAAAGTAATTAATTTGATTTATCTTCATTCCAGGGCAGTGAACATCTGACTCTTACTGCTTGGCCGCACGTAGTAAAGGCAATAATTTAGCTGGAGCCTGGTGTGTTGGGAATGAACAACAATGTAATATAAAACGAGCACAACACACACATACAGAAGATGAATAAAATGCTGTGGCACTGAAAGAAACATAAGTCTACAATTAGACTAATGAGACATTTACTGGTGCAGTCGGATTGTATTAATGATCCTTCTGAGGATACAATCGCAAAAGGCTTTCACCGTAATTACCACACTAATGATCAGCTGTGACATCATTTTAAACTAATGCAATGCTTGTTTTGGGTGTATTTCAAAGTCAGGACTTCATTGACGGCTGAGGATTAAAGCTCTCGAGATGATTGCCTTGCCGTGCTTGCTTTCCATTTTTTTCCCTTCAGCTGCCTATTTGGCTACTGGCTGCTAGCCAAAAGAGCACAGACGGCCTGTATTCCTCTACTTTTTAAAGATACCTTCGGGACCATGAACTCTGAGCAGCAATTTGTCAGCACTAGCAAGGTTGCTAACATTGTACAAGATGTGAGCAGGCCTGCAAAGGGGAGCCCAGCTCCCTCGCCTTTGCCAAGTGCCATAAAGGGTCTTTAATAAACAATGATTTATTAACTGATGCACTCTGCCGCAGCAAATCTGCACTGTTTAACCTTTTAATGGTTTTGAATAAATACCAGCACTCTGCAACACGTGTGGTATACGAAGAGCCATGTTCCTTAATTACACTAGCACTTAAGAAGAGTGTGGTACTGTCATTATGCACTTATCATGGTAACACTCACCACAAAATGGGGTATTATTGAGAATAAACCCAAGGTCAGCCTTGTGGCTGGCCTCTGATGAATCTTCTTCGATTGTTCTTTTAAAGGGCCCGATCTTTTCCTTTAAATACATGTTCACATCTGCAGCCCATATTTTGTCTATCTGATTGTAAGGCCCTCTTTCTTTTCCTTTGTGGTTTTTTTATTAGTCTTATTTTAATTGCTTAATTTGAATTGTCCTACAAATCCTCAATTTCTTTCTACTGGATGTGTATAATATTTCAATTCTACATTGCAATGCCTGAGTGCATGTATTGACACATGATAAAATATAGTGGCTGGGGGATTTGAATAACAAAATACACAGAGGCTTATTTACAAGCCCATTTCGCCAGTTTACGTCCCTTTTTCCCATGTTAAAAGTGACACAATGGCGGCACAAGGGGCTTGTTAATAAGCCTCACAATGTTATTGTTTGCACATCCCGCACAAGAATAAATCTGAAACGCAACGTGTACATATGGTAACAACATGCCCAAACTACACAGTTTGTGTATTTAATTGAAGTTAAAACAAAACACACAGTAATAATCTAACCACGCCCAAACTATTGCCTCTGCTTGGTCCCAGACAACTGAGATGGATCCTGCCTTGATGTGGTAGGGGCAGACATGATGAATTGGAAAGTGACACTGCCTTCCTGGCTTGTGTCCAGAAGCCGCTTTGGACAAAGTGCAGGGTGGGAGTGTCAGCATTAGTACAAACCCGGTTGGGCAACAAGACTTCCAATGAAGTGCTATCACTGGAGTGCATTGAAGGTGCTGACATCTCACTATCATTTATTTACTGAAAAGAGCTTTCTAGTTTCCCATTGGGATTGATAACAATGCATCTGTGGGGATATCTTCCGAATAGACCACCAGGTGCTGCACTGTAGCGAGCAGAGAGCAGGCAATCGAGAACTTACAGATCTTCCAATTAGGCTCATTCTACAGATTTATCAATCTAATCATTTATGATGGATGGTCTGCTGTGATGATGGACGTTGTTCTCCTTTGGATGCTTGGGAACTTTTAGTGACAATGATGCTGCCAGACATTTGGCTTTCTTCCTGTTGAGACCCATATATTGATATTAATGGGTCGAAACTTCGACATTTTATCAAGGGTTGTCTTCTGATTATGCACAAGGGAGATCAGAAATGTTATGTTGGACTTCTGGTTAACATTGGCTTGACAAGCTTTGATCGATTTAAATATTGGATTGTTACATTTACATTCTCATAACCGCTGAGCATTGCACCTTTGTTGATTCCAATTTTCACTCAAGTATTGGATATATAAAATATAGACATTCTTTTATTTACTAAGTCAGGTTCATGCGTACATTTATATGTAGTTGTTCACATTGTTTAATGAACGTATGCAGGTTGGCTAAATGCACAATTGCTTTGGAGGAAAAAACATGTAATCATTGTACATTGTTATTATGTTTCTCTTAGGTCAGTTTTTGGCCATAAGGGAAAGTCGTTTGTTATATAATACCATCTTACTAGCAGTGAGATGTCACACTTTGATCCGTGTACTTTTAAAGTACATGTGTATCATTTTTGATGTGCTTTCTATGGAGACAAATATGTAAACAAAATATTACTATTGTTTGCTAACTGTGCAATCACAATTGTTAATCTGCCCACGCCTAATCTTAACTTCCATCCAAAACTAGGGAAAGCAGGAAAGGCACAAATACAGTCACATTGCTTTGTTATGTTATGTTATATTATGCCGATTTGTATAGCACGCTTCTTACCCAAGGGGTATCCAGATGCTGGTGAGGAGCTTTGCCTCTCATTGCTGTTGTCAACCATTGAGGAAATATTGATTGCACATCGTATGTCGTATGCACTGTTTTGTTCCTTTTGTCTATTGATATACAGATTGTATTTACCACCACGCTGCCTACAGAGCAATAGGATCCACTCACCCTATGCACAAGATACAGGCATTCCGCTTCTAGAGCAACGAGGAACTAACTGTTCTTAGGGCATTTTGTTCAATTTAAGAATCTTGGCCTCTTGCTAATTTTTTTACTATCTGTCACAAAGATATCAGTTACCTGTATGTTCTACATTTCAACCTTGGTGTCTACGTTGTGATCATTTCCAGACCCTCCACGACATGACCCTCCTTCCTCCAGCTTCTACTTTCACTCTCAAATACCATAACCACCAGTCTATCTGCCTGTGACCGTAGGAGGAGAGTCTGCCCCAAGAGAGTCAGACACTTCCTTCTGCTACCAAACAACTAAAACCAAGCTTGCAATGTTGCTTCACAAGGTCATTTGGCTGGCTCCCCAACAATGCTTCAAGCCTCTACCTAAGGCTTATGCTCCACAATATCACCACTGCTCAACCCCACCCAGTCTGCAGGACCACAACTCCAATCTTGGAGAAAGCCCAGAACTCTGGCTCCATGAACCCCAGTGACTGTGTCTGTGGCATCCCTCAGGTGATGTGACCTTTAACCCTCTTAGAGTGTAGCAAATGCACAATATCTTGCTCCATCAGTTATTCATAGTCATGGAATGAGATGTGCATTTGGCACATAACCACTACCCCTGTACAAGTCCTACTTGTGACAGGAGAAGGCCTAACTTGACCGGTAAGCAAAACATTCTGCTGTCAGCACTGAGAACACCCATAGTCCCATAATTATGACTTCATATGATTGGGGCAGAACTCTGTTGTATCTGGGCCCTAAGGTTACAGGCAGAAGTGTAATTTACTATATACACTGAGAAGCACTTTAAGGTCTGTACATGTCAATTCCTTGCCCATAATTGAATGAAGTAGTTAGTGTGCTGATAGTAGACCACTGTCACAATGAATACATCACCAGTAGAAGACAACATATATTAGTGTGCTGGCCATACTCTTGCTACTGCAATTTGTAAGGAACGAATGCTTGAACGTGTGAGTGCAGCACCCGTACTCAAGCTTGCTCTTTCCAAGGCAGAGAGTTTTGACATTGTGTCTCAGAAAATGTGACCTTACGCTTCACAAACTTGGAGCACCATTTTCATCACTGCTGCCATATATGTCTAATACTGGAGATGCAAGTGGCAGTTTCTACTGATATGATTATATGTACATAGCACAAGTTCAAATCATGGTTTGGAGTCTCCATATTACCTTCAAATTCTCGCAGAGAATTAACATCGAGCATCCTGCCTTCATAACCGGACACATTTCTAAGCAGTTTGCAAGGGTGTCCTCTTGAAAAGGTTTCCCAAATCCTAATTCCTCCTCCTTCCGATTGAGCTTGTAGTGATTCGTTGGAGGAGGGATTGCACAGAGTAATGGCACTCTCGGTGCTAACATCCATAAGAACCACTGTCAAAAATACATTTTTTGCCACAAATCTTCAAAAGACTTGCATAGCTTCTCTACTCGGTTCTTAGTGTTATAGTGAACTCTAATGGCCAATCCTCCCCCCGTGTTCGTATAGAATCCCCAGTTTCTAATGTTTGTGGAATTTACCACACATATGAATTTCTTTCTCCTTCACATTTTGCTAGGAAAAAAAGTGGCGAAATGAAAACTGGAAAAATCTAATCAAGAAGAGCAACTTTCTATGGTATGCAGTGTACCAAGCTATGATGGTGCTGCAGGCCAGCCCTCATTACCAGGGCCGCCGTTAGCGCTGGTGGCGCCTGGTGCGATAATCTTTTTTGGCACCCCCCTCCTGCCCACCATGACCTCATTCTCAGATTCCCTCACTACTACCCGGCAAATGGGCCCCTCATCTCTCTATAGCCCCTCTCTCACATACATTTATTTTGTTTTAAAGCGCTGGTAAAGGCTGGCTTTACTAATCCACTCAGCTAGCCACAAAAAATACAGAGCGGTCCTTTGCAGCAGGTATATTAACCCTCTGTGCTACTTTATGGCGAGTCAAAACTGCCAATAGACAAAACTCTGATCTTTCTCTCTAGTAGGAACATTAATCACAAGAGTTACCTAGACATTTTTATTGCTGCCTGAACGCACAAGGAACTCTGTAGCAGGTGCTTTTAAATCCTTAAGTTATTGCTAAACACAGCGCCCTCTCTAAAGTCAGTGCCCCCCCTCCAGGTCAGCATCCAGTGCGGCCCCACCGATCGCACCACCTAAAAGCTGGCCCTGGTCATTACGACCAGGGAAAGTCAGGATCATGCAATCAGGAAATACTGAACCCAGCGGTCTAGCTATTACGTCATCGAAGTCCTGAGCCCGATACTATTTTAGTCTGTTTATTTATCTTTCTAGATTTCAGTGTTCACACTACAATGATAAAAATAGCAGGACTAAACCATAAGTACATAAATGCTGAAAAAATTAAGTAAATTATACTTTGATTAGTATTTTTTCTATACGTAGTGGGCCACTTGGTGCATTGTTTATTTTATATCCTGAACGTTATATTTTACAGTCAGCTCTGATTTTGTTTATTTGCTGTAACCCATTGTGTCTTTTTCATTACTGTGTTGGTATTTATTATTATCCTAAAAATTACCGAGTCATTTAAATTATACTTTAACAAATAAAATAGAATTTCTCACATTTTATGCATGCAGACTATTAGGTACAGCCTTCCAGTTTGACTGACCAAAAACAAATCACCATTTTTAAAGATAGGGATGTGCTGAGCGCACTCCTGCACAAAACCGATGCAGACATCGACCTGCGAAGCAAATATATATATATTTTTTTTTTTCCGGAGTTTTATATAGCACGAACTTGACCGAAGATCACATTCATTTTTCTTAGGCACGGGGAGATAAAGTGATTTGCCCAGAATCACAGGATGTTGAGTGTCATTGCCGAGACTCGAACCAGATTTGAGGTCGACGGACTTAGCCGTTAGACCACATCCTCTCCCCGAGAGGAGAGGATTTGTCCTACCCCAAGCTACCGAAAGGCACTGCAATAGTGCGGTGCCATACTAATGGCAGATTTTGTGCTAATTTTCAATATATTACAATGCTCTTTTATTTATTAAATTACAGAGATACTTTGACGGCGGACTGTTGTTTCTGCACCTCACATCAGTTTCAATTATATCAAGTCCCTTACGCAACAAGCCCTTGCACCAGCCGTCAGGTGATGCCTCTGTGAGTCAGATCCTATGCAAAATGGAGGGGTTGGGCGTGCGTCAGGTGATGAAGTCCAGGAAGCCAGTATTTTAGTTTTTCAAATGAATCTTTATTTTCAATAAGTTAATTCTCACAGAATAGGTGATTATACGGTCAGCCAACGCGTTTCGTTCTCATGGTGAGAACTTCGTCAGGGCTCAGTAGGTGAGTATCTTTCCTTAGGAATTAAAAGAAGACGTTGAAAATGATCGCACTCCACAGGTGTAATGGGTGCAATGAGTCATTCTGGCAGGAGATTCTGGAATCAAAGATACAAAACTGAGGCCAATTGAGGCCCTGCGATACCCCATTTGTTTCCAGAGGAATAGCCTGGAACATCGACTTGACTGAAGGATCGCTTTTTGTATTTCGACACGAAAGGTCACATTGGACCTAGGCTACATTGCACCCATTACACCTGTGGAGTGCGATCATTTTCAACGTCTGCTTTTATTTATTGTTGTATTTGTTTTTTAGCTAAATTTGTCAACTAGCAGCCATTTTTGATGACAGTGGTACATTTTTCACGTATGGCAAGTGTTGGAGGTAGTCACGATGCTTGGAAATGTCCTGCAGGGTAATCATCCTGTAGTCTACTGAAGTATACAGGCTTGTTAAGCAGATGATGCATTAACCGTAGCTCTTCATTCTTGTTGGTTGTCCTGATGTTTACTCTAAATGGACATGTGCATGGTGCACATCTTTCAAGTATATACTGTTTGGTGCAGGGACCAATGAATGTGATTTCTGGGCTGTATTCATGTGATCTTGTCTCTCCATCGGGGATGAGGGTTCTATAAGGCGGGATATGGCTTCAACCTCAGAGCGCCACTTAGTGGTGGCTGTATTTTTTTGCTGTTTCTGACTAGCACGGAGTAGGCAAGGCTGCATGTTTCTAGAGCATTCAAAATCCTCGTACTATTCCAACTCTTCAGATAGTCACCTTCATCTGTCTGTTCTTTACTCTTCATAATTTTTAAATGAATTGTTTTTGTAAACCAGAGTTCACCATGCTGAAGAAGCACTGTTCGGTTTTGATTATTTACTTTGGACTACTCACTTTGAGTCTACTTCGACATCCGCATTGATTATTTTTAGTGGAATGGAATGAATTATCAATCAAACACCTCTCTTAAAACTGCACATTGATAAATTTAAGAAAAACGTTTTTGCATATTTCAGGTCAACGAAAGGAAATAAATGCACATATTTTCTTTATTATCTAAGAAATTGATAGCAATGTGTACTTCTAAACTATGCTAATGATGTTAACGTGGTAAAATTTGGTGCTTATGAATTTAGAAATGTGACAGACTATCAACTTTAGAAGCTTTATGAAATGCAAATCTTGCAAAGTGTAAAAAAAGGGCTTCTTCAGTAGCACTTTGTCATAACAGGAATCCATTCCTGTGAGGGCACGCAAGGTGCTGCTAGGGACTATGGTGTGACTGTGGTGCCTGACATTCGTACCCCACCCCAGCTGGTTCCCTGTCCCACCCCCTCCTGCCCCTTGGACTGTCACCTACTCTTTAGCAACCCTATTTCTCCCTGTACAATCCCTCCATAATCCCAATATCTCCCCCATCCCTATGTCCCACCACAACTCTGATGCTGTTCCCAGCTGCAGGATGACCCTATCTTCAGGGCGGGACATTCGGTGTCAAAAAAGCAGCTCAGTGGTTCCTGCTGCTGTCGGTTTACCTTCACTTTGGCGTAGTTAGAAGAAGCCAGGAAGCATTGCCTCCAAGACCAAGGTTTTCGACTTCGCCCGACTTTGAGTGAAGAGAACTCCTTCGCCCTCTCTAGATAATACTTGCGTGAAACTATACTGTTACTTATTTAAATCAGTGCACAATGTAATGAGGAGATTAGAAGATTTTTTCAGGTAGTTGGAATTAAAATATGCAATATGCAAAACTCGAATTAATTTGATATATTTTTAAAAGCACACATCTGCAGCAAGCTGGAAGACTCGCATCTTTGACTCTTCTGATATTAGAATACGAAAATTATATGCAGTACTTATGAGGTTAAAATTTCATCCCGTAAAGCCTACTAAAAAGCTCTATGTGCATTTCTAAACCACAGGATACTTTATAGACAGTCATCTGCGGCTCTCTAAGTAGCTTAGTTCTCAAATCTTTAAAGTTTATCAGCTTCGGTATCTGAACTGGAGAGCAGGGGACGAGCAGAGAAGGAGGAGTGGTGGGGCGGTGATTCGATTCAAGGTCTGTTCACTGCTTGAGCGATCAACATCATTTCCATACTATAATTACATTGCCCAATCCTCGCCTGATTTTACTGCTAGCTTGTAAGCCGTCCCGGGTGTGAGTAATTTAAAGCTATATGAGATGTCAGGCTCCGTGAAACAATCAGCCCCCAAAGAAATATGGCCGGAGATAATAATTGATAAGTCCCATTAGGCAATGGGGCCTGTTATTTCCTACTTGGCCTCTCCTGAAATGGCCTTGTTGATTCACTTAATGCAGATAGTGTCACGAAGCGTCATTGAGAGAACACTGCTCACAGAGCCCGGACACAAACACAGGCGCTGGGGGAAGACAACACAAAGGGTGACAGGGGATCAGAATGAGGTGAACTGAAATTGATTTCTGTCCGTAAGACAGAGCACAAGGCCCAGAAGCTGTTTTGAATTCAGCTGAAGAATAGTATCTTTTCAGTCCAGTTTTTTTTTCGGCAAATCCATTTTCATACGCTGAAAGTGTCACTATATTTCGTACATAAAGTTTATATTGCAATAGTCTTAGATGAAAATGTGTACACAGATTGATCTTTGTTTACAAAAGATGAGGATAATATGTCACAGGCTAACAAAATCAGAAAAGGAGTGTGCTGATTTGTGTACTAGGCTCAATCATGCACAGGGCCGGCTTTAGCGCTGGTGGCGCACAGTGCGACAATGTTAGTTGGCGCCCCCCAATGACCACCTCCACCACGGGTATCTCTCACTAGCACCCTTTAACAGTGACCAAGTCTCCATAACCACTCTCTCTCTCAGATGCATTGAATTAGTTATATAGCGCCACTCATACCAGTAAAGGATGTCAGAGCACTTTGCATCACACACACATTACACAGAGACAATCAAAGATAGGTTTGTAAATCAGCTTATAGGAAATGTTACATAAGCCAAAGGACTAAAAGTGTAGGAGTCACATGTCATCCATACTGGCAGGCCGTATAGTTTCGGAGTGCTTGGTGTGGAGAAGCACAAACTCAGAGTCGAAAAACTCCACTCTACACTATGCCACCCAACTTCACTCCATTCTATAACACTTTAATCCACTCTGCGCCACTCTATGACACTCTACTCTACTCTACCTACATCCTACAAGATAGAATCTATGACACTCTACACAACTCACTCTTGGCCTACTTGATGCCACTTTACTCCACTCTACTCTATAACACACTACTCCACTTTACTCCACTAAACCACTTTATACCACTCAGCTTCTTTCAAGGACTGTCATATCAATGACTGTTGACCACAACCTCAAATTGGCCAAAATGTAGTCTATACAGCTTGAATGGGATGGCCTGTTATAGGTGTTGGGACCTTTGGTGTCAGATTTTGTACGACCATTAAGTGCTCTCAATCCATGCTCAACCAGTGCCTTTAAGTAGACTGCAGAACGAGCCCAGGTACGAATAGGTGGATTTTCGAGGAAAAGTACTTCCCAAGCTGCATCCTCATCCTCTGCTATAGACAAATCTTGATCATCCAATGGCTCAAATGTGTTGTTGAAGTCACCCCCTATGATAAGGTAATGTTGTTGAGAGAATGAGTCAAGAATTTGATCAAGAGCTTGAAGGGTTCTTGAAACTGAGCCCTTACTTGCCCCCCTTGCATAAATATTAAGAATGGCTACCTCAGTACGATTACCTATAACTAATTGGATGCCCAGTAAGTCAGGAAATTTGGTCCTGAGTTGGTGTACCATACAATTTAAGGAATTCCTAATGCAGATTACCAGACCCCCTGCTGCCTCACCCCTCGGACTAGGAATGGCAGGCACAAAAAAATGAAGATAACCTTGCCTACAGACAGGATTGAAGGACCAGCTTTCTTGTAAAAGACAAATATCATATTTGTTCATTAGGAGATTCAATTCAGGAAGAGATATTTTAGATCTAAGACCTGCTATATTCAACGAAATGAACTGCTAATTATTACAATCAATGTTTTCTTCAGCCTGGCTGAAAGTTATGGATTCAGAGAGAGAGGACGGGGGCTACTTGCTGGATCTATGGATCTGATATTACTGGGATCAAAGATAGGCATGTTACAGAGCGTAGAGTCATGAACAGCTTAACACAAAGGTTGGGCAGGGAGGTCAGAAGGACCAATACTCATGGACTGGCTCACTGGGACCCTTGGTTGGTTGGAATGATTGGGCCCACCACTTCCTTCGAGCAAAGTCATTACAAATAAGATTGCCAGTTGCTGTCAGTGCGGGGAAGAAAAGGGTACAGGCTCTTTACCAAGTCCATCTATGTCACTAAGCCTTCGAGGGAGGGGGCCTGCCGTCTATTATGCATCAGGCGTGGGTATTTAAACTGAATGTTAGAAGAGCCTGGAGGGCTTTTCTAATTTCTGGAACCAGCAATTCAATCCTTTATAACCCTTAAACAATAAAAGCTGAACATTACCTGATATCTCCAGATTGCCAAATGCCATAAGGGTTTATTGACCTCAAAATTATATAATTTCTTCAACACCATACAGGTTAATTGACACGTAAATCAAATTGATCTAACCATCATTTTCTTTACTTTAAGTCTATCAGCAGTATTTGGTAATAGGCTCAATATACGTTTCTATCTCCCTGGTGCTCAAAAGATGAATATCATTCTGTACCTACATGTTCCCAAACATTTATGATACTCTTAAAGGGATTTTAGGATAGTAGCAGGTTCTTGGGGGATATTCTAATGGTGAAAACCACTCACTTTATATCTAAGGCTTTACAAATTCTTGTATGTTAATTAAGCTCCCACCTAATAATTCATTTCCTTTATCAACAAGAAGGTTAAAAGAGGAATCTTGCTAGTCCTAATTTTAACTCAATAAATTGCAAGTTCGAGCAATATTCTATTGGTGACGATTTCAGTACCCACTTAGCAATGCACTACCCCACCATTAATACCTTTAGAGACTTTGTGATAGCCCTAAAATTCTTTTAATGAAACAGTATTCAGCACTTTGGATAGAATTAGTCACTGTACCATCTCACTTTATCCAGGTTTACAGATTTGTCAGTTGATTTAGACCAATAGACCATCATGGGAGCTTTATTAGAAAAAACTCACAGATTATACCCAAATTTGATAATAACCCCAATTGACTTTGAACTAACTAAGGCCACCATTCCCACCCATTCCTTCAAAGTCATACTGCTAGAAAATCATAACTTTGATCATCATAACTTAGCAATCATAATGTTTGTTAGAAGGCATCCTGTGGACAACTTCTGTTACCTTTAATTTGTTGACGTTTTTTAGCTTTTTATTAGATGTATAGGCTTCAGGTGTTGCTGGGTATTTCCAGATTAGCAATCAGCAATATATTTGCAAAGAATTACATCTTCAGAAGTCTAGAGCAACCTAACCTGGACACTATATTCTCAATTTCAGGTAGTGTAGAATGCACAAAATTAATATAACAAATAAATAAATAAGAAAAACTATGTGGCTAGTTCTAATAGCTGGATAGTTTGACAAAGCATGCTAATGTGCACAGGGCTAGGTGCCAAACGAACACAGGGTTTTAGCATCCACAAATCCTCTGACTCAGTGGTTCAGGCCTCACTAAATGTGTTCTTGTGGTAGGATTTGTTGTTCCCTTAATTTATTCTTAATTACATGAGTGGGTGTAATCATGCTAATTATCAGTAATTCTGCATCAACCCAGGATTACAGAAATTACTTCGATTACCCCTGCATAATTGAAATTCTGAAAACACAAGGAGATGAAGGATGGAGCGCTAAAACCTTTCTAACACTCACCCCCAGTCACAATCTGGGTTGAATCCATCATCATTCTTTAGCTCACTTCGCCACCCCAGTTCAGACATGGCTATATGCAAATAAGTCTTGTCCCTGTGCCTCATGGGAACAGTCCAGCCCGAACTGCCAAGCCATGTCTTCCCTGGACCGGAAACAAGCATCCTGGGACCGGTTTCGGGGTAACACCCCATATCAGCCAGGCTAGCTTGAATCCAGTGGCAAAGTGTGCAAGGGATCCATGTCTGGGCATACCCTGCCAACTTAGGGCAAACAAAGCAAACACAGGAGATGATGTACGGAGCACTGAAACTTTTCAAACACTCACCACCAGTCACAGATCTGGGGGGGGGAGAAATTCTGCCCAGGCCTAGTTAGGGCAATCTGCCAGTGTCCTTTTGTTAAGTCTACTGGTCCATCTCCCTGCTCCCATTTCCAGCAAAGGTTCTCGAGAAAGCAATCAACCAGCAACTCACCAAACACCTGGAACACAACAACCTCCTGGACCCCTCTCAATCAGGATTCAGAGCACGAGACGGCCCTGATTGCAGCAACTAAATACATCAAAGCCCTCCTAGACCAAAGTGAAACAGAAGCCCTCATCCTCCTGGTCCTGTCAGCTGCCTTCAACACCATCTCCCATCACATCTTGATCAACAGACTCCACCCCATCGGAATCCACGGAGACAGTCACAAATGGATTGACTGATACCTAACCAGAAGAAACCAGAGAATTTGTCTCCCACTGTTCACCTCAGAACACAAGAAGATCATCTGCGGCATCCCCCAAGGATCTCCCCACAGCCCCACCATCTTCAACATGTACATGACTCCTCTCGCAAACATCGTCAGGTCGCACAGACTGAACATCATCTCCTATGCCAACGACACCCAGCTTATCCTCCCGCTGTCAGTAGACCCCTCTATGACCAGAGGCAACTTCCACAGATGCATGATGAACGTTGCTAAGTGGATGAAGGACAACTATCTAAAACTCAACATGAACAAGATGGAAGTACTCATCTTTGGGAGCAACACCTTGCATGGAATGACGCATGGTGGCCTGCTGAACTTGGCTCTTCCCCCGCCGGAGCATGTCCGCAACCACAGCATCATCCTGGGCAGCAAGCTATCAATGAAGAAACAGGTAAACACAGTCTCATCTGCCTGCTTCTACACCCTGCACATGCTCCTAAAGAACTTTAGTGTCTCCCAGTCAAACACCAGAAGGATCGTCACGCAGGCCCTCATCACAAGCAGGCTGGACTACGGGAGCACATACTATGTAGGAATCACTGAAAGCCTCACAAAGAGACTACAGACAATACAAAACTAAACTGCAAGACTCATACTCAACCTCCCCAGATGGACCCATATCAAACCCCACCTCAAGAAGCAACACTGGCTCCCGATCCAGAAGAGATGCCAGTTCAAAATGTTTACTCACATATACAAAGCCAGGCATAATGAAGGAGGAGCAGAGTACATCAATAATGCATGACCTTCCACAACCCGACCAGACACCTATGGTCCATCTCCCTCTTCCTCACAAACAGCCCCCGAAACCGCTGAGCCAACAGCGAAGGATGCTCCTTCTCACACCTTGCAGCCAAAGCTTGGAACAACCTTCCCCTGCTTCTCAGGACCATCCCATTTCTCCAGCAATTCAGGAAAGGACTCAAGACCTGGCTGTTCAAATGAACAGATCACCACGAAGCAGCTCCCAGGTGATTTGATGCACTTTACAAATCCTGATAAATTGATTGAAGTCAAATGTACTGTGGAACTTAGCAGCTCCTAACTGAATAAGCTCATCAGCTTAGGGATGAGGTGTGCATCAGTCTTGATGACTGAGTTGAGCCTCCTGTAATCCACACAGAAGCATATTTCTGGTGTGGCACCTGATGGGATGGGCTCAGCTACCAGAACGACTGGACTGGATCAAGGCCTATTCGAGGACCAATTTTTTGTTCGGTGTTATATATCTTGCAAATTTGACCCAAAGGGATTGGATCACTTTGCACAAGCACCAGTTACATTGCACTAGCTCCCATCCTTTTTTTCTATACATGGGGAGGTAAAGTAAATCACCTAAAATTGCAGGATGTAAAGCCCACGTCAAAACCTTGAACCTAGTTTATCCGTTCCAATGTCAACAGATCATGCTGTAATGCCACACCCTCTTCCCAATCACACTTAAATTATGCATTTTGGTCACCTCAACCTTAATACTGGCTCTCACTTTGTCAGACAGCCTGTAATTTTTGTTTTTGACTTTAGCTTGTCACACAGTTTTAAACTGAAAATTTTACCTGGCAAAATAAACCCTTTGCCATGCCTAAACCTTCAAAGGCTCATGCCTCTGGTGTCTGATGGAGGCCCAGCTGCTTTATTATGAGATGCCCAACTGATAACATTAAATTATGTGCATCCTCCAATGAAGCAATTGCACACATGGCAGAAAATGATGCTGTTTGAGCATGATGTTTTTTGGCCCCACACTGCACACTTCTTTGTTTCTCTCGAACAAACTGTCATAGTCTTTTTTTTCTGAAAAAACATAAAGCAAATGTCTGTGATGCACTTGGGGTGATCTCCAAGTATGTGGGGTCCATATATATTTTTTTTCCATGTCGAAACTGTCAGGCTTTTCCTGATCATGCCAAACTTGAAAAATGTTCAACAGAATGACCGCATTGTAATGGTGCTTGTCCTAGCTTTAAAAGAGGTGGCAGATCTGTGAATTTTGTAGGGCAGGAACCCACCAATTTAAATTAGGCTCCTGCTCTGGCAAACTATAAATGAGGCCCTAAGTCGAAACATAAGACTATTTTGATCACCCGAGCAGTAAAGCAACCTCAGTAGTGGTGAAATCCAGCTCTGTACCACACAGAGATCTTGGCCTCAAAAGAGAAGGATTCAGCTGGAGCACAGACTCAGCGTTACTGAAGTGGAGGGATCCTTATTGGCTCCAGCATCCAGCTTGCACTGGATTTAAGCTTTCAGAAAGAATAGTAAGTGCACGGATAAAAGCTTTTTTGGTTTGGACCTACAGGATGTATACGATATGTGCTCTATCGCAGTCTGAAATTGTCCCTAGGACCAGGTCAGTCACAAATAGTGACATTGCTTGGTGCTTTGTAGACACTTGGACCTTTTTGCTTTAAATCATTGATCACATTTTAAATATTTTGTTATTTTCCTATTAAATGTATCTTCGTTTTTCACAATTGATTTTGTGTTCTTTTCTTGTTATAACTTTTATTTGGCAAGGCTTGAATTTGTGCATTTCTGTTGGGAAAAGTCTGGTGCTAGCATGCATTCAACATACTTATCTCAGCGATCTGTGTTGTAACCCAGAAAATCTGACTTTATGAAGTTGTTGAAGTCACACTATAATAAATTAATTTTCAAACATGCATCTATAAGATTCAATATACATAAATGAAAAATTCCAAGGCGATACTAAAGAATAAATGAAACCCGTGAGCACTTGGTGAGGAATCACTGACAGAATATCGACGACCACAATATCGAGGTCCCAAAATATCGGGACTTAAATATCGATGTGAATAATATGGACATCCTGTCTACATCATGGTAAGTACAAAAATATCGAAACAAATATATAGTTGTTAAAATATCGATGTAAAAATATCAGTTTTTATATATAAAAAATAATGTAAAATAAATTAAATAATACATATAACTTAAAAATAAATATTTATAATTATTAGAAAATGTTAACAAATATAAGTAATAAATGTAATGTAAAAATAAATTACACATACATATATAAAATATAATATATATTTACTTAATAATAATTAATACATAATTATTTTAATAAATTATAAAATGTTAGAAATATATTAAAAATTATAAATACATATATATATATATATATATATATATATATATATATATATATATATATATATATGAAGCTCCAAACCCTGGCCTGACGATCACTGCCAGGAAGCCCAGGCGCAGACCTCGTTGCGCTCAAAAGCTGACACACCAACGTTATCGTGTGTTGAAAAAGCAGTGCATTTTTTATTAGATATACACCACAAGTTGACCAGGCATAGTGCCTGCCATGACGCGTTTCGCTCGCCTCACGCGAGCTTGATCACATGACGCGTCTCGTGACCGGGAACCCAATAAATACAAAAATAACAAAAATGTGCACAATTACCTTACAAAACAATCTAAAACCAGTGAAAAAATAGAAAACAGACTATAGCACATACGAAATTTCCCTAAAAATCCTCAGATTCATCTGTAAACATTAGACTTTCCATGGCTTAATAATATACATAATTTCCAAAATATATTTCTACACATTCCTAACTTATGACAGATATATGATGACACAACCACTCTTTATGTCAACACTTAAAGTGCAAGAGCAGCAATTACACGTACACAAATATAAAGTGCAAGTGCAAACTCCCTGAGAATATACACAGTGCTGATTGATGATGAACTGCAAGTGCATAATTATTCAAATATCCAAAATAGGATATGTCAATTGACAACCAAAAGCATACGTATAGAAGTATAAAACAGGGAACTGTAATTATCGTATACATGTAAATAAATACATAAGTATAAAATGCAAACTCCCTAATATTATAGACAATACTGATTGGATAATAAACTGCCAGTGCATGAGTATTAAAATATCCCAAATGGGATATGTCAATTGACAACTAAACAGCATGTGTATAGATGTAAAAACCAGGGACTTTAAAACAGTTGACAATTGTACACATATTGAAAATTTAAGATAGGAAAAGTTAATTAATGTAGTTCATGATGACAGCAACTATACATTTAAAAATCAATCTTATAAACAAGCCAAGTCAGTCATATATACATAAAAATGCTAAAAAGATTTGTGTGAACCACCACACTGTGCAATATAAGTGTTGTGCAAAATAACTTTCAATAGCAGCATTGTTACCTCCAAGTCTGAATGGTAAACGTAGTACAGTACTAAAGCTCGAGAACTCTTACAGCCAAAGTTAACATCAAACTTAAAGTTAAATTTAAGAATGAAATTGAAATTAAAAAGAGCAGATGTAAAAATTGGCATGGCTATAAATTGACCAAAATAGAAAACTAAGACCACTCAATTGAAAAAGAGATCAAGTATACACGCATCTCTGACACCAGAGAGCAATGACATGGCTATAAATTGACCAAGATAGAAAACTAAGACCACTAAATTGAAAAAGAGATCAAGTATACATACATCTCTGACACCAGAGAATATTGGATCATAGAAAATTATGCATATCTTCACTGGTGTTCATGCCGTTAGGCATTCTGGTGTCGAGGGCTAAGATAAAGTGAGATTCCAGTTGCCTAAGGCTTTTTCACGGTTCCCTCCCCGTCCGGGGACTGGAACAGCACCTAGCACAGAATAAGTTAAATCCTTCAACCTATTCTGATGAACCAACTTAAAGTGTCGGGCAACTGGATAGCTGGAATCTGAATTCACAATTGCCCTGACATGTTGAAGAATGCGCTTATGCACAGGAAGCTTAGTACTCCCTATATAAGCAAGACCACAGGTACACCTCAGAATATAAATGGCAAATTCAGTGCGGCAAGTAAGGTAATCCATAATCTCAATTCTTCTATTGCTAAAAGCCGTCACATAGTGTGTCAGGTTACTTGCAAAAGTACAGGCACGACATGACGTACATTTATGGAAACCTTTACTTACTAGCCAAGTATTTTTAGAGAGAATCTCAGGACTGGATTTTACCAGGGCATCCCTCATTGAGGGTGCCCTCCTGAAAGTAATATCTGGTATTGCTGGTAAAATGGGACCCAAAGTTAAATCGGTGAGTACTATTGGCCATTGTGAATTAATGATTCTACGAATCTTTTGTTCCTGTGCACTAAAAGTAGTTATTAATCTCACCTGCCGTTTTTCATCCACATTTACCAAATTGGAGGCTACCTCAGCAGAGGCAGTATTTTCCTTAGAATGCAGTAACTCCTCCCTATAGAAAAAAAAATATAGTTGTTAAAATATCGATGTAAAAAATATCATTTTTTTTATATATAAAAAATAATGTAAAATAAATTAAATAATACATATAACTTAAAAATAAATATTTATAATTATTAGAAAATGTTAACAAATATAAGTAATAAATGTAATGTAAAAATAAATTACACATACATATATAAAATATAATATATATTTACTTAATAATAATTAATAAATAATTATTTTAATAAATTATAAAATGTTAGAAATATATTAAAAATTATAAATACATATATATATATATATATATATATATACATACATACACCTGTAACATAAAAATAAAAAAATATATATATTATAAATTAAAATATTAAAATATGTATTCATTTTTAAAACTACATTTTACACTACATTAATTGCAACAGTAAGGAAAGTGTTAGATAGCGGAGGTGAATAAATTACTATTCCCACTCCATCAAGTGCAACAGTAGTGTAAGTTTTGGATAGCGGAGGGGAAGAATTTACTATTCCCTCTCCAGCGAGTGCAACAGTAGGGAAAGTGTTGGATAGCGGAGGGGAAAAAATTAATTTTCTATTCCCACTCCAATGAATGCAACAGTAGGGAAAGTGTTGGATAGCGGAGAGGAATAATTTACTATTCCCACTCCAATAACTGCAACAGTAGGGAAAGTGTTGGATAGCGAAGAGGAAAAATTACTATTCCCACTCCAGCGAGTGCAACAGTAGGGAAAATGTTGGATAGCGCAGGGGTAAAAATTACTATTACCACTCCAATGAAAGCAACAGTAGGGAAAGTGTTGGATAGCCGAGGGGAATAATTTACTATTCCCACTCCAATGAATGCAACAGTAGGGAAAGTGTTGGATAGCGGAGGGGATAAAATTACTATTCCCACTCTAGCAATGCAACAGTAGGGAAAGTATTGGATAGCACAGGGTTAAAAATTACTATTCCCACTCCATAGAGTGCAACAGTAGGGAAAGTGTTGGATAGCAGAGGGGAATAAATTACTATTCCCACTCCAATTAGTGCAACAGTAGGGAAAGTGTTGGATAGCGGAGAGGAATAATTTACTATTCCCACTCCAATGACTGCAACAGTAGGGAAAGTGTTGGATAACGAAGAGGGAAAAATTACTATTCCCACTCCAGCAAGTGCAACAGTAGGGAAAATGTTGGATAGCGCAGGGGTAAAAATTACTATTCCCACTCCAGAGACTGCAATAGTAGGGAAAGTGGTGGATAGCGGAGGGGAATAATTTACTATTTACACTCCAGCAAGTGCAACAGTAGGGAAAGTGTTGGATAGCGCAGGGGTAAACATTACTATTCCCACTCCAGGGAGTGCTACGGAAATAAAACGCAAAATATACTGAAAATAAAATTAATAACTCCTAAAAATGTAATACATATATTAAAAAACAAATGCAATACTTAAACAAAAAATATAGAACACATACATTTAAAATACATACTAAAATACATAACACTAATATAAACATCGATATTATTAACAACAATATTTTTACAAACAATATTACTAACTTCGATATTAACAAAAACTATATTTCTTACCTTAAAGTCGATATTCTGGTCCACGATATTCTTGCAGTCGATATTTTGTCTTCACGATATTTGCAACTCGATATTGTTGTATGTCGATATTTGCAACTCAATATTATGTCTGTGCACCCTTGGTGAGAATCAATAAAGTTCAATGAAATATCAAACACATTCCTCAGACACTTGATGAAGGATAACAAGGAATTGACATGTCCCATAAGAGTCAAGTTGGTCTGGATGTCAAAATAAGAAGCACACAATATAATGTCATGTACTTTAAGGCTAAAAAAATATGTATAGTATCCTTTTTCCAGATATGGCCCCAAACTGGCCTGGAGGTGGTTGCATTCTGTCGAGAGGTGATATGGCCTGGAAGCTCAGGATGGACTGTTCCTATTGGAGTAAGACTAAGACTGATTTTTTTTTTATGTCTGAGCCTCTGCCTTGAATGGCATTGTGGCAAAGAAATAGAATGGGGACCCAAGTAATTACCAAAGGCCAAGTTTAAATGGAGCATTTCACCCATCACTTTTTTCTGTTCCATATGAGAAGGGACGTTTTTAGAATCACACATTTCAACAAGGAAATAGACTACTTTGCAACACCAGCTAATTGCAGCTTCAAATATGTCCTGTGCATTACCACCGTGTAACGATCAAGTGTAGACAGTAGATGGTTCAAATTATTACTGCAATGATTACTCACTCGTGCCACAAATGTTACACATAGTAATGAGAATAGCAATGTCCACTGAAATAAATAGGATTCTTTGTTTTGCGCTATTATACACTGAAAATATGACGTAGAACGAGTTCGCTCTAAATTTATTTTTCGTTTCATTTGCAGTCCAATGTTAGGCAAATGTTTCATTTTTAAATAGTTTTTTCTAAATATAACTAGAAATACATTGTTCCATTTCAACTATCTTACTGATGCGCACAAATGAAGCACAAATAGTCCCTTCATGGAGCTTTTAAAGCTCCTTTACTGATTTGTGAAATGGAAAATACTAATGTTTATGTAGTGTTCTTTCAGTTCTGAGAGCCAGCAATAGCAGCCTACCAATTCAGGATATATCTACTTCCCTGGAGAAATCTCACCACCGGTTTGTGAGCAAAACTACCATTCTTCATAGACATCCTCTGAAAGGAGTTTAGTGACAAGCACATTCAGTACTTTAAAATTAATGGATTTCAAAAATCGAAAGGATTCACTCGGAGCTGTTTGCTCTGAAATGGCCATGAGGAAACTAGGCAAAAAAAGCACACAAACGTGTGCGGCAGGAAGGGTGTTACTGCACACCCCAGGCTTCAATCCTGCTCAACTGTGCAATTGTGCACACAGTTTATCCACTGCTGTCCTCGAGCGCCAGGGCAATGAGAAGTTCACATTTAATTCTGAGCTGAAGGACAGCAATTCTGTTGATCTGGGTTTATCAAAATATCACCCCAAGACATGCAACTCATGCAAATGGAAGACTCTGGGTTAAGCAGTGGCAAATGGCATTAGCTGCAATTGGAACCTTTATTTCTGACCTGAAGCAATACGTGGATCAAATGTTGTTTTGTAGTAAATCAGGCATCCGCTAACACAAACAAGCTAGAACAAATTAAAAGTGAATACGAATGCATGCTTAAAGGCAAATGGTGGCTTGTCTGAGCACATGCAGATCAAAATGATCTCATACAACGAGGGAGGAGTGGGGGTCGACAGGGCAGACAAAAACGGGCACATGGACATTGACTTGCTTCCAGAGTAAAATAATTGTCCTCCTCTGTATGTAGCATTGATTATTTTCTTCTTCATTAGACACAAGTAGAAAACTTCAGATTGCAGTCTAATATCAAGGCAATGAAAACAGTTATGTTATGCCACGAACTCATTATGCATTAATTTTAGAATAGGATAGTTTTATGAATTGATGTTTAAAAAAAGGTTAATCGTAGGCCAATACGAATAATATGATTTCCTTGTTTTCCAACTTACCTGAAGAGCAAGAGAAAGAATTTGGGCATTAAGACGAACAACTACTCACTTGCTACTGTAAAATGAACAAAATGAGGGAGCAAGCATTCCAAGGGCATCAAACTCTGCACATGTATGATCTGACAGTCATTAAATGCTGGGTTTCATATTTCAGCATTTAAAATCGAAGGTGTTACTCCAGGGTGTTCATAGAAGTCTATAAATGATGTCAGAGAATAAGTGACACGTGACAATTTTTGTTTCTGCTATAAGCCAAGCCGCTCAAAGATGTACCACCTATCCTGACCATACCACTTCTGGGCCATAGACTGCCCACTCCCACACAGCCATTTGAAAAAACGCCCATCCAGCTTATGGGATTAGGATCACTATGAATCGTATGAGAAATGATATCATCCTTATAGGAGAACCTGCACTCCACCCAGGTCTACTGTTTTGACCATTCACACACCTATTAGGCTGCTATGAGATAGTCTGCACACCGATCCCACTGCTTATTTCAGAAGTCCATATCCAAATTTTCTAATATACCCCTTGTTGGTAATTTGTGTAAATTATGCATATAATGTTTAGGTGAGCGTGCCACTTAGGGTTGTTTTCAATTTCGTCAAGCATTTGGGTACCAGGTCACTCGGGAATAGTTCACAAAGTAGACCTTCATGTCTAGAATTTGTCACTATACTTAAGTGCCTGGTTGTTAAAGGGTTACTGCTATTGCACACCACTCTTTCACCACATCTCAATGTCATACATACTCTTAGGTTTTGATGCAATACTCACAAAACCCATACACTATCTACAGATGTATCGCAAAAATTTAAGTGCCTTATATAGCGTCAGACATAGGTATTAGATTCAAGTTGACGTGGTCACTCAATGCTGACATCTAGCCTTCCACAAGCCTACCTTTAACCATCTGTCACATTTCATCCTGGCACTTTCTGCTCCCCCTACACTTCCAAACAAAATATGCGCATATAGTCACTCACTCAAATTATGGATACATATACTGATCACAAATATAAACTCTATCTAGTACACAATTATAATCCATTACAAAGAACATAGGTAGAATGATTCCCAATAAAAAACACCGTGGTAGGGGCAAGCTTTCGTGCATGATGGTCTAGGGGTGTGAAATTATCTGTTGGGTTCTGAAACTTCACAAGTATTACGTAGTGGCAATATCCACTGTGTGGGTATGGTTCAAACAATGTTTCCAATAAAAAGGCATTTCTTGATTTGTCTATAACATGTGACCCCATGGATGATTTCAACAAAGCTTGGGAATCTACTTACTCAGTTTTAAAGTTTTGGCACTCAAAGATCCACCCACAGTAATCAAAGTTTGGGGGGGAGGGGGATAGGTGGGGAGAAGAGATATCACATTTTAGGTCCTATCGGAAAGTTTGCTTCCATCTGCAGGATAAATGACTGAATATATTAACACCACATTTAGCAGGAAGGTAGAACTTTATCTGGAAGGGGATCATGTCTTCGTTTTTAGATTAAACAAATTAAATAAGAAGTTCCTGAGTGGGTTATCACTTTTGTATATTTTTGCTGTTTGGGGTTCACAAATAATATGCTATAAAGGCAATTAAAAAAAGTATCTGACTGGACAACAAGGTTTTTGCTCCCATTGTGCCTTTCAGATCCACAGATCCATGGCTGGATTTGCAGATCTGAGCCTTCAAGACAATAGTTTCTCTTTTGGCTCTCATTACAGGACACAGGACTCAGTCACCATATCCTGAAACAAAAAGACTATATGAAGGGGCAGGGTAAAGACACTCTGAACCCCAGATCACAAAGGGTGACTCCAAATGGGACACCACTTTTGCTAACATTATAAAAAAAGTTATCATAGTTGCTGGATATGGGAGTCACTGTTGACTTGCGAATCACAGAAACCTAAAATAATGGCAATGGTGCAAGCTTCCGGGAGTGAAGCTTGTGATAGATTCCTGAAGGATTAGCAAATCTGGTAAAAATATGAAAAAAAGAAACAAAGGCCTGGGCAAAGGCCAAGCTCTAAGTCAGCTTTTGAGCATTGGCCCTGTGCCCCACCTCTGCTAAGCATGGCCAAAGGATAAGAGCAATGGGGGTTGCCTACACATAGTGGGTTGGCTGCAGTGCCTGGCAAAGGCTTAGATACGCGCCCAACCCCCATTGCCTACAGCTGAAGGCCAAGTGCAGCGAGTGTTGTGCACTCATAGCAGGCTGAGCCAGCCCATGGGCCCAACATCCTCTACAAACAGCTGTAGAGGGTTTTCCGCATCTGGGAGTTTGGGCACAGGGCCTGGCTGCAGGCCTCATGCAGCAAGGGTTGGAAATTAAACATTGCATTTTGTGTGTGAGGTGCAGTTTCATGGCTATTCTAAGAGCTATGGATTGTGCTTCAAATTATAACGTGTAAATTTCAGTGGTCTTTCTATTTTGGTACGTATCCAGGTTTCTTTAAACATATGTTGAAGCGCAACACTAGCCATAAGCTCACACTAACCATTGTATGTTTTGTCAATTGTGAGCTGTCTTCACCAACAGTGAATGACATCGAGAAGGTGGGTGTTAGACCTGGCACCATTGGCGTGGGTCTCCCTTCCATTTTTTACTGCTGCCTCCTATGTTTTTGCTATGTTTTTGCTGGTGTAGATGCTTTGGGCACTTTGCCACTGCTGTTCAGTGCCAAAGTGCAAGTGCTCCCTATTGTAAATTGTTGTAATGGATTAGTGACTCCATGATTGGCTTATTTGATTTACTTGTCAGACCCTAGTACAGTGCACCATGAGTGCCCAGGGCCTGTAAATCAAATGCTGCTGGTGGGCTTGCAGCACTTATTGTGCCACCCAAGGAAGCAGCTTGCAAAATATGGCTCAGGCCTGCCATTGCAGAGCCTGTGTGCAGTCTGGGACTGCCATGTCGACTTGGCAAGTGCACCCACTTGCCAGTCCCTAAACCTTCCCTTTTCTGCATGTTAGTCACCCCTAAGGTAGGCCCAAGGTAACCCTATGGGCAGGGTGCATTGTATGTGAAAGGTAGGACATGCCCTGGTGTGTGTGGCATGTCCTGATAGTGAAATACTGCCAATTTTGGTTTTCACTATTTCAAGGCTATCTGTTCCCATAGGCCAGAATGGGCAGTTTGATTATAACATCTTATAAACATAACTGACCCAAGAAACAAGATGGGAACATAACGTTTAGTATGCCTGAACTCAGAATGTTAAAATGCATCTTTTAGTGTGGGTGATTTTAACATTCTGTGTTTGAAAATACCACTTTTAGAAAGTAGGTATTTTCTTGCCTAACCATCCAGTATGCCTCTGCTAGGCTTGTGTATTACATGTCTGGTTTGTGAGTGACAGGGGTCTGGAGAGGGCTCTGGCTGCAGCAGTCTGATGAGTCAGGGCTGGGCTGAATAGGACCTGGGTTGAATACAGAGTAGGGGGAGGAGATTTCCTTTCACTTGCCTGAGCCTACATAGAATAGAGAGTAGGGGGAGGAGATTTCTGTTCAGCTACCTGGGCCAGGTCTGCTTTCAACAATGCTGTCTCCACCTCCTGCCAGGAAGCTGCACCAGGGAGGACAGAACTGGTTTGGGCTGGGTACAGACACTCTCTGCCTTCAGAGAACAAAGGATTTTGGAGTATAAATATTGGGGCCCAGACCCCAGTACTTTAGATCACTTCTGGGAATCAAGACGAACCTTTGCCAAGGATAGAAACCAAGGAAGCTGAAGGAGGAGACTGCCCCTGCACTGGTGACTGTTTGGGGTTGGCCTGCAGTGGTTACTTATTGCCAAGGAAAGGAGAAAAGGAACTTTGTGTGTACTTTAATCATCTTGAGGAAGATCTCCAAGGGCTTGAATCTGAGCTTGCCTCCTGTTCTGAAGTCTTAGGGACACAAAGACTTCACCCCCAGCTCCCACTGAATTTCCCTGCTGAGAATTCTACCTGCAGAGAGGTGCCTGCTGTTGGTTTGGGCCCTCTAGAGACTGCGTGTCGCTGGGAGCTGGAAGCGCGACGCAACGAGGAAGAAGCGTATCGCCGCCACAGCTGTTGCCGTCGCATTGCCGAAGAAGTGTGCCGCCGCCGCAGCTGTTTGTCGTAGCATCACCGAAGAAGTGCGTCGCTTCGCCGGAGAAGCGTGCCGCCGCCGCAGAGGTTGCCGTCGCATCACCAGAGAAGCGCGTCGCAGGGCCTGTCGCGGCTCAAGAAACCACCGATTTCGCCGCACGGCCGTCGGGCATGCATGCATCACCTCCAAGTTGTCGCATCGCAACAAAGACGCCATTTTGTCGCATCGCACCGGATCATCACATCGCATCGAGGCGCCATCTTGTCGCATCGTAACCGGAATGCAGTAAGAAACAGATGCTTCGCCTTGTGGAAATGTGTAATATTTTACGTTAGCATAAGCTACAGTCATTTTGGCTGTGGCATCCAATTTGTTAGCTATGTAATTCTTCCGTCTTCACTGTTGCTTGCCCTTCTATTCTGCTTGTGTCATCAACTCTAGTTAACTCCTTCTGTACTGAGCTAAAAGCAATGTGCTGAGCAAAGGCCTGTAGCTGCTAGAATGCACCTGGCTAAAGATATAACTGTCAACTGTTTTCTACTGTTGTAAGCAGTTCTGATCTCCCTCCCACTTTGCTGACTAAGTGATCTCCCATCTGCCCATGTTTGTAGGTAGTTATTCCTGTGTATGCTTGTACCTTCTATTTATAACTACATGCTTACTCTGCAACAAACTCTGTATATAAGGCCTGTGCTCTGTGACTTCAGGGTGCCACCTCATGCAACACTTGAGAGTGCTGTTGGACGTGGTTCCACTCATGAGAAGTTAATAAAATTGTTATTTTAAATTCCAGCTTCAGTGTTGATCTCTATTTTGTTGGTTTTTGAACCCGTGGACAATAGGGTGACCCTGCACCAGTGTACCCCTAAAAACGTACATTTCCACAATTGGCGCCTGACTCGTGGGGCCCCATTGGAGACGTGGCCGTCCGAAGGAGTGGTCTTGATGGAAAATTGAAATTTTACTGAGGAAGCGCACTGCACGAGGAGACCTTTGTCTTTGCAGGCCGACGTGAGTTTTCTGGTTTTCCCGATTTGACCCTCCAGGTGATTGCCGGTCTCAACTGGGGTTTTCTTTGGCGTATTTTTTGCAGTGAGCATTAAGTCGACCAGAGATCAGCAGGTGGGAGTTGAAGACTTCTGTTCGGTAAGGTCACTGAAGTGGCACTTTTGATTTGCTTGGCCAAGATTTTGGTTTGGTATTTTATTCATTTTTTGCAAAAAGTGAAGGCAGGTAATGTGGAGATTTTTCTCCTTATGATATTTGTTTGAATGGGTAATATTTTGTATATACTTGGAAAAACATGCCTGCACTTAGTAAAATTCGTAAGTGGTGATACGGAGCGCTCTTGAGTGTTCTACCAGGCCAATTGGTAATTCGGTCTCTTCTTGCAAAGGCTTGGGGGTTTTACCCTATCTTGTTTTGGGTGGGTCTGCGGACCCCTGTAATAGGCATGCCTTTTGGAATAAGTATGATTTGGTCAAGACCCAGAGTGTTTGCGAACACTCTGCCAGACCAACTGGTAATTCGGCGTATTTTGGAAAAGGTCTGGGGCTAGAGCCTGTCTTCTTGAACATGGAACAGTCTCTGGGATGTTTACTTGTCTTGGTGCAGTCTATGGACTGCTTTTGAGAGCTCTTTTGTTTGTAAATATGATTTACAATTGGTTTGGTTTGAGTGCAGTCTGTGGGCTGCCTTTTGTTTTTGTCCTGGTGTTGATTTGTGGTTTGATTGTGTGTCTATGAGGTTTGTGGACTGACACCGGTGGTGATGCTTGTGAAGTACTTGTTTGAGTGAGTAGCGACTGTGCTCTTTGTGTAAGGATGGCTTGCCTCAGCAAGCTGTGTTGTGTGTTATGAGTGTGTGGCCCCTTCTTGAAAATGTCTGGAATGAGCTCAATTTGGTTTGTTGTCGTCATTGTGTTCTGCAGATGCCATTGGAAGAATTACACTTTGAATTTCGAAGAATGAATAAATAATAATATATAAATAAAAATATGGTTTGATCAGAAATACTAGTAACAATGTACATTCGTTTTGACATAGGAAAATTGAAACTTTTGAAAAATGTAAAGAAGAATGCGCGTTTAAATTACACAGTGCTGTGTATCTCTGTGCTTAAAAATACACGTATTTTAAAAGTGCATGTAGGAATGTGCTCTCCCCCTCTATGAAAAGAAGGGGAGAGACCAGAAGCGGACGAAGGAGGGTTTGTTTCTGGCAGGCTTGCTCTGGCACTTTGACCTTGGAAGACATTCCGAAGGAGGGGGCCAGAGCGTAGAGAGAGGGGAGGCTCTGCTTATTATTTTTGGCAAAAGACCAGGCAGGTTCTATGAAGCCATAAGAGAGAAGGAGGGGCAGCAGCTTCTGTGGGCCATGTGCAGCTCCTGACACAGAGAGCAGCTCTGCCATGCATACAGATTAATGGTTTCAATTAAAGGTTGCTGTGCCAGGGCCAGATGAGGAGGCAATGAAATAAAGTTTGCATTAATGTGCCATCATGTTAAACAGCACAATAGCTAAAGGAATTGGTAGTTTGTCACTGGATTAATGTTTTCTAGTTAGCTCAATGTGCTTGTACAGCAACATTTACAAAGTGGTACAGTCCAATAGTATTGGACATGGCCTCCTTGGTGTGGTTTCCCCTAGCTATTTACCTCCTACAAGTCTGTCCGTGCCCAGCTGCCAAAGGGGGTAAGTATTGTCGACAGGAGGTCACCTGCTTAGGTTACCTACTGTCAAAGGGGGGTAGGAGACTAGCTCCTGGGCAAATTAAGGGTAAGCAAAATATAGTAACACACTGTGTTTTTTGGTTTTTGTGCTTGGTATATGTATTATTGTGTTCTTTTTTCTTGGTTTATGTGCCTATTATGTGTATCATTGTGAGCTATTCTGCGTGGAAAGTACGCAGGGCAGCTTGTTGTTGTGTACTCTCTCTCTCTCTCTCTCTCTCTCGCCTGCCTGAGCTGTCTAGGAACGGCCATGAGACAATCGGTTGGGCTCGCTTTAGTCATTCATTTCACAGGATGCTGTGAATATGTTCTTGAATAAATAGAGACAAAGCACCTCACCAGTGCACGTCTAATTGGCTATTAAGTAATACTGTTTGAACAAATTGTTAGAATTAACAAAATGAATAAATAAATACGCCATGTTACTGCCCCTCCTTTCTGTAAACTGATGAAATTGGAATTGGATAAGGATGAAAGGATGGGTAGGATAGACTGATGTTCCCTTATTTGACCTTTAAGGGGAACTATATGTTGGTGGTTTTGTTCCAAATTCCCAGGTGGTAACACCATTATTGTTTATGTTATTGCAGCACTACATAAGTCGCAGAGGCATCACAAGTCCCTTATCAGTTAGTCTATGTAATCGAGCTGACAGCCCTTGCTAGAGTTGGTGAATAGGTTTCTCCCCTGAATATGATGTTACATGGCCCGGATCGTGAAAAGTATGATGCACATGGTTCACAATGCTAGGAAAGATGCCCATATGCCCTTAGCACACATTTTTAAGAACAAAATGTTCTTTGCTTGTTTTCTTGTCTGCCACAAACAAAGTTCTGCTGGAAAATTAATGTACCTACTAGGTTATGTTTAATTTATCAGTTATTCATGTAATATGGATCTCTGTTACATTCACAGTTTTAAAGTTTCCCGCTACACCTATAATATGAGAGCATGGTCATAAGCGCAAAACATGGTTGTTCTTATGCAAGGAAAATAATTTTAGAGGTGTCTACAGTTTTGCACAATAGTGAAGGTTCACAAAGTAGAAGCTGTATTGTGATTTCTATGACTTATTAAGTACAAGTTTGTTAAAAAAAATAGTTGTTTTGAAATTCATTTTTTTTAGGTTCTTCAGATGAATAATATAGGGGCGTTTCTGAAATTGAATATCCTCTTTTGATTGATTATTTGTATGTTTTGTCTAAAGATTTCCGTTCTGTTCACTAACAGATATCTGCTGCGCTACAACCATTGCCAGAGGGGCCAGGATATCAGATCCAACCAGGGGACTAAGCGCAAGTCTAATCTGGAGCCGAGGTGAAGGGACCCAGCCCAGGTGTTGCTGGCCACTATAACAGCGGTGAAGGTGGAAGGCCGGAAGAAACGTGTACCCCTACCGCTGTAGGATAATTCTTGGGTGAAAGATGGGGTCACAAATCAGGACGGAGAGCTGATTTCTGTCAGGTCGCTAGTAGTATTAAGCCATAAAAACCACTAACCTCTCAGGCCGGCCAGCAGAGACGATGGCGTGAAGATAATTCCCTTCCTCCCCTGGACACAACCACACACAGAGGAATGTAATTACACCCCTGAGTTAGGGAGCACCCCGGGGAAAAGGGGAAGTGGATAAAATAATAAACACTGCGGTTTGTGACTGGCGTCTTAACTGCGCCTGGTCTGAAGAGTCTCCAGGGTCTAGTCACTATTCTTTTCTGGCTGACTGTAAAGGGATTTAAACAACAAGGAAACGACCGTGAGGTGGAAGGAATCAATATATTCAGACATACAACACTCCCCCTGCTATTGTCTAGGAACCCTTACTTACTTTACCAGTCCACTGAAACTCTAGAGTCTAAGGAAATGAGGATGACGAATACTTCAATTGTCACCCACAGGAAAATGCGGAAGAATCACCGGTCTCACCGATCTTCAGGGAAGGAAGATTAGCCTCAGTACAAGTCTGTTGATATTGCTTTTGGTGCCCGCTCTCGCTGTTCAAGTCACAGCAAGCACGGATGCCAATTACCAACACAAGAGGAACAGCCCCCCGCCAAAGTTCGGGAGACTGCTCTGATAGTCCAGGATACTAGAAGAGCGCGGTCCACGCCACTCCTCTCAATTGCCTAAATACCTGAAAGGGCGTTCGCGCCCTGCGTAGTACACAGAAAACGGGAGCTCCAGCTTCCCGGTCGTGATAGAATCCACGAAGGCTCCAACTCCAGCGAGGAAACAGGAAACAGGCTTCTCCAGATTCGGAGATTCAGGAAGAACACAGCGCTCGTCCTCCAGCGGGGAATACCATCCGCTAAGCGCTGTCTCCTCGAGGCATAACGGGGAGTTTGTCAAGCCCCGAGTGCAGGAAGAGGCGGGGCTTTATAGAAGCCGGAAAGGAAGTAGGCTCCTACCGCGGTGCGCAGGTCGTTGTCCCTTGGCATTCTGGGTTTTGTAGTTCTTTGGGACATATGTTGTTTGTAGTGGCGCCCTATTTCGTACAGTTCGCAACATACATACATCACGATCCCTTCCATGGCTCAGGATCGCGACAGAACCCCCTCTCGAGGACCGCCGTCTCGGCGGTTGCCCTGGTTTACCTGGGTACTTGGTATGGAACCGGTCTAACAACCTAGGGCAATGTAGGTTGTTGACAGGTTCCCATGTCCTGTCCTCCACTCCAAAACCCTCCCAGTCCACTAAATACTGCACTCTTCCCTTCACGAGTCTGGAATCCAACAATTCTCGAACCTCGTATTCCTCTTGTCCGTCTACTTCTATTGGCAAAGGTGTTGAGGGTAACCTCATATTGACCGGACATGGTCGGAGCAAGGACACATGGAACACGGGGTAAATGTTCCACGACTCGGGCAAAGATACCCTCATGGCAACAGGATTAATGATCTGCTCGATGCTATAGGGCCCTACATACTTGGGAGCTAGTTTACCCACCCTTTTTAGATGGAGATTCTTTGTTGCTAACCATACTTTATCTCCTACCTGATAGGCAGGTTCAGGGGTTCTCCTTTTATCAGCGTGATGTTTTTGTGCAGTCTGTGATGCCTTCAGCTGGCATTTCGCTTCAAGGAGCACAGCTCTGAGATGAGTGTGGTGTTCCTGTATGGTGGGATGTTTTGAGATTACTGGCCAATCGAAAGGGAGCATGTTCGGATGGAACCCATAGAGACAGAAAAAGGGGAACATCCTAGTGTGGAATGTTCTGCGTTGTTGTAGGCGAACTCCACCATCCAAATCAACGGGTACCAATCAAAGGTGTTTTGGAGGGTAAAGCAACGTAGGTATTGTTCAAGCGTTTGGTTGAGTCTTTCCGTCTTTCCATCCGTCTGGGGGTGGTAGCTGGTGGATAATCGGGCTTCCACTCCCATGGTATCACACAAAGCCCTCCAAAATCGAGAGGTGAATTGGGTGCCCCGGTCTGTTATGAGTACCCGGGGTAGCCCATGAGATTTAACTACATGCTGGAGGAAGACGACAGCCAGTTCGGCGGAAGTAGGCAGCCGTTTCAGTGGGATGAAGTGTCCCATTTTAGTCAAGTGATCGATCACCACTAGGATGGTGGTGTATCCTTCACAGGGTGGCATTTCAACAATAAAATCCATTGACACTGTATGCCAAGGGCTGGGAGGTATGGGTATCGGGCGTAATAATCCCACGGGTTTGGAATGGCTGGCCTTGCTTTGAGCACATATGGCACAGTTTTTTAGATAGTTCTTAGTGTCATTTCGTAGGGAGGGCCACCAAAAGGATCTCTCAATGCTGGCAATGGTTTTGTGTTCTCCTAAGTGTCCTCCTAACGTGGAATCGTGGGCCCAAGCTAACACCTGTAGTTGTTGAGCCGTTTGGGGGACGTACAAGGCATGGTAGTGGTACAATAGGTTTTCGTTTGCAGTCCTATGTTCTGGGTCTTCTTGAATCCAAGCGTGACTATCCAGGTTTGCCAAGGATGTCTTTAGGTCTTCCAGGAAGTCATTAGCCGTGATCAATGCTACGGTTTTACGCTGAAAGGCGTGTTCAGGGAGGATGGAAGGAGGTTCCTGAGTCTCTTCCTGTTCAGCTTCCATGGGTTCGTCCAAACGTGACAGTGCATCAGCTTTACCGTTCTGGGTTCCGGGTCTGTATTTTATAATAAAATCGAAATCCGAGAAGAACAAAGACCACCGTAGCTGACGTGGTGTAAGGGCTCTAGCGGATTTTAGGAACAACAGATTCCGATGGTCTGTGAACATTTCAATAGTGTGACATGCTCCCAGGAGATAGTGCCTCCATTCCTCACATGCTCTTTTGATCGCTAATAGTTCCTTGTCTGTGATGGAGTAATTTATCTCGCTAGGGGTGAGCTTCTTGGAATAGTACGCCACTGGATGAAGTTGCCCTGTATCGGGGTGCCTTTGTGACAATACGCCTCCTATGGCATATTGTGACGCATCTGTTTCCACTATGAACGGCAGGCTGGGATTTGGGTGGCGCAGAATAGGAGCCTGGGTGAAACGATTCTTCAACTCCCTGAAAGAACGATCCGCGTCTTGGTCCCATACAAAAATGGTATTTTTTCTGATGAGGCGTGAAATCGGTTGTATTATTTTAGAGAAGTCCTTGATGAACCGTCTGTAGTAGTTCGCGAACCCAAGGAAGCTCTGTACTGCCTTGACATGCTGTGGTGCCTTCCAGTGCGTGATCGCTTCAACCTTACCCATGTCCATTTGAAAACCCTGTGCATTGATGACATACCCTAGGAAAGCTACCTCCGTAACGTGGAAAAGGCATTTCTCTAGTTTGGCGTACAGCGAATGTCGTTGGAGTCTGTCCAGTACGGCTTTCACATGAGTGACGTGTTCTTGGGGGGTTGATGAATATATGAGGATATCGTCGATGTAAACGATGCAAAAAATGTCCAACAAGCCCCGAAGCACCTCGTCCATGAAGAACTGGAACGCCGCTGGAGCGTTGCACAGCCCAAACGGCATTACCTGATATTCGTAAAGTCCGAATTTGGTCCTGAAGGCTGTTTTCCACTCATCGCCTGCTTTAACCCTCACCAAATGGTACGCCCCTCGGAGATCCAGCTTGGTGAAGATTCGTGCTCCTTTTAGCTGATCCAACAGTACCGGTATTAAGGGCAGGGGGTATCGATTCTTTATGGTGATTTTGTTGATTGCTCTGAAGTCGATGCATGTCCTCAATTCGTCGCAGTCTTTCTTGGTGATAAAGAAGAGAGGAGATGAGGCAGGTGATGAGGAATGTCTAATGAAGCCAGAGGCCAAATTTTCCTCGAGGTAATTTTTAAGATAACGGGTTTCGGGCTCGGTTAGGGCATATACTCTGCTACAAGGGATATCAGCTCCGGGTAGGAGGTCGATGCGACAGTCGTACGTCCGATGAGGTGGTAGATGTGTCGCCTCTTGCTTGTCAAATACTGGAATGTAGTCCTTGTAGACTTCTGGTAGCGTGGTGGAACAGCAATACCCAAATTCTTCACATCCTTCCGCTAGAAGTTCAGCTTGCGCACAAGAAGACACATTCAGGTGTGGGGGCTGTTGGCTGCATTGGTCCTTGCAATATACGGAGGTTAAGGAAACCGTGCGGTCCGACCACCGGATAACAGGGTCATGAAGTGTGAGCCAGGGCATTCCCAGAATTAGACGGAAGTGTGGAGCGTCTATTAAGTCAAACTGAATAGTTTCATAGTGGTTGTCTCCTACGCACATCGTAAGGGGAATCGTATGGTACCTCACTGGTCCTGACGTCAATGCTTTCCCGTCTACTGCTTTTACCATCTCAGGGGTTTTCTTGCTCTCATACGGGACCCCAATATTCCAGGCATACTGTTGATCGATGAAATTTCCGGTGGCTCCGGAATCCAGGAGGGCAGACACTTCAATGGAGCTGCTATCAGTCACCCACAAGGTGACACACACATTCATATGAGCCACCGCAGGCTGGATGGTATTGGCAAGAGCTAACGAGATCATTTTGGTTTCTGAACCCAAGACAGAGATCCCTTCCTTACTTGGGCTTTTTAGTTTTCCGCCGTTTGTGGAGATGTGGGAGTTTGCATCCTGAAAGGAGTCGGTCTTTCGGGTATCTTTGCTCTTGCTCGACACTCCCTAATGAAGTGTCCACTTTTCCCGCAATACAGACATAACTTCTGCTGTCGTCTTTTCTCCCTTTCTTCAGTAGTTAACGGGCCCCGAAGACCTCCAATTTGCATGGGTTCCGATCCTTCAGACTGCTTCGGGTGTTCTTCAGAAACGGGTTCAGATCGGGGGAGGAAGAAACGAGTATCACTTCTACTTCTATCCCCCTTTCTTTCCTGTAAACGGTGATCCAACTGAACGGTGAGGTCAATTAATTCTTCGCAGGTTTGTGGTAGTTGAACTACCTGTGATAATACGTCTTTAAGTTCTCCTCGCAGTCCCTGATAGAACAGAGTAGTCTGTTTCTCTTGGGGCCAGTTTGTTTCCACCAGGAGGCGATTAAAAGTAGTGATGTAGGTTAACAAGTCCTGTGACCCCTGCCTAAGTGTTATAAGTTCCCGGTCCAGAGACATCATGTGTGACTTCCGATCAAACAGCCTCCTCATCTCCAAACAAAACTCCTGAAGATTATGCAAGATGGGATCGTTATGTTCCATCAACGGGATTGTCCAGTTGGCTGCGTTTCCCCCCATGTAGGACATCATAAAGGAGGTTTTTGCCACTTCGTCCTGAAATATTGTAGGTTTGCAGAGGAAGTGGAGTCTACATTGGTTAAGGAAGGTCTCGAATTTCTTGGGGTCTCCATAAAAACGTTCGGGTGGAGCCAGGGGTATTCCATGGTTCTGTATTACATGGACTGTAGGAGTAGACCCCTCTGGAGGTGTGGTTGCTGTTGGTACTGCAAAGAACCCTGGGCTCGGTGCACCTCCTCCCTGAACTGGTGTGGTGGTCGAGACCGGAGGGGGTAGTGTCCATTCCTTAATGTATGACCCCTTCCCTGCGCCTTTTCTAGTTATACCTGCGACCTCCCTGCGCAAGGTGCCCATTTCTTTTTTCAACTCTTGGTTTTCCAGGCGAGAGGTATGTACCTCCTGTTGCAGAGACGCAAGGCTCTCCAACAGCGAGGTCAAAACCACATTGGTATCCATCGTCCAGGCTGGGCAACTACTTGGGCTTGACAATCTGTCAGGTCGCTAGTAGTATTAAGCCATAAAAACCACTAACCTCTCAGGCCGGCCAGCAGAGACGATGGCGTGAAGATAATTCCCTTCCTCCCCTGGACACAACCACACACAGAGGAATGTAATTACACCCCTGAGTTAGGGAGCACCCCGGGGAAAAGGGGAAGTGGATAAAATAATAAACACTGCGGTTTGTGACTGGCGTCTTAACTGCGCCTGGTCTGAAGAGTCTCCAGGGTCTAGTCACTATTCTTTTCTGGCTGACTGTAAAGGGATTTAAACAACAAGGAAACGACCGTGAGGTGGAAGGAATCACTATATTCAGACATACAACACTCCCCCTGCTATTGTCTAGGAACCCTTACTCACTTTACCAGTCCACTGAAACTCTAGAGTCTAAGGAAATGAGGATGACGAATACTTCAATTGTCACCCACAGGAAAATGCGGAAGAATCACCGGTCTCACCGATCTTCAGGGAAGGAAGATTAGCCTCAGTACAAGTCTGTTGATATTGCTTTTGGTGCCCGCTCTCGCTGTTCAAGTCACAGCAAGCACGGATGCCAATTACCAACACAAGAGGAACAGCCCCCCGCCAAAGTTCGGGAGACTGCTCTGATAGTCCAGGATACTAGAAGAGCGCGGTCCACGCCACTCCTCTCAATTGCCTAAATACCTGAAAGGGCGTTCGCGCCCTGCGTAGTACACAGAAAACGGGAGCTCCAGCTTCCCGGTCGTGATAGAATCCACGAAGGCTCCAACTCCAGCGAGGAAACAGGAAACAGGCTTCTCCAGATTCGGAGATGCAGGAAGAACACAGCGCTCGTCCTCCAGCGGGGAATACCATCCGCTAAGCGCTGTCTCCTCGAGGCATAACGGGGAGTTTGTCAAGCCCCGAGTGCAGGAAGAGGCGGGGCTTTATAGAAGCCGGAAAGGAAGTAGGCTCCTACCGCGGTGCGCAGGTCGTTGTCCCTTGGCATTCTGGGTTTTGTAGTTCTTTGGGACATATGTTGTTTGTAGTGGCGCCCTATTTCGTATAGTTCGCAACATACATACATCACGATCCCTTCCATGGCTCAGGATCGCGACAATTCCTTGCTTTGTTCCTTTTTTTGATGCCTAGCTAAGAGAGGCACAGACCGATAACAAGAGCAAGGAGGTTTTGCCTGAGGGGGACCCCCTCTGAAACAAGGGTTGCTTCAGATACTCCAGTTTCTGAGTCCCGGTCCCCAAGTGAATGCAAGTCTGCACCTTTGTTTGCTGATAAGGAGGTGCCTGGGCACCCTAGGTACAATCTGAGGCCCCGACGAAAGAGCAGTGCACCAGCAGGGCAACACAGGAGTTAGGGAAGGACTAGAGTTTAGGGTACAGGTGCTGTGTCTCTGGTGCCTGTTAGATTAGAGTGAAAAATACTGGTGCACTGTCTGAGACACTGGACAGGATCATTGAGGGTGATTGCCCTATCCTGAAAGAAAGACTTTTTCCTTAAGCCTGGGCCGCGATTGTTTTTCTGGGTTGCAAGTTGTACAGCTTCACCGTGGGAGAGTCAATACTTGATGAACGATAAGAGCCTGCCTGTGAGGCTCAGACGGACACAGGGAGAAGACTCCCCTTTGGCTGGTTGTACAGTGGCTTCAATTCCTCAAGTATTTTTTTTGTTAGCAATGTACCCCTTTGGTCGTCCCATTTTTGAGGAGGAGCAGCCCTTTGCGGCTCCTCGTCCTAATTCCCATGGCCCCATTTGGTCCTCCTGGTCCCCCAAAACAAAGATTGTTTTTGTGACAATTATTATACTTGATTTAATATTCGTATTTGGAATACTGTTTTTTCTGCAAGAAAAATATCTTGTGCACACTTTGATAAGTACTACTCCGCCCCCCACCTGAACATATCATTGGTACTCTAGCCCTCATAAAGAAGAACACCGGAAGGTCTATTAAGATAATGTTTTTATTTAGACATTGCATCAGACATGTGCCGTTGGCTATTTCCAAACTGCATAAGATAGCCACTGAAATCCATCAGGATTCAGGAACATGGACTTGGACTGGATGGCTATGGAATGTATTTACTGTATGGGGATGGAAAGTATTAACAGCTCTATGTATATTTTTTGCGATTCTCTTCACTTGTTGCCTATGTATTCAATGTGGGCCAATGTTCTGTTCCCTCTGTATTTCTACTTGTACTACTTGTTTGCCATCAAAAACGAAGGTCCAAAATGTAAATGATCATTTAGCAATGGAACAGGAAATTAATGAGCTAATGTTAATAGACACCCATGATGATGAGCATAAGAAAATGTCTTCAGCTTATGCTAAAAGGGTCGTCTGTGGAAATGTGTAATATTTTACGTTAGCATAAGCTACAGTCATTTTGGCTGTGGCATCCATTTTGTTAGCTATGTAATTCTTCCGCCTTCACTGTTGCTTGCCCTTCTATTCTGCTTGTGTCATCAACTCTAGTTAACTACTTCTGTACTGAGCTAAAAGCAATGTGCTGAGTAAAGGCCTGTAGCTGCTAGAATGCACCTGGCTAAAGATATAACTGTCAACTGTTTTCTACTGTTGTAAGCAGTTCTGATCTCCCTCCCACTTTGCTGACTAAGTGATCTCCCATCTGCCCATGTTTGTAGGTAGTTATTCCTGTGTATGCTTGTACTTTCTATTTATAACTACATGCTTACTCTGCAACAAACTCTGTATATAAGGCCTGTGCTCTGTGACTTCAGGGTGCCACCTCCTGCAACACTTGAGAGTGTTGTTGGACGTGGTTCCACTCATGAGAAGTTAATAAAATTGTTATTTTGAATTCCGGCTTCAGTGTTGATCTCTATTTTGTTGGTTTTTGAACCCGTGGACAGATAGGGTGACCCTGCACCAGTGTACCCCTAAAAAGGTACATTTCCACAGCCTCCTCTCCGGTAAGGAACAGACGCATCGCCTCCCCTGCAGTAAGGAACAGGTGCGCCGCCTCCCCCGAAGCAAGGAACTGATGCATCGCCTTCCCTGCGACCCTTTAGTTTATATTGCGTTACGCATCCAAGGTACTTTGAGAGTAAAGTGTCCCATTTACCATCTACATTGAACTAAGCTATTTCTACCATCTGAAAGTCATATTTTTGAATACTGTATTGTGGATTTTTGTCGTTTGGTCTTGTGTTAAGTCTAGCTAAAGATTACTTATTTTTCTAAACTGGTGTGATGTCCATTTGTAGTGTTTTCACTGTATTACTGTATGTGTTCACAAATGCTTTACACACTGCCGCTGAGATAAGCCTGCCTGCTCATGCCAAGCTAACAAGGGGGTGAGCAGGGGTTATTTTAGGAGTGTAGCCCCCTTACCTTGACTAGAAGCAAGGGCCCCTACGTGGTCAAAGGTACCTACCTCTACCAACTAGAGACCCCCATTTCTAACAGTGGGCCTGGGAGATATGACTTCAGGCCTACCATGTGTTGCATGATTGTAGCCCTACCATGTGTTGCATGATTGTAGCAGCCTTAAAAACCTGATGTCAACCTTGACAAATCTTCTCCTTTTGACAGACAGGAATTCTCTTTTTTAAAATGTTAATAAGCCATCCCTAAGTATACCTTGTTGCCTAAAAGGTAGAGTATCTGATATTAAAAATAGTGGGGCATGTACAAAATTCCAATTGGTATGTTCCTTTCGTGACAGCTCCTAAAACCTAGTTTCACTGGCAGGGCTGTAGACTCCTAGAAATGTCAAAGTACAGATTATAATCTTCACTTCAGCCTACTCACAGCTGGTCTGCCAGGGCTTGCCCTTAATGAGGTATGAAAACCAGGCCTGGGCGTAGTTCGCAGAATTTTGCTACGCGGAGCTCCGCAAAGTTACAAAAAAACTCTGCGAAGTTCCGCGAGTGGCGGAGTGCAGTGCGAACTGCAGTTTGTGCTGGTATTCCTGCCGCTCGGGTAGAAATTCTACCCGAGCGGCAGCTCGCGCTCGCGAACTTACCGTTCGTGATTGCGAACTTACCGTTCGCAATCGCGAGCGGGGAAAAAACTCTGCTGCACATCGCGAAGCGGAGTTTTCTGCACTCCGCGAGCTCCGTGGAGTGCGGAGTGCAGAAAACTCCGCAAACTCCGCGAACGGAGCGAAGTTCACCGCCTAGGCCAAATGAAAACTAGGGGTGGACATAATTCACATAATTTGATGCTGCGTTATTACATGAAATTACAAAAAAATGATATGAGATCATATGGAAGTATGTGTGGAGCATAACCCTATTTTTAGCACAATTTTCTTACAGCAAACTGCATCCTCACATTCAAAATGGACCTGAGGATCCATTTTGTACCAGGAAAATAGAGCTAAATTCAAGAGAACAGAAACAGTAGCAGCAAATTACTCAAAATTTCGTGCGTGGGTGTAATCACATGTTTGTCAGTAGTTTTACGTCGCAAGAGTAACATGAAATTAGCAAACTTTCTTCAATTACTACGGTGTAGGGGAGATCATTTTCTTTCCCTTACCGGAAGGCTAGTTATGGTATGCTCAGAAACTTTATTAACTTGTAAAGGGGCCTACCCTTTCACAAGTAAATGTAATTAAGACCTGGAGAAGGAAACCCTTGATCTCCTTAACCAGTTTGCCAGCGAACACAGTGGGAGACTTTACCCCCAGAACCGGTTTTGCATCATCTCAGAAGAGGGGACTACTAGTTTCCCTGGCCACACCTCTGGGTGGGTGCACAGACTCTGCACAAGGGAAGAAGAGTTTCCACATCTTGAATTTTAGAAGCAATGTTCACTGTAGGATTATTTGAAGTAGGACCACATCTTCAATACAATTGGAAGGTGTCTACAGGTAGGCCACACAGCCCTTGCTGCCAAATTGTACAGTGCCTAGATTTGTGGTTGGGGACAACATCGACAAAACGTTGGCCTCCTGTGAGAGAGCTTCGAGGATGTACAGAGGAGATGAGAAGAACCGGGGAGTATTGCTGTGGAAGTTAGTACCTACACTGGGGAAGAATACACTCCTAACTCTAGAACTGGCTGTAGCTGACTCACACCTTGTATGTAGCCTAAAACTTTGCCCTGCTGGAGGTATTTGAATTTTATTTTACAGACTAAGGGCCTGATTTAGATCTTGGCAGATGGGTTATACCATCACAATGGTGACGAATATCCTGTCCGCCGAAATATAAATCCCATAGGATATAATGGGATTTATATTTCGGCGGACGGGATAGCCATCACAGTTGTGATGGAGTAATCCATCTGCCAAGATCTAAATCAAGCCCTAGGTTCAAAGGAAACAATTCTGACTGCGACATATCTAATTGGTGTATCCGTCCCACTCTCCACCGTGGGGTGGCTGAAATTGAGTCTAGGTCCTGGTCTACCACAAGCATAGACTATCATTTCCACTTATTTCCTTTTGCCACTATTTTTAATTAAATCTTCTAAAATTCTAATCTGTGGTTCCCATTAATGGATTTTTGTTGGTTTGTCATTATTCTGTGTACTATTTTACCCTATTTTTATACATTTGAGTTGGGTTTTTTATTGTGTTGTGTTGCTGACTTTCTAACTGTTTTGGTATTTCTACCTGCTTTACATATTTCATTACATTAAACCTGTCTGCTCTGTGCCAGGGGTTTAAATTCTGAAACCTTAGCCTGAATCTAATACTTTGTGTCAATTTTACTTGTGGTGGACTTCCTTCCTTCCCAACTAATACTTCATTTTCTTGCAGTCAGTTTTTCAAACATTGATGTATCAAGCAACTTCCCCACCTTAAGGGTAACAACAGAAAGAAACTCTTACTTGTGCTGCCTGATTGCCACTGCTTCTTGGTTTGACCCTAGCATCGGCAGATGAAGGTTAATATACCTTGCTGTATCCTGTTGAACTGGAACTGGTGTGTGGGGGAAGATTTTATTTTCACTGGGTCTCGCTAGGACCTTGGAGTTTCAAAAGGAGCTTTTGATGTTGCTGCAGGTTGCCAAGAGCACCCGTCGGGCACACATCGCAGGCAAAGCCCAACAGACGCAGTGCCCCTATGCCCTCGGCTGCAGGCATGGATAAAGTCACTCTGTCCAATTTACTATCCAAAAACAGAAGCCCACATTAAGATTCATAAGGATACATATTCTAGACTGAGACTGGGAATCGTGCAGCTATTGATATTTGGTCCTGCCAACCAAATCAAAACCATAATGCCCACTTGACGCAGACATGAACCATCTACCATTACAATGTTCTATGGAATGCTCCACTCCACTGTGTGCTAAGAAAGCATTATTCACATATTTGTACCACCACTTATTTGTGATATTAGCAAACAATATAGCCTCTAACTAACAATATCCCTTGTTTGCCTAATCTGTGTAGGGAAGTGCCCCTTTTTGACATGGTCGTCCTGACTTTTTGCCTGGTATTTTATACACTTTTGACAGAAGTGCACTGGGTCCCTGCTAACCAGGTCCTGAGTGCCAGATCTTTTTCCCTAAAGCTATACAAATGTTCCCCAATTAGCAATACCTTTAGCACTCCTGTAAGTCCCTAGTAGTCTGTACCCCTGGTGCCTAGGACATGGGCACTAAAGAGGGTCCCTAAGGGCTGCAGCATGTATTGTGTCACCCTAACTGAGCCCTCACCACACTCTTGCAAATTGCCATTGCAGGCTGCGTGAAATGTGGCATAAAAGGTGAAAGCACGACATGGCACACCTTCTGTGTGCCATACCTGCAGACACTGCAGGCCATATATGTAAGTCACCCCTGCAGCAGGCCTAACAGCCCTAAGGCAGGGTGCATTATATTACCTGTTTGGCCATATCTGCCTGAGCAGATATGCCTCTGTGATGTCTAAGTCGATTCATAGATATTGCAAGTGGACAGAGAAGCCATCTGAAGTATATGTACTGGACACTGGTGATTATAAGCTCCCCAGCTACATGATGGCTTCACTGAAATCAAAGATGTTTGGTATCAAACATCTCGTATTATTAACCAGACACTGATTCCAGTGATGGATTTATTAATCCATGCACCCAGAGGGCACCTTCGTGGTACCCCCTGAAACCTACTAGTCCACATGTGTGCTGGCTGACTGATACAGTCCAGTCTGCCACCACAGGTGCGCTTCTGACCCCCTAGGAGGTGAGAAGCCCACTCTCAGAGGTCAGGACAAATGCCTGCTCTGGCAGGAGGTGTTTAAACCTCATCCGCCCGGATGGCTAGCAATCAGCATATGAAGGCTGGAGGCTTCAAAGTCTCTGCCACCTTTGATATGTGACCCCAGCATCTCCCAGACCTGAGAGATGCCATCCCTTGCACTGAGGCCCATTTGGCACCATGACAGTTGGGAAATTAGTATGAGAGTAGGCATGGAGCACACCCAGGTTATACATGCTCCTAAGGTGAGCTGCCTGATGTACCTCACTCTAGGAAAATTCTAACATCTTGGTGATGGCAGAATTTAGGAAACTGGGACAGGGTTATGCCCACTTCCCATAGGAAGTGGTCATATGGGGACATAGTGACTCCAAGGGTATGTAGCCCATTGGCTACTACACTTCACTCCCTTAACACACCTAAATTTATTATTTAGGAGGCTTCCCTGATTCCAGAAATTCAGATTCCACTGACTTAAATGAAGAAAAGGACACTGAAGGTCCAATCCCTGCAAGAACTGGAGACTGCTGTGGACTTTTGGCACCAAACACTGCACGCCAGACAGAGACCCAACAATTCCAAAGACCTGACTTGCCCTGTAGCTGTGCATCCTCCACAAGTCTCAGAGGGTTACTAGCACTTTGCCAAGTAGCCAGCATCTCCCTTGGAGTAGAGGAGCTACTCCCCTGCAACCTGCAGGCCCCGACCCCAACATTCTTTTTAAAGAAGCTGCTGTCCACCGGGTCAACCAAACAGTAGCCACACAGGAGAAGGTCAGCGCACTCAAGGAGGTCAGATCCGTCTTCCTACCAAGCCTGAAGACGCCAGGACCTCCACGGGCATTGCTGCACCAATACCAGGGGTACTGGAACCCTTGCCACAACCAAAGCTTGTTTGAAGCCCAGTCTTGGCTCCAATAACGTCACCGACAACCAACCAATGAGTGGCATTTGCATCACAGAGGCCAGCACCAAGAGTGGCCTAGCTGTCATGTTTTTGTCCCCCTTGGAAGTTCTGACCAACAACAGTGAGCACCTTGACTCAAAAGAAGCAGCCAGCTACAAACACTTTGCACCCGAGCCACCCAGCCAGGGCCTAAGGAAACTGACTGCTTCCCCAAGCTCCCAGAAACCTGACGACCTGTCTTGTCCCCAAGTCCCCCTTTGCAGCCTATTTCCACATGGCCCTCCCTCCTTTCTACCACTTAGCACTCAAGGCTCCCATCCCATCCAGCACCTCTGCAACTGGACTCACCAGGACAGATACGACTGATCTGCTGATGGATCTTTGGTCACTGTCCCCCACCACCTCACAGCTGAAAGGGGACCCACAGAAACGTTTTACAAGTATATGTATGCAGTGAATGTTTGTTATGTTATGTTATGTTAGTACGTTTTGTATAGCGCAGAGCTGGCCCAGCAAAGAGGCGTCCCTGTGCTGAAGCAGAACATAGAGGCTGGAAGTCAGAGAAAGCACTAGGCTATTGGGAAGAGATGGGTTTTAATAGCTTTGCGAAAGGCAAAATAATTCTCCATGGCATGAATGGAGTATGGTAGAGCATTCCAAAGCTTGGCAGCAAAAAGACGGAAAGAGCGTCCGCCCGACTGGACCCTCCTCATACGAGGCACCATCGCCAGGTGTTGTCCAGTAGAGTGGAGCTGGCGCGTAGGGTGGTAAAGTGACAGCAAATTGGTCAGGATGGCCGGAGAGAAGAGTTTGAGGATTTTAAATGCAGTACAGACGACCTTAAATTCCACTCGGTTGGCAACAGGAAGCCAGTGCAACCAACGGATAGCCATAGAGGTGGGGCAGGTTCTGGGGAGGCCCAGCAGGGTTCTAGCCACCGCGTTTTGGACTCGCTGTAATCTCAGGGTTTTGATCTTATTCACCCCTAGGTACAGCGCATTGGCATAGTCCAGTCTTGATAGAATGGAGGCCTGGATGATAATTTGCCTGACTGGTGGGTCAAAGAACCCAAGCAACGGTTTAAGCCCCCTAAGTATGCCAAAACAGGTCCCCGTGACCTTTTTGGTTTGGAGCTGAAAACTGAGATCCAAATCTCTCCCATAGAAAAGCATAACATAAAAAAACACTGTTAGTTAACATTGCTAAATCTGTAAAAAGTCTATTCTGAAAAATACTTACCTATTTACGAAGTTCTTGGTTTCAATATATATATAAAAATATCTGTTATATTTTTAAAATTGGTGCAGATATCCTTTTTGAGTGTGTGTTTCATTTATTGACTCTGTGTGCAACAAATGTCTAACACTCCTCTCTGATAAGCCTAAAGCTGCTCAACGACACTACTCTAGATAGAGCAGCTTGGGATTGCTAGAGCAAGCCCCTGTCCACTTATAAGGAATGCATGAACTTTTTGTACAGCATACCTCTTCTTGGTATATTATAACTAACCCATTCCCTGAGAGCGTGCAATGGCCGCACTAAGTCAGATAGACCAGGGAAGCTAACTTTTAACAGAACCGGACAATCCTCCCTGCTGGATTATATTTTAGTAGAAACAAGACTATGGCAATGGGTTGCTGACTTTGCTGTCCTGCCGAGACAGGACAGCGACCACAATGCCTTGACCATGGAGTTGGAGTTCCCAGTTCTTCATAATCCCATGGCCAGCGGTACCCCTGTAGATAGTAACCTAATACTTGCCAATAATAGAAGGAGAATCAGATGGGGACAGTCAAGGAGTCACCGGACAAGGTAGCCGCATTATTTTCTCTAACTATTTTGCCCTTAAAGGAACTGGGGGAGGCTGTCATGGCACTCGACTCTCCTCAAACCATCGTTAGAATAGCGGCACTGCACGTAGAACTGACAACCAGTTTGACTAATATATTCAATCCTTTGAGACACTCCAAGGCGAAAATGGGTGCCAAACAAACCTGGTTCAATGATACTTGCCGTAAGGTCAAGAGAGCCCTCTTAGATGCCATCAAAAGGAAGGACAGACTCTTAACTAAACAAATGAGGGCCCTCTATCGAGATAGTACCAAGCGAGCAAAGAAGAACTGGGAGTCAGATAGATCGGACGCCATTAGAACAGCTCTATCTAATAGGGATATGAAGGTGTTCTGGTCACTAGTGTGCACAGATAGTAGCGAAGGGAACCCAGCCCTAGAGTCCAACATTGCTGCAGCTGCACGAAAGTCTCACTTCCAAGCTCTATATACCACTGAGGAAGTTACAGACTCAAAAGATGAAACATCCCTATCAATTCCTGGGATTGATTTCGAAGAGGCCCAAGGGTCCACTTTAACAGAAGTCTTAAACGCAAACCGGAAGCTTCCCCTTGGCAAAGCCCCGGGTTTAGATAAGATTCCAGGGGACCTATTTCGGGCGGAACCAAAAATATGGGGACCCTACCTATGGGCAATACTTAATGCTATCCTGAGAGGTATGGCGATCCCGGACACCTTGTTAGGGGCTGAAATCTTCCCAGTCTCCAAAAAGGGATCACGTCTCCTGCCGACCAACTATAGGCCGATCAGTTTGATCGATGTTACCCAGAAAATGTTTACAAGGATCCTCCTCGATCGCCTTCATGTGTGGATGGAGGAGTATAATATTCTGAGTGCTTATCAAGCCGGTTTTAGAAAAAACATCTCCACCATCGACCACATTTTTAGGCTTCAACTACTATATTGGAAGACGGTGTCAATAGAGGTTGGCAGCCTCTATTTGATATTCGTCGATCTGAAAATGGCCTTTGATTTGGTCCCCAGAGACAAACTGTGGGAGGTTCTTAAGCAACTGGGAATCCCCCCCCCTACCTTCTGACATTGATCATGAGACTGCACGTGGGCAACTTTGCCCAAGTAAGGTACAGGAAATTTGGGGAATTAACCCCTCGCTTCCCAGTTAATAGAGGAGTAAGGCAGGGGTGTGTGCTTGCCCCTACCCTGTTTTGTCTTTTCATCAATGCTCTGGTTGCCCAACTAAATTAGGTAGAGGACAACGACGCGCCAAAGCTGGTGCATAGTAAGGTGCCAGCAATGATGTTTGTGGACGACACTTTGCTGTTGTCTAAGTCGCCAATGGGCATCCAGAGGATTCTTGACAGTTTTGCAACATTCTGCAAAAACAGGGGGCTGGAGATAAATACATTAAATACCAAATTTATGGTCTTCAACCCAGCCAAAACATCCCGCCCAAATCCATCTTTAAAAGGTACCTTGCTAGAGAGGGTGACTGTTTTTGACTATCTTGGTGTCACGCTGTCCGAAACATTTGAGGGGGGGCAGCAACTAGCCAAAGCAAGCCTCAAGCTAGCCAAGACGGTAGGGGGAATCACAAAAATATATAGGAACTCCTCCCATAAACCGGCTGGCCCGGTGGCTGAGATTTACAAAGTGCAAGCCAGGAGCGCTGCAATGTATGGGGCTGAACTATGGGGTCACTGTCCCTCTGGTGGACTGTCTAAAACAGAGAACAACTTTATGAGACAGTTGTTGGGCATTCCACCAAGTACCCCCCTCATCCCCCTATGCCTGGACCTAGGAATCAGACCTATTGCAGAGGAGACTGGACTTAGACCGCTAACCTTTTGGTGTAGACTGTGGGTGACCCCGGCACTAGCAGTCTACCAGTTAGAACTCAAGGAGATTTTGGGGCTTCCAGGTGTGGCTAAATTACCATGGTTTTTACATATAAGGGATGTATGCTATAGGATAGGTATTCCAAATTTATGGAGCAACCCCGAGGTAGTGTGCCTGACAATCTCATGCTTAGAACTAGTAAGAGCCTATAGATCGCTCAAACTAGCTGATATCCAGGGGAACACTAAACTTGGTCACCTAACAGCTGATTTTTTAAATATTAAAGCTGAGTACCACTTTGAGTCCTTTCTGGATGATATTCAACCTACCATGGCAAGGAAGTTATACATTCAGTTTAGAATGGGGCTTGCCGCTTCATGCCTTCACTAACAAATGGTTAAAAGCCTCCCCCCTTGGGTGCCCTGCTTGCAACTGTGTAGATGAGACTGATATTCATATCTTTTTCTTTTGTCCCGGCTATAAAACAGCCAGACGGCGATGGCTCGTCCCACTTTGCAGAAATGTGGGGTGTAGGCAGTGTATGGAGGCTTCTAGAATATTGAGAACTGATACTCACCCACCCATTGTCTTTGCCGTGTCCTGATTTTTGAACTCCATGTGGTATAGTCGTAGGGTGCTGTTAAACCCTCCACTGCAAGTATAAAATTTCCCGGTGTACACCTTGTCACATTTTAATCATTTTTAACTTTTAACTCATTTTTAACCCATTTTTAACCCTTTTTACATTCCAAAAACTAAAAGTATTGATGAACTGAAACTCTATCGTACCAAAATGATATGTGGCTATTTCTTTTATGATGATGTGGCCTGATTCAGGGTATTTGCTGGGGTAGTTGCCGGAGGTTGAGAAGAAGCTTTGCATTTTTTCGAACCCCCCACCCTGTGATGAATTTTAATGTTGTCAATAATCAAGTTTGTTTGTATTTGATTTTTTTTTTTCTCTCAAGTATCGGTTTTGCTATGTTTTTTTCCTGTTACTGTTTGTATTATCTACTTTTTATGGTCTACACTGACCGAAATAAAGTTTGTTGGAATGGAATATTATATAAAGAGGCAGCTTCCTATAATCCACCAGCAGCCTCAATTTATGCCAACAGATTTTCTGTTTCACATAAGTGCGGTGATTTTAACGATATTGTGTTGACAAATAATATGTCACCTATTAATCTGATCCGATTAGACTGATCAGCCTAGTGCCATGGAATCTGTGTGCCAATGCGCACAATGCAGCAATTTTGTGAAATGTAGCTTCTGATCTAATTACTGAACCCATAGGTGATGCCCTGTTTAATGTCTCATACTGAACGGATGAATTAAAAGAAATATTTGCCAGTTCAACTGACAGTTCATACACTAATTTGCAATCTAATGAATGCCTAACTGATAATGATGTGTCTAAACTTAGCGTATTTCTAATGGAAAGAAGGTAATCATTAAAGACTATTGTATTGGATGCTTTGCACTTTGTTCTCACATCATTAGTGAGTGCAGTTATACATGGCATATGTAATTAGAGGCAAGTAAGTCATAGAGAGCAAAAATTGATGAAAATGTATTTGGCTGGGAAATATACTTGATCAGTTAGCCAACACTAAGAGGGCCTGTCCAGAACTGTTGTTTGCACCAATACAGATTACTTCAACAAATTAATCTTATGTTACCACTGGCATGACTTCGGACACCCCAGATACAAATGTTGACTTGGTATATCCTCAAATTAGCCAGGAGATACATCAGAACCATTTTACTCAGAATCACCCAGAAAGTAATAATTTAAAAGCCCTCCTGCAACTCTGGCTACAAACCCTGCTCAACAGATATTCGAGATCCTCAAGTCACAATTACCAGAGGGAATACATTTCTGCCCAGTTCTGCACATGTTTTTGCCACCACCCAGTAACATTGACCAATCATCCAATGAAGAAATATTAGAGGTACCCAATAATCAAATCCACAGATTTTTTAACAATAGCCCTTTTTAAAATAATTATAGAAGTGACTCTAATGGCCCTGTCATCACTCCATCGCCAGTTGGACCTCCATCTGTAAGCCTTCCCATCTATAGTCGGGATCTGGCTGTTGCCCTTGTCATCACTGAGATTTCCCCAATCAGGATTGCCTTTAGTGCTAGTGGCGCCCGTGCAACAATCTTTCTTGGCACCCCCACAATGACCTCCTTCTCCATGGCTTCCCTCACTGCTACTCTCCAACAGTGCCTCTCATGTCTCCATAGCCCCTCTTATACAAACATTAAATTTGTTTTATAGTGCTACTCTTACCAGTGTAGGGTGTTAGAGCACTTTACATCACACTCCTTTATTATACAGAGAGAATCATAAATGTGTAAATCAATCAAAGGAAATCTTACATATGAAAATGAGGATTTCAAAGTGTGGGAATCAAGTGTTATCCATGTTAGGAGGCAGTATATTTTAATAGTGTTTGGTCTGGAGAAGCACAGACTCAGGATTGAAAACATACCACAGTACTAGCAGTTGGCTCTCCTAATAAGAATACATTTCTACCCAAACTAACCTTTTTTAGCAATATTAGAATAATGAAAGACTAAGGAAAAAAACCATAAAATTCCTAGCTATACCATGCAGTATGCATGTTGCTCTTTGGTGACAGTTCATAGGTCACAGTGCTTTATTAGGATTGTAACAAAAAGATCTCTGTGGCTAAAGCAGTAACCCACTGAGCTATCAGCATAAAATACAGTTCTGTAATATGCATTGTGCGCCTTCTTTGCAGCAGGTATATTACCCCTCTACGCTTCTTTATGATGAGTCAAAACTGGCACTAGAAAAAAAGAATTTCCCTCCAGCAGGAATATTTATCAGCAAAGTTGTCTTGACATTTTTATTGTTGCCTGAACACTGCTGGACACACAGGAAACTCTGAAGCAGTTGCTTTTAAACCCTTAAGTTATTTCTAAATATAGCACCCTGAGCTCAGCATCAGGGGCAGCTGCACCTGGCGCACTCTGTCTCCCACATCTACATCAAGGTCCCAAGTTATAGACATGACTCTACCATTGGGATCAGTGCCTGGCCCCCACCTCTTGCATGACATTTCAGTGATCTCTAAGGTGATGTAGGTCCAGTGGTACGGTGAGTGGATACATTGTTGTCCATATCTCGGTGGAACTTGCTGAACATCATGAGAATTGGCAACCATGTGAAGACGCTGCCTTGTATAAAAAAAATCCTTCCCAGAGATCCCTTCCAGTTCTATTTTGTTTCCACTGGGATAAGAAGGTTTGTGCCATCTCCTGCAGATTCTTTAGTGGTTTCTGAGAATCTGGCAGTGAGCAACTGTGGGCTTCACAACCATTGCCCACCTCTGGAAGCCTGCACCCTCTAACCATTAGGAAAATAAAGGCTAAATTAATAAGATAGTGGTCTCCACTATAAAATCGCCGTGTTGCATTACTCTGCCAAGGAAGGCGTTCCTGGGCGTTGCATGGGTGTTCCCACACAACTCCCATGGTTTTTGATGCATTCCCAGATTTACCAATAATGGTAAACCTGGGAAAGCGCCCAAAAAGTATGCCTTCATTTCTTCCTCTTTCTATAACTCATAGAAAGGAGAATATGCCTCCCAGGATTGTTATCGTGCAGGAAGGTGCCCCTTCCTGAACAAAAATCCCACATGCAACACAGGCACCCTTGCTTCATGGTACAAAGGTGTCTGCGTTGGCACTAGGCAGCCCATTATTAGTCAGTGAATGGGAAAGGACAGGAAAGCGCCATATTGTCTTAAATACAGCGCATTCCTGCCCTTTCCCTGTCACGCAGTGCAGCTAGCATCTGTATTTTCTGAAGAATGCAGCACATGTTGAAAGAGAAAAAAACGAGGAAAAATAAACATATTTCTCCTCGTTGCACCTCACCTAGGAAGGTGTAGTATTTTGAATCCTTCCCAGGTTTACTAGTCTTAGTAAATCTGGGACTGACCCAAAATCCATGGGTGAACACCCACGCTCCACCCATGGAATGCCTTCCCATGGTGGAGTAACATAATCCTACCCTGCCTTGTGCTACTTCAGATTTTCTATGCCATGCAGAGCCACACAAGGTGGCTCTGTATGGCATAGTAAATCTAACTTAAGGGCTTGCGCCACCTTGCGCCATCTTGCTTGATGCAATGGCGACACAAGCCCTTAGTAAGTCTGGGCCTGGGGGCGCTAGAGGGCGCGCTGCATAATGGCTGCTTCCTAAGGCTGCTCCGCCGGTCGGGGACAATATCCGACAATATACCACTCTCTTGGGCGACATGATTATATAAAAAACACGGCCCAATACGTCGGAATGCCTCTACAGCAGCTGGGCGAGATTAAATCTGACAACTAATGTCTTCGCGGCGAGTAAACCAGTCATGAAGGTGAGACGCGGAGATCTGCCCAGCGACCCTAAGATGACGGCGGAGTGCGCTGATTACTAACGGAGCGACTGAGGGTCCCCGCGCTACATACTTGATCGAGGTGCAACCGGGAACGGACCGCTTGGCGATTGCGACGCATCGACACCCGCTGCTGCCACTGATTGGGGGACCTGCATCTCCAGCGGCGTACCTTTCCCACACAATAAACGGTACGAGTTGGAGTCTAACAAAATGGCGGATTCGAGCCACGGATGGAGGAAACATTGGAGCGCCTGGACCAGGATCTTCGCCCTGCCGGCCTCCGGTGCACAGCTGCTGTGACTTCTAGGGGCGGACGACCTGGCCCGCAGTACGACTCCAATACTATTCAGGCAAGTGCGCAAAATCCCCTGCGGAACACCTTGTGGCGAACCATGCTGACGCGGTGCCTCACACCACCCACATACCTGCAGCACGGAACACCATAACTGGCGCCAAATCGTGTGTCTTCTGCACCGAGGCTCTCCCACCACTACCTGACCTGTCGCATGCTGTGTCTGTGCACCCACATCCTGCACCGCCAACACGCCCTGACATAGCGCAGCCAGCTGCTACAGGCGCGTGTGCTTTGAGAACCCATGCCTGCCACGGGCCAGCTGACATCTGTGGACAGCACCGACAGCTGGCTGAATCTGAGACAAGCACTGGCCACCAATTTCCGCTCCTGTACAATGCCCGCGCGGCCCCCTGTGTCGCATCATGAGGGATATTAGAGGCCCCAGCAGGTGTCCTAGAGGGGGACCATATCGAATCACGCGAGCTGAGGGCAGACAACTGGCCTGATCGGACACATTGCGGAGCGCTGCGGAGCGGCCAATAACACCCGGCCCACCGCAGGACAGACTGCAGCATGCCCTTGTTGTGTATGCCATACGCACTGGTCCCGTGAGTCCTCGAGGCCTGTACACCTACGCCACATCTCTGCAAACTAACCTCGATTCATTGATACAGTGGGGATTACGCAACCCTTTGCGGCATACACTGCGGCTGATTATTTTGCCCCTTCGCTATAACGTCATGGCAAAGATACTGACCACCACACCATATATCCTGCTGCACGGTGAACGTGCGAACAGATCGTTGACGGCAATTATTCTCCCAAGCCTGCCGATACAATGGGAAAACCAGATAGACATCAACCGAAAATCTCCTTCGACACTAGGCGCAATCCTAAAGGCGAAACCGCACATTCGGACACTGAATTGGACACAGAGCAAACAACAAGCAACGCCATGGAAACCGCCCTCCATGCTATACAGCAAAGCCTCCAGGCTATTAACGGAAAATTAGACTCACTCACCCAAAGAGTGGACAATATATCTGCTAAATTAGATAAGCAAGGTGAACGCCTCGACGCCGCAGAGGACCGCATAACTGCAGTGGAAGACGAATCTCATTCTACAACGCGTAAATGCACAGAAATGGAGAAGATCCTGGAGGTCATAAAAAACAAAGCAGAAGATTTGGAGGCGAGATCACGCCATAACAATGTTCGCATTGCGGGAATTCCCGAAAGCACAAACACTGGACGGATGGAGACATACGTGGAAGACATGCTGCGTGATGTATTTGGAACCGACAGTTTCTCCACGGTGCTAATCGTTGAGCGTGCTCATCGATTGCTGGCACCAGCGCCTCCGCCGGGCACCCCACCCAGACCCATAATTGCCCAAGTCCTCAGCTACAGGGACCGTGACGCAATCTTGCGGATGGCTAGGGAGAAACAACAAGTCACCTACCACGGCAATAATCTGTCGTTCTACCCAGACTTCACCATGGAGGTTCAGACAGCACGCAGAGACTTTAACCCTGCAAAAAAGAAGTTACGGGAACTGGGCATTGAATATGCGATGCTGTACCCAGCCAGACTGCGGGTGACCAACGACGGACGAGTGACAATACTTCAAACACCGAAAGCCGCACAGGACTTCATAAAGAAGACAGTCATCAAACGAAAAGCGCAAAGTCGTAGAGAGGCGGACCCGGACTCCGATTAAGGCACGCACAACTACGATGTTCTCATTGAAATATGTACACCGGATGCCCCAGTGCGGATGCAGACAATATGTGAGACAAACAAACTCAGCAGTACACACTGTGCAGACACTGGATACCATGTCACGTACCCTAACTGGGGCACAATTATAAAACCAACCCAACGGTCGAGTACTGCATCTCTGGGTCCAGGGACGCTGGTTGATCTCTCGAAATCAACCAGCTGGACATCGGCCGGACCTAGGCTTGAACCAGCTTCCATCGGTGGTAAGGCATAAGGCGCATATCCACAACTCTGACCTCACTGTGTGGCAATGTACTCAGACTTACAGATATACTCAGTTATACAACATAACATTGGCCTACAGACTTATAGCCCGTGAGATCTTGCCGGGCACCGCTATTAGACTATTGCCCAGGCATATAGCTGTATGGTGTATGTAGACAATGCAGAAATGAGGCCTCTTTTCCTTCACGGAGGGCGGTCTAGCTGGGCCTTTACATGGTGCAATATCTTAAGAGTTCCCCACAGTCCAACTGTCGGAATACAACGCCGTGATGTGGCGATGTGTGGGTCTTTGGATGGGCACTACCTATCATGACTGTGGGAGGCAAAGAGAACGATGTCTCTAATAAACTGGGCACAATACTTATGTCAAACTATGTACCCAAACCGATTACGCAATACCCGACCACATCCACCTCGGTGGATGTTGATGCATGCACTCGGCGAATCCCCCCGAGAGGGAGCTCCCCAACACAGTTATAGTTATGTTGAAGTTGTTGCAATGGGTATGTCTTTGGGTGATTGGGATGCCAAAGTGGGCGGGGGTTGGGGGTGTTGGGAATGTTTTTGTTTTTACAGGCTACCTCATCTGCAGTACACTACAACCACTCAAGTCTCTAATAACCAACCATACACCACCATACTATTGATAACTATGACAGATGTTCACAGCATGTGCAGTAAACGAAACTGCGACACAAGTATAATTCACACCAACGACTATAGATAGACTACAACCATCGCATATTAACTTACTATCATGGAATGTCAGGGGGCTTAATAACCCGAAAAAGATACGCCAGATTTTTGCCTATCTAGATAGGCTTCACATAGATATAGCCCTCCTACAGGAGTCTCATCTGGCCCCTTCCCATAAGTGTACTATAGGGAGCAAATGGGCGGAAACAATTCTGACCTCCTCATACTCATCTTACTCTAGAGGCGTGATAATACTAGTAAAAAAAAGGACGCAATTTCACATAGAACACACCCTGACGGACGACTTAGGCCGGTATATTATTGTTACTGGACACATTAGAGGGCACCGCATAGGCCTAATCAATACCTATGGCCCGAACGTGGACGATCCAGATTTTTATAAATCAATCTGGCGCAAACTGGATGACCTACCTGACATGGCCTTACTATGGGGCGGCGATCTAAACCTATCATTAAATGAGAACTAGGACAGGTCGGGCACATCCAGAGAACCACATAAACGAGCAGTGAAAATGGTGCGGGACCTTATGACCGAGTCCAAGTTGGTAGATATTTGGAGACTGCGCGATCCCCATCACATGGAGGCCACCCATAGCTCCACGGTCCACAACAGCTGGTCCCGTATCGATTACTGGCTCGGGACAGAAGATGTCACATCTTGGACATGACACATCCGACACTTGCCCAAAACCCTCTCTGACCACAAACCAGTGCTGCTGACTATCGAACTTCCCCATTACACACCTCCACCATATGTATGGCGGTTCAATGCCAAAGCACTATTAGACTCCTCATACACTGACACTATTGGACAAGCCATTACTGACTACTTTACCTTCAATCAGAGATCCACAGACGATCCCAGTTTATTATGGGAAGCATTTAAAGCTACCATACGGGGAGTCTGTATTAGCACCAACGCTGGCATTCTAAAAGACATCCGAGCCCAACTTACCCAACGGGAGATTAAATTAGGCGCCTTAGAACGGGAATATGAACACACGCATAACATGACCATACTAAGCGATATTAGAAAGGTTATGACAGAATACCAAGAATTTGCGGATGATGAACTCAAATATATCTCGAAACATCACACTGCACGCACATATGGTGAGGGAGGCAGGCCGGGCCGAGTATTGGCAAATAAAATCTGTGCAGGACACAAGACACATTCGGTCCTTAAAATAAAAGATGATATCGGCACACTCCACTACGATACAAAGGGTATACTACGGGCATTTATGGACACCTATGGCGATCTTTATGCCTTATGAGCTACTGCCACACAGCCTGAGATTATGGCATATCTGGAGGATGTGGCGATAGCCTGACTATCGGAAGCACAGAGGGAGTATCTCTCACAACCAGTGATGGTAGAAGAAGTCACAGAGGTGGTCAAGTTGCTTCCCAACGGTAAAGCACCGGGCCCGGACGGCTTTACTAGTGAATTTTATAAAGCCTATATCGAGCTACTTGCACCTCACCTTGTAGAAATGTATGGGGACGCCCATAGCAGTCAGATTCTACCCCCCACACTGAGAGAAGCCATGCTCATTGCCCTACTAAAACCCAATAAAGACCCGGAGAAATGTGAGTCGTACAGGCCGTTGTTCTTATTAAACACTGACACTAAAATCTTAGCCAAACTACTTGCGAAACGCCTGCAACCACTCATGACTAATATCGTTCTTCCAGACCAATCGGGCTTTATACCATGTCGGTCCATTGCCCACAACACCCGAACGCTGTTTGCACTATTGCACTATCTTGCCCCGGACCTTCAGGCAGCTGCAGTCCTCTTGGATGCAGCAAAAGCATTCGATTCGATCGAATGGACGTATCTCAGCACCATATTGCAAAAAATGGGCTTCCCCTCAATCTTCCTACAATGGATTAAGATATTATATACGAAACCCACAGCGCGGATAAGAGTTAATAAATACGTATCCGACGCTATACAAATTGAACGAGGCACACGTCAGGGATGCCCCCTATCCCCCCTACTTTTTGCAATTGCCTTAGAGCCCCTGGCGTGCAAAATACGACAGGGTCATAAATATGCAACTCTACAATTACCGCAAAGACCACTCAATATATCACTATACGCAGATGATATGGTATTTATATAAAAAATCCGGCTGCAAACCTTTCCCCTCTACTGCGAGAATATATTAAATTCGGTCACCACTCCGGCCTCCAAATTAACTGGACTAAATCCATTACTATCCCATTAACAGACACTACCCAACCCTACCCGGCAGAGTTTCCACTTGAATGGCAAACAGACCCAGTCAAATACCTCGGTGTCTGGTACCACCGCGACCCCGAAACAGTTATTCGCACAAACTATGGGACGGCAATTAGTAAGCTTGAAGAAAAGGTGGAGCGCTGTATACAACTACCCCTATCATTGGCAGACCGCCTGGCCATTATTAAGATGGTCGTCCTGCCTAAATTCCTCTACCTCTTTAATAACACCCCATCACCCCACCGAGGGCTGTATTTCAAAGACTGACTACCACCGTAACCCGTCTCATATGGGCGGGCAAACAAGCGCACATAGAGTTACGTGCCCTAACATTACCGTTCTCCAAAGGAGGTTTTAAGGTCCCAGACTTCCTCCTCTATTATTTATGTGCGCAAGCGCAATATGCACACTACTGGTACCACCCCGTCCCCTTCATACCCCCTATAGCAATTGAAGACGGTGATGCGCAACCCATCCCACTACGTAATATCCTACCCCATCGCCGTGCCCGAATACATTCACACGCAATAAACACCATCGATGCTACTAATGCCGCTTGGCAAAGGATGGGGAAGCTGGCGAATAAACTGCCACTCTACGCACCGGCGATGCCCTTACAATTTCACCCAGAGTTATCGGTCACCCAAGAAAAAGTTGGAACAGACCTAATACGATAAGGGGGAATAGACAAACTGGGAGACTTGTATGCTAACGGCACCTTTATAGAGCCTAAAGATCTACATTACATTAGCAATCAGACGTTACTTTTTAAGTTTACTTACCATAGATTACAGGGAGCCATTAAGAAACTCTATCCCACTTATCCAGATGAGCCACCACAACTGAATACCCTACAAATGATTATCACCACACCACACAATACCCATATGGTGACAAAATTATACGCACAACTTCAAGGCGACATTGATGGCAATACACACAAAGCACTGGAGCGATGGAACACCATGCTCGATACCCACCTCACAGAGGAAGAATGGGCTATCTGCTGCACCATCACTAGTATGCTCACTCCTAATGGCAATTTACGCCTCCTGCACTATAAATACCTGCACCAAACATATCATACTCCTGCTAAACTATACAAAGATGGCCTCCGTCCAGACGCAAGATGTCAACGGTGTGGTGCGGATAATGCTAAATTTATTCATCTGGCATGGCAATGTACCCCAATTAGAAAATATTGGACTGATGTTGCTCAGATTCTGAGTGAGATATTAGGAGCCTCCATCGACTGTACGATTCGAACATGTTTGCTGGGCCTCGTCGATAATGTACGAGCCACCAAACGTAAATTTTGCATGATAGCACTGCTCTTGGCTAAACGAAGAATTTCATTATACTGGGGTAGCAAGGACACCCCACGGGCCAAACAGTGGGTTAAAGATATGGCTTATTGTAAGGATACCCTAAAAACATATGAGGAAGAGCTACCCTCCGGGTCCAAACCCAGAGACTATTGGATGCATTTGGTTACCTATCTCCAAACACACCAAACTGTATAGCTGTGTATTGAAGTATAAAACATGATGGTATGGTTGATGATAATGTTAAAATACTGCAATGTACTGTATGGATAACCTATCTTTCCTGAAGCCTGTATGTTTTGTTTCGAGCATTGTATGCCTTTAATAAAATGCTTATAAATAAATAAAAAAAAAAAAGTAAGTCTGGGCCTGTGTTTTCATTGAATCAGAAATGAAAGCAAACAGGTGAATAAAATCATGAAAAAGTGCATTACATAGCATGAAAGTATTGAGACTATTCGCAACTCTTTCAGAAGCTTTGCTATCCCAGTTTATTTGGTGAATAGGAGCACTCTATGCCTCAGATATTTGTGATCAGTCTTGTGAGCAGTTTATGTTGAAAACAGTAGCGTGGTGTATTTTTTCTAGAATGTTGGCATTATCTGAGGAAAGCATTGAAGCAAATTCTACGTAATGAGCACCACTAGCAAAGTGGTGAGAGTGAAAATGTATAGCTGCATGTGAGTCCAGTGCTTAAATAATAGTCTACCATTGATAGTAACGGGCCAAAAAAAGGTAATCTGTTTTCACATAAAGATATAACAGATAGGTTTTAATGTAAAGGAAGCCAATATGAAGGTAGTCAAAGGTTGTGTTGAGACACAATTTGTTGCTGATAGATATTATCAGGCAAATGATTAATAACAGCCTAGCTATCACCCTAGGTTTATCAGTTAGCCGGGTATCAGTTTACCTAAGAATCAGGACAGTGACAGAGACAACCCAGAGGACAAAATCTCTCTCTAATCCCTCTCTCTCCCTGTCTCTTTCTCTCTCATCCTAATCCCTTTTCCCCCACTTGATATTTAAAAGACCTCTTTCAGATAAATTGAGAATGGGTGTTCTGTGGGACATTCATTACACTCGCTGATGATCCTGGACTTAAGTTTAGTGTGTGCACAGTTGTCTGAGAGTGAAATAGCTACACACAATGGTAAGTAGAATTTCTGTGACTTGCTTATCAAGGTTAATATAAACCTCTATTGAGAGTGTTGGCCCTGTGTATGATTCTCCTATAGCCTGAGCTTTATTTCTTCAGCTAATTTTAACACAGGATGATTCACTTGGTCATAGCAGTCGAAGAGAGCACTTAAGATTTTGCACTTGGTACCATAGTTAACTGTACTTACTTCTATAGATATTAAAATTGTGTCTTTTTTTGAAGATTCAGTGCATTTTGGTCATATAAAAAAGTTCACGAGTATCCACGTGTGTGACTTTATCTGGTGTCATAGAAAAAGGATTGTAGTGTTGGGAAATTACCTGATTTGCGCTACATAGTTACCAACCCTGCCCGAATCATATCCTTTGGCTAACCGCCTCATTGGTTATCACAGTGGAAAGAAACTCCTTATAGTAAAACCTCATCGTAAATGTATCTGAACATGAGCATAAGCTTGAACACCCATGCTAGAATGCAAAGGAAACTATAAGTAACAAACTAACCTCTTTGAGGGAACCTACATATACCTGGTAATAATGGCCTATAGAAACCAATATCTTGGTTGGGTAATTTCATGTGAAGATTGCTCTTTGGGATAATTCTCAGGAATTTACAGGACTACTAGTCAAAGGATGGCACATCAGGCTAAGCGTGGCTGACTTCTTACTTCACCAATCACCATGATTTAAAACATGTAAACCGTCATTTTAAAATGTATTTACTTGCCATGGCTAATAGATTTATAACTTAAACTTTTTGCAAGCATTGAGAGTTCATTATGTAATTTAAAACATAACATCTCGCCTTGACTACTGTAAGTACCTGTATTTGAATGCCAACCAGTATTCGCTTAACTAACTGCAGGTTATCCAGAATGAGGCCGCTCGGTTGGTGTTGGGCATTTTAAGACATCTCTCAGTGAGGGAGGGATTGTGGGCCCTTCATTGGCTCCCAGTGAGGAAGCAGTTGATTGTAAACCCATGTGTTTGGATTTATATAAGGCCCTCAACCATCAGGGCTCTTGCTATCTGCGAATTGCCTTGAAATGGTATCTTCCAAACAGACAGTTGAGATCGACGAGTCAGAGGAAAGTGTTTGTGCCCAGATTTAGAAAGGCGAGATGGGGTTGGCATGCCTTTTCTATTTAAGCAGTCAGGCTATGGAACACTCTTCATGCTCAGATTGTGAGCCTCAATTCCTACTCCATGTTTCTTAGCCATTTGAAAACTTGGCTTTTCTTGCAACCATACTCGCTTCTGCTTTTCACTCCTGTTTGCTCTTGCTGGTTATAGCGCTTTGATGCCTTTCTGGTTTTATGCACCTTACAAATAAAAAATACAAAATACAAATTCAAAAATGTTTCATTTTTGCTGTGATTTTGCAACCATTAGCTACAATGAATGTGACCGTGTACTGCAATGCACATTAATAGTGGTTAGACCTGTCAGACTTAGGGTGGTCTTCCCCCAAACCTTTGCCTACTTACCTCCAATTTTTGCTGGATTTTTGCTTTTGTTGCCCTAAGTACTCTGTGCACTTTCCCACTGCTAACCAGTGCTAAAGTGCTTGTGCTTTCTCCCTAAAACATAGTCAGATTGGGTATACACAATTTCCATATTTAAGTTACTTATTATAAGTCCCGTGTAGAGTGTATACCATATACCAAGGTCCTTTAAATGAAATGCTACCAGTGGGCCTGCAGTACGTATTGTGCCACCCACTTAAGTAGCCCTCCAAAACATGTCCCAGGCCTGTCATTGCAGCCTGAATGGAGTGTTCGACTGCCATGTCGTCTTGGCATTTAAACCCCCTTGCCAAGCCTTTAACCCCCCCTTTATTGCATATAAATAATCGTGAAGGTAAACCCTAGGTATCCCATAGGGCAAGGTGCTGGGTATTTTAAAGGTACAACATGCACTTTGAGTTTTACATTTCCTGGTAGTGAAAAACTTCTAAATTTATTTTTCAATTCTGTGCTGCCTACCCCTCCCATAGGATAACCTTGGGGATTCCTTATTAGATTAAATAAGCTGTCATTCCTAATTGGGAGAAGGTAGATATGTCATGTTTGGTACTTATGAAATTATAATGACAAATCCTCTTCATTGGTAAAGTTGGATTTTTCATTACAATTTTGAAAATGTCACACAATAGAGGGATTGGGTGTTTTGGAATGAGCAATCTGCTGGCAGGATGGGGCGGAGCTGAGCAGAGCCCCACTTACACCTGAATAGCCTGTGCTCTGCCTTCACACAAGGGCCTAAAAACTTTGTTTTTTTCACAGCAGCCAGCTTGGAGCCAGGGGAGGGGGTCAGGAAATTCCAAGCACTTCAAGGAACCTTTTTAGAAGCAACTGCAACCCATCAGAAGAAGGGCACCAGGGCATACAAAAAGGACCTTCAGACCAGCTAGACCTGTGGAAGGACTCTCAGAGGATTGCTTGATTCTGGGACCTGCTGTACACTCTGCCAGACTGCTTCTGTACCTGGAAGAACTGCTTTGCATCCTTGAGCCTACAATGAACCCTCAGAGGCCAGTTCTGCTGTTGAGCCATACATCTGTACCCAGGACTGCCATAAGTGACTCCACTGGCTAGTTGCTGGCCTCCTGTTCAGAGCCAGAGGGACATAACAGGCTCCCGTAATCTTGAACCGCCATCTGGAGCCACCTTGGTTGCGGCGCTAAAGGTGCCCAGATGGCTAATATCCAAACCTAAGTCCGATTGGATTCTTCCTTTATGTTCTTCTCAGCAGCAGTAAATCCATTTCGGCAGTCCCTCTCCAAAGGGGTATCCAACCTCGCGAAACTGTCTTCAGCTACATACCTCTGGTTCATCACTGGAGTTTTTTGACTTCCATTTCAGCAACTAACTCGGAACATAGAAATCTTCACTGTGTCTTCGACCCAAAGCCATCCATGAGGACACTCCCTCCTCAGACACCTCCTGAAGTCTTGCCCTGTTGGACGTTGCCTTCTCGGATATTTTCTTCAGAATTTTTTCTCAATCAGAATGTAAGAGCTTACCATACCCAATCCACTTCTTGTATCCAAACCGCGCTCCATCGCGGTCGGCTTAACTTTCGACTTTGACCCAGTCTCACATGACTCAATGTCCGTGGTTGAAAATTTTATTTTTTAGCTGCCAGATTTCACTTAAAACTTTAAAATGTCATGACTCTGGTTCAACTGGTTGGATCTTTTTCATTTTGATGTCAAATAATTTATTAAAATTTGCTCAATTATTTAAAATTGGTTTGGGATTTTTCTTGTTTTGTATTTTCACTTTATTACTGTTTGTGTACTGCTTTCTGTGCCATGCTACGCGGGTTAAGCAGAGGTTAATTTAGTGACTTTTTGTGTTTCACCCTGCAAGAGATTGTGGCTGTTGCTTGATCAGGGCTCACTATCCAGTCAACGAGCAAATCAGTTTCTCACAATAGTTATAAGGATGTGTCAATCAAATCAGAAAATGCATGTATCTTGTAATTACCATGCCAGCTTATTACCTTGCTTCTTCATAAGAGTTTCAGAAAACTGTTCTTTTAAGTGATCTAAATATAGCACCAAACACACTGGAACATGGCTGTCACATCTACAAGATCTTACATCTACAAGTACATATTCTGAATGTATCAGATACATATATTAAACATCTGCATAGTATCACGAAGATGTGCTCTGTGAATTAATCCATCTTAGAATGGTAATGACAGAGCCTTGACACACTGGACTTTTTAGTAGGCACTGCAACCCTGAGTGTATGTAAAATGTGGGCAAAAAAAAAAAAGTACCACACTTAAAAATAATAACATTTAGGAAATAAAGATCCCATCAACAACTTGGGCATTAATGTCCTCTTTTCCTACTGAAAGATGTCAAAGGGTGACAATGAACCAGTTCCACTCTGAGACTTTTTCGTTGCCATGTAAGGTTCCTCATGGCTCTTCTCTGAGCCCCGTGTTATTAAACCTATATGGGTCCCCAATGGCTAAGCTTGTTTGTTTCTTCTGACAAAAGGCAGTTGTTATATGTTGATGAACCTCAGATTATCATATCTATTTCTAAAGACACTCAGGGCACTGCAGATAACTTCAATCTCTGTGTGAAGTTTGGAACATCTTGGATGGCCAAGAACTACTTAAAGCTGAATGGAGAGAAGACCGAATACTGCTTCTTGGTGGTCTTACTTCGATTTGGAATAGCAAATGGTGGCCGGACATACTAGGCACACTTACTATTCCAGTGAACACTGATAAAAAATCTTGGTGTCCTACTGGACAGTGAGTTTTCTCTGGACTGTCTGGCTAATCGCACAGTCTCAACTTATTTCTGGACAATTCAAATGCTGTGGAAGGTATTTCCGTTTATGGCCCTTCCAGGTCATAAGCACGCCGCTCTTGCTCTGGTCTCCTCAAGGGTAGACTAATGTGATCTACTTTCATACCAGCAAGTCAACCTTAGCAAAGCTGCAACTTGTGCAGAATGCACTGGCACAGCTTATGCTGGACATTCCTAAGCAGCATTCTGGGTCAAATGGACTCTGAGAACTGCATTGGCTTCTGGTAGAGAAATATGTAATGTTTAATACCTTATGCACAGTACATAAAGCTCTCTATGCGGCAAGTCAAGATGATATCAAAGCCATGTTTAAATGGTATGTGCCCACTAGAAATCTCTGCTCAGCACACCAAAATTGAGTAACAGTTCCCAAAGACCGGAAGAACAAATGAAGAGGCAGAGCTTTTTCAGGTGCAGCGGCAAGGCTCTGGAACATTGTTCCCCACTATCTTATATCCCTGAAAATGTATTGCCCTTTTAGAAAAGCCTTAAAAACCTGGCAGCTGACTTTATAGCTAATGCAAAAACAACAATTAATGGACAGAATGCAGAACAATGTCATACATTCACCCCAGTACAGAGATCTTGGCCTTTTTGCTCCCCATGCCATTGCAATTTGAACCCAGCCATATGCAAATCAGTCTTGACCCTGTGCCCAATGGGAACAGTCCAGCCTGAACTGCCAGGCCAGGTCTCCCCTTGATTGGAAACAAGCATCCTAGGAACGGTTTCAGGGTTTCACCCCTCATCAGCCAGGATAGCTTGACTCCAGTGGCATGGGACAGTTCGGGCTGGACTGTTCCCATGAGGCACAGGGTCAAGACTGATTTGCATATGGCCAGGTCTAAACTGGGGTGGCAGATCTCATGACTGGGGGTGAATTTTTTGATTTGTTCTGCATTCCGTCCATCAACTCTGTGTCTTTTGACTTCATACCTAGGCACAGTATTATCTGTATGCTAACAGCTCACTACGTGGTTTTGCAATACTACAGCGACTACACGCCTATGGGCCTTTGTGCATTCATTAATTTGTTCATTCAATGTTTCAGATTAATCTGGAAATTAGCAGCCCATTGGGTAAGAGTGATAAATCTAGTTGTAATATCAATGACAAGACATGGACTATACATAGGGCTTAATTACGAGTCTGGCGTTCCACGGACCGACAGACTCACGGGGCGTGGCGGTGGAGGTCTCCCAACCACCCTATTACATTTAGGGTGGTTGGACCGCCATTGCCCCACCTCATCAGACAGGGAACCGCTGTTCCATGGTGGCGCTGCAGAAGGGTAGAGGCACTAATATGCTTGGCGCGACAAGTTTCCTCTCCACCACAGTTTTCATGGCCGTTCCACCACCATGAAAATCGTGATGGAGAGGAAACAAAGGGAACCCTACAGGGCCACTTGTTGCTTCACACCATGTGGATAAACACAGGCGGGCACAACGTATACCCCCTTGTGTGCATGCACCGCAGTTCCTGCACGGCATGGACTTTATAGTCCATACCGTGCAGGCACTTTTTTTGGGGTTCCCATTGCGGTGCCCATTTTCTGAGGCACCGCCGTGTGAATGTCGAAAAAAAGACTGCCAGAAACGAGAAACACTTAATTTGGCTGGCGACCCAGCAGTGTGTTTGGCTGTGCAGCAGCAGGCCGACCAGGCACTGCTCCGCCAAACTTGATTTCAGGCTCTAACTGTCCACCTGTTTGGTGAAGCTTCTGCTTCGCTTCAAGTAAATTACTTTAAGTCATCAGCACATTTAAATGTTATGGCTAACCAAGCAATAGGTCTCATCCAGAACATGCCATAGGCCCTATTGAAATATCCATAAATATGTGTAAATAAGATACAGTGTATTAGCACAGGTTCTATTACCATTATGAAATGCTGGAATAGATGGCCATATAATTCCTGAACATTGTAAGTGGGCAATTGAGCTGGTCAAAAACAAAAAATGTGATTAAAATAATCCTGTTCTGCCCTAGAGGTAAACACTTCATTAAGTTACTTTAGTTTAAGTACAACTCTTGCTTCCTGCCAGAAGTATTTTGCCCATTACAAAAATGGATTTTCACAAAGGTCTATCCGTTGTAGTTGGAGTAGCAATCCTCTACCTTATGGCGATACCCAGTCCATTCATGAGACTGTCCCAGCCCACTGTAGTTTTATCAATGTTTCAAAAACTTTTGGTAGAATTGATTGGTACATTTTATGGAATAAATTTCATTTATCAGGATTTTTATATGGTATAATTAGTATATTACCTAACTTATATTTAAATACTTGGTCTTATCCAACGAACACAATGTTGAATTGTAAACACCAAGCAACTTTCTGTTTGTTAGATATAAGACAGGGCTGTGTTTTGGCACCAACACTATTCAGCATGTATTTTCTAAACTTAATGTCTACGCCACAAACATTTTCACTTCTCTAAGGAGGTCTTGAGATCAATTCTTTATATGATGCTTTACATAACTCAGATGATCATCTGCTGTTCGAGCACAGAGCAGATTAACTTCAGCATGTGTTAATTATTATATGCAGCTTAGATCCTTAAAAAGAAATAAAAACAAGTGTCACATTTTGGTTTGTGAATTTTTTTAGGGTCACTGGTTCTTAGAAGACAGCCAATTGAAGCCATTAAAAAATATAATTATCTTGGCATCTTTTTCACCCTCGAGCCACATTCAAAAACTGATTTCAGCTAAATTTCATGCTTTACAAATAGCAGTTAATGCTCTACCTTACCAAAATCTTTAAAACATTGTAAGTCATGCCAAGATAACACCAGAACTCATGGTACTCTTCCTTGGCTTCTCAAATACGTAACAATACGTCCCTTGAAAATACCTGATTGAAACTCAGTATTAGATAGTATATGTAGTAGCATTGACCTTTAAGCCTTAACTGGCTGTTTTTGATTATCAGCATCGGTTGTATGGTTTAAATCTGAGAATCATGTTTAATGATGTTAATACTTCAAATTGAAGTTGAAATATGCAAATAAGGTTAACAACTATAAATAAAATGAGAATTCAGTTGACATATGGGCATTGAATGACTTAAGGATTAGCAGTAGAAATTGCAAACTGATGATCCACTGCCCAATGTTGCCAGGACTAGGATTCAATATTGCTATGATACATTAAACAATTTTATAAGAAAAGTAATTGACACTTAACTACATGTTGATTAGACATTATATATCAAAGGCTTGCTCGCATTGATAGACATTTAAATTGTTTTTCTAGAAGATATACACTTTTTATTGTTTATTATTAAAAAAAATACTATAAATTTGATGATCATCATGATGAGAATGGAACTCACCCACAGGCCTGGCTGTTTGAGAGACCAGGAAGCCTTCAGAGCCAAAGAGAAAAGTTTTCCTAGAGTTTGTACCATCACCTTGCCACATTCTGTCCATGGATAAGTGTCTGGTGCAGCGCAATTTTGCCCATCTTTTATACGTCACAATTTCATAACATTTAGCACATGTTTCTCGTGTGGTCTAACAATATTAAATTAAGTGTTGCACTAGATATTAGTTTAATGTGCAGTCACTGAAGAATTAGTGAAGTTATTCATATAGTGTGCCTTAATCATACCAATTGATGCATTCTCTGAGGTCTTGATTAATAACCACCCTTACTTAACAGACATGTACTCAATGTACAAACAAATTCGACCTTCATAACTTGTGACACTTACTGTTTGGCTGACTGAATAGAAGCAATCCTCACATATGTAGAATGTGATTTCTTTAGAAATGCCGAAAGTATATGTAATGTGTATACTAATGTTTCACATGTATTGTATTAAATGTAGTTCCTAGACACTGACCATTCATATTCGTTTGTTTTAAAATGTGCACATGCATATTAAATGTGCACCATTGAGTTAATACTTTAAATTGTCTTTAGTAGGCCTAATTATCGTACTGCATAAAATAGCGTTTTCCATTTTCTGCTAACATGACAATTCTTTCAGGTATCCACAGGCATAGTTAGTTGAAGAATCAATAAATTACTGTACTAGTGATAGAGAGAGAGTCTGAGAAGAATACCTTGATGAAAGAACATGGAGAGCCAGAGCATTAACTGAAATGTCTATTCAGCAATGTTACCACCTGGCCTGTGTGAGAAGACAATGTCTTTCCCATGTCCAGTTTCAGATACTCTGAGGCAGGGTTCAGAGGGCAAATATTAAGTGAAGCCTCAACCAAATTACTCAAGTTTTATTTCTTCAAACTTTTAAAGAAAGTGACATTTGTGGTTGTACAAGATGTATTTTGTATCCTCTGTATCTCGATGTTCTTATCCTGGTTTTATCACAGTTTTTTTGCACTTGATGAATTCTATACACTGATGCAATTTACTATGGTTTTATCATTTTCACATTGCATCTATTGTTCCTGCTTTTTATAATGTAAATTACCGGATAGTATTGGAGAGAAGAAGCCAACGTGAACGATCACTGATTGTATTTAGTTTTAAATAATTTTATTGGTCGATTGCGTACTTTATCTAAGGCTACCCATAGAATATTGCTGTCATCTAGTTTAATGGCTTTTATCAGGTTGATGCACAAATTGTATGCATCATAAGATTGCCAAGAGAGAATGTAGAAATGCTAGAATTCATCATATTATTGTTGTATACTTTACGTTTTTACCAGGCTTCAGATTAAGACTCTCACTTTATTGTATCACTCCAATATCATTGGCATATTGTAAGCAAATGTTTATGACTTGTTGTCGAAATAAAGTATTTTAGATGAGTTGAGATACTTTGCGAATGTTGCAGTCTACAATGTGAGAAGTGGAGAAAGACAATAGACCCCTGATGATGCGTGCAAAAGGGGTGTTGCCCAGGAGACTCGTGTGTGTTAAAGCTTAGTGTCCACATTGTTGGAGAGCAGATCCCTTCAGACTTTCCTCAGAATGCTTCAGAACCTATCCAGACCCTTTCCCCACTTATACTTTGAACTTTGAGAGGTTCAGACCTCTATGCCTCCCTTGATTCTTTGCTGACTGTGACTTAGGCTGAACACTTATTCCCTGACCCAAGTAGCCTTTTGACCTAGCTTCTGCAATGCTTACACATTCCTATTTAATCTATTGCCTAGTTCTGTTTTCCTATTTTTTTAAATCCTTTGCACTTTAGAACCATCCTTTTAGCTTGGACTTTAGGTGATTGAGATTTACCCATGATTTTATTGTTATTTTTTTGTATTGCTGTGACTGAACTTCTTGTTAGCCTAATATTGGTCCACCTCATTCTTCCGGAGGTTGGGCTTCCTAGTTGTTATTCTGTATCTCCATAGTATGGTGTTAAGAGTTGTGTACCTTAACTTGATTGTTAATTTGTAATAAACCTCCTTAACTGTAGTTATTGAAATCAGGTTACTGTGTAGCCAATGGGTTACACTGTTAATTTAAATTGATTGATGAAATGTTAACTCCCATCACCTCTCAGGCGGAAACTAAAAGGTCAATCGGAGAACCAATAGTAAGAAAGTGGGCCCAGAAAATGCTGGATCATGTCCGTGCACCATTATAAGTGCCCATTGCCTGTGGTGGGAAGGCTGTCATCAGCAGATAGACAGATGCTTTCCACGAGTTTCATCTAACTTCCAGACACAAATTATGTGAAAATATAGGATGATATAATATAAGGGTTATATAAGAGAGGAACAATCTAAAATTGTGGCAAAATGAAAGATTATTATAAGTAGACATAGCTATCACATGCATTAATCTGTTAAATTATGTAAAGTGTTACATTTTGGCATTTAGGGCCAGATGTACAAAGCATTTTCAAGGTCGCAAACAGCCCAATTAGCAGAATCAGGCTAATTGGTACTGAAAAACTGCTTTTTAAATGAAAAAAAAACAAATTGTGATTCGATAACTTGTTACTGAATTGCAATTTGGATTAGAGACCTAATACCATATCAGGATTTGGAAGGGACGTGTTTCTGATCCAAATACCAAATCGTAGTAGTATGTTTTAATCTTTTGCAATCGAAATGCGGTCGCAAAACATTAATATTTTACCTACATCTCAAAAGAGGTGGTAACCCGTTCACAAATGGGTATGGGAACCCAAGGGACCCTGCCCGCTTCATGAATGATAAAAAAAGTATTTTTTAAAAGTAGACAGTGGTCTGACGGACCACTGTCTAGGCCTAAAATATAACAATTACAGTACTTTGTTTGAACCTATCCTGTTTTTCTTTCAGGAAAATGGGTTGCGTTTAAGTAAAAAAAAAGATTAATTTAAAAGCTACCACAGACATAGTGGTCTGCTGACCCCAGCAGGCAACCATCACCGTGATGGCTGTGATTCCTAGTTAGTATATGTACACAAGGAAAACCCAAAGATCGTAAGGGACCAAGGGTACAGTGGCCCCTTAACAAAAAATGAAATAGTCGTTCTGGATACAAAAATCAGTTCAATTAACAGATTCAATGATCAAAGTTTTCAATTTTATTACTACAAATCGAACAAAACTTTGAATTTCTCCAGCAGGAATAATTTCAAACACCAAAGATCAAGAGAGCAAAATAACAATGAATGGAAACAAACAATGAGCAAAAAAACTATAATTCGCAGAAAACCAGGTGTTAAAAAATGACAACAAAAAACATATAGACATATACAGGCAAGGAAACGCTGACCAACATTAATATAATACCTTTAAGTCACTTCTTATTAAAAGCAAAACACTACTGCAACCGAAACAAAAATACTACAAAGCATAGTGTAACAGGCCATAGTGTATGTCGATGACGTTTCGATCCCATAAAAATATGGGATCATCATCAGGACTGAAGATCAGTTGCCTGGCATGGTATGAATTGATAATTTACATGAAGCACCTGATTTTTCAACAATCTGTAACTAAGCAAACAACAGGCTTTTTCAACACAATTAGTGCCTGTTCATGAGTATCATACGAAGATGAAGCACCTACAAAGGTAGTGCACTGTTGTATCCAAAATATGCAGCGATTTGGGAGAAATCTAAATATACATCCATATAACGATACAATCAATTTTAGTGCTGTTTCATTTTATACGCGTTTTCAATACGATGCAAGAGTAAACCACAAGTAGGAATCAATGCCTTAATAGAGAAGTGGTCCCGAATGAAAATGCATTTTTTGTCATGCTGACCCGACAGCAATGGCAAAGAAATTATTCCAGCTGGGGTCATTCAAATTTTTGTTCGAATTGTAGTAATAAAAATGAAAACTTTGATCATTGAATCTGTTTATGGAACTGATTTTTGTATCCAGAATGATTGTATTTCATTTTTTGTTAAGGGGCTGTTGTGATTCCTAGTTAATTACAAATTGCAACCTACCTCATTAATATTCATAAAGTAAGTAAAATTGTTTCCCACTACAAATTGGTAATTTGCAAAACAACCTATTAATGCATAGGTCGCTTTGCAAATAACCGCACTGGTTGCAAAAATACTCGTAGCAAATTGTGACCAGTATGTTGGGACCAGTTGTATGTACATCTAGTCCTTAGTCTTCTGTCCACTACAGTGCTGAGAATTGTGCTATTAAGTATGCATACATGGATGTTCCTGGTGTTATATTGATAAAAAGGGTGATCATAAATCACTTTACACACTAAGGAACTATTTCAAAATAGTTAGAAATCATCAGTCTGGTAGTAAAACGTAAGATTTTCAGAGGTTATGCAAATAAATATTTACATTGACCTTCAGGTACATGTCAGGCATGATACTCTACACCTGTGCAGGAATTTCCTGTTTCATAAAGAAGAACGTGGTTTAAGCAAAGCAAATACCCAGTTTTTGATGTCCATACAACCAAAAACTGTGAGTAGAAGTTAGCAAAACTTGAGGGACTGCCACATTATGTTGATGATATATATCTTAAAGTAACTGGACTGATTAAGTGAAAACAAATGTATAAATCAGAACAATGAAATCTTGAGAATTTGTGGGTCTCTGGACAAGATATATTTTGGTCCCCCAATTTTGGACCAACTGAATTTATTACCCCTTTTCAGCTCATTGTAGCCCTGATTTCTTTCCATTTCTTTATTGGCTTTACAATACAGAACAATAAAATATGTGGCAGGCTACCCACAAACAAGAATTTCTACATTGGAATCGCTATGATATCTTCTCACCTACAACATGGCGAGTTCTATCTTGCTAATATTAACGCATTTACCAGGTATTTAAGACAACATGTTAAGCATATACATTCTTCAGGGACATTTCCAAATAGGATGGAAACTCGTGGGTACACATCTGCGGTTGTCATCATATTGTGTGAATTGGGGGAATCAGTAATCTGCATATAATTACAGTAGTAGCCTTGGGTGGGCTGAGCTAGGTAGGAGGCTGTTGGCCTGGGAATCCAACCCGACCATGTATCTATGGCCTGTTATGTCACTGATATGTGTACATCCTGTCAAAGAGGCTGACTATGGGGTTTGTGAGGGGGTGTTGGCCATACTCTGTCTATTTTGTAGTAGTGTATGAGGTGTGAGATTTTGACTGTAACATGCTATGGATATGATAGTATGGATCAACATATGAGCATGTCAGGGGGGGTCACATGTCATTTTTTGCTTCCAAGTTCCTGATGTATAAGTCCCAGGTAGTCACCCCTCTACCTTGCCTTCACAGGTTCAGGTCTTGTTTATGACATCCGACTCAACCTTTGCTCACCTTAATAAGACCTGAAGCCAGCTCTTCATATCAGGAGCTCTGCAGAACTTCCAGGGCATTGATATTTGTCTTTTAAATAACTCAAAGGCCAGATCAATAAAACTGTGTAGGTATTTGACCCCTTTAGCTCTTGGCCTAAGGATCAGCAAGCATGATTTGGGTGTGGCCAACACTATACACTCTATTAGGCCTTAAAGAGTTTCCACAACTTCTACCCAGATACGGTGTAGTACTGTGCAGTCACATACCATGTGAAAGAAACCCAGATTGGGTAAGTTGCATTTAAGCAGTTTAACAATGCCTCAGGGAACATGCGTTTGATGCACTTTGGTGAGATACGCCTAGTGTAAGTAATTGAATTGGGTATAGCGAAGCCTTGGGTTGTGTGAGGTCTCCTTCAAGTGTATTGTTTGTCGGTGAGTCTAATCTGTAGGTCTGTTGCCCACCATTCCCTAACCCCTGCATCTAATTTGTGATGGTTTGCTAGTAGGACAATGTAGAAGGTGGATATATTTTCTGTGTACTTCTGTGAGATAGTATCATGTGTAGTGGGGTTGAGGTTGGTGGTTTGGAGGGGCCGTGTCCCCATTGTATGGTGACCGCATGTTGTATGGCGGTATATGTTTGAAATTGTTCTGCTTGTATCTCATACGTGTATCTGATCTCCTGAAAAGATATCAAGATGCCCTATGCATACAAGTCTTCCACTAGATCTATCCCTGACTTTTTACAGGGTGTAACATCGTATTGTTGCGCGAATGAATGTATGTGTGGTAGAGTCCATATGGGGGCAGTGGAGAGTATGGTGGGTAGTCTACTCCGGTGTATGTATTTGTGCCAGCATGTGCAAGATGTTCACATCTGGTGGGTCTCATGTAGTGGTGGTTTCGGTGTAGCCATGTATATATGCTTTCTATGTTGAGTATATGTTGAATATCAAGTCTTTACGTGCAAGGAACTGTCCCGGCCAGCACAACTGCCACTGCAGTTGAGCGGCTGCATAAAATAACTCGCCATTCATGGTACCAAGTCCCCCCTCCGTGAGTGGGCATGGTGTTATATGGAGTGCCACATGTTTTCTGCCTGTCCCCTACCCCATCTCTGATATGAGCCTGTGAAGTTCTTCAAAAAAATGTGTAAGGATTATTATTGTCAGGGATGCAAAGAAGTACAGTAATTGAGGCAGTGTCAGCATCTAGCTATTGCCATTTTGGAAGTGATTTCCAAAATGTAAGTAATCTCATTATCAAGCAGAGGGCCTTAAACAGGTTGTCCTCCAATAGGTCACTGTCATTGTAATATATCCATCCCAGATACTTGAACGTTTCAAAGCACCATTATGTCAGAATTGAGTCAAGGTCTCTCTATTATGTGCTGTCATCTGTGTGAGTGGAAATAAGCAGGACTGTGTCCAATTAACCCTAAGGCCAGACATGTTCCAGAAGACAGCTAGGGTCTCCATCAGCACTGGGAGTGTATTACTGGCATCTTGCAAGTAAATTAAAGCATCATCTACATATATCGATACTTATTGGCACCCACCATAAGCCCATATTCCCCCTTCTTGGGCTTGTAGGCGTGACTTACACTCCAGTGGCTCCATAGCAAGAGCAAATATCCGTGGTGAGAGTAGGCAATCCTGAAATCGCCCATCCTGTCTTAAATCAGTTGACTACAAAGTGTTCAGATCCAGCTAAGGTATCCCAGGCCTGTTCCCATATTTTCTAGAGTCGCTTGTAAACAACTCCATCTCAGGGTGTCATACGCTTTTTCTATATCAAGCGATACCGCTATGTATTCATAATTATTCCTTGGGAAGATCCTTATCAGTCCTAATAACTGAAGGGTGTTCAAGAAGGTGTTCCATTCCAGTACAAATCCATTTTGGTCAGTATAGATCAGTGTATTGCCTGCTGGGAGCAAGTTATTAGCTAGAATTTTCCCCACCATTTTATAGTTCAGCCTTAAAAGTGATAGTGGTCTGTATGATCACACATCTAAGGGCTGCGCCCAGGTTTGAGGAGTGCGACAATCAGCACTTCTCAAAGTGTTTCTGGGAGCTTACCCACATTTCTCGCTTTGTTTTGTACTTCTAGCAGTTTTGAGAAAGCTAACATGTTATAAGCGGCATAGTACTCAGTGCCTTGGGTTTTATATCTGCCCATTTGGGTAATCGCCATACTTAGTACCTCAGCTTGATGGGCTTGTCTATTTCAGCTTGCAGAAGTGGGTTTAATAGAGGGAGGGGGATGTCATTTAAATAGTCCCGTATTTGGTCAGTGATGGCGCAGTTATCTGCTGCATATAAGGAACAGTTATATTCAACAAATGCAGTATTAAGGCTTGTTTGCATATTGTGTGTGGTACTGACATTGGTCTTAATAGCCCCTATATGTGAGAGGGTCTGGTCTCCCAGCAATTACCATGGCAGCAGTTTCCCTGCTCACACTTCCTCACCATGCTTTTGGGCAAGATATTGTCTATACTCTAGTTTTCCCAGACATTCCTCCAATTCAGTATGAGTTCTCCTGAACTCACATAGTTGCTCGTCCTTGTCAGCCTGCAAAGGTGTCTCAGTCTTGGCTCGTCGCATGCTCCGTTCTGTGTCTAGTAATTCTCTTCATAAGGTCTGTCTAACCTCCCATGTTGTAGCGATGCAATGCCTACATAGAACCATCTTAAGAGCCTCCTTTTTTGGGGCTCTGGACAGGGTCGAGCCCACATTAAGTAATAAAAAATGAGTGATATGTGTTGCTATGGCATCACACAATGGTACATCACATAGCGCCTCGGTCTGCAATTTCTAGCTTGGTATAGTCTCTTCCTAATATTATTGCCAATAGCAGAGGCAATGATTTGGCAGGATGCACACTAGGTTTTGTATCCTTCTTATCTGTGGGCCTAGTATGTCACTGCAAAGAAATAAATGTAATCTAGTGTGGATGTTGTGTACTGGGGAATAGAAAGAGTACTCTTAGCCATCCAGGTGTATAACCGCCATATATCATGCACCCGCCTGGTGTCCATCCGGTGGATAAAGTGTTGTGTCACTCTGTGGCAAGTGGCTTCTTCTGATGGGAAACAAATTGATCTCTGATTACATCCAGGTCAAGATTAAAGTTTCTCCCCCTGTTGTTAATTGGTCTAGAAATGCTGAGTGGTTAACATTTGGGGTGAATATTGCTATTAGTGTGAGAGGGGCTCCATGTAGTTGTCCCTCTACTATGACATATCTTCCTTCTGGGTCAAAATGCCCACTCCATCTGTCACATACCTTTTGTAATTCAACTTGCACTAAGTACATCTCCTGCAGGACTGCTATGTGTATGGCGTTGTTTAAGATATGTGTACTCTCAGTATCTCTAGTTGGGGGTGACCATCCCCTGTACCTTCCTTGTTAGTATGTTGTAGGTAGGAGTTAAAGAGTTTATTGGGCTCCCACCTAGCCTGTCTGTGTTGATTGCTTGTTCATATTTCAGGAATTATTCTTTTTGAAACCCAGAGTACGATGTCCCAAGGGTGTTCACTTCATTTTCATGTGCCTGCGTATGTCTAGTCGCAATCTGACACTGTCTGTGTTATCTCCTCCAATAGTATAGTAATATTTGAAACAACATGCATTTTCAACTCCCTCTTCTGCCTGAGCATCTGCATTGTACCCAGCCACATAAATGGAGCTTGTTCATGCCTAATGTATAAGCCTCTAGTGTATTACTCATTTGCTTTATGGTAGAGGTCGGTGCATGCCAAGACTCTTCGTTGTCTTCGGGCTATGTAGGCCCCGGTTATCAGCGACAGTGCCCTGATCCCCCCTCTTATGCCTACAACACCCCCAAGAAGCCCCACATAGTTACACCGAATTCAGGTAGGTCATAGCTAGCGAGGGCCCTTATGGATCAAATCAAGTCATATGCCATCATGGGTGTCATCAACAGGCTCCATCGCTCCCTTTCTCCTGAGGCGCCAGTCCCATTGGTGTCTGATGAAGAGTCCGATTTGTGGTTTGGCTGCAGGGGAGCATATGGATTTTGACTATGTTGCAGTGCCTCTGCCACCGTTTGTGCTCTCGCTTTGGCTGCCTGTTCATTTGCGGGTCAAGTGCATGGTCTTCTGTGCCGCCTGTGTTTTGTTCTCTATTGACACAATAGGGCAACCCAATTTTCCCCAAGGAACTGGGTAGAATAATTGTCTCACACAAAATATATCCCTTGAGGAATTATTTACATCCAAATTAGTTCCACAATTTACCACGGTCACAGGTGTGATCTGATTGATTCATCGCAATATTGAAAATTATAGTCACGGACATATTCCAAAATAAAAATGTTTTACTTCATTTATATTCAATTCATTACATTTATGTTCAGTTCATGTGTTTTTTTTCACAGCATCAACGACTTGCCTTTCCACTGAGTAGTGGATGTAGGTGACTCCATTCCTTTTGCATGTAACCAGCCCTATGCAGTGGTATGGAAGAAGTGCAACGTCTAGGCTGGACTAATGGCGGTGGAGGTCGCACCGGTAATCAATGCATTATTTCTATAGAAAATAATTTTGCCACCTTCTCTGCCAAAACAGTATTTAACATCCATTGAGAAATTCCATGTTTGGACCCTCAGAGCCTTCCGGGAATTCCATAAGGCAAAAAGTATTGCACCTCAAATACCCCTATGCATCTTCTGCCCTCCATTGTAGGGATGTTATAGCGGCCCTCTGGTCGTGCATTTGTGTCTGGGTCTCTTGCAGTGTAAGGTGTTCGTGGTAATGGCAGATTTCATGTCGTCCAGCCTCTCTGCAAATTTCCTGTGGTCCGTGTGGAGCAAGTTCATCTCCGAGGATAATGCATCTATTTTGGCTTCCAGTGAGTTTTTGGTTTCAAGTATTGCTTGTGGTAGCCCATCGAATTTCTCGGAGTGTTATTTAAGGGTGGCCTCGAGGTGACTCAGAGGTCCCTCCTTGCTGTGATGTAGCTAAGCATGTCTTCAGCGGGGACGGAGTTTGGTTGGCTGTGCATTAGAAGGAACAGCATCAGGGGGCAATCTGCCTAGTTGGCCCGTGCGACCCCACCCGCAGTCCATGTTGAATCCAGTGCTGCTGTTGCTCAGGAGTAGCAGGGTATTTTCTGTGTCTGTTAACAAGTTGTCTTGGTAGGGTGCCCATCCCAGCTTCACCACCAGACCTTTTCAGCCATGCCAAGCCTCAGGCCATGTGCAGGTATGGTAGCTCGATAGTGGGGCTGCAATGGGCAGGACCTGGGTTTCCACCACTATTTATATTGGTGCAGCACTGCCTCAGGTGCACCTCTCTGGCAATGGTCTCTTGTTGTACCCTTTTTTGTTTATGTTATTGGCATTCCCAGTAGCTCATTGAAGCCCTCATGATGTCAATTAGTATTGAATAGCGTGATAAACCCTCAGAAATGGGGGTATGCAAAATGCAGCCAAAAGCTCAAGACACCTGGTGTCTATCAGGACAACAGTACCAAAAGAAAGCTTGAACAAGTTTTGATTAAGCCATTTGTTTTATTTACTTACAGCAACAACATTTTATGGGGAACCAGGTTGTTATTCCTATTTCAGGAAAACAGACTAACGGTGATTTATTAGATATTTAATGCTATACACTAGACCATTTAAGTAAGAGATGTGAACACAGCACTTTAAATATTGGACTAAGTGGCACAATATTTGCAATCACTACTGGCATTCTTGCTGCAACCATAAGAATCAAAGATTTGGTCTAAAGGTTTTCACCATTCCATTGGTTAAAATCAAATAACTTTCTTCTAATTTCCCTTATCTTGCCTTGTTTCTTATTTAGTCTTTATATTTGTGTATTTCTCCATCTGGACAGTTGCCTGATGATTAAGAGAAATTGAAGGTGGCAGATACATGAGTTAGACATATCTATTAAGAGTACAGGATAGCAAGTGATGTAAAGTAGAGGGAGAAGGGGACAGAGATATTGATAATGTAGCATGAGAAGTAACGAAAAAAGCAAAAGTAGAGTTAGCCTGAAGGAAAAAGCTGAAGTGGTAGAATGAGAAAGATGTAAGTCAAGAAAGAGAGGTAGACAACTAAATAAGGTTTCAACGTGCAGCAGAGATAGGGAGGTGGAAATGTAGGGAGAAGTAGAAGAATACAATACTTCAAAGGTTGAGGTAGAAAGAGAGGTAATATAGAGGTGAATTTGAGAGTGGTCAGTGCATCAAGAAGTAGATGGAGATGGAGAGACTTGAGGAAAAACAAGGAGATGCAAAATGATAAGAGGTATAGAAAAATGGGCCAGTTAAAGAGAGTAGAGGGGAAAAGAGAAAGGTAGGGAGGGGTGAAGGGTACAAAGAGAAATGTGGTGTAGAGCAAGAATAGGAAGCAGAGAAACATGTAAAATAAAGAATGAGGGGTGAGATTTATACAGAACTAAAGAGTGATGAGATAGAAAAATAGGAAGTAGTGGTGAGGGAGAGAGATCTAGAAAGAAAGATTTTGAGAGATATAGTTTAGGTGGAAGAGGTGAGTTGAATTTGCAGATTAAGTCCAGAGGAGATATGTTTTTGAATTAGAGAGAGAGAGAGAAAAGCAGAGGAGTTGATTATAGAGAAAATTTGTGGCAGTAGATAAACAGAGGCAACAACAAAAGAGTAAGATATTTAGATAGGTGAAAGAAAAGGAACAGTGGTATAATGAGAGAAAAAGGAGATAGCGTTCTCGCTACAACCAGCTATAAGAATCAAAGTACTTCTACAATGGCTTTCACCGTTCCATTGGTTAAAGTCTAATAACTTTCTTCTAATTTCCCTCTCCGCCCTTGTCTCTTCTTTATATGTGTGCTCTTCTCCATCTAGACAGTTGCCTGGGACTCCAATAATTACTAGAAATGGAAGGGGCCAGATACAAGAATTAAGCAGATGTATAAAAAGAACACTATAACAAGAAACGTAAAGTAGAGGGAGAAGGGGGTAGACATAGTGATAATATAGGGTGAGAAATAAAGTAAAAAATGAAAGCTGAGGTAGACCGAAGGAAAGATAAGTAGTGGTAGAAAGATTAAGATGTAAATAAAGAAAGAGAGGTAGACAGATAGGTAAGGTTTTAGAGTGTGGTAGAGAGGGGAATAAATGCGGAGAATAAAATGTAAAGAGAAGCAGAGGTATAGACTACTCCAAGGGGTGAGGTAGTAACAGGTTATATGGAAAAAGAGGTGAATTAGAGAGAGGTAAAGTCATCAAAAGGTAGATGTAGACAGAGAGACCCCTCAAAGGTAGTGAACTAATGCGAGAAGTTAGGTGAGAGAGAGAGATAGAGAGGTGGGCTACAGATAAGGGAGGTAGTGAGGGAGATGTGAGGTAGAGAGAGAGAATTTAGATACAGAGATGAGGGGTAGTGGTAGCAAACAGTGGAGTTTCGTTCAGTTGAGCAGCATTCAGTGGAATAACATACAGTGGAGTGATGTAGGGTGCAGTGACATACCCTAGAGTGTGCTAGAGTAGAGTGGCGTACAGTTAAAAAGCATAGAGTAGAGCGGCGTACACTGGAGTGGCATTGAGTGCAGCAGTGTACAGTGGAGTGTTGTAAAGTGGAATGACGTAGAGTTGAATGAGGTACAGTGTAGTGGAATACAGTGGAATATCATAAAACGCAGTGGCATAGAGTGGTGTACACTAGAGTGGCATACAATGGAATAGCAAACAATGGCATAGGGTAGAATGGAGTGGTGTAGAGTGGAGTGGCATTGACTGGAATAGCATAGAGTGGAGTGGTATACAGTAGAGTAGCGTGGAATGGAGTGAGGTGCAGTGTGGTGTTGTACATTGGAATAGAGTAGTCTGGAGTGTCATACAGTGTATTAGCATAGAGTGGAGTGTTGTTCAGTGGAATACCATGGAGTGGTGCAGGATACAGAGTAGTGGGGTAGACCATAATACCGTTCAGTGGAGTAGCGACAGTGGAGTGTTGTAGAGTGGAATAATGCTGACTGTTACTGGTGTACAGTGTAGTGACAGAGTTGAGTGGCACTGAGTGGAATAGTGTACAGTAGAGAGGCGTAGAATGGAGGGCTGTACAGTGGAAAGGGTAGGGTGTAGTAGGATAGAGTGAACTGCCGTTGAGTGAAGTGGCATACAGTGCAGTGGCATAGAATGGACTGGTGTACAGTGTAATAGCATAAAGTGCATTGTCATATAGTGGAGTGGAGTGCAGGGCAGTAGCATAAAGTGGAGTGGCATAGAATGGAGTGGTGTAGAGTAGAGTTGCATAGACTGGATTGGAACACAGTGGAGTGTCGTACATTGAAATATTGCATACTAGAGTGGCGTACAGTGGAGACACATAGGGCTAGAAGCATCAATATGGGGAATAGTGATTACCTAACTGTGATTGTTGTGAATCGCAATTAGGTAATCGCTATTCCTAATGTATGATTCCTAGTGGGTAGCAAATCGACCTATTTCATGAATAGTAATGAGGTAGGTTGCAATGTGCAACCCATTAGAAATCACTAAAATCACAGGGATGGTTGCCTGCTGGGGTCAGCAGACCACCATATCCATGATTGCATTTAAATAAAACAATGTTTTTTTTAATTCAGTCCATTTTCCTTAAAGGATAACAGGTTGAATTTAAAAAAGAAAAATGAAAAGTTTTCTTTTCATTTCTTAAGAGCAGGCAGTTGTACGAGGGACCTCTGCCTGCTCTGAAAAAAACATTTTCGCTACCAGTCTCAAAGGGAAGGGGTGCCTTAGGGCCCCCTTCCCATTTGCAAATGGCTTACCACCTACTTGAATTAGGTGGTAAAATGCGCATGTTTTGCAACTGCATTTCAGTCGCAAAACATTCTCACATACCTCTGCGATACAGTTGATTACCATACAGTAGAGTGGTGTACAGTGCAGTGGAGTACCCTGAAGCGTGTTACAGTGGTGTGGTATACAGTGGAATAGCACAAAGTAGCGTGGCACCCAGTAGAGTGGCATATAGTGGAATGGGGCTGGTTGTAGTGTTGTAGAGAGGACAATTGTAGAGTGGAGTGAGGTACAGTGTCCTGGAGTACATTGGAATAGCATAGAATGGAGTAGCGTATACTGGAATGGCATACTGTGGACTGGCACACACTGGAGTAGGGTACAGTGGAGTGGCATAGAGTGGAGAGTCATTGAGCGTAATAGCATAGAGTCTAATGGCATACAGTGGAATAGCATATAGTAAAGTGGCATGGAATCAAGTGAGGTACAGTGGAAAAGTATGGACTGGAGTGGCGTAGAGTGGAGTTGCATACAATCTAGTGATGCAGAGTAGGCCTGGGCGGTGAACTCCGCTCTGCTCGTGGAGTTTGCAGAGTTTTCGTAACTCCGTGTTACGCGGAGCTCACAGAGATCCGAAAAACTCCGCCCGCGTAGCGTAGCAGAGTTTTTTTTCTCGCTCGCGTTCGTCAATGGCAAGTTGGCGAGCGCAAGCGAGGAAAATCCACCTCCCGGCGAGATTTTTCCTCGTTCACGATTGTCAACATCAAGTTGGCGAGCGCCAGTGTGGAAAATAAACCTCCCAGCGAGATTTCTCAACGCGGGGGGTCAGGTTTCTCTTTGCGAGTGGTCGCGTATGCTCGTGACCGCTCGCGTTGAGAAACTGCCCGTTTGAGTTGAGAAAGCTGCTGCTCGAGTAAAAATCTACTCGAGCGGCAGAAAGGGAAGCAGCGCCCGCTTGCGCAGTGCATGGTGCCGTTCGCGATGATTGCACAGTGCGGACAAGCATCCGGCACTGAAAATCACAGCAAACGTCATTTTTCTATCGCACTCCGCCGCTTGCGGAGATTCGCGTAGCGCGGCGGAGTTTTTTTTTTCACTTCGCGGAGTTTTGCGTAGCACAACTCTGTGAACTCCGCCCAGGGTTAATGTAGAGTGGAGTGTTGTGGAGTTGAATACCATAGAGTGGAGTGTTGTAGAGTGGAGTAGGGTAGAGTGTAGTGGGGTAGAGTGTAGTGCATGCAGTGTAATAGCGTACTGTGTAGTGGCGTTAAGTGTTGCTGGCGTACACTGTCGTGAGGTCGCGTGGAGTGGCATATAGTAGAATGGCACAGAGTACAGTGGCGTAGCATGAAGTTTTGTACAGTGGAATAGCACAGAGTGCAAACTAGTAGAGTTTTGTGGCCTACAGTAGAGTAGCGTGCCATCTAATGGAGTGATGTACATTGTAAAAGCATACAGTAGATTGTGATAGAGTGGAGCACCATATAGTGGAGTGGTGTCCAGTGGAGTGGCATACAGTGCAGGGGCATACAGAGGAAAAATGTTCTGTGCAGTGGCATACACTGAAGGGGCATAAGGTGGAGTGGCACAGAGTGGAAAAGCGTTAAGTGTAGTGTCGTAGATTGGAGTTGCATAGAGTGAAATAGCGTACAGTGTAAGGACGTACTGTAAAAGTGCATACACTGGAATGTCATAAAAAAGGAGAGACGTACAGTGTAATAGAGTACAGTTTAGTTTAGTATTATAGAGTGTAGTGAGGTAGAGTGAAGTGGTGCACAGTTGATTAGCATAGAGTGGAATGACAAATAGTGGAGTGACATAGGGGGATATTCTCAAGAACGTGCGATAATCATCGCCAAAATAGGTTAACGCAATTTTTCATATCGCCGTCTACCACGGGAAAATAACTCTGTGTCAACGTCTTATTCTCAACACAGTGGTAACATGCGATAGTTTCCCGAGAACGCCACAAATGTCCGCGATACAACTACCGCGACGGCGATAAAAAAGGAAAACCAAACGTGAAAAAAGCTGCAATGGGCCCAACTGCGATAAAAATCCAGCGAAAAGCAGCGCCAGGCCCGCAAGTCCCACAAGCAAGGTGGGAACAAACACTACAAAAGCTGCAAAAAAAACACCTGCAAAACACAAACAACTGCAAAGCACCATGGAGGGAGCCAGAGCAAGTACAGAGGACAACCAAAAACCCCACAAGCCACACGGAGGACCAGCCTGGGACCTTGGGGACAGGGAAGGGCAAGGAGAAGAAGAAGAGGAAGACGCGTCTCAGTCCGCAGGGAACCAGGATCCTCATTACGGAGGTAACAGAACACCACCAACAACTGTTCATCACCTCCACTGTGACATTGGCAACTAAAAATACAATATGGCAGTCCATCTTGGCCAAGGTGAATGCAGTCGGAGTGAAGAGAAGGGAAGTGGACGACTGCAAGAAGCGCTGGACTGATGTGAAGCGCAAAACCAAGCTGAAAACAGCTGCCAACCTCAGAGCAGCAATGCAGACTGGAGTTGGGAGTCCAGCGACACACCAGGAGCTGGATGAGATGGAGGAAATGGTGACCTGAGTCATCATTGGGGAGACGGTGGCAGGAGTTGGTGGACCGGACACTGCACAACATGACCTGAGCCAACAGAAACAGGGTGAGTAACGACCAGGGACTGGGGGGACGGGGGGAGATGGGCACAATGGCACACATACACAAGTAAGCAGAGCACATCTGCGGACAAACCATGCCCAAGAGTCACAACACCGACCAAGAGCCCAATTTACCCAAGTCTGCAACATCTCAGCACTGTATAAGCACAGAAGTGAAAGGCACACAGCCTGAAAGGGAGAAGGGCCAACCAAATCAGAGCTGAAGGGGCAACACACCCACAATGCAGCACACACACATAAGAATCAGAGCACCACAACATTGACAACAATGTGGCACAAACTGCAACACTCTTACAACAGAACAGAGGACACAACTGCTGCCGCTTGTGTGTAGTAAATGGCCATTCGCATTTGGCATAGCAGGAAACTGTGAGATGACAATGGACAAGTACAACCACACATCCCTGATGGTGTAGAAATGTCAACTGTCCGGCATCAAATAGGCATCTCATCACAAACATTCACAATGTACATTGGCATGCAGTCCGTTAGTAAACTTGTACAATGCGCGGACATACATGTGAACACAGTGTCAATCTGCATCTCCCCTTCACATTGCAGAGGGAGAATCAACACCTCCTGCAGAGCAGACACAACAACTCAGCACTGATGACGAAGACGACCTCCCCAACATTGACACCGACACCCTCCAGCAGCACATGGACAGCTTTGGCACCCCACCTCCAGGAGCAGGGCAGCCCAGCTGCATCTAGGAGACCCCCCCTGCACAGACCACACAGCAGGAAGCACCCACCACCATGGCTGGCTCCCAGGACCCCCACGACCAACACATGGCATTCCAACGCTGTGTGTTAGGGTGCCAGGAGAAGATGGCTGACCAGCTGCGGGTGGGGTTTGACCTCATGGCAGCCAAACTAGATGCCATACGTGGGTGTCTAAGTCCCATCAGGGTCCACTTACAGTCCCTAACGGACACCCACTGTCCGCTCCATGCTCTCCAACAATACATGGCAAACATCGCTGGAGTCATGACTCGGAGACAAGAACAACTGTCTAGTCAGAGTGGCTCCAGCGATGTCAGCCGGGAGTTGGGACACATAAGGAGAATGATGGAGAACATGGAGCAGATGCATGTGGAACGATTGGCTGCCACGGCTGCACACCAGCGAGATGTAGCTGGGAACTTCCATGCCCTGCAGATCCTCGTAATGGCATTGCCGCCACACGGCCTGGCGTGGATGGTTGCTGCTGCTACTACTCCATCCACATCTCCGCCCCCTGAAGTGTCCGTGCCACACAGTGCGGCAGACCAAACACCATCACCAACATGTGAGGCACCTGACACATCAGAGGACGAAGATGATGATGAATATGGCTTGGTGGCAAGATTGAAGTGGTAGCATACATCACCGCAATATGGCCTGTTTCAGCTTGTTACTGCCCTCTGCATCATGCCCTGGAATAACATCTTCCACTGTCCCCTGTTGCACTCAGCGACACTCACCTTGGACCTCGACATGGACTGCCATATTTGGATTGGTTACCAATGACACAGCAATCACACTGCAGACTGAAGTCTACCTCTCCCGATGAACCTGTACATCCCTAAAGGACTCTGGCTGACCCTCCATGGAGCGACAATGGAAAGTGGGGTTTGCATGGCCCTGTACTGGTCCAGCTGAAACACCCCACTGAATGCAAATAAAACATTCAAATTCACACTGATGTGTCATGGCCCAGATCAATTAAGCATGAAAGTATTGATGAATGTAGGGATTCCACAGAAATGGTACTCCCTGGGTAATGCTATGAATGCGCATGTATGGCCGTGACCCAGATAGGCAGTGAGACACACATCGTCATTCAAAACAACTCACATCACAGTTGAAAATAAGTGAATGTGCGTAGACTTTATTAGCATATGCGTACCAGTACGGGCAAGAGAAGTGCCACAACATGCGGACCAATGCAGCAGTATGTCAGAATGAGGAACGTTGCCAAGCGCCGCTGTCTACTCCGGGGGAGTGCCTCACCTTTCACAGGTGTGTGTTACCCCGCGTGATTGTCTGCCCACGTATTCGGGGTCCAGGCGAATGCAGCCATGTCCACTGTTGTCGTGGGATATGTGACCAGAACCCCAAGATGCAACAAGGTGTCGGACATGTGCAATGGGTTCCAAACTGTTGTGGCTGCAGGTACGTAGTTACACGTCCATGAAAGCGAGTGCAGCTTCGTAGGCAATCATTTCCAACATGAGGTCGCTGTCGGCTCCATCAAACAGGATGGCGAGGCTAGCCATTAGCAGTTACCGACAGATGTGCTGCGTCCACCCCCTGTCACCAATTAGCACTACAGCCCAATAGGGGAGCGGCTCAATGTGGTCACTGCACACGAGGAGTTCTGCAATTTCCCAGGTCCAGCTACCAGCATGTATGCCAAGTATCCAGGCATCCCATAGACGGGAATCACGGTGACACTCCTGGTTGTGGGCCAACAGGGGGCGCACAGACATGTCGAAATCCAGTTCGGCTACCGTGCTGTTGGATAGGCAGACATCCGTGGACCACTCGAGTATGCACGATCGACAATGCAACACAGGCTGAACGCAGGTGACGTTGGCAAGGCAGAAGCTCAGCCGGTAACTGACCCGCAGCACTACCAATGGCAGCGCCCTCAGTAAATGTAGCATACGTGCACAGTACAGTTCCACGTGACAGGGGTTGTGCATGTGTCCGGGATGTTCTGCCATTGCGTTAGTGGCCCTGGTTGAAGCGGCACTGTTCTGACCTGCGCCAGTTCTGTGGATGAAATGCCACAGCTCGGATCAATGAGTTGTTTAAGTGTGCGACGGTTGTACGCCTGGGATGGAGTGGGAGTAAGTATGAAGGCCATTCCATGTAAGATAACTCTGAGAAAGGACTTCTGTGTGTGGGGTGTGTATGCGTTGGTCTTTCGTCGGGCTGTGCATAGTGTGCGAGTCTTCCTCAACTGCTATCGTATCTGTCAGGGGGTGCCGGGCACATGCAATTCCGAGGTCGGAGGTGCAGATGTGCTTCCGCCTGATAGTTCAGACAAAGGAGCTTTCATCCCTAATGTCAGTTTGTCATCTGCTTGCATTCAGGAATTGTGATGTGGCTTGTTGGTTGTGGGGTGGGATGTGTGCGACTGTGGGATTCATGTTTGACATGACTTGCATGTGGCAAATAAGCAGCATCACTGTGTGTTACATTGCCTCACAGCTGCTCCTCCCTCCCCCTGAGCCTATTCACTTGTGTACGCTGTGCGGTTGCATCACTTGCACTCCAAAGGCAAACCATTGTCATGCCTGTCTGCGCATGTCCACAAGCCTGCCAACGACACTGTGATGTTGGCCGTTGAAGGGGGGGCAGCCACGTGAGTGTAGGCCTATGGTAAGGATAGTGCGGACACAGATGTAGAGTTCATGCCTGGCTGAACTCGCGCTGCGATTAAGGCTAAGCATTTGGCTCATGCTGCGGCAATACAGATACACACAACACTTGGCATGTGTGAGCCAAGACCCCGAGTGGTCTTGAGCTCCTTCATTTCTCCGTTTGTGCGTGACCGCCCTCTGGGTGCATGCTACATTGTAACATTGTCAATTGCGGGCCGGGTGGCGCCGACACTACAACAGAGACACACGCATTCCAGGTCAGAACTGAACTACGCCCTGAGGCCCGGGCTAATTCTACACACCTCTGCACTGGACTGACGTACGCCGGCCCAGCCCACTCCCCTTACGCTTACAGGGGGGGAGGAGAAAACTACATGTCCAAGGTCTTACCCACTGCCTGAGGTGACATGCTTGCATCCGCTGTCCACAGCACGATGTGATGTGGTAGGGCCAGGGGCCATCACGCATACATAATGACCACACGGACACACTTAGATGTATGGTGGAACTGGCTACGGGCACGTGCGCCCGGCCCCTTTTTATTACCAGGGTCACTTGTCCAGTGACGCCTGTGCTGGATGGGTGTGGGGTGAGTGTAAGCCAGCCCTCAGGGAGTGGTTGGTGCTGGCAACAACTAGAACAGTGATCATCGGATCACAAACACAGATTCAATCCTAAAGGGTCCATGACTTGCAGTGCACTAAGGTAGGGGCCCCAGCTCTGACATCACACACACGAGACTCAATCATAAAGGGTCCATGACTTGTGTTGCACTGAGGCAGGGGCACCAGCTCTGACATCACGCACAGAAGATTCAATCATGAAGGGTCCATTACTTGCAGTGCACTGAGGTAGGGGCACCAGCTCTGACATCACACACAGAAGATTCAATCATGAAGGGTCCATGACTTGCAGTGCACTGAGGTAAGGGCACCAGAACTGGTCTCACACACATAAGATTACATCATGAAGTGTCCATAACTTGAGCTGCACTGAGTTCGTGGCACCGGAAGCGCTCGGCGAGTGCACGGCCTGCGATGATGCGTCGTCCGGGTGGGCCGCCCTGGAAGCAATGTCTGTTGCCTACTGGACTGGGCCATAAAAAAATTTAGACTCAATTTGGACTCTGCCATAAATAAATCAAGACTCAATTTGAATTGTGAGCCCTGCTGACCACAGTGTAGACCGGAGGCAGCAGTCAGAAAGGGCCCACAGCCACGTGATGATGACTTGTGGTGCACTGAGTTAGTGGCACCTGGAGCGCTCAGCGGGTGTGCAGCCAGCGATGATGGCGTGTCCTCGCAGGTCAGGATTGGATTTGATTTGAGCGCCCTGCTGACCACAGTGTAGGCTGAGCTGCACTGAGTTCGTGGCACCGGAAGCGCTCGGCGAGTGCACGGCCTGCGATGATGTGTCGTCCGGGCGGGCCGCCCTGGAAGCAATGTCTGTTGCCTACTGGACTGCGCCATAAAAAAATTTAGACTCAATTTGAATTGTGAGCCCTGTTGACCACAGTGTAGGCCGGAGGCAGTGGTCAGAAAGTGCCCACAGCCACGTGATGATGACTTGAGCTGCACAGAGTTAATGGCACCTGGAGCGCTCAGCGGGTGCGCGGCCTGCGATGATGCGTCGTTTGACTTGGGGAACCTGCTGACCGCAGTGTAGGCCGGAGGCAGTGGTCAGAAAGGGCCCACAGCCACGTGACGATGACTTGTGGTGCACTGAGTTAGTGGCACCTGGAGCGTTCAGCGGGTGCGCGGCCTGCGATGATGCATCGTTTGACTTGGGGGACCTGCTGACCGCAGTGTAGGCCGGAGGCAGCAGTCAGAAAGGGCCCACAGCCATGTGACAATGACTTGTGGTGCACTGAGTTAGTGGCACCTGGAGCGCTCGGCGGGTGCGCGGCCTACGATGATGCGTCGTCCGGGCGGGCTGCCCTGTAAGCAATGTCTGTTGCCTTCTGGACTCTGCCATAAATAAATTAAGACTCAATTTGAATTGTGAGCCCTGCTGACCACAGTGTAGGCAGGAGGCAGTAGGCAGCGCACACATTACTCCGCGGTGCAGTGCCGCTGGGTGCGCTGGGGACCTGTGTCGTGGAAGCCAGCGTTCGGCTGAGGAGGCTGGCGGTCATGGCGGCGGACTCGTGGCAGGGTGAGGGGTGCCGCCCTGGTAGACGCGTTGGCCATCCCGGAAGTGAACCACGCCCAGTACCCTGGTTTATTTATTCACACTCCTATGCTGATGCGGTGTACGCCGGACCAGCCCACTGCGCTTCTGCATACAGGGGGGACGACGCAGCTACATGAGCGAGGTCTTCCCCACTGCCTGAGGTGAGATGGTTGCGTCCACTGTCCACAACACTGCACACACCAGCAGTATGTGTCCACAGGGACATGTCTGTGCTCTGCATACTGGAGTCTGTCCAGCACATCACCGCCACACTTGGCATTGTGTACATTCTTATTCATGGGTGACTTGCCTCCTTCACACATAGTTAGTTCCCACCTCTCCCCACATTCTGCAATTGTGTGGCTGAGGGGCCATGCCGTTTTCGGGAGGTCAGCTCTCTTGTTCTGCGCTGCCTCGGTGGTAGTCTGGGGGGAGGGCGAGGGTGGTGGCGGTGGATGTTGTGGTCCTCTTGGGTCTCCGAGCAGCATGATCATTTGATCCATGACATGTGTTGGTCTTCAGATGTGGCTCTGGCCTGGGCTCCCTCTGTACTGCAGGTTTTCGTCCTACTTAAGACCAGTAATGAGCAGGTGTTAAGTCCCTGCTGCTAACGCGCCTTATCGCCAGTTTTTGTCCGGCATCGCAGATCTGGCTGGTCGTTGAGAATATCGTAAAGTGGTGTTTTCGTGTGTTTTTGCACGGGAACGCCTACTCTGCATGTCATTAGCATTGTCTGTCGCTCTCATCCTTGGTGATGTGTTTTGTGGCAGCTATTGCAGGAAAACTGGCAATGTCGACAGTTTGCACCAGCTTGTGAATGGGGCGATAAGTCTATCGCTACTTTTGCAGTGCTAAAGTGCCGATAAATCGGCGATTGCTCCTTGAGAATATGCCCCATAGAGTGGAGTGGCGTAGAGTGTAATAGCATAGAGTGGAGAGGTGTAGAGTGGGGTAGTGTAGAGTGGAGTGGCATACAGTGGTGTGTGGTAATTGGAATAGATGTAGCGTGAGAGTACGTTAACAGATGTGGATGTAATGTGGCAGGAAAATATATTTTTGGGTATGAATAGTAATTGTTGGTAGTATATGCGAATAGAGTAAGAAGTTTCAAAGTTTAAATTTTTAAAATGCTTAATTATATATTGTGATGAGGTATATTGCAGCAAGTTTGCGAAATCATGTTTCCCTGTATACCTCAGTACATGTGCATGATAAGGCAGTATATGATTGGCTAATGGCTGTGTTTACCAATGGGAAAAGAAGCTATGCCATTTTCAGCACATTTTATCTGCATACTGCGGTTTGCTGCGTTAGGGGTTAGGGTCTTAGATTTAGGTAAGTAGTAGGTTTTAATGTTGTTGCCTATATATTACCACTTTATAAAAGTGCTAATAGGTAAAGAAATGTATTTATAATGTTCTATATATTTTTCCAGCAGTTTAGGAAGAACTGCATATTCAAGAAAAAAAAATATAAGTAGTTTGGTAATTTGTAGGTACCACTACAATACTTTGTTGACTTTTACTAAAGATTTAAATATGTTAAACATGGAAATTACCTGAAGTACACTATATTTGTAAAACTTAGGGTACTACATTATATTTTTATTTTTTTACTTATCTTTTTTTATTTATTTTTGGTACCACAGTACTCCAGAGGCAGTACCATGGTATTAATTTATTATTTTAAATAAATAGAAACTTAGAAATATTTATCCCGACGTATTACCTCTTTAATAAAGTGGTAAAAGTTAGGGGAATTATTATTTACCTCCATCTAATTGTGAAACGCAGAACACAGACAAACTGTTACAAATCTTGCAGAGTTTCTCAAGGCTCACACAATGATACAGAAGTCCACCTCCAGGCACCACCAAGTCTGCTTGTCGTTAAGGCACAGCCTATTGGAGTGGCCAGGCGAGGGAAAGGGTTGGGGGAAAGGAACTGCTGGAATGGAGATCTGAAAAAGAAGCAGAGCATGATTCCTGTGTGGAACTGTCTTCCCCAACCCTCCTGTACACATCCTTAAACTAATACACACCACAATATCATCCGAATATGTGGTGGGAAATCTAGCTCTTCAAATTAAAACAGTGCTTAACTTCACCCTGTTACATTTGTACTATTCCTAATAACATGGAATGAGTAATCTCTGTTTTAGGAGTCTCTTAAATATATAGAACAGTAGTCAAGGGTTTACCTGGAGAATTGTCAGGAGTGAAAAACATTTTAGACCAATAATCTTCTGACACATTTTTTAAGCCTTCTAATGGTTACAGTCTCAATTATCCTAGTAATCTCCGACCTACACTGGATCGATTGTGACACCATATGTATGCATAATGGTGTCATGGAGATCACGTTTCAGTGCGTTTACTGCTAAGATCGGGTCGATCTCTGGATTTTCAACAAATAGTCGTCAAGTCCCAATGCCAGCCAGCACAAGCAGGAAATCACCAGAGCAGAGCCTGAGAGGGCCGGAATCACAGATGACTTCAGAATAACAATCACGCATCTCAGAGCGGGCGTCTTTTATACAGAAACCCTGCTCAAGATGGCTGCCAGTCGGTATTGCTGGAGAATGAAGTCCTGACGACTTAGGAGAGGGAAAACAAGGTTATGTGTCACCCAGGTAACACACCAAAGGGTCACATAAGTGCATACTTATAAGTGGAGCATCATTTAAAGGCACTTCTACACATGACTAGCATCCATCATTGAAAGGCGCTGCTACACACTGTCAAGCATTGCGGTGCACATTACTATCCAATTGACTACGAAATCATTGAAGCCAACACCTACTGCTTGTACTGCGTCTATGCAGCTTGCCACAGCACCAGATCAGCAGTGGCCAAGTGGTCCTAGAGATGCTCCTGGCATCCATGAGACAAACTTTACCTGAAAACAACATGGTTGCCTTTAACTTTTGTAATTAGCCAATCATATAATGACTTGTCATCACCATTTACCACGTTAGTATTGAGATACTAGCACAGTACTAATGCAACAACAGATATCACTAGGTATTTGGCGCTTATAACTTCATAACCACTCCATCACATCACTTGCAATATAAAAAATAATCATCTAGACACTCTAATGTAGATCTATGGCAAATGTTATCAAAATCAAAATCCATTCAGCCGTTCCTGTGCTACATTGAATACAAAAGTCTATGGAAAATATATTGGGGAAAAGTCTGTTTTGAAACTGACTCCACTTTTATCTTTGCACCACTTTAACAACTCAATAAGTATATAAAACAGTGATGGATGGAATGCTTGAATTAATCTCAGCCACTAATAATTACTTGTCACCTCACTATGGCTCAAGCTATATGCAAATTAGTCTCCATTCTGCTCCAGTCGTAACTGTCCAGCCTGAACTGCCAAGCCAGGTCCTTTCTGAATTGGAACACAAGCAACCCAGGACCTGTTTCACCCTAGTTATGTGCTTATCACCTGGGTAGAGCTTGAATCCAGAGACACAGTGTACATGGGACCGACGTCTGGGCATACCTGTCCCACTTATGGCAACATACTAAAGTATACAAAAAAGTGATGGATAGAATAATTGAATTAATAGCAGCCACTGGTAATCACATGAGGCCGCACCCCAATCCATTGTTATTTTGCATGCCATGGCACCTCAGTTTGGACCCAGATGTATGCTTGTGTTCCCTTTTAGAGAGGACCTGGCTTGGCAGTTTGGGCTGGACTGTGCCAATTAGAGCAGGATCAAGACTGATTTGCATGACGCCTGAGTAAATACCAGTTGCTGAGATGAATTCAAGTATTCCATTAATCACTTTTTTATCTTCAAATGATTCAGAAAATAGGTGGAAAGTTATTAGGGAGCAAAAATCCAAGGAGTTCCTGTCTCTAGGAATCTAACTTGTCCACTAAGTTAACTATAAATTGCAAACCCGACATGCAGAGCCTTCTCATCAATAATTTCACTGCAAACATTGCAGTGATATTATCAATGATGTCATAGATGTCATGAATGATGTAATATGTGGGGTAATTAGTAGTGCAAGGGGAGGGCGTGAGTTATAGTTACCTTAGGGCATGAGTTGTAGTTACCTGAGATAACTATTGCTGCCAAATTTCTAGGGTTTTGAGTGTGTAAAGTCCGAACCTAACTATAACGTCCCTGTATCCTTTGGTTTTTTAGTGAATTTCTAAAGTTTTTAAAATTCTATTTCGTAACTATAAAATCCCTGTAACCTTTGATTTTTTTGTGAATATCTGCAGTATTTAATGCACTTTACTGACTATAACATCCCTGTAATCTTTGTTTTTTTCAGTGAATTTCTAGTTTCTTTTAACATGAAGTAATATTTCATTACCATACATTAATCTAACCACCGCCAGGCCCGACGTCTAACCCCCTGCACACAGCTAACCCCACACTGCACACAGCTTTGGGTGTGTGCAGTAGGGGGTTGGCCACAAGGCCTGCATATTTAATTACCATATCCTTAGCCAACCCCCACAGCGCATGGCCACAGGCCATGAGACTCTGGCCCCAGGGCCTGGCCTGCAGCCAACCCTCCACATGCAGCCAACTCCAAGTTGCATGCAGCCTTTGGCCATGTGTGGCAAAGGTTAGGCCGCAGGGCCTGGTCTGGGGCCAGACCCTATGACCATCCCCCGCATGCGGCCAACCCCGTGTCATGCACAGCCTTCACCCAACCCACCTCATGCAGCATATGTGGCTTTGTGAGTGCCTTTGTGGGTCTGTGAGTTGGTGTGGGAGTAGATTTCTGGGTCTGTCAGTGAATTTATCAGTGACTGGATGGGTGTGTGAGAGGGTGTGTGAGTGAGTGTATGTGTGTGTGAGAGGGTGTGTGAGTGGTGTTGTGAGGGTGTGAGAGAGTGTGTGAGTGGATCTGTGAGTGGGTGCATTTTTGTTTAACCCTTTCACTGCTAGGCCTTTCTCCCCCCATGTGCTAAGCCTTTTTTTGATTATTTGGGGTAGTTTGCGCTTAGGCCCCTGTAACTTTTTGTCCACATAAGGTATCCATGTCAAATTTGCATCCTTTTCTTCCAACATCATGGGGATTTTAAAGGTATCCAGGGTTTGTGGATTCCCCTGGAGGAGACCCAAAAATTAGCCAAAATACACCAATTATTTAAAAAAAAGATTTGAATGGGGAAAAAGTGCTGCAAATAGTATCAACAAAGGGTTTGTGGTGCTGAAATCACCATATTCCCCCCTTTCAGGGACAGGCAGACTTTAGTCAGAAAAACAAAATGTTCTACACAGGTTTGGCATTTTACTGGGACATAGCCTATTTTTGCTACTTTTTGTGCTTTCAACCTCCTTCCAGTTAGTGGTAGAAATGGGTGTGAAAGAAATAATGGATCCCGGAAAGCTTTCTGAAAAGTAGACATAATTCTGAATTCAACAAGGGGTCATTTGTATAGATCTTTCAAGGTTTTGTTATAGAAACTAACAGTTGAAAATATGAAATATTTAAAATGAGTTGAAAAAACCCAGCCATTTGTGCAAACGTTTTGACCTGTAACTTCTTCTAAGTATGACAGATTTTTGAAAGCAATATACTTGTAAATCCCCTGGACCTTTCTGGTTGTGGGGATATATAGGACTTGTATGTTCACCAAGAACCCGAGGAACCCAGAGTCAATAACTGAGCTGCGTCTGGGTATATAGCAATTCATTTGGTAAATTATAAAGAGTGAAAAATTGGTTCAAGGACACCTATGTATTTCCGAAATGGGATCAAAATATAGAGTTTAGAAGCAGTAGTTATTTGCACATCTCCAAAATTGTGGGTACCCATACTAGCATGTGAATTATAGGACATTTTTCAAAGTGACTTCAGTAAAAGGTATCATTTTACTCGGGAGACCAAGGGGAGCACTGGGTGGTAGAACATTTGTGCCGGAACAGTGATCTCACACAGAAATGTGAGGAAAATGTGATTTTTTCATCTACATTTGAGGTTTGCAGGGGATTCTGGGTAGGAAAACATTGTGGATCCACGCAAGCCATACCTCCCTATACTCCACCGGGGGTTTAGTTTTCAGAAATGTGTGGGTTTTGTAGGTTTCCCCAGATGGCCGCCAAGCCTGGGGCCAAAAATGCAGGTGCCTCCCTTGCAAAACAGGAAGGTTTGTAATTGGTAATTTTGATGTCTCCACAATAGGTTTTGAGCCCTTGCCTGTCGTGGCTACTTGGCCCACCCACACAAGTGAGGTACCATTTTTATCAGGAGACCTGGGGGGACGCTGGGTGGTGGGAAATTTGTGTCAGCCCAATGATCCCACAACTTTCCCACACAGAAACATGGGAAAAATTTGATTTTTTCAGAAAAATTAGAGGTTTGCAGGGGATTCTGGTTCGGAAAATGTTGGGGGATCCACGCAAGCCATACCTCCTTGAATTTCCCTGGAAGTCTAGTTTTCAGAAATGTCTGGGTTTGGTAGGTTTCCCTAGTTGGCCGCTGAGCACAAGGCCAAAAACTCAGGTGCCCCCCTACCAAAACCAGGTTGTTTTGTAATTGGTAATGGATGGTTTGCAGTTAATATTAAAACACTTTTACGAATTTATGGAGAATTTAGGAAGGAAAATTAATGATCTTAATTCTTATACTATGATAATAGCCCCAAAAACGTGAAATCGAAAACCCACTACATTAAGGACCATGGTCTAGGGAAAGCGGATAGGTTTTGTTATTTAGGTATTTTGCTGGATAATCAATTAAATTGGGGACCTCTGGGAAGAGCTCTTATACAATTTTTTAACAGGGTAGCTCATGGCATAGATTCCTTTGCTAAGCGCCTAGGACATAGCCATTTTAAATCTATATTACATCTCTACAATGCAAAGTGCGTCCTGACTTGGCTTTTTGTGCAGAAATTTGGGGATATAAACCGTGTCGCCCAATACAAATCGCTGAAAATAAATTTTTTAGGTGGTAATTACGAATTCCCCAGAGTGTTCCAGAGGAAATTGTGCATGGAGAGATGGGAACAGATTTTATTTCTGATTTCATTCAACTCCACTCAATAGTTCTTTGGTTTTCTATATAGCTTAAGAGTGAGTTAGAATGTAATAGAAAGATTGCTATTGACTGTATGACTATGGACCTGAGCCACCGCATACCATGGCTAAGATTCTCAAAATAACTCTAGGGGCATTGGACAAACCTCAGCTGTTCAGCAGCCCAGAGTTGATCTGTAAATCGGACATAGCTTGGGTTAAAGAGGCCTTTAGGCTAACCACAAGTGATGTAAGGCTCCAAGCGGCCCAACATAAAGGCAGCTACAAGCAGTTTGTGATGGTGAAATCTACAAATAAAATGGAAATGTATTTAACTCTGGACATGTCAGCCCAGCTCAAAAGACTGTTAACGTACTTTCGATTAAACATGTTTCCGCAGTTGTTGATGGGGTGGCATAAACCATCAAATCACCCTTTTTGCACATGTGACTTGACTACTACACTAGACACTTTACACATTGTTTTTATTTGTCGTAACTGGTCAGCCTTGAGACAAAAGTGTGTTCACCCTCTCTTTGTGCCTTTGAATTGAAATCAAGTGAGACCAGCCTTGGTGTACCTGCAGTTATTAGACTCGCCTAAAGTGTGCTGCTTTTTACCTCAGTTTCTGGCAGGGTTGTATTTTGCTAATTTGTGTACATATCATTAGTTCTGTGTTATAGCGTTATTTTATTAAGAAATTTTCTTAATTATGTGCTTTTGATTATTGTATATGCACATTGTATAAAGATATTTAGGATGATGATTAGATTAATGTGGTTAGGTGGCCCCTGATTATTTCCTTTTAACATAGCGGACCATAACATTGAGGTTTTTGTTTGTTAAGGTTTATTAGGATGAGCCACTACACTGTTCACCCACAACCATTTCTTCCTTATTCTTAAATGTCTTTCATTTCTTTCCTTTAAATTTTAAATAAGCTAGACAAGCATAATTGTAATGTATGCTGCAATTTATCTACATTTTTATCTAGGGTGTTTTATCGTTATATATGAATTTGTAGCTTCTGGCTAGCCCATGTATTCACTGAAGTTTTTTAACTGTTTTACCTGTTTGTACTGTGCTTTTATGATGGCTACTGCAAATTGAATAAAGAAGATTTGAGATTGAGATTGATTGAGTGGTGTAAGCATGATTCAATGAGTGCATGAGTGGTGCATAGATTATTGGATGAGTTCATAAGTGAAGCATGGACGAGTGAATGAGTGCATGGTTGATGCACAGATGATTGAATGAGTGTATGAGTGGTGCATGGATGCTAGAATGAGTGCATGAGTTGTTATGGACCATTGAATGAGTGCATGAGTGGGGTATGGATGATTGAATGAGTGCATGAGTGGTGCATTGATGATTGAATTAGTGCATTAGTAGTACATGGATGATTGGAAGTGGGAATAAGTGAGAATGAATTATTGAATGAGTGTATGAGCGGTGCATGGATGATTGAATGAGTGCATGAGTGGTGCATGGATAACTGAATGTGTACATGAATGGTGCTTGAATGATTGAATGAGTGCATGAGTGGTGCAAGAATGATTAAATGAGTACATGAGTGGTGCATGGATGATGAATGAGTGTATGAAAGGTACATGCATGATTGAATGAGTGCATGCATGGTACATGGATGATTGAAAGACTGCATGAGCAGTGTATAAATGATTGAATGAATGTATGAGGGGTTCATTGATGATTGAATGAGTACATGAGAAGTGCATGGATAATTGAATGAGTGCATGCGCCATGCATGAATGATTTAATGAGTGCATGAGGGGTTCATGGATGATTGAATGAGTGCATGAGTGGTGCATGGATAATTGAATGAGTGAATGTGTGGTGCATGGATGATTGAATGAGAGGCACATGGACATTAGAATGAGTGCATGGGCAGTGCATGGAAGATTGAGTGAGTGTATGAGTGGTGCATGGATTATTAAATGAATGCATGAGTAGTGCATGAGTGATTGAATGAGTGCATTAGTAGTGCATGGATAATCAAGGAGTGCATGAGTGGGGCATGGATAATTAAATGAGTGTATGAGTGGCTCGTGATTGATTGAATCAGTGCATGGATGATTGAATGAGTGCATGAGTAGTGTATGGATATTAGAATGAGTGCATGAGTGGTGTTTGGATGATTGCATGAGTGCATGAGTGGTGCATGAATGATTGAATGAGTGCATGAGTATTACATTGATGATTGAATTAGTGCATTAGTGGTACATAGATGATTGAATGAGTGCATGAGCAGTATATGAATTATTGAATGAGTGCGTGAGGGGCTCATGGATGATTGAGTGAGTGCATGAGTGGTACATGGATAAATCAATCAATCAATCATGGGTTTGTTAAGCGCGACTACATGCCCGTAAGGGTCTCAAGGCGCTGGGGTGGAGGGGAGGTGCAGGATCCTGTCCATCAAGGAGGAGGTCTATCGAAGAGCCATGTTTTGAGGTCCCTCGTGAAGATGGGGAGTGATGTCTTTTGTCTGAGGTGGAGCGGGAGGGCGTTCCAGGCTCTGGCCACGAGGAAGGAGAAGGAGCGGCCTCCCGATCTGTACTTCCTGGTGCGGGGACCACGGCGTGGGAGAGCTGGGCTGATCGTAGGGTCCTTTGGGGTACGTGGAATTTGAGTAGGCTGTCCAGGTATGCTGGTCTGGTGTTGTGGAAGGCTTTGTGTGCGTGGGTGAGAATCTTGAAGGTGATTCTTGCCTCAATGGTGAACCAGTGGAGTATGCGCAGGTGCTGGGAGATGTGGCAGTGTCGTGGCAGGTTGAGGATTAGTCTGGCGGCGGTGTTCTGGATGTTTTGTAGCTTGCGGGTGAGAATTTTGTTGATTCCAGCGTAGAGTGCATTGCCGTAGTCAAGTCTGCTGGTGACGAGGGCGTGAGTGATGGTCTTTCTGTGTTCAAGGGGGATCCATTTGAAGGTCTTGCATAGGAAGCGGAGGGTATGGAAGCAGGAGGATGCGTCAGAGTTGATCTGGCGGTCCATTGTGAGTTCGGAGTCCAGGATGATTCTGAGATTGCATATATGGTCTGTGTGGGTGGGTGGACTTCCGAGGGCGGGGGGCCACCAGGTGTTGTTCCAGGCGTCGGGGTATGGGCCCATGATGAGTACTTCTGTTTTGTCTGTGTTGAGTTGTAGACAGCTGCTCTTCATCCATTTGGCGACTGCTTCCATGCCTTCTTGAAAGTTGTGTTTGGCTGCATTGGGTTCGTTGGATAGGGAGAGGATGAGTTGGGTGTTGTCTGCATATGAAAAAATGTTGAGTCAGTGGGTTCTGACTATGGGGTCAAGCTGAGCCATGTAGACGTTGAACAGTGTGGGGCTGAGGGAGGATCCTTGGGGGACTCCGCAGGTGGTCGGTGTAGGGTCCGAGAGGAAGGGAGGGAGTCTGACTGCTGTGTTCTACCGGAGAGGAATGAGCGGATCCAGTCGAGGGCCTTGTACCGGATCCCTGCGTCATGAAGTCTGCGTGTTAGGGTGCGGTGAGATACTCTGTCGAAGGCCGCTGAGAGGTCGAGGAGGATGAGGGCTACTGTCTCTCCTCTGTCCAGGAGGGAGCGGATATCGTCTGTTGCGGCAAGGAGGGTGGTTTCTGTGCTGTGGTTCTTTCTGAAGCCGGATTGGGAGGAGTCAAGGATGTTGTGCTCTTCGATGAAGGTGGTGAGTTGACTGTTAATGGCTTTCTCAATGACTTTCGCGGGGAACGGGAGCAGGGAGATGGGTCTGTAGTTCTTGAGGTCGGTGGGGTCCGCCGAGGGTTTCTTCAGGAAGGGGTTGATCTCGGCGTGCTTCTAGTTATAGGGGAAGGATGCGTTCGCGAGGGAGCGGTTGATGGTGTGGCGAAGCATGGGTGCGATGGTGTTGGCGGCTCTGTTGAAGATGTGGAGGGGGCAGGGGTCTGTGGGGGCCCCAGAGTGTATTGACTTCATCGTCTTCAGTGTGTCTTCGGTGGTGAGGGCTGTCCAGCTGTCAATTGTTGGCTTCAAGGTGTCGGGGTGGTTGGTGAGGGTTCTGTGTGTTGGCTGTCTTCGTCAAAATTGTTGTAGATGTTCTTGATTTTGTGGTGGAAGAAAGTGCTGAGTTTGTCGCAGAGGTCTTGTGAGGGAGGGATGTCTGTAGACTCGCTGATGGGTTGGGCGAACTCCTTGATGATGCTGAAGAGTTCTTTGCTGTTGTGAGCGTGCGTGCAGATTCTGTCTTTGATCACTTTCTTTCTTGTATTTCTGATGAGGTGGTGGTGGGCGTTGGTGGTGGCTCTGAAGTTGTTGTGGGCTACTGTAGATTTGGAGTTCCTCCAGGCCTTTTTGAGTCAGCGGCATGTGCCTCTGGACTCTCGGAGTTTGGTGGTAAACCAGCTGGCTTTCCTGCTGTGTGGGGGCTATGGTGTTGGCGCAGTCAGAGATCCATCTGTGCAGGGTTCGGACAGCGGTGTTGGGGTCGTCATTGTCTGCAATGGTTGGGGTGGAGTTGCTGAGTGAGGAGGTGAGCTGGTCATCGGTGATTTTGGTCCAATTTCTTCATGGGAGCAGGTGCTGGGTTCTGTGGATGGTGGGTGTTCTGAAGGTGAAGTGGATGCAGTGATGGTCTGTCCACGGGAGTTCAGTGGTTTGGCTGAAAGTGATGGAGTTTCCTGTTGTGAAGATGAGGTTGAGGTTGTGTCCTGCTGAGTGCATGGGTTCAGTCATGATCTGGCGGAGTCCTATGTTGTGGAGGTTGTCCTGGAGGGATGTGGTGTTGGGGTCTTGTTGGTTGTCGAGGTGGAAGTTGAGGTCTCCTAGCAAGGTGTAGTTGGTGGACGTGATGACCTACGGGGTGATGCTGTCCATGATGGAGTTGATGAATGGTCCGCAGGGTCCGGGGGGTCAGTAGATGAGGGTTCCCCAGAGGGTGGTGGTAGGGCTGGCCTGTAACTTGAAGTGTAGGTGTTCCATCAGGTCTGTGGGCTCGTCTGGAAGTGTGCTCAGCCGGAGGGTGGATTTGTGGATGATGGCGATTCCCCCCAGGGCGGGTGGGGTGGTCCTTCCAGGAGATAATTGAATGCGTGCTTGATCGGTGTATGAATGATTGAATGAGTGCATGAGGGGTTCATGGATGATTGAAGGAGTGCATGAGGAGTGCATGTATGATTGAGAAAGTGTATGACTGGTGCATGGATTAATAAATGAGTGCATGAGTGGTACATGAGTGATTGAATGAGTGCATTAGTAGAACATGGATGATATAATGAGTGCAATGAGTGCATGAGTGGGCATGGGTAATTAAATGAGTGTATGAATTGTGCATAGATGACTGAATGAGTGTATGCGTGGTTGATTGAATGAGTACATGAGTGGTGCATGGATGATTGAATGAGTGCATGAGTAGTGTATGGATGTTATAATGAGTGCTTGAGTGGTGTTTGGATGCTTGCATGAGTGCATGAGTGGTACATGAATGATTGAATGAGTGCATGAGTACATGAGTGGGTGCATTGATGATTGAATTAGTGCATTAGTCATACATGGATAACTGAATGAGTGCATGAGTGGTGCTTGGATGACTGAATGAATCCATGAGTGGTGCATGGATGATTGAATGAGTGTGTGAGTGGTCCACAGCTGATTGAATGAGTACATGAAAGGTGCATTAATGATTGAATAAGTGCATGAGTGGTTTGTGGATAATTGAATGAGTGCATGAGTGGTTAATGGGTGAATGAATGAGAACATGAGTGGTTCATGGATGATTGAATGGTTGCATGAGAGGTGCCTGGCTTGTTGAATGAGTGCATGCGTGGTGAAAGGATGATTGAATGAGAGCATTAGAGGTGCATGGATGATTGATAGCATTAGTGGTGCATTGATGATTTAATGATTGCATGAGTATTGCATGGATTATTGAATGAGTGCATCAGTGCTGCATGGATAATTGAATGAGTTTATAAGTGGGTCATGGATGATTGAATGAGTGCATGAGTGGTGAAATGATAATTGAATGAGTCCATTAGAGGTGCATGGATGATTGATTGAGTGCATTAGTGGTGCATGGATGATTTAGTGAGTGCATGAGTAGTGCATGGATTATTGAATGAGTGCATCAGCGGTGCATGGATGATGGAATGAGTATATAAGTGGGTCATGGATGATTGAATGAGTGCATGAAAGGTACATCGATGTTAGAAAGAATGCACGACAGGTGCATAGATGTTTGCATGAGTGCATGAGTAGTGCATTGGATGATAGAATAAGTGCGTGAGTATTGCATGGATCATTAAATGAGTGCATGAGTGGTGCATGGATGATTGAATGAGTGTATGAATAGTGCACAGATGATTAAATGAGTGCATGAGCGGTATATGAATAATTGAATGATTGCATGAGGGGTTCATGGATGATTGTATGAGTGCATGAGTGATATGTGGATAATTGAATGAGTGCATGAGCGATTTGTGAATGATTGAATGAGTGCATGGGGGAGGTTCATGGATGACTGAGTGAGTGCATGAGTGATGTATGGATAATTGAATGATTGAATGAGTGGTGCATGGATGTTTGAATGAGTGCATGAAAGGTGCATGGATATTAGAATGAGAGAATGAGTGGTGCATGGATTTTAGAATGACTGCATGAGCAGTGCATGAATGATTTTGGGTGGTGCATGACTGGTGCATGGATTATTAAATGAGAGCATGAGTGGGGCATGGATAATTAAATGAGTGCATGAGTGGTGCATAGATGATTGAATGAGTATATGAGTGGTGCATGAATGATTGAATGAGTGCATGAGTGGTGAATCGATGATTGAATGAGTGCATGAGTAGTGTTTGGATGATTGCATGAGTGGTACATAAATGATTGAATTAGTGCATGAGTGGTCATGGGTGTGAGAATTAGTGTGTGAATGGTACATGAATAATTAGATGAGTGCATGAGTGGGGCATGGATGATTAAATGAGTTCATGAATGGTGCATGGATGTTAGAATGTTTGAATGAGTACATTAGTGGTGCATAAATAATTGAATGAGTGCATGAGCAGTGTATGGATGATTGAATGAACACATGAGTGATGCATGGATGTTAGAATGAGTGCATGAGTGGTGCATGGATGTTAGAATGAGTGCATGAGTGGGGCATGGATGATTGAATAAGTGCATGCATGGTGCATGGATGACTGAATGAGTGCATTAGTGTTATATGGGATATCGAATGAGTACATAAGTGGTGCTTAGATGATTGAATGAGTTCATGCGTGATGAATTGATAAATGAATGATTGCACCAGTGGTGCTTAAATGATTGGATGAGTGCATGAGTAACGCCTGCAAGATTGAATGAGGACTGCATGAGTGTATCTATGTGCGACTAAATTAGTGGTTCAGTGGTGCATGTATGATTGAATGAGTGTATGAGTGGTGTATGGAAGAATGACTGGGTGCATGAGTGGCACATATATAATTGAATGAGTGCATGTGTGATGTATGGGTGATTAAGTGCATCAATGTTACATGAATGACTGCATGAGTTTGTATGAGTGATTGAGTGAGTGTACAAGTGGCTGTATGGGTGAGTCAGTGACTGTATGAGTGGCTATATGGGAGAGTCAGTGACTGTATAAGTGGCTGTATGAGTGACTTGGTGGGTGTGTGCACAGTCATACAAATGAGTGATGGCTTGTGTGAGAGGTAGCATGAGTGACTCAGTGGTTGTGTGAGTGGCTGTTTGAAAGAGTCAGTGCCTGTGTGACTGGTTGTATGATTGGGTAAGTCCTAGTGTGAGTGGCTGTACTGATAATAGAGAGCTAGTATAAGTGGTTCTATGGGTGAGTTAATGGCTGTGTAAATGGCTGTATGGATGAGTCAGTGGATGTCTGAATGGTTTGTCAGTGACTCAATGGGTGTGTCACTAGCTGTGTTATTGAATGAGTGGAGGTGTTATCTATTCTATAAGTTAAATAGTAGGTATATCAGTGCCTCTATCCCTGAGTTACTGCTTCTTTGACACACTGTATATAGGTAGTTGGATGTGTTAGTGCCTTCGCAAATAAGTTCCTGGATAATTGCATAAGGTATTGCATGGCTACCTAGAAATGTTCTGCATTGCACTGAAACATTTAATTTGGAAATTGAGAAAAAAACTAATAGGAAAGTATGGCAAGTGCACTTTATGTTTAAAGACACTCTGCGTGGATATCAGTAAGTAATTTATGTGTGGTAGAAGAACTTTTTTGATGCTGTTCAATTGTAGCCGCTATCCCATGCAATAATGTTTTTCCCAAAAATAAGATGTAAAAGTTTGCTTGGAGAAACAAAAGGGGACAATTTTTATTGACTTTTGAAAGCAGTGCTTGGTTTAATCTTAATGCAGTAATTGTAGTATGTTCATCCACTTTCAGACTTTAATTAGAGTGCTGTGTTTAGTTGTTATATTAACTCCTTTTTCCAATATAAAAGCACACTTGATTTTTGAAGATCTTTTTGAAAACATTACCCTCAGTAGGCCAAATAATTCCACACAGTAGTATGTAGCAGTTGTTCTTGGAGAAACAAAAGGGGTAATTTTTTTAGTTTTGAAAACACTTTTTAGTTCCAACTTAAGGCTGCTGTAATTGGAGTACATATATTCAGTTTTTAACTGTAATTAGAGAATGTAGTGTTTAGATGTTATAAAAACTCCTTTGTCAAATAATCTTGCATTTTGAATACCTTTTTGAAAACATTACCCCCAATAGGCCAAATAATGTCTAATAAACAGATAAACCATGTAATAAAAAACACTGTAACACTTGTTTATCCACAAATTGTCCTAAGAACTTTGGTTGAAGAAATAAGAGATATGAGTTTGGTAATCTCCTAGGTAGTCTTGGTTTGGATTTTAGATTAATGTCATTGCATTCTCACCATCCAGATTGGAAACTTCAATAGACAGTGTAGTATCAGAAGCTGTATTAACTCCTGCATGAAAGGTGATAGACAAAGTAGTAGACGTCCTTCCCAAAATTGATATTTGTTCAGCTACAAATTTTTTTATTTCAGTTTCCAATTTTTAACCATCTGCTCTACATCATTGTAGGATTATTCTAAGGTATTTCCCAGTTGTTTCTAGAAACAACTTAGAAATGACATCTGATCTACAGTTTGGACAGGTCATATTTTGTTTGGCATTTTTCAACAATTTCTCAAAAGGCACAGTTTTAGTGTCTGGTAATGTCAAGTAAAGGAATCGTTCAGAATTAATTACACAGTCATGATTCCATGTGTAACTCAATCCAAATAGCTCATTAATATTTACTTCTTTTTGCTCTAACGCTCCTAGCATTACCATAATAAATCCTTGTGCATCTTGTTGAATATTTAGAGAAAACACTACTGATCCTGTAGATATATCTATAAAATCTCAGATTTCTGAAACAGAATGTATTACACTTTTGTCACTCAGTAAATGTTGCAGCACACCACATAGTGCAGAACAGATTCTCTTATATCTTTTTTGTTCAATTTGTTTTACTACATGTAGCAAATAGAACAGTACATTCAGAACAACATTTGCATAACAGTTGACCCCTGAACTGTTACAAACTGGGAACCTACAACTTCTCCATCATTTAGCAGTTTTCTCTGCTTTGATCGCCGGGAAATTCTCTTTCTGTCCTTCGTAATCTAGAGCATCCATACGCTGTTTTATAATCTTCCACTTTGACAGAATAACTGTTTCTCATAACCAGGGTACTGGCCTAAATGAGGAGCATATAGAATTCTTAACCAATTGTATTCCTGCTGCTGTACTATTAGATGCAGATAGTTTATTGAGAAGGCAGGTTCCCAGAGCACGTTTCCCTTCTTTTGTGAGAATGTCCTTCAGCATATCTCTATATTTCACATCTGATGCTTGATACATATTTCTCACTAATTCTATGTATTCAAAGTTTTGCCAAATATTCGCATTCCTAATACTTCCTAGAGAATTTCCTTTTTTATTATGTAGAAGTACTTTGAAATCATGTTGTCCTTTTACAGGTGTTAGTTGTAGTAGGTCACCAAATACAATTATTTTTCTCACCAAACAGTACATCATAGTTTGTTCTCAATGTCTGCTACATTCCTAAATGTATGAAAGCAAGCATTAGGTTCGAAACCATACTCACTTCATCAATAATTAGAAGGTTCCGTTTTTTCAATACTCTTGCTACCTCATGACTAGTGTCACCAGATAATTTCTTGTATTCTAGTTAGTTGTCATGTTCCACAGGCAGTATTAATAGCTGATGAAGAGTAATTCCTTTAATGTTATGTGCAGCTAAACCTGTTGGTGCAGTAACTACACATGACAAATTTGAATATGTAGTCTTCTGTAGATAACTGGTCAGTATGTTAATTAGGAAGCTTTTCTCAGGCCTGTCTTGGCCACTTATGTATAGTAGAACAGGTTGAAATGAAGAACATTCACACTGTCTCTTTGCATGCAGGAATCCATGCTCTAGGCTATCTTTAACTTTGTTAAAAATATCTTTCTCTTCTTTATTCAGTTGTACTACCAACTGTTCAAAATCTAGTTTCCTTTCTTGCTTGCTGCATTGCATTCTCCACCTCATTCATAGCTATTGCTGCTTCATTTTGAATTTATTAGCTCTCCAAAAGGATCTTGATTTGTTGGTGCAGTAAGCAAGCCAACTTTTTCAGCTACAGCACAGTCAGCTCGACCGCCTCTATGTGCTTGGGATTTAGCATTCCTGAAAAGAGGACAATGGGAAGGCAAAGGAGTTTCTCTTCGGAACCCAACAAATATACTTTGATCCCATGAGACAAATGTTGGACTCTACCTTAAGCTTTCAGCATATCCACCACCACCCCTGGCTGGGGCTTATGTTCTGGGTGGGTTCTGAGCTTGGAAGAGGATGCGCCAGCACAGCAGCTAATAGAAAAGGGCATTCAAAAGACCATTTATCGATGGAACTCGTGTAGTGGCGGCTGCTCATCAAGTTCTCAGGAGCACGGTAGTACTGTGTAACCACCCCTTGTGTCATATGCTGAGACTCATCTGGCTACTACACTCTTAAACAATGCGACTGTCTCATTCTTGACTTTGTCACAGTCTATATGTGTGTTTTATTGTCTTTCTGCTTTTTGGCTTAGGTATGTCAGATCAAAGTCTAGATGGCAGGGTGGATTTATAATTGACAACATGGGTCTCTAGGAGTGCATATACTTCACTGAATGTTCAGAGTATGTGTTACCTTTTAAGCACATACACACCCTGTCCTATGGCCTAGCTACAGGCCTCCTTAGTGGTGAGTTATACATGGTAGAAAAGCACTTTAACCTTGACTGGGACTTTTAAATCAAAAGATAGCAGTAAAACTACATACAGAGGTTCAAGTGTAGCAGGCCCCGGACATGATGCAAGTGCTTTTTCTCTGTATGATACACTTGAAAGGGTAAGTTATTTAGTAGATATCTAAATGAGTATCTCAGTCCCTATGTGGGAGTGTGCTTCCACATCTATTTCACCTGCATTATAGGTGCTATAGCACACGTAGTACTTGCAATATGAGTGTGAACATGCACGACTAATGGCCTCATTAGGATGGTGATCAGACTTTTGTCCGACTGCCATCTTGTTGGGAATGGGACTGCCCAATTAGTTGTCGGCGGTCCCGCCATTGGTATTAGGATGCGTCCGCCTTCAAGGCGGTCGCAATTTATATCTTTTGTATTGTGGTGTGTGCTACGGGCTGCAGCACACACCACAATACAAAAAACACATTTCAAACATCCCTGCACTATGTGGCAGTGACCATGCGGTGCCTGCCACATGGTGCAGGGATGTTTAGGGGGGCACTACAGATGCCCCCCACGGCCTATGGTGGAGGTCCATGGGGCAATTCCTCCTGGCTTTTCATGGCGGGTTAACCGCCATGAAACAGCTGGTGGAAACTGACATTGTAATCCCTACTGCGGTGCCTGAGCAGGCACCGCCACCATTATAGCGATTACAGTCTGTACGAAGGTCTGATTAGTGTCGGACGTCTCTATGCCCACCGACCATCCACCCGCTATCCTAATGTGGCAGGCGGTGTTGCATGGTCCGATGGTGGTGTGACCGCCACCGACTGCCTGACGGTGGTGGTTTCAACTGCCATCGTAATGAGGCCCTAAGTTACTAAAACTCAAAACAACAACTTTCACTTTTTTAAGCACAAAAGACTATGCTTTATGGCATATCTACAGTATGTGTCATAGGTCAGTTATGTGTTGTAAAACATGCATTCAACACTTCCTAAAGAGCTGTTACATGCAAAGTCAAGCCAGCAGTGAGACGCCACAAGGGGAGCCTGCACTAGTGAACCTTACCCATGTTTAAACAGTACATGTTTAACTATGCCTAGCAGTCTTGAACTACACATGTGATTTAGTGCAAGCTTAAAGAACATATTTACCCATATAAGCATATACAAACCTGCCTTATAATTTAGAAAGAGCTATGCTAAAGAAAGATAGCTAGAAAGTTTCACAGGTTTATGATTCATTTTGACAGAGTGTATTTTTTCCTCTTTCAATTCTGAGTGTTCTCCTCTTTTACAATGGAATAAATAAGACTACAAGTCCCAGAAAACATTCTCTATGACCAGCACCTCATGTATATACATATAAAACATTCACATCTTCAAATACACGAATACATATAACTTTTCCCATTAAGGTATAGAGTTTTTTCTACCATTTAGAGAATGGAGTAAAGCAGCACAGGGGAATATGGAGCTCTATGGCAACACATTGTGAACTAACTTTACAGACGCCTACATAGTACCTGACACAAATTGTGTCCTATTACTAATAATAAATATATAAAAGCACTCATACTACCATTCATAAACCATTATATACACTTCATACTTTTGTTTACAATCTCACATACACATAAACTTTCTAAATCAATGTTTTTTCTTAAAAAGAAATGTAATTCACATACCAGAAGATTGAGTTTGTTGATCTAATAGCTTTTTCTGCTCTTATTTGATAGATGCAATAGTCTTAGTTTGTAAAAACTAAGCATAATAATGACAAACCACACTCATACAAAGCTACCATAAATGGCAACCTTTTCAAATTTCCATTGTCTGATACTGCAGACAGCAAATCAAAACGTTGCTTTCATATTTTACTGTTGTAACTGCACTTCTCAATGGTTAGTATGTGTTAACCCTTTCACTCACTCTTACAAACTCCACCAAAATGGATGTCTAATTGTGTATAATCGCAACTTATTCAAGCTCATCACAGTGAATTTGCGGAAAAAAAGTCCAAAAACATATTTACCTTCATAGTTTTATGAATTTAACAGCACAAAATTCTTTTTTATCAAGCCCTTACTAGGAAACAAACACCTTTTTTTCTTATAGTAAAATCAGTCTAAACACCTCAAATAAAAAAGTGACCTGTGCCTTTAACACCCTTCCCTGAATACACTCTTAGCACAGTCTGCATACCAACCCATTAGAACCAGTAGGTCACAAGTTTACATTACATTCTAGAAGGACCATACTTAGCATATCCTTATATATTTTACCAGACTCAATCACAGATCTAGCAACTAATCCTCTCAACACACTACCTCATTTTATTCACCTACATGTTCACAACATCCAATCAAATATGTTTTTTTTTTTTTAAACCAGGAGAATACCTCAATTTTAGTTGCCTTTCATTTGAAAAACTGCATCATTCAGCTCCAGCCTTCTCCTGTCTGCTACTGCTTCTTCACTTTAAAGTATGGATTGTGGGCCACAGCAATATCTTCTTGGCTATAGAAGCTGCTAGAAAGAGTGGTATTGAGAGAGACTTGGGTTTGACTAGTGTGGACATTACATGGTTTGGCCAGAGAGGGTTAAAGTGTGATCAATTGCTGTTCTCAGGTAAAATAATTGTGGATTCTCAACACCCTAACCTCATGATTGTGAACTGTGGTGGCAAAGACCTAGGCACACTGTCTGTGGTGGGACTGGAAATTCTAATGAAATATACCTTTGCAGAATAAATGACTCTTTTCCCTCACACTGTCTTGGTGTATTCCAACATATGCCAAAGACAGAAATGGAAGTGGTCTAATCAGTTCTGGCCATTGATCACAAAACAAAAGCAGGCATTTAATAGCCACCAGCACATCCAAACTTTATAAGTAAAAAAATGATTCTAACTATCACACTACATACATTACTATCTAAATAAATCTAAAAAACATTTATAACTCTCTCAAAGTGTCTGTCATAGCGTGTATGACTGTCTGAGTGGCAACTGTGACTAGGTGCATGAGTGTGTCAGTGTGTCTCTGATTGGGTGCATGAGTGTCTGTGTGTATCTAAGAGTGGGTGTCTCAGTCTCTGAATGCATCCATGAGTGTGGGCATCAATTCCTGAGTGGGCATGTGAATGGGTGTCTGAGACTCTGAATGAGTCTGTCAGTGGATGCATCAGTGTCTCACTGGGTCTGAGACTGGGTGTCTGAGTTGGTCTGTGTAGGAACCTGGCTCTCTATGTAGTATACTAAATTGAAGTACACTGTGTAACAGCGTCCAGTAGTTCTCCAATTGGTATATAGGGGTAAAAGCAGACAATTCAAATGCTCTTTTTGTGGTAGTGTGGGCGAGCAGTTAGGCTTATCACAGGTTAGTACTAAGCATTTGTTGTACTCACAAAGGCAATAAATGAGACACACACTCAAGAATAAATCTGAGACCAACGTACAAAAATAGTATTTCTTTTTATGTAATTTTGTAAGACCAAAGACTTCAATCTACAGTAAATACTTTCGTAGTTATGCTTTCTCAAAGTTTGGAAAATATATCACTTTAGTGTGCAATTATGCACCTTTAAAGTCAGGGGCAAAAGTGTTCAGATACCTAGAAAATCAGGCAATGCTTTCACAAAATTCACCTTCTCGTTGCTGGTCAGTAACAGGACCAGGTCCAATGTTCCAGCAGCAGACGTTTAGGGGCGTCCTGGATTCGGCCGACAGCAGAGTGCTGAAGGTGATGGTAGCTAGTGCGCTACAACGAAGGGGGCCACTAGAAAACACACTGCACAGGGGGACTTAAAGGTAAGTCTGAGGGTCTCCTTTGAAGGGAGAGGTTGCAAGTGTCTCGGGAGCACAGCCGGTTCATCTTTATTGGGGTTGGGTGCAGAGCAGATAGGACAGCCAGGCATCATGTGTTGAGAGGTCCTCACGGTCAGGAGCAGGGAAATTGTAGAGGCAATTCCGGGACTGCTGGGCTACTCTGGAAGTGGATCTCAGGGGTCTTGATGTCCCTCAATGGGTGCTTGCCTCTGGTGTCGTGGGAGTCCGGAGTGGACTCTTATGCTTGCATTTTTCAGGTGAAGGTCCGGTACCATGGGTTTTGGCACAGTGTGGCTCTGGTAGGTCCTGGTGCCTCAACACTTAGTGGAGAGGCAGATCTGACCCTCCAGAGTGGGTGTACTGATTTTGGTGCAGATTCTTTTTTAGGATCACCCGGGAGCAGCAAGTCGACAAACCAGACTTCTGGGAATTGGTGCCTTCACTGCAAGGGAGATTCTTGGTGCTTTTTGAACATTTGGGGAAGCCCCAGGGTACTTGGAGTGTTCACAGGTTCAGGACAACACAGCACACAGCGATTGTTGAGTCCTAAATGCAGCAGGCAAGGTTTGGCAACTTTTTCTTCTGCAGCAGGGCTTCAGCTCTCATGCAGTGGGTCTTCTTTGTCCTTCTCTTTTTCTTGTCCATCAAATCTAAGTTCCAGGTCTAGGGATGCCAGCTGAACATTGAATTTAGAGGTGTTACAGGGGGAGGCACTGGGAAGAGGCAATGAGAAGAGACACTAATCTAGCTCTGAGAGGTTGTTTTACCACCATCCCAAGATGGTGGATTTTCAGGAGAGTGGTTCACATCGCCTGCCCTGCCTAGGGGTGGTGTTGACTGAGTGTGGACCCTCCTCCTCATCTAACTAATTTTCCTACCTGTCCTCCAGCCAAATGAGGAGCAGGACAGGGATTTGGCATCCCTCACTATCTGGGGAAGAAAGGGCTGAGTTTCAAAGGCAGCAACGCCTTTGAATGTTCTCGCTCTGGAAGGCCATTCCATCCTGGAGGAAATGTGAGGCTCCTTCGCCCAAAGCAGGCTTGGTTTCTGGCCTCTGAGAGCACAGGCTCTCACCCCATGAGGTCAGCAACATGTCTGGTGGTGGCAGACTGGCTATAACTAATCAGAGAACTTCAGGTATCATGTAGAACATTGGTAGTTTGGGGTGGTCTTGATTTAAAAAATTAAATTCATCCCAGATCAAAAGTTCCAGATTTGTCCATATGTTCTTGGTAGGTTTTCAGGGGACCCTCTAAAGGGTCTCCTGTGTGCAGTTATTAATAAATCTCTCACAGGCATCAGTGAGGATTTATTAAGACAAGATGTTTGGCACCAAACATCTTAGGGAACAGTGATGAAAAGCGTAATGACAAGTATCCAGCACATGTACTCTTTATGGCTTTGTTGTGCACATGCAATATCCAAGAATTGCTCAGATATTGCAGGATCTTATCTGCTCACAGATATGTCCACACACGAGATATAGTGCACCCTGATTTGGGCTATAAGGTCTGCAGTAGGGGTGATTTACCTATATCTCATGCAGAATGTGTTAGGCATGTATGCTGTATCGACTCTTTGGCTTTCTCTGCACCATATGTATATGTGTCAACAAGTTAGAACCTAGTTTCTAAAGGAAAAGTGTTTTTTTTGTTTTGCTAATAATTTTGGCTCTCTTTGATGAATCGTCATGGAATTTTCCAAACTAATAAACACGACTACTGCCCGAACCGCTGGACAGAACTACACCAAATTTGGCAGATAGGTAGATCTTGGTCCGGAGCAGTCCCTTTTGCTAGTATGGTGTAAATCCATTCAGTAGTTTTGGAGATATTAAACAAAATCCAAATTTAAATATCTAGGGACATGGACCCTACCTGGATCCGACAGTCCCCGTGCTGTAATCTGATTGGCTGCCAACACTTCAACCAGAAAGTGTTAGCAGCCATCTTGGGCCTCAGCTTTAGCCGAGTCCCACAAAAAAACCTTAAAAATATAGAAAAAGGGGCAGGGTAATAATTCCCCGTCCCCCTAAATATAGTGGTGAGGTCGCATAGGGGCCCCGCTGTGATTAAAAAAAAAGAATTTTCAATGTTGCTGGCAAACCGCGGGTGGCTCTGCATATTAATAGCAAAAATGGAGAAAAACAAGCATGGTCTCTCATGCTTGTTTTGAAATGAGCCCCAGGTAGGCCAAGTCCCAGGGGAATTTTTAGAGAAAAGGAGGGGGCACACACGGCCTCCCTCCTAAGGCTTTTAGATGACAGGGACCACCACTCCCCAGCTTTATCTTTAAAAATGGAGGGGGCTGTATGGACCCCCCTCCTGGGCATTGTTGAAGCCCAGGGGACAAACAGTACCCCAAAGCTTTAGCTTTTATCAAAGGAAGAGGCCTGCATGGACCCTGTTAGATTTGGGGGTCTCTAGTTGGCAATAGTTTGCACCTTTGTCCAAATAGGGACCCTTGCGTCTAGTCAGGGTAATAGGCTACACTCCTAAAATAACCCCTGCTCACCCCCTTGGTAGCTTGGCATGAGCAGGCAGGCTTATCTCAGAGGCAGTGTGTAAAGCATTTGTGAACACATACAGTAATACAGTGAAAACACTACAAATGGACATTACACCACTTTAGAAAAATAAGTAATCTTTACTAGACTTAACATAAGGTCAAACGACAAAAATCCACAATACTGTAATCAAAAATGAGTCTTTAAAATGGTAGAAATAGCTTAGTTCAATGTAGATGGTAAATGCGACACTTTACTCTCAAAGTACCTTGGATGCGTAACGCAAAACAAACAAAAGAGTTGCAGGGAAGGTGATGCGCCGTTCCTTACACTCAGGGGAGTGGATCAGTCAGTTCCTTACTGCTGCGCAGGGGAGTTGAGGCTCGCTTCCTTACTGTGAGGGGAGTTGATGCGTCGGTTTCTTACTGCGATCCGGTGCGATGTGACAACATGGCGCCTCGATGCGATGATGATCCGGTGCGATGCGACAAAATTGTGCCTCGATGCGATGACGATCCGGTGCGATGCGACAACATGGCGTCTTGGTTACGGTGCGACAACGTAGATGCGATGCGTTCACGCCCGACGGCCGTGCGGCGACTCGGTGAACTTCTGAGCCGTGACAGGCCCTGCAACAGGCTTCTCCGGTGATGCGACGGCGCCCTCTGTGGCGGCGGCACGCTTCTCCGGTGATGCGACGCGCCTCGGTGAAACGATGCGAGCAGCTGCGGCAGCGGCACGCTTCTCCTACGTTGCGTCACGCTTCCAGCTCCCAGCGACACGCAGTCTTCAAAAGGGCCCAACACAACAGCAGGCACCTCTTTTCAGGTAGAATTCCCAGCAAGGGAATTCAGGGGAGCTGGTTGGTGAAGTCTTGTATCCCTGAGACTTCAGGCAGGAGGAAAGCTCAATCTTCAAGCTCTTGGAGATCTTCTTCAAGATGATGAAAGTGCACACACAGTTCCTTTTTCCTTTCTTTGGCAATAAAGTAACCACTGCAGGCCAACCCCAACAGCACACAGCACAGGGGCAGTCTCCTCCTTCAGTTTCCTGGTTCTTCTCCTCAGCAAAGGTTCGTCTTGATTCCCAGAAGTGATCTAAAGTCTTGGGGTCTAAGCCCTAATATTTATGCTCAAAAATCCTTTGGCTCTGAAGTTCTGTGCAGCTTCCTGGCAGGAGGTGGAGACAGCATTGTTGAAAGCAGACCTGGCCCAGGTAGCTGAAAGGAAATCTCCTCCCCCTACTCTCTATTCTATGAGGGCTCAGGGGAGTGAAAGGAAATCCCCACCCCCTACTCTCTATTCAGCCAAGGTCCTATTCAGCCCAGACCTGACCCATCAGACTGCTGGAGCCCAAGCCCTCCTGTCACTCACAGACCAGACATGCAATACACAACCTAGCAGAGGCAACTGGATGGTTAGGCAAGAAAACACCTACTTTCTAAAAGTGATATTTTCAAACACAGAATGTTAAAACCAACTTCACTGAAAGATGTATTTTATCATTCTGAGTTCAGGCATACTAAATTCGTTTTTCTACCATGTTCCCTGGGTCAGTTAGGATTATAAGATGTTATAATCAAACTGCACATTATGGCCTATGGGAGCAGGTAGCCTTGCTATAGTGAAAAACGAAATTGGATGTAATTCACTATCAGGACATGCCACACACATCAGGGCATGTCCTACCTTTCACATACAATGCACCCTGCCCACAGGGGTACCTTGGGCCTACCTTAGGGGTGACTAACATGTAGAAAAGGGAAGGTTTGGGGACTGGCAAGTGGGTGCACTTGCCAAGTCGACATGGCAGTCCCAGACTGCACACAGGCTCTGCAATGGCAGGCCTGAGCCATAGTTTACAAGCTGCTTCTGTGGGTGGCACAACCAGTGCTGCAAGCCCATCAGCAGCATTTGATTTACAGGCCCTGGGCACACACGGTGCACTGCACTAGGGTCTGAGAAGTAAATCAAATAATCCAATCATGGAATCACTAATCCATAACAACAATTTATAAAGAGAGCATATGCACTTTAGCACTGATCAACAGTGGTAAAGTGCCCAGAGTCATAAAACCAACAAAAACAGGTCAGAAACAATACAGGAGGAAGGCAAAAAGGTTAGGGATGACCCTGCAGAAAGGGCCAAGTCCAACACAACCCCCTTCCAGCCTAAACGCAGGGTAGATCAATCACTACCTTGATGGGCTTCCCTGCTTTGGGCGATAGAACATGGACCCTGGCCCGCAACAGCAGGGGCATATTTCAGTTCTATGCCAATCTGAACCTATCTGGATCCCTCTGTCCATACTCTCAGGGCCCACTAAGCTAACCCAAGGGGAACCCTTCTCCTCACCTGTGGACACCATATGTGCAGCACCTAACCTTAGCTTGCTCACAGGTGTGTCCCAACAGACAGACAGTACCCACATGGCCAACACAGAGGTGTGGCCCAGTCCACCCCCGGGGTGTGACTCCTGTCCCCCCCCAGGGGACACTCTGTCCACCCGGACAGCAAACCACAGTGGCCACTGACAGCTGTCAGTGATGAGAACCAGGCCCCAGGCCTTTCATGGTATTCCAACCTCTGTGGCGTCAGAGAACAGGGGGCAGTAACCCTAGGTGCCTGGCACCCTTGGTCCACTCTCCCTTCTGTCAGGTCAGGTATGACATCCTGACACTGACCCACCAGCCCGAGCCTGTACCCGGTGGCTGGACAGGAGACTGGGGTGGGCTTTGCCACACCTGGTCCTCCTCCTTGGGGCTCTGCTCCCTCCCACCTGGAGCGGTACCCCCTTCCAGAATTGTCAGGGCACCTATGGCAGGTGTCCTGCACAATTCGCCCACCAGTTCAGGAGTTCTATCCTGCAACTGGGATCCCAACCTGGGATCTAAACCCGCAGGTTGCACCGGGGTCAGAGGCGAGCACTCCCTCCCTCTGCACCCCCTTCCAGAGTTCTGCACCCTCCCAACTGGAGTGGTACCCCCAGAAGCTACATCGGTCAGGACACTGCTTACAGTTGTCCTTCCTCCAGGTCAGGCATACCCTGAACCTGGCCTCCCAACCCAGTGACGTAACCCTGCAGTTGAACAATTGCCCTGTCGCACCAGGACTTCCTGGGGAGCACATAGGCCCCCTCGAGGGTGACACATAACTCATGTGTCGTGTGACAGTCTGCCTGGCGCAGATCTCCCGACCCCTGTCCATCTGACAGTGCGTGAAGATCCCCCAGGACAGGAGTGGCATCACCATGGTCATTCATTAGTGGCTCAGCCCATATGGCTGGCCCCTGACCCACTGGTTCTTCCACTGGGGACTCTTTCCCCCTCTCACCCCTCAATCTGGACTTCTGCACCCTCCATTTAGGAGTGGTACTGCCAGACACCAGAACTGAGGGAGGCCTGCTTACAGACACTCCCAGTTCACCTGACATTAGGAGATCCCCCTCAATGGACGGCGCCTCAGGACAGCCTAGGCTCCCTACCTGGTGTTACCTGAAGGAACCATCCAGGCCCTGAGACTGAGTTTCGGGCACCTCGGACACATCCCATTCTCACTCCTCCTCCACGGAGACAGGACGTGAAGCCCTACACCCCTCCCACCACACCGGGACCTAGCTGGGCTACTCTGAACCTCTCCCACCACTCTGGGTTGGAAGATACCTGAGCCACTCCTCTTATGGTCACTCCCCAATGCCTCTTCAGACCCCTTGGAATCCACCAAAAGGTCTACCTCCCGGGTGAGCTCCCTGGGGTCAGAGAACTCACCCTCCAACCGGTGTTGGCATAGCTCTGTAAAACAGGGACGTATAATATGCTCTCCCACAATTGGATCACAGAGCCCCACACAGGGGTTAAACAAACTATCCTTCACCTCACCATCGAGTGCCTCGCACACTTACCCCACACCACACTCCTGAGATTGGCAAGACAGTATCTGACTGTCTCTGTCACTCAACCCACACTCTTCTGGGTGGTCTTCACACTCACACACCAGGACTTCAACCAAGGGGGAACCCCTCTCCCTGCACCTCTCATCTAGAGTCAGTAGAGTGTCCCTTCCACCACTAGGACTATGAACCCCTGCACCAGTTCCCCAATCCACCTCAGGGACGCTGCGCACCACTGGAGCTACCTCATATCCTTGAACCTCCTGGTGTATATTAACCCCCTCCTTCAAGTCAGGCGCCACATCTCTGGGTGTGTGTACTACTCCCTCAGCACTAGATAGCATAATTTTGCTGCCACCATCTGAGCTGGACTCCACCTCCAACTCAGCCCAGCTCACTTCCTGAGCTACACACATTTCTTTTTGCTGGGCTGAGACACTCATGGCCTCAAGCTTCTCGAGCTCCAAATCAAGCTCCCTCATTCTCAACTCATGCTCTAACTGCATCCTCTTTTCCTCTAGGGCCAATTTCTTATTCTCTAATTCTAACTACCCACCCATTTTGAGCTTGGCAAGCTCCATCTCATGCATCCTGCTTCTCTCCCTGTCCTCCAGCTCTCCTGGGGACAGGCCTTTGGAAGAAACACTGCTGCCTGCCCTGGAAGGTACTTTCCTTCCCACTGGACCCAACGGCCCCCCTTGCTGCTCCTCTAAATCCTCCACCTGATCCTCAGGGTGCTCACTGGCACTCCTTGCTTCCAACCAGGCCCTCAGCACCTTTTGGTATTCCTCTTTTCTGGTGAGGCCTTTCAGGGAGACTTTAAATTTCTTGCAAGCGGATTTGAGCTGGGGCACCGTGTATGCATCCAACATTTCTTCTTCAAATTCAAACTCTTCAGGTGCAATGGATGCTGGTCTACTCATGGTAACAACAACTGGCAGTTCTTAGCAAAAATTGAAATCCCAAGGAAAAAAATTCTACCAATAAGTATGTGTCTGCGTTTGATCTGCACTCACTAGTAGTGTACACCAATCACTGTATATGAATCACAAATGCAAGTCCAAATGCCGCCGCTGCCACCAATGTTAGATTTGGGGGTCTCTAGTTGGCAATGGTTTGCTCCTTTGTCCAAATAGGGGCCCTTGCGTCTAGTCAGGATAAGGGGCTACACTCCTAAAATAACCCCTGCTCACCCCCTTGGTAGCTTGGCACGAGCAGAAAGGCTTATCTCAGAGGCAGTGTGTAAAGCATTTGTGAACACATACAGTAATACAGTGAAAACACTACAAATGGACACTACACCAGTTTAGAAAAATAAGTAATCTTTATTAGACTTAGCACAAGGTCAAACGACAAAAATCCACAATACTGTAATCAAAAATGAGTCTTTAAAATGGTAGAAATAGCTTACTTCAATGTAGATGGTAAATGCGACACTTTACTCTCAAAGTACCTTGGATGCGTAACGCAAAACAAACAAAAGGGTCGCAGGGAAGGTGATGCGCCGTTCCTTACACTCAGGGGAGTGGATGCATGGGTTCCTTACTGCTGTGCAGGGGAGTTGAGGCTCGCTTCCTTACTGTGTGGGGAGTTGATGCGTCGGTTTCTTACTGCGATCCGGTGGAATGTAACAAGATGGCGCCTCGATGCGATGACGATCCGGTGCAATGCAACAAAATTGTGCCTCAATGCGATGACGATCCGATGCGATGCGACAAAATGGCATCTTGGTTACGGTGCGACAACGTAGATGCGTGCACGCCCGACGGCAGTGCGGCGACTCGGTGAACTTCTGAGCCGCGACAGGCCCTGCGACACGCTTCTCCGGTGATGCGACGGCGACCTCTGCGGCGACGGCACGCTTCTCCGGTGATGCGGCGTGCCTCGGTGATGCGATGCGAGCAGCTGCGGCGGCGGCACGCTTCTCCTTCGTTGGGTCGCGCTCCCAGCGACACGCAGTCTTCAAAAGGGCCCAACACAACAGCAGGCACCTCTTTGCAGGTAGAATTCCCAGCAAGGGAATTCAGGGGAGCTGGTTGGTGAAGTCTTGTATCCCTGAGACTTCAGGCAGGAGGCAAGCTCAATCTTCAAGCCCTTGGAGATCTTCTTCAAGATGATGAAAGTACACACACAGTTCCTTTCTCCTTTCTTTGGCAATAAAGTAACCACTGCAGGCCAACCCCAACATCACACAGCACAGGGGCAGTCTCCTCCTTCAGTTTCCTGGTTCTTCTCCTCAGCAAGGTTCGTCTTGATTCACAGAAGTGATCTAAAGTCTTGGGGTCTGGGCCCCAATATTTATACTCAAAAATCATTTGTCTCTGAAGGCAGAGAGGGTCTGTGCCTGACCAAAACCAGTTCTGTGCAGCTTCCTGGCAGGAGGTGGAGACAGCATTGTTGAAAGCAGACCTGGCCCAGGTAGCTGAAATGAAATCTCCTCCCCCTACTCTCTATTCTATGAGGGCTCAGGGGAGTGAAAGGAAATCCCCGCCCCCTACTCTCTATTCAGTCAAGGTCCTATTCAGCCCAGCCCTGACCCATCAGACTGCTGGAGCCCAAGCACTCCTGTCACTCACAGACCAGACATGCAATACACAACCTAGCAGAGGCAGCTGGATGGTTAGGCAAGAAAACACCTACTTTCTAAAAGTGGTATTTTCAAACACAGAATGTTAAAACCAACTTCACTAAAAGATGTATTTTATCATTCTGAGTTCAGGCATACTAAATTCGTTTTTCTACCATGTTCCCCGGGTCAGTTAGGATTACAAGATGTTATAATCAAACTGCCCAGTCTGGCCTATGGGAGCAGGTAGCCTTGCAATAGTGAAAAACGAAATTGGCTGTAATTCACTATCAGGACATGCCACACACATCAGGACATGTCCTACCTTTCACATACAATGCACCCTGCCCACAGGGGTACCTTGGGCCTACCTTAGGGGTGACTAACATGTAGAAAAGGGAAGGTTTGGGGACTGGCAAGTGGGTGCACTTGCCAAGTCGACATGGCAGTCCCAGGCTGCACACAGGCTCTGCAATGGAAGGCCTGAGCCATAGTTTACAAGCTGCTTCTGTGGGTGGCACAACCAGTGCTGCAAGCCCACCAGCAGCATTTGATTTACAGGCCCTGGGCACACACGGTGCACTGTCCTTGGATCTGATAAGTAAATCAAATAATCCAATCATGGAATCACTAATCCATAACAACAATTTATAAAGAGAGCATATGCACTTTAGCACTGATCAGCAGTGGTAAAGTGCCCAGAGTCATAAAACCAACAAAAACAGGTCAGAAACAATACAGGAGGAAGGCAAAAAGTTTAGGGATGACCCTGCAAAAAGGGCCAAGTCCAACAGACCCCACTTGTGGTCTTTGAAGAAGCCCCGGGGACCACCACCTTCTTGGGGCAATAAACTGGTATTAATTGCGGGCCCCCAGGTCCCCGGGGACCAGCACCTCCCTAGCGCCTATTAAATAAATAAAACTAGGAGATGGGCCACGTGTTCCTCGGGACATATATGGACCGGGGATCACCACCTCTCCAGAGTCACATGGCCACCCTCCTGGAGCCATACATAGCTCCTGCTATGTCCCGGGGTGCACACCCCAGGACATAGCTGTTTACTTTAACTTGGTGAAAGCTTTGACAGCTCCCACCAAGTCAGAGCAAACCCAAACTCCGCTCTCAGCAAGCAAGAGCTGTGAAACCGTTCCCGCTTACTAAGAGAGAAATTTTTGTCTGTTTCCCTACCCATTGTCAAGCGGGAAGGGAAACAGACAACAGGATTGCTCACACAGACAGGGAGCTGAATGTTTAGCAGCTCCCTATCTGTGAGAAAAATGCCAGCTCCCAAATGAAGCAGGGAGCCAACTGGGACCGCGGGGGCCTTGAGGCTCCTCCCACGGTCCCAGGGGAAAAAGAAGAGAAAGAGGCAAACAAAATGGTCAGAAATGAGCACAAAGAGGCAGAATAAAGGTCAGAAGTGAGCAGAAAGAGGTAGAATAAAGGTCAGCAATGAGTAGAAAGAGGCAAAATAAAGGCAGAAAGCGACAGAATAAATTACAGAAACGAGCAGAAAGAGACAGAATAAAGGTCATCAACGAGCAGAAAGAGGCAAAATAAAGGTGAGGAACCAGGAGAAAGAGGCAGAATAAAGGTCAAAACAAGCAGAAAAGGCAGAATAAATGTCAGAAACAAGCAGAAAGAGGCAAAATAAAGGTGAGAAACAAGCAGAAAGAGGTAGAATCAAGGTCAGGAACGAGCAGAAAGAGGCATGATAAAGGTGAGAAACGAGCAGAAAGAGGCAGAATAGAGATCAGAAATTAGCAGAAAAGCAGAATAGAGGTCAGAAATGAGCAGCAGAAGGCAGAATAAAGGTAAAAGCACGAGCAGAAAGAGGCAATTAGAGATCAGAAATTAGCAGAAAGAGGCAAAATAAAGGTCAGAAATGAAGGGAAATAAGGAAAATAGAGATCAGAAATAAGCAGAATGAGGCAAGATAAAGTTCAGAAACAAGTAGAAAGACGCAAAGTAAATGTCAGAAACAAGCAGAAAGAGTAAAAATACATGTCAGAAATGAGCAGAAAGAGGTTAAATAAAGCTCAGCAGCAAGCAGAAAGAGGCATGATAAAGGTTTGAAACGAACAGAGAGAGGCAAAATAAAGGTCAGAAATGAGCAGAAGATGCAAAATAAAGGACAGAAACGAGGAGAAACATCAAAATAGAGATTAGAAATGAGCAGAAAGAGGCAAAATAAAGGTCAGAAACGAGCAGAAAGAGGCAAAATGAAGGTCAGAAATGAGCAAAAAGAGGCAAGATAAAGTTCAGAAATGAGTAGAAAGAAGCAAAACAAATGTTTGAAACAAGCAGAAAGAGGAAAAGTACAGGTCAGAAACAAGCGGAAAGAGGATAAATAAAGGTCAGAAGTGAGCAGAAAAAGGCATAAAATGAGCAAAACCCAATCAGGCACTCATGCACCCGCTCACAGATAAACTCAGACACATATTACCACTCAGTCAGACACACATACTCTCACCCACTTACAGATCTACTCAGAGACTCATCCATCAACTCACAGACCCTCTGAGAGGCTCACACACCCACTCACAGACCAACTCAGACATCCATATCAAGGTCAACAGCAAGCAGAAAGAGGCATGATAAAGGTGAGAACTGAGTGGAGAGAGGCAGAATAGAGATCAGAATTGAGCAGAAAAGGCAAAACAAAGGTCAAAAAAGAGCAGAAAGAGGCAAAATAGATATCAGAAATGAGTAGAAAGAGGCAAAAAAAGGTCAGAAATTAGCAGAAATTGGAGAAAAATAGAAATCAGAAACTAGCAGAAAGAGGCACAATCAAGGTCAGAAATGAGCAGAAGAGTCAAAATAAAGTTCAGAAACGAGCAGAAAGAGGCCAAATAAAGGTCAGAAATGAGCAGAAAGAGACAATATAAAGGTCAGAAATTAGCAGAAATTGGAAAAATAGCGATCGAAATTGAGCACAAAGGGGCAAAATAAAGGTCTGAAATGAGCGGAAGAAGCAAAATAAAGGTCAGCAATGAGGAGAAACAGGCAAAATAGAGATCAGAAATGAGCAGAAAGAGGCAAAATAAAGCTCAGCAAAGAAATAAAGAGGCAAAATAAAGGTCAGATGTGAGCAGAAAAAGGCCAAAAATGAGCATAACCCACTCAGGTACTCATGCACCCACTCATAGAACAACTCAGACACTCTCACAACCACTCACAGATCCATTCACTCATGCACCCACTCACAAACTTAGACTCGTACACCCACTTACAGACTCAGCCAGACACTAATTCACCCACTTACAGAACAACTCATACTCTCACCGACTCACAGATCAACTCAGAGACTCACATACCCACTCACAGACCCGCTCAGACACCCATATACCAAATTACAGCCCTACTCATACCCTCTTATACCCACTTACCAACCTACTGAGATACTCATACACCCAATGAGACACTCATGCACTTACTCACACATTCTGTGTGTGGTGAGAGGTTTGGTACAGCGGCCAGAGTGTCTGACTCCAGAGCATGGGACTTTCGGTTCGATCCCCTGCGCCTTAAGGGTGATAAGTTTGCACTTTACAAAAAGGGATTATTATTATTATCATTGTTATTTATATTTTACAGTTAGGAAGTAACATTTAAAAAACCCTTACAAATTAACTTAAAAAACCAAAGGTTACAGGGACGTTATAGTTAGGAAATAGAATTTTAAAAAACTTTAGAAATTCACTGAAAACACTGTAGGTTATAGGGACATTATAGTTAGGCTCGGATTTCACTCATACAAAACCAGTGAAATTCAGCACTTATATTTACCTGAGGTAACTATAACTTATGCCCCTCAATGTCCTGCTTATGACCTCACGTATTACATCACTCATGACATGGTCAATGACATCACTGATGACATCACTGATGACATCTCAAATGAGATCACTGATGGCATCATCCACAGAATCACTCACACACCCACACACACCGCATGCAACCTATCATTCACCCACTGCCACTCCCTAACAATCTCTCACATACCAATTCACACACCTATACCAGTATTCACATAACCAATCACGCTTCCATAGAGCCACTCACACATCCACTCACCCACACAGCCACTCACACACCCACTAACTCACCCATACAGCCACTCACACATTCACTCACTCAGCAAAACCGGCATTCATACATCCAGTTTTAAAGACATATAGATACTTACACACCCACTTAAATACCTTTGCAGCCACTCACACACCTACTTTATCACCCATATAAAAACTCAAACAGCCACTTATTTACCCATACAGGTACTCACATACCCACACATTCACCCATACAGCCAAATACACTGTCACTCACTCACTAAAATAGCTACTTGCCCCCACTAACTTACCCATGCAGCCACTGACACAACCACTCACTCATCCATACAAGCATGTGCACAGAACCACTTACATACCCATTCACACATCCATACAACCACTCACACAACCACTCAGTCACCCTTACAGCCACTCTCATAGACATTCCCTTTCCAATATAGCCACTCACACCCATTCACTTACCTATACACACACTCAAACACATACTCACCCATACAGCTACTCACACACACAATCCTTCACCCATATGGCCACTCACATAGCAACTCAGTTACCCATACACCTATGCAGCCACTCACAGAGCTGCAAACTCTCCTATACAGCCAGCCACACAGCCCCTCACCTACCCATACAGCTACTCATATACCCACAACACACCAATGCAGCCACTCACTCACACACCCACTCACACATCCATACAGCCACTCAAACATCCACTCACACAATAATACAGACATTCACAAATCCGCTCAGATGAGATATGTTAGAAATAGTATGATTAATTACTACAACAGAAAGAATAGCAATTTAACTTAAGCTGTAGCTTGGTATATAATTCTAAGTCTCCTGCACATTTAAGAAAAACACTCACAGGATGATGTAATGAGTGATGTCATTTTTGATGTCATCAGAGATGTTACTGACCATGTCATCAGTGATGTAATATGTGAGGTCATAAGCAATGCATTGCGGGGGCATAAGTTACAGTTAGCTCAGGTAACTATAACTGCTGAATTTCTATGGTTTTGTACAAGTGAAATCTGAGCCTAACTATCACATCTATATAACCTTTGTTTTTTTCAGTAAATTTCTAAGGTTTTTTTTAAATTCTATTTCCTAACTATAATATCCCTGTAACCTTTGAATTTCTATATTTTTTCAAATCATATTTCCTAACTATATCATCTAATATATGTATATATATATATATATAAAAAATTACACCAAAAGAACTCCCCTAATTACCTAACCCCAGTTAAATGGTTAGGTCACCTGAAACAATCCTTAAATTTATCATGAGATGGGAAACCCTATGTGAACATTTCATTAAGTGCTCCCTGAAAGATGGTTGAGCCCACCCTGACTTCTAGGCGTCAGGGTGTCCCGATGATGAAGCATGACACCACTAGGGTGTGTGAGGGAATATAAAACAAAAGGACGTGCCTCCTTTCCCACTCTGTAGTGGTGGTATATTCACAACTTCACATAGGGTTTCCCATCTCATGATAAATTTAAGGATTGTTTCAGGTGACCTAACCATTTAACTGGGGTTAGGTAATTAGGGGAGTTCTTTTGGTGTAATTGTGTTATAACACAGGAGGGTGCACTCCCCTTTCAAATTCCTCTCGGCCCCTTACTAATCGAGCAATCCGTCTCGTTTTGTCAGTGGATCACATATATATATATATATATATATTTACCTACTGGCGGTCGCCAGTAGGTAGTTATAGTTAGGACCTAGTTTCCATAGGAAAAGCGTTTTTTGTTTTCCCAATAACTTTGGCGTCGTTTGATGAATCTTCGCGAAATGTTCAAAATTAGTGGCCCTCTCCGGTCAGCTCCTGTCTTGAAAGTTTCGGCGTGATTCGACAAGCGGGGGCTGAGAAAAAAGGGGGGTCCCAAAACGTGTTTTCCCCATGTAATTTTCCATAGGAAACTTTAGACACAGCTACAGCCCGAACTGCTGAACGGAATTACACCAAATTTGGCAAAAAGGTAGCCCTTGGTTCAGAAAGAGCCCTTTTTGTTAAATGGTGTAATATATATATATATATATATATATAAATATATATATATATATATATATATATATATATATATATATATATATATATATATATATATATATATATATATATATATATATATATATATATATCTACTGGCGGTCGCCAGTAGATAGTTATAGTTAGGACCTATTTTCCATAGGAAATCCGCGACATTCTATTTGAAATAACTCTTGCGTCGGATGACGAATTTTCGCAGAATTTTCAAACTTTATGGCCCGCTCCGGTCCGCTCCTACCCTGAAAGTTTCGGGGTGATTTGTCAAGCGGGGGCCGAGAAAAAAGGGGGGTCCCAAAACGTGTTTTCCCCATTCATTTTCCCATAGGAAACTTTAGCCACGGCTACAGCCCGAACTGCTGAACGGAATTACACCAAATTTGGCAAAGAGGTAGTTCTTGGTTCAGAAAGAACCCTTTTTGTTAAATGGTGTAAATCCGTTCAGTAGTTCCTGTGAAAATCAAAAGGAAAATCACATATATATCTATGGCCGCGTCGGATTCGCGCACCGTCCCGATCACGAGCTGCATGCTAATTGGCTGTCAACACTCCAAATCAGGAAGTGTTGGCAGCCATTTTGTCCCTTGGTAGAACCGAGGGACAGAAACAAGTGCGCAAAGCGCAAAAAGGGGGCAGGGTAGAAACACCCTGACCCCTAGGTCTGCTCAGGGGTCCCACAAGGACCCCCTGGGCAGAAAAGCATTTTTTTTTTTAAATCGGCAGGATGTGCTCAGGGTGCGCGGATCCTGCCCAAAAAAAAAAAAATCAAAGCGCGGTCTCCCGCGCTTCGATGCAAATTTGCCCCTGGGTGGCCCAAGTCCCGGGGGCTTACGGGGGGTGGGTTTATTGTTTATGGGGGGCCTCTAAGGCCCCCCAAGCCCCGGGGACCGCCACCCCCGGGGCTTAATTTAAAAAAAGGTGCGCGAGGGCTCTCCTGCCCTCCCGCAGCCCAGGGGACAGCCACCCCCCGGGGCTTCTTTTTTTAATTTTTAATAACGGTTGGGGGGGCTCCAGCCCCCCCACATGCCCCAGGGACCACCACCTCCCCGGGGCTGTGCAATTCAAGGGAGGGGGGCCCTCCTGGAGCCCTTGATGGCCCTGGGGACCGCCACCCCCCAGGGCCGGCTCCTGCAGTGTCCCGGGGTGCCTACCACCGGGACACTGTAGTTTGCTATGACAGGACGGGAGCCTCGCGGCTCCCGTCCTGTCATAGCAAACTGCTTTGGATATTGGAAGCGAGAGCAGGAAACCTGCTCTCGCTTCCAATATCCAAAGCAAATTGCTTTTGCACACGGGGAGCTGCATCTTAGCAGCTCCCCATGTGGAAAGCAATGCCGGCTCCCAAGGGACGCGGGGAGCCGGCGGGACTGTGGGGGATTGGGGACCCCCCACAGTCCCCAACGGAGAGGGCCAGCCCCGGGGGATGGGGTCCCCAGGGCAAGTAGTGGCCCGGGAGGGGGGCCACGCGGCCCCCCTCCCCCAAAAAAACCCAAATATTTGAAAAAAAAAAAAAAGGAAAGGCCGGCCCCGGGGGATGGGATCCCCGGGGCCTTAAATGGCCTGAGGAGGGGGCCGCGCAGCCCCCTCCAAATATTTAAAATGTAAAAAGAGGGCATGCCCCGGGGATGGGTCCCCGGGGCCAATATAGGCCCAGGGAAGGGGGCCACGCGGCCCCTTCCTGTTTTATTTTAATTTAAAAAAAAAATGAAAATCCTCATGCCCCGGGGGATGGGGTCCCCGGGGCCAAAAGAGGCCAAGGGAAGGGGGGCCACGCAGCCCCCCTCCCATACACAAAAAAAACAACAAAAAAAACGGCATCGTGCCGGAGGCCCCGCCCCCACCCTGCAGCAGTCTGCAAACGCGTCCCCTGGCGCGTTTGCAGATGGGGAACGAATTCCCCTTGAATACTGGGGGTCCTTGGGGCCAACTAGCCCACCAGGAACCTCCAGTATGCGCCAGGGGCTGTGTTGCACAGAGGTGTACAGAGGCCACGCCCTTTTACACCTCTCTGCAACTCAGCTCTGTGGCGCTTTTGGAGGTACATGGTGGGCTAGTTGGACTCCAGGGACCCTCAGGATTCAAGGGGACTTAATCCCCAACTTAAAATGCGCCACGGGCGCGTTTGCACAGTGGTGAAGGGAGGGGCGGGCTTAAGGTGACATGTGTGCAAACAGTCCCTGTGGCGCATTTTAAGATGGGGAATTAAATCCTCTTCAATCCTGAGGGTCTCTGGGGCTATCCAGCCCACCAGGTACCTCCAGTAAGCGCCACGGAGCTGCGTTGCAGAGTGTTGTAAAAAGGGGCGTGGCCTCTGTACACCTCTCTGCAACGCAGCCCCCTGACGCATACTGGAGGTTCCTGGTGGGCTAGTTGGCCCCTAGGGACCCTCAGGATTGAGGAGGAATTAATTCTCCAACTTAAAACGCGCCACAGGGCGTGTTTGCAGACATGTCACCTCAGGCCCCACCCCTTCCTTCACCATTGTGCAAATATTCCTCTAAAATCAACCGAACTACGAATTCCGATTTACTCACCTGTTATCAGGAGAGACCTCATTGCTGCATCTTTGAGCCCAGTACTGATCCTGAAAAGTAATTTTAACCGTACTTACCAGTAACTTGAATTTCCTTCCATAGGATATCATTGCCTGCTTTTTGCTGAAAAAGTTTCTAAGTGTCGATTTTTGAAACATACAAATATTCCTCTAAAATCAGCCGAACTACAAATTCCGATTTACTCACCGGTTATCAGGAGAGACCTCAGTGCTGCATCTTTTAGCCAAGTACTGATCCTGAAAAGTAATTTTAACCATACTTACCAGGAAATTGAATTTCCTTCCATAGGCTAACATTGACTGGTTTCACTTGGAAATTCTTCTAAGTGTGGAGTTTTGGAACTTTATAATATTCCTCTAAAATCAGCCGAACTACGAATTCTGATTTACTCACCTGTTATCAGGAGAGAACCCAGTGCTGCATCTTTTAGCCCAGCACTGACCCTGAAAAGTAATTCTAACCGTACTTACCAGTAACTTGAATTTCCTTCCATAGGCTAACATTGACTGGTTTCACTTGGAAATTCTTCTGTGTGTGGAGTTTTGGAACTTTATAATATTCCTCTAAAATCAGCCGAACTACGAATTCCGATTTACTCACCTGTTATCAGGAGAGAACCCAGTGCTGCATCTTTTAGCCCAGCACTGACCCTGAAAAGTAATTCTAACCGTACTTACCAGTAACTTGTATTTCCTTCCATTGGAATCCATTGTCTGGTTTTCAGCAGAAAAGTTTCAAAGTGTCGATTTTCACAAACTACAAATATTCCTTAAAAATCACCTGTATGACTTAAACGCATTCTTTCAACTGTTTACAGGAGATGCACCAGTGCTGGATCCAGGATCCACCACTGAGTAAGAAAAAGTAACGATAACACTACTTACCTGCTAAGTGAATTTCCTGCCATAGGATAACATTGGTGATTCTATGTGAAAAAGTTTCTAAGTGTCAACTTTTAAAATACAATAATATTCCTTAAAAATCAGTACTGTAACCAAAACGCTTTTACTCAACTGTTTACAGGAGATGTCCCAGGACTGAATCTAGGATCCAGTCCTGTGGTTAGAAAAGTAATCCATAAAGTAACTAATTGCATTTAACTTGAAATTCACATTGAGCTCAATGTTGCATTGTGTTTGAAATTGTGTTGCCTATTGCAACAACTGTAACTACTGTACTTAAAAGTCTATTGCCTATTTGCAAAGTATTTAAACTAAAGTAATTCATTCTGAGAAAGTATATTTTGTAATGTAATGTATAATGTAATTACAATGTAATTTACAAAATAAATAGTTTAAAAAAATGTAGTAAATCAGTATCAAAAAAATAAAGATAATTAATACATTTAAAAATTGTCATTTACAAAACCTTGGAAATTCACTGAAAAAAACAATAGGTTTCAGACATGTTATAGTTAGGAATTAGCATTTAAAAACCTTTTAATTCACTGAAAAACCATAGGTTTCAGGCACGTTATAGTTAGAAATTAGCATTTAAAAAACCTTTGAAATTCACTGAAAAAACCATAGGTTTCAGGCACGTTATAGTTAGAAATTAGCATTTAAAAAACCTTTGAAATTCACTGAAAAAACCATAGGTTTCAGACACGTTATAGTTAGAAATTAGCATTTAAAAAACCTTTGAAATTCACTGAAAAAACCATAGGTTTCAAGCACGTTATAGTTAGAAATTAGCATTTAAAAAACCTTTGAAATTCACTGAAAAACCATAGATTTCAGACACGTTATAGTTAGAAATTTGCATTTAAAAAACCTTTGAAATTCACTGAAAAAACCATAGGTTTTAGGGACAGTTATAGTTAGTTGGACATTGCACTCGTACAAAACCCGTGAAATTCCCCGTTATAGTTAGTTCAGCTAACTATAACTCGCGCCCCGCAATGCACTGCTGATGACGTCACATATTACATCACGCATGACATGGTCAGTTACATCACTGATGACATCACTGATGACATCTCAAATGACATCACTGATGACATCATCCATGTGATAATTTCATGCATCTTCTCACACCCTAATATAACTTTTGATACACCCAATCTAAATTACAGACTGCCATTCTCAAAACCATAGACACTCCAACACCAATAACTACATACCCACTCACTGATTCTTAGGTCTACACACACATCCACTCACTCACCCGTACAGTCACTCATACTTACGGTCACTCAGTACAGGACTATCATATGCACTCATACTCCTACATAGACACTCACACACCGCCACTCATCCATAGAGGTACTCACACACCTAGTAAGTCATGCAAATAATTAATCACACTGCCATTTACTCACCTATACAGTTATACACACACCAGCTCACTTACTCATACAAATACTAGCAAATTTTTACGCTCTTATACAATCACTGATACAAGCACACACTCATCCATACAGTCACTCTCACAATCACACACTCTCGCTTATAGCTATTTATATACTCCAACACACATATATACTGCCTGTCACATATGTAGTTACTCACACATGTACCACTGGGACATACATTCACTCACTAATACACTCTTACACACACTTACCCACCCATACAGTCTATCACAGATGCACTCTTGAAACCATCCACCCAGTGAATCACCCACTTACACATCTATGCACATAGTCGCACCCACCCCACCCACACAAACACTCAGGCACCCATACAGATACTCAGACAACCAATCAATAACTCATATAGACACTCATGTAGCTATTCACAAACCCATGCAGCCATCCTACGGGAGGAAATTCACTTAGCAGGTAAGTAGTGTTATCGTTACTTTTTCTTACTCAGTGGTGGATCCTGGATCCAGCACTGGTGCATCTCCTGTAAACAGTTGAAAGAATGCGTTTAAGTCATACAGGCGATTTTTAAGGAATATTTGTAGTTTGTGAAAAACGACACTTTGAAACTTTTCTGCGGAAAACCAGACAATGGATTCCAATGGAAGGAAATAAAAGTTACTGGTAAGTACGGTTAGAATTACTTATCAGGGTCAGTGCTGGGCTAAAAGATGCAGCACTGGGTTCTCTCCTGATAACAGGTGAGTAAATCGGAATTCATAGTTCGGCTGATTTTAGAGGAATATTATAAAGTTCCAAAACTCCACACTTAGAAGAATTTTCAAGTGAAACCAGTCAATGTTAGCCTATGGAAGGAAATACAAGTTACTGGTAAGTACGGTTAGAATTACTTTTCAGGATCTGTACTGGGCTAAAAGATGCAGCACTGGGTTCTCTCCCTGATAACAGGTGAGTAAATCGGAATTCATAGTTCGGCTGATTTTAGAGGAATATTATAAAGTTCCAAAACTCCACACTTAGAAGAATTTTCAAGTGAAACCAGTCAATGTTAGCCTATGGAAGGAAATACAAGTTACTGGTAAGTACGGTTAGAATTACTTTTCAGGATCTGTACTGGGCTGAAAGATGCAGCACTGAGGTCTCTCCTGATAACAGGTGAGTAAATTGGAATTCGTAGTTCGGCTGATTTTAGAGGAATATTATAAAGTTCCAAAACTCCACACTTAGAAGAATTTTCAAGTGAAACCAGTCAATGTTAGCCTATGGAAGGAAATACAAGTTACTGGTAAGTACGGTTAAAATTACTTTTCAGGATCAGTACTGGGCTCAAAGATGCAGCACTGAGGTCTCTCCTGATAACAGGTGAGTAAATCGGAATTCGTAGTTCTGCTGATTTTAGAGGAATTTTTGTATGTTTCAAAAATCGACAGAAACTTTTTCAGCAAAAAGCAGGCAATGATATCCTATGGAAGAAAATTCAAGTTACTGGTAAGTACGGTTAAAATTACTTTTCAGGATCAGTACTGGGCTCAAAGATGCAGCACTGAGGTCTCTCCTGATAACAGGTGAGTAAATCGGAATTCGTAGTTTGGCTGATTTTAGAGGAATATTTGCACAATGGTGAAGGAAGGGGGTGGGGCCTGAGGTGACATGTCTGCAAACACGCCCTGTGGCGCGTTTTAAGTTGGAGAATTAATTCCTCCTCAATCCCGAGGGTCCCTAGGGGCCAACTGGCCCACCAGATACCTCCAGTATGCGCCAGAGAGCTGCGTTGCAGAGAGGTGTTCAGAGGCCACGCCCTTTTACAACACTCTGCAACGCAGCTCCGTGGCGCTTACTGGAGGTACCTGGTGGGCTAGTTGGCCCCGAGGGACCCTCAGGATTGAAGGGGATTTAATTCCCCATCTTAAAACGCGCCACGGGGCCTGTTTGCACACATGTCACCTGAAGCCCCGCCCTCCCTTCACCACTGTGCAAACACGCCCCGTGGCGCGTTTTAAGTTGGGGGATTAAGTCCCTTTGAATCCTGAGGGTCCCTGGGGTCCAACTATCCCACCAGGTACCTCCAAAAGCGCCACAGAGCTGCGTTGCAGAGAGGTGTAAAAAGGGGCGTGGCCTCTGTACACCTCTCTGCAACACAGCCCCCTGGCGCATACTGGAGGTTCCTGGTGGGCTAGTTGGCCCCCAGGGACCCCCAGTATTCAAGGGGAATTCGTTCCCCATCTGCAAACGCGCCAGGGGACTCGTTTGCAGACTGCTGCAGGGTGGGGGCGGGGCCTCCGGCACGATGCCGGTGGCCCCCCTCCCGTGGCCGATTCCGGCCCTGGGGACCCCATCCCCCGGGGCATGGCCACTCTTTTTATTATTTTTTAAGGAGGGGGCTGCGTGGCCCCCTCCTCAGGCCTCCTTTGCCCCGGGGACCCCATCCCCCGGGCAGGCCTTTATTTTTCTTTTAAAAAAAATTTGGGGGGGGAGGGGGGCCGTGTGGCCCCCCTTCCGGGCCACTTCTTACCCCAGGGACCCCATCCCCCGGGGCTGGCCCTCTCCGTTGGGGACCGTGGGGGGGTCCTCAATGCCCCCACGGTCCCAGCCGGCTCCCCGCGTCCCTCGGGAGCCGGCATTGCTTTCCACATGGGGAGCTGCTGACATGCAGCTCCCCATGTGGAAAAGCAATCTGCTTTCTTCATTGAAGCGAGAGCAGGTTTCCTGCTCTCGCTTCAATGAAGCAAAGCAGTTTGCAATGGCAGGGACGGGAGCCGCGAGGCTCCCGTCCTGTCATTGCAAACTACAGTGTCCCGGGGTAGGCACCCCGGGACACTGCAGGAGCCGGCTCTGGGGGTGGCGGTCCCCAGGGCCATCAATGGCTCCAGGAGGGGGCCGCGGCCCCCTCCCATCCAAATGCACAGCCCCGGGAGGTGGTGGTCCCCGGGCTTGGGGTCCTAACGGACCCCCTAATTTACATGTTAGTGCCCTGGGGAGGTGGCGGTCCCCGGGCGTGTGGGGGCTCGAGCCCCCACACAGGTTATTTCAATTTTTAAAAAAAGAAGCCCTGGGGGGTGGCGGTCCCCGGGGCTGCAAGAGAGCGGAGAGCCCTCCCGCACCATTTTTTTTTAAAGCCCCGGGGGGTGGCGGTCCGCGGGGCTTGGGGGGCCTTAGAGGCCCCCCACATAAAACATAAACCCACCCCCGCATGCCCCCGGGGTTTGGCCCACCCGGGGGCAAAATAGCATCGAAGCGCGGGAGACTGCGCTTCGATTTTTTTTTTAATCGGCTGGATCCGCGTACCCAGCGCGTTATTGCCGATTTAAAAAAATAAATAAATAAATTTTTGGGGGCCTTGGGGGTCGTTGTGGGACCCCCTGAGCAGGCCTAGGGGGTCAGGGTGTTTCTACCCAGCCCCCTTTTCGCATTTTTCTCACTGCTTTCTTGTGCCTCGGTTCTACCGAGGGACAAGATGGCTGCCAACACTTCCTGGTTTGGAGTGTTGACAGCCAATTAGCATGCAGCTCGTGATCGGGAGGGTGAGCGGATCCACCGCGGCCATAGGTATCGAAACTTTTAATTTGGATTTTCTCAGTAACTACTGAACGGATTTACACCATTTTTAAAAAGGGTGCTTTCCGAGCCGAGCACTACCTTTTTGCCAAATTTGGTGTAATTCCGTTCAGCAGTTTTTGCTGTAGCCTTGCATAAAGTTTCCTATGGGAAATTGATTTTTTCACTCTTATTTTTTGAATTTCTCCACCACTACTGAACGGATTTACACCATTTAAAAAAAAGGTCGCTTTCTGAACCAAGCGCTACCTTTTTGCAAAATTTGGTGTAATTCCGTTCAGCAGTTCGGGCTGTGGCCGTGGCTAAAATTTCCTATGGGAATTAACATGGAGAAAACACGTTTTGGGACCCCCCATTTTTCTCTGCCCCTGCTTGATGAATCACCGCGAAACTTTCAAGGCAGGAGCAGACCGGAGCGCCCCACTAGTTTTGAAAATTTTGCGATGATTCGTCAAACGACGCCAAACTTATTGGGAATAGAATGTTGCAGATTTCCTATGGATACTAGGTCCTAACTATAACTATCTACTGGCGACCGCCAGTAGATTATATATATATATATATATATATATATATATATATATATATATATATATATATATATATATATATATATATATATCCAATGAAGTTGCCCTCCAGTGAGGATGCCACTCACGGGGGATTTTGAAACTTTTAATTGAAGACTCCAGTGTCTCAGTCTACCTCTCCACAACACCTTATAAAAAAGCCCTACACATTTCGGTCACTGTATGTCCTTGTTCACGGGCTGAGGAAAAAGAGCAATGGCAAACAGTCATGAGGGACACTTGATAATAGATGTAAGTACCGCCCGAGTGGGCATGTACATCCGTGCATGCTGGTACTTGTTGTCCCTTCATGGTTTAACCCCAGTGGGTGCTGCCGTGCCCCACAAATTATTCCAAGTCTTACCCCAGTGGGTGTGATAGGAGCACAGGACCTGCAACACTGTTCATTCAATGTCCTTCAACACGGGCCCCCCTGTTCCATGGCACATTAGATTGTCTAATCGCCGGATCCACGTAGATTGCAGCGGGGTGTCTTCGCGGCTGAGCAAGCCGCTAAAATCCAACCAATGAAGTTGCCCTCAAGTGAAGACGCCACTCACGGGGGAGTTTGTGATGTCACTGACCATGTCATGAGTGATGTAATATGTGACGTCATCAGCAGTGCATTGCAGGGGCGTGAGTAATAGTTAGCTCAACTAACTATAACAGCCGAATTTCTCTGGTTTTGTACGAGTGAAATGTCCATCTAACAATTAAGTCCCTGAAGCCTGTGGTTTTTTCAGTGAATTTCTAAGGTTTTTTAAATGCTAATTTCTAACTATAACGTCCCTGAAACCTATGCTTTTTTCATTGAATTTCAAAGGTTTTTTAAATGCTAATTACTAACTATAACGTCCCTGAAACCTATGTTTTTTTCAGTGAATTTCTAAGGTTTTTTAAATGCTAATTACTAACTATAAGATCCATGAAACCTATGGGTTTTTCAGTGAATTTCTAAGGTTTTTTAAATGCTAATTTATAACTATAATGTAGTAGTTGCATTTGCAGAGTAGTGTAGATAGGGGGCTGGGCCTCGGACCAGCGCTCAGGATTTCAACTGTGTAGGACTTACAGGAGGCACCAGCAGGGCTTCTTGGCCCCCAAAGTCCCTCAAGAGTAGAGTGGACTTCATCCCCCAACCCATAGTGTGTAGGTGGAGAAAGGGGAGCGTGGCCTCCGAAGAATCTTAGCAATATTGTGGTACTTACTGGAAATACCAGGAGGGGTAGTTGGCCCCCAAGGACGTCCTTGGGGGCCAACTACCCCTCCTATTAACTCTAGTAAGTCCCACACAGCAGCATTGCTAAGTTCTCATAGCAGGCCACGCCCCCTTTGTCCCCCATTCTGCATTTAGAATGCAGGTTGTGGAAAAAGGAATCCGTGCTTTAATCCCACCTCCCCCCACTTGACTAATCGTCTGGCCCTGGGTAACTGACTTAGCCTTGTTCCTATCACCCGACAAATTTACGAGCGCTTAGAAACAAGTCCTTCTTCAGTAGCGCATGGTATATAAACTGTGCACTTTAAAAAGCCATTCTCAGGAGTTGTTGTGTCTGTTTTAGTCTGTGCTCTTCAGAAGATAGCTTGTGTGGTGCTTTTCAAAGGTGAATATTCTCCCCAGGCATATTTGCAATTCGAACCCCACCAATTTACTTAAACACCAACCAAGTGCTGCATTGGCAGGAATGTGTTGCACAAACAGGTTTAAGTAACAAAATACTCCCTGGCCCCAAATGATCACTTGTCTCCTTTGCCAAATCCCAGTTTTCTTAAATGCAGGGATCATTTACCGCTGGGAACTGCTTTTGCGCTGATTTCACCCGCCTACTAGTCCCGAGAGCTGCGTAACAATTTAACAGCATCAAGGTGCTACTACATAGCCAGAAGTTTTGTAACAGCATCACTTGTTTTCAGCAACTGAGTCCGTCTTTGCAGAAAGCCTGTCGGTATGTACAGAAATGAAAGCGCACTTCTGCCGTGCATCGTTACATATGCTAGAATATACAAACGTGGGTCGTGAATCTCTTGTTTTTGTTATTTCAAGTCCCAGCACCACGTGCATTCTGTGTGTGCGCAGGACGGAGCTGTGTGTGTGTATTTCCCAAGTGCACCTGGGTGAGAGGCAACCTCCGGCGCCGGGCTGGGGCACTTTAAAGCAGACACATCGGTATCCAGAGGTACCCTACCCTCCACGCCTGCGGAGCACAGATGCACCGGAGAACAACACACTCGTGATAGCTCACCAACATCCCCGGACCCTCCTCCCTCATTAGAGGCGTTTATGGGAGATTGTGTGTATCCAGCTGTCAGGCCAAGGGAAAGCTGTGATATAATTACCTCGGACCAGACAGTCCTCTGAGCCAGAGATTGCCAGCAGATTACCCCGAGAGCGATAAGGTGCATCCCCACTAATGCCTCTGTTACCGGCCTCGTCACCTGCAGGTCTCCCGACCAGGAGATAGCCAGTGCGCACATGCGGGGAGCTGGGCAGGTACGGCCGGGTGTCTCCAGGTGGGCGAGATCCCCCTTCTCCAATTCCAACATGTGGAACATCCCTTCCTTTCTCCATAGGTACCGGTCATGGGTGTGGGGTTTAGGCAGTATACAAGGGGTTTGTCTGAGATGGGGTTTCAAGTGACTGGGACAGCGGATTACATCCCCGTAGAAGGCTTTAAGCACCTGGCCAGCGCTTCGAGGACTTGGCGCCTTACGACTGTGCCCATGATTTGGGAAATGACCGGATCACGCAGTGACGCAGGGTAGAACCACAGAGGTCGGGTTGCGCAGTCAGCAAAAGGCTTAAGATCTATGGAAAGGGCCTGGAAATGATGCGATTTGGTTAAGAAATATAGTCTAGAAGCGGGTTAAAAACTCTGGTAGTGTGCAAAAGAAAAACGGAACTAGGTATAAGCTTTTTAAAGCAGTTTAGGAACTCCGTGGTGCATTAGAAACTGTGGTATATAGTTCATGCATTCTAGATGTGCCCGGAACAGGTTAAAATTCAGAGATCAATATGAGCATTTACATGCGCTTTAAGAGCTTTGGGGTTGGGTGACATCTATTGTGTAAGATTTAAGAATTCCAGATAAGGGGTCCCAACTCCATGATTGTTTAAACCTAGGGGAGAATGTATACACTTACTAAACCCGTTTAAAAGCTCAATAGTTGGGTTAAAATCTTTGGATTACTATGTAAGCATTGTAGGGCCATTGGGTTTAAAACTATGGTATAAGGTTTAAGGAATCAAAATGTTGAATGCTGCGCCCATCCGCGCCCGACCGTCGACAGGAGCCAGCAACCTTGGTTCTTTTGAGGTAAAAACCCCAAGGCCCCACCGTTTGTACTACTCAGCAGAATCTCTGCATCAGCTCAGAATACAGAATCATACAAACATCCACCACAGCTTACCTGTCCCAACCAGTACCCCCATACCCTAGAAGGCCCGGTGGCCTGCTACAACTGTCATTTCCAATGTGACCCAGAAACGACCACATTACAAGGGAAAGCAAGCAGACCCAATTCATCAACTTGTGGCCTAAACGGTCTTCTTTGTAACGTTAGGTCATTAGCCAAGCACTCGATCGAGATATGGGACATGATTACCTCCCAATCTCCAGATATCTGCTTTCTTACAGAAACTTGGCTAAACCTCGCCAATCACCCAGCTATCGAATTAGCTATCCCTGATAGCTACAAACGAATCCATCTCGATAGAGGAGGAAAAACGGGCGGTGGCATTGCTATAGCTTTCAAAAACACATTAAATGTGACTTGGGTCTCAACTATAAGCAATATCTCTATAGAGTTAGGTATTTTTAAGATAAGCATATCTGCTACAGACAGCTGGAACGAAGCATTGATCTATCGCCCCCCAGGACCAAAGACTAATTTTAGTGATCTACTGACAGAACAAATAGCCACGCATGTCCTAGCATCTAACAAATTTCTTCTGCTAGGGGATTTTAACTTCCATGGAGAAGAACACACTAACCCAGAAGTCAGGAAACTACTAACTATTCTAGAACTATTAGGCCTTGTCCAAAGAGTTAACGGCCCGACACACTCAGCCGGACATATGCTGGACCTAATTTTTTCTAACATAGAACAGTTGGTCTGCAAGCCCCCTCTTCCCCTTACCTGGACTGATCATTCTGTAATCATGTTCGACATCCGATTCCCGTACTCTCAGGGTTCTACTACAAACAAAGGATGGCGACATGAAGCGCGCAGACCCTGGCACAAACTTATTCCTGAAGCTTTCAGCGACGCCTTTCACCCCAAGCTACCAAACAATAACCCTGAGGTGTCTGAATTGCTGAAATGCTTTAACTCTGCCCTTAGGAGGGCGCTGGACACAACGATCCCCTTTAAAAATCATGGCTCTACATATCGGCGACCATCAGCCCCTTGGTTTACGCCAGAACTAAAAGTAGAAAAAACTAAATGCAAAACTCTAGAGAGACTCTGGGGGAGAAGGAAAGAGCCCCAAGACAGGGGACTGTACAAGCAGGCTCTGTCCCTATGCTATCGGAATATCAAAACCGCCAGGCGGACCTTTCTTATTAACCAAATTGAACAAGCCAACAACTCTCCAAAAGCCCTCTTCAGTATAGTACAGGATTTTATCTCCCCACAAGCATGCAGACAATCTCCCGTGGAATCCCAGGAGCTCTGTGACTCGTTGGCTAATTACTTTCAGGAAAAGATATCCCATATCTATTCAAAATTTCCGGTTGCCCCTTTGCAGGCTTCAGAGACCACCATCATGATAGGAGAGCAAGAAAAAGTAACTGTCTGCACAGTAGACTGCTTTCAGCCTATCACCTTAGAGGAAGTACACAATGCCCTGGCCACAGCCAAATCTGGATCCCCCCGGGATCTATGTCCACCCAAGACAATATCTCTTTTAGCCACCTGTTGCGCCCCCATGATCCAAAAGATCTTGAACTGCTCTATAAAAACAGGAATTATTCTGACAGAGTGGAAGGAAGCATGTGTACGGACCATATTAAAGAAAGCAACAATGGACCAACAATCACTCAGCAACTACCGCCCGATCTCCCTGCTACCTCTCTTGGGTAAACAACTGGAAGGCATAATAAACAAGCAGCTGGGATCATACCTTGAACTTAATCACATCCTTGACCCCTCACAATCTGGGTTCCGACCAGGGTTCAATACAGAGACTGCACTCCTGGCCGTGACCGATTCACTGAGACAAGGGATGGATGCAGGAAGACCTGTGGCACTGATACTGTTATATTTGTCTGCAGCCTTTGACACCATCTCACACTCAAGGCTCGTGAAAAGACTGCAGGCAATCGGTGTCCAGGGGACAGCACTAAAATGGCTACAGCACTTTCTGTTAGATAGACAGCAGACGATCATCCTAGGTCCATATTCCTCAGGCAAAACGTGCTTGGACAAGGGTGTACCGCAGGGCTCATGCCTGAGTCCCACTCTGTTCAATATTTATATGGCCCCGATGGCAAAGATCACGGAGCATTTTGGCTTTGAGATCATATCATACGCTGATGACACCCAGCTGATGTTTACTACGGGCCAAGATCTGGATTCGGAGAAAACACATTTTTCGGCAGGAATGCTAGCAATCTCCAATTGGATGACTGAGAACTGTCTCCAGTTAAATCCTGAAAAAACGGAGATTATGCTGCTTGAAAAAGCCCCAGCCATCTGGTCGGACGACTGGTGGCCCCACCAATTGGGTGCTATCCTTGTGCCCAAACAAACGGTAAAAAATCTAGGGATAAAACTAGATCAAGCCTTAACAATGAAAGACCAGATAGCAGCCACCACTAACTCCTGCTACTACAATATGCGCCTTTTGCGCAGAATTTTCCCTCTTCTCCCCACGAATGTCTGTAGAACTCTGGTTCAGGCAATGGTAATAAGCAGACTGGACTATGGAAATGCTCTCCTGGCTGAAGTTAGTGATACCTTGCTCACCAAGCTCCAGGTGGTCCAGAACACTGTGGCCAGACTGATACTGAACCGTCCTGCAGGTACGCCTTCTGCACCTCTGTTGAAAGAACTGCATTGGCTACCTGTGAAGAAACGCTCCAGTTTTAAAATTTGTTGCCTCACGTATAATGCCCTAAGAGGCAAAGGCCCACGCTATCTCCAAAATAAACTGACGACTTACGTCCCTAGCCGTAATCTCAGATCCAGTACCCAAGCCCTTCTGTGCGTGCCCAGATCCCACCAAATTCACACCGGGGGAAAGGCTTTCTCCTATCTCGCTCCAGGGTACTGGAATAAATTACCCATAACCCTCCGAGAGACTCCCACATACAGCAAATTCAGGAAATTACTAAAAACCTACTTATACTAATCCTCCCTGGTCTGCACCTTCTGTCAGGATCTGCAACTCTGTGGATGGGTTACAAAATGTGACATAAGGTTTAAGCATTTTAGGTGCGGTTTAAGAACTCTGTGGATGGATTAAAAAGTGTGACATAAGGTTTAAGCATTTTATGTGGTGTTTAAGAACTCAGTGGATGGATTAAAAATTGTGACATAAAGTTTAAGCATTTTAGGTGCGGTTTGAAAATGCTGGGGCTAGTTAAAAGTAAGGTAGGAACCTCAAGCTGTCTGGTGCGGTTCACATACTGGGGTCTGCTTACAAACTGGTTCATGATTTCAGCATTCTATATACTGTTTAAGCACTCTGGTACTGGTGACATCTAGGTGTGCAGTTTGAGCACCCTGGGTGTGGTTTAAGACCTCTGTATGCGGGGTAAATGCAAGTATTCAACCTGGGCATTCTAGATGCGATTTAAGCACTCTGGGGTGGTTTTAAGACCTCTGTATTTGGAGTAAATGCAAGTATGCAGCCTGGGCATTCTAGATGCAGTTTAAGCCCTCTGACAGCGGTTTAAGACCTCTGTATGAGGGGTAAATGCAAGTATACAGCCTGGGCATTCTGGAGCCGGTTTCTGTCCATGGGATGGGGTGAACAGCTCTGTGGTAATGTCTACGCATTTTGTTGTTAGGTTGGGTCTCTGTGGCGTTTAAGTGCCATGTGAGCGGTTTATTTCATGTACCCCTAGCGCCCGCACACTGGCACAGCTGCTTCGGTTGCTGTGCTAACACTGCTTGCTATGTGCCGTGGCACGGTCAGTGCCTGTGATTTGACACCGCCAGGCGCTGTAATTGAAAATATATTTCTGCAGGCTGTTCTCACAGATATCAGGGGTCCAGGCTTTTGATCCCCCTCTACTGCCGGTGTTCTCCAGGCGCTAATAAAACTCACCTTGAGCTCCTTAGTGCCTTTATGAGCAGACAGATTTGCGGTTCCAGGGGGTTTGCAACAGCTTGCCCAATCAATAGCGTGTAAGGCACCTGTCGGGAAAGCCTCATCATTCTTCCCACGAAGCCAGTCCAACATCCACGCCTGTGCAGGCGCTCGGCCCTTCTTTCCAGCAGCCCATGCTGCCCTCCTTCTGATAACTGCTGCGAAATAAAGAAAGGCGCACACAAAATGCCTTGAGCCCACGTTGTGCGTGCACCGTACACACCAACAGGAGGAAGAGCGTGGTGCCTGTTTGTGCCAGGCCAGCGCCGCCACAGAAGGGTAAAAGGGTGCCAAAGTTTTCACAGATTGTTGGTAAACTCGAAAAAGCCCCACTTAACTCGGTGTCCGCCACATTTGAGGTCTCAGACACTGTTCCCAGTACACAAGCAGGCATCCTGTGTCCCGCAGACACACACACAGTGCATGCACACGTAAGGAATCGTGTGTCTCTGCTCGCTGAGACCAGACTGGACAAGGCGACTTAAAGCATTTATTTCAAAAGCCCCCTTGGAGCTGGCAGTCCCCGGGGCTGCGGAGGCCCACGTGGCCCCCGCATATATTATCAACATTGCCCCCGGGACCTGGCCCACCCGGGGGCTCATTAAAACACCGCACTTTGTTTTGTTTTTCTTTTCGCTGCCGGATTTGTGCACCCAGCGCGAATCCCGCTGAAAAAATAAAACAAAAATGCTTTTTTTGGCCCTGGGGGTCCCTGTGGGACCCCCTGAGAGGGCCTAGGAGGTCAGGGTGTTTCTACCCTGCCCCCTTTTCTTCATTTTTAAACTTTTTTTTACCTTTTTTCTTGTGACTCAGTTTTACCGAGTCACAAGATGGCTGCCAACACTTCTTGGTTTGGAGTGTTGACAGCCAATCAAATGAAGCTCGTGCTTGGGAGAGTTCGCAAATCCTCCTCGGCCACCAGATATCGATATTTTTTATTTTTACATTTCTCAGTAACTACTGAACGGATTTACACCATTTAAAGCAAAGAGTGCACTCTGGACCAAGAACTACCTCTCTGCCAAATTTGATGTAATTCCGTTCAGCAGTTCGGGCTGTAGCCGCGACAAAAGTTCCTATGGAAATTAACATGGAGAAAACGTGTTTTGGGACCCTCTTTTTTTCTCAGCCCCCGCTTGACGAATCACCCGAAACTTTCAAGACAGGAACTGACCTGAGGGCCCCATTAGTATTGAACATTTCGCGAAGATTCGTCAAACGGCGCCAAAGATATTGGCAAATAAAAAAAACCTTTTCATATGGAAATTAGGTCCTAACTATAACTACCTACTGGCGACTGCCAGTAGGAAAAAAAAAAATATATATATATATATATATATATATATATATATACTATATACTTATTGCATTTTTTTTATATGTTTAAATTGTTTTTATACGTACAGGACATCAATTAAAATGCACAAAAGGGACGTTTTAAGATGGCCGCCACAAAATGCATGAATTTTAGGTGAAGCTAGGACATCCTTGCTGTCTATGATTATTATTTTTTACGTACACTGAGCACTTTAAAAATGGTGATTTTATCTATGGTAGCGAACACCGAGGAAGGCGGTAACGCCAAAACGCGTCTGTTGGCAGGGGAGAGGGTTTCTGCACTGGATTAAATTGTACTGAAATAATTCCCGTGAGTGCTGTCTTCTGTTTGGACCTGGATTGTCTCAACCGTGCTTACAAGTATAGCGGCTCACCACCGCTGATTGACGCACCCAGAACGTGAGGAGCGGCGGCGGTGAGAATTGTGTGCCTTTGGACCTTCGTCCTGACCGCCGGCCCCGACACTGTGGATCTTTTACCGATCACGAGGAAATAATGATCGGGATTATTGGAGGGATTTGTTTGTAAGCTGTGCAGCACCGGAAGGAAACACTCGGCAGCGCGCGGATCGTTGGACCCGTGTACACTGCGTTAACCCCCGGTGAGTGCCTCTTGGCTTTTCTTTCCAAGACTGTCTGTAATCATATCAGTGTCAGTTCCGAGGGACTCTTCCGATTTCAGATAACACGTAAGTGCAGAATAAATCCCTCCCCCCCCTCGTTCTACAGCGTTGGCGTCCCTGTGCAACTATGTCCTCCGTGACAGAATGACAGGAGGCAGCGGCGGACATTTTCAAACAAACCACCGGACAAGCAAGGTCAAATGCACCATTAGCGAGTGGTGGCTCAAATCCCCAGAGCAATTTGAAAATATTGTACCGGACCCTGGAAAAAAGCATGGAGAAAGAAATTCGGAAATGGTGGGAGGCCACCTCCCTTGAAAAATACTTGGAGGTGGGGCGCATTCCCAGAGGGCTGCGTATTTTTACCATACTGTCTTATGAGAACCCGGATCCGCTTCTATTGAAGGACTGGCAAGAGCATACAGCAGAGTCAGAGAGAGGTATGGTGAAAATCCTAATAAAGTATGCCTGGAGTGATAGAGCGAAACTACTTGAAGAAATTAAGAACTTGGAAGATACGATCAAAAAATAAAAAGACACGAAACAAAGTGAGGAACTAAGAACAGGGATGATGAAGAGACTCAAGGATTATGAAAGTACCATACGTCGTAGAAAACAAACTAAGTTTCAGCGTGATGAAGATGATTATAATTCAGAAAGAGTCCTGACGTTTGCACGGAAATATGACCAACCAAGAAGAAAATTGAACCTATCCAAACCCGGAGTGTCAGCAACAAGAGACACCTCTGAATCAGAGGTGGAGACATCAGAGGGAGAGCAAACTGCTGGCACAGAAGATGAGCAAAGAGGGGCAGAGGCAACTTTTTCCGGGAATATCATTTAATCAGGGAAAACCGTCAGAGACCTACACCCAGAACGCATCCGCCAGACCAAAAAAGAAACGCAAAACAAGACGGGGGCGGAAGGGCAGGAGGAGAGATGGCTTCACCCAGAATCACACGCAGCAGAGGGAGGATGAGAGCAAAGTACTGGAATTGGGACTCTCTTTCTGCCTCACAGCAGAATTTAATCATGCAGAAGCGCAAATAGATTTATTTAAATATATTCGTAAGCTCAAATTACAAAAAATACATTTACTTCATCCTAATGTCGCTGAAACACAAAGAGACAATCTTGGTACATTTAATTCTGATTGACTCACAGGAAATGACATGGAAATTCTTGCAGTCTTACAGTCACTGGAGAACTGCTCGGAAGGGGACCACGAAATATGCCCAGAAATGATAGAGATACCACAGTCGAGTGGTATGAGTGGACTCAAAAAGAAATCAAGAACGGTACCACAAACTCCCTTTGATGCTATCGACGTTTTTAATGAGGCGATCATAGCAGATTTGAAACATCTTGAAGCCAATAGAGGAAAGGACAGTCCACACTATAACATCTCCTGGGCACAGTGGAATGCAATTCAGTCCCTGAAAAATGATGACTCGATAGTGATCAAGCCCTCGGATAAAGGGGGGAACATTGTGGTGTTCTCGAAGGATCACTATCATGAAGAAGCAATGTGTCAATTAAAAGATAAAGCATGTTATTTACCTGTGACACGAGCAGTTTATGCAAAATGTATATCTACGTTTCATCAGTTTCTGGCATCCTGGAGAAGTGAAGGGATGCTAGACTCTGATGAATACAACTTTCTGCTGTGTGAGTATCCGGTCCTCCCGACCTTCTATCATCTTCCCAAAATCCATAAAGATGATAGGAAGCCACTGGGAAGACCCATTGTGGCATCTATTAACAGTCTATTGGAGAATTGTTCCATCTACATTGATTGTTTTTTAGCACCTTGGGTCAGAAGTCTTAGTTCTTATATTCAGGACACACAGGATTTTCTCAGGTTGATTGAAGGGATCATGTGGGAAGAAGATATGTTATTTATTACCCTGGATATTACAAGTCTATACACTTGTATCAATCATCAACAAGGTATAGCAGCAGTCAAATGGTTCTTGGAGAAACGTCCCATGAGATTCCAACAGCATAACATCATGTTACTGGAAATGGTGAAATTTTGACTAGAAAATAATATTTTTATTTTCGCAGGCCAGCTGTACAAACAACAACGCGGGACAGCGATGGGCACGTGCTTCGCCCCCAGTTACGCGAATCTTTTCGTTGGCTGGTGGAAGAAGCCAGATACCGACACCTCAGCTCCAGTTTTCTCAATCAGGTTATCTTTATTTCATGTGCTGTTATATGTATATATATATATGTATATATATATATATATATATATATATATATATAAATATATATATATATATATATATAGATAGATAGATAGATAGATAGATAGATAGATAGATAGATAGATAGATAGACAGGCAGACAGGATAGAACTCTGCTCAATTTCCAACAGTGAACACAGGATCACTGGTTTGCAAACATAAATACGTATCACCATAAGAAAGTAAAATAACCTAAATATTGCAATAAAACCTACAAACATTGCTTCGACCTTCATTTTAAATAACATTTTCAGTCATATTTCCACACTCTGTCATCCACATCAACATTGCAAAAGAAAAAGCCATACTCGAGACCAACAATACTAACTTCATATGTGTGAAACTCAGCAAACACAAGTTTTTTCCGAGAATGTAAATAAAGATCTTTTAGCATTAAGGACTAGAAAGAATAAGGAAAAAGAAATGGAATCTCACGTTTAACCAGAAAAAAGCTATTCAAGACTTGAAGAATGACAAGTCGATTATAGTGAAGCCATCTGACAAAGGTGGGAATATAGTTTTGCAGACGAGAGAGAACTACTGTAAAGAGGCCTATCGACAACTGGACGATCGAGAAAACTACACATTAGCAAGTGAAATGGACTATCTGTCGAGTATACAGTCATTTGAAAGTATGATTGAAAAGTGGTTCTGCAAAGGTATACTTTCAAGAGATGAATTTAACTATCAACAGAATAAATATCCGCGGATCCCTACATTTTACCACCTTCCAAAGATCCACAAAAACGCCACTAATCCACCAGGGAGGCCGATAGTCTCCTCAATAGGGGACCTGATGGAGAATCTATCTAGATATGTGGACTACTTCCTGTCTCCCCTAGTGTTACAACTGTCATCATACACCCGGGACACAAAGGATTTTCTAAGACAAATCCAGGTGATTGAATGGGAAGAGGACTTCATCATGATCACTTTGGACATATCTAGTTTATACACAAGCATCAGGCACACAGATGGACTGGAGGCGGTGAAATATTTTTTTGAAAGGACGTCCCCTGAGGTTCCTTGAGCATAATAAATGTTGATTGAATTCATCACATTCTGCCTAAATAACAACATTTTTCTTTTTCAGGAACAGAGGTATAGGCAGATACAGGGGATGGCGATGGGCACCTGCTTCGCCCCCAGCTACGCAAATTTATTCGTGGGCTGGTGGTAGAAGTAGGTGGCCTGGGCCGACACAATGGATGAATGGGTGGAACAGATAGTCTGTTGGAGGAGATATATCGATGACCTCTTCATAATTTGGAGAGGGTCCATGGAATCGGCCAATCGATACATCGCCTCCCTCAACAACAACGAGCTGAACCTACAATTCACAGGAGAGCTGAGCACCACACTGGTAAATTTCCTGGACTTGAGGGTGTTTGTTAAATCAAATGAAATTCACACAGCCCTCTATAGAAAGAAGACAGCAGGGAACTCAGTTCTACATGGAAAGAGTAGTCATCCGTTAAATTTGATCCACAGCATCCCCTATGGGGAATTGCTGCGGATCAAAAGGAACAGCTCAAGAGATGAGGACTACGCACAGGCAGCCAAAGAGAGCTTCCAGCGTTTCAGAGCAAGGGGATACTCAAAAAAGACCTTAAGGAAAGCAGAACAAAAGGCAGCAGAGAAAGAAAGGAGGGAGCTTTTACAACATGACAGTGTACAGGAAAATGAGAGAGGAACAGAAAACAAGTTCAGAATGATCACTAGCTATACAAATGCAGCACAGAAGATTAGAGCTATTCTACGCAGAAATTGGAGAATTTTGAAGTCTGGTACAATAATAGGGCAAGATCTGCCGTTAGAACCAAGTATGACGTTCAGGAGATCGAGGTCCATAAGAGATCAACTGGTGGGGAGTCACCTAGAGGGTAGAAAATCAGAGTCAGGCTTACAAAGTCTCCGTGGCTCTTTTCCCTGCAGTAAGTGCAGGGCTTGTGCCACTAGCAGAAGGGTTACCATGTACAAAATAAAAGGCATTGAGAGAGAGAAACAGATAACCAAATTCATGATGTGCAGAACCCCGTAAGTGGTATATTGTTTGGTCTGCCCATGTGATTTACGCTACGTGGGCAGTACTAAAAATCCAGTAAAGATGAGGATTTTGGAGCATCAAAGGGCCATAACAAGTATATATATGAACTATCCAGTTGCACGCCACTTTGCGAGTCATCATGAGAGTAACAGGTCACTTCTACAGTACTTTTGCCTGGACCATGTTCCAAAGGACATAAGAGGAGGCAATAGAGAAAGATGTTTGAGGAGGTTTGAATCGCGCTTCATTATTGATCTCCAAACAAAGTCCCCGGGAGTGGGGAAGACTTAGCAGTTCATTTGTGAAATAGAAAGGAGTATCCTTCACCTGGGATTAGGAAAGGACAAGATGAGTGGTGCAGAAAGGACAAATAGTCATAAGGAGAAATGCATTTGCGGACATAATGTTTACACCATGCTATACAGTAGCCTATTCAAGGCAAGAGAGTAGCAGTTAAATAAAGCCCATACAGGGCATAATCATGGAGGTTGGGTGGAATTATGCCAATGAGAAATGTTAAAAGTGTAATGTAGGATGCTATGATAGCATATTACTGGTGTTCTGTTGCATGGTTTAAAATAATATCATAAAATCCGAACGCAATTATGAGCATGTCTATGATATTACAATAGGCAGCCCATGTAAGAATCTCACTAAGACATGCTCCAAGATGGCGCCCTATTCTGCATGAAATCGCAATTGTCCTTTTTTGATTCTAATGAATGAATCATGTGATAAATGTTGCTGTGGTAATGGCGCCTGTCAACATTGACAAAGGCCGATGCCGAAACGCGTTTGTTTAAAGCAATTTTTCACAATAAAATCCGGAGAAGGATTTAACGAGAGTGCTGGTCCTCAATTACCACGAGTAAGGAGTTGCTTTGTCTTTTTTAGGATGGAGGATAAAAATCTTCTGTAATTGCAACTTTCTAATATATTTGAACAGGTCTATCCTGGTTTGCACAAAATTGTATTCGGAAGTAGGGCAGAAGGTAAGTCCCAATTGTAGGACCTTCATTTCATCTTCTGTAAGTGGCCTATCCGAGAGATTGATCACTGTACTTAGATCTTCTCCATTTACCACTTGCCCCTCTTCCCTTTGCTGCGGGTAACTCTCGGGATAGACCTGTTCAAATATATTAGAAAGTTGAAATTACAGAAGATTTTTATCCTCCATCCTAAAAAAGACAAAGCAACTAGTAGAAACAATTGGGAGGACATTGATTACAACCAACTGAGTGGTCAAGACTTGGAGACTCTCTCGACCTTACAGACTCTGGATACTGGTGTATCACAGCAAGGAGAAGTGGACGATGTGGCAACTCGCCTTGAAGTAGCAGGAACAAAGCAATCCAGTGGATACAGCAACTTCAAACGGAAGTCAAGAGTTATGCCACAGGTCCCTTTTGGTACTATTGACGTTTTTGACGAGGCAGTTCTTAAGGACCTCAAAGATTTAACAAAGTCTAATAAATGAGGGAAGAACAACTACAATATCCCAAGAAAACAATGGGAGGCCATTAAGACATTGAAAACGGATTTGACTGTGGAAATTAAGCCCTCCGATAAAGGGGGCAATATTGTTATTTTCAATAAAGAACACTACCAGAAGGAGGCATTACGACAGCTGGAAGACCAAGAATGTTATATATCCATTAACAGGGCGGACTATTTGGACTGTATTAAAAGATACCATACACTATTAATGGTTTGCAGGGATGAAGGAATGTTAGACCAGGATGAATTTTCATTCCTGTACTGTGAAACTCCAGTCCTTCCAACATTTTACCATTTACCCAAAATCCATAAGGACCCCGTTAACCCCCCAGGTAGGTCCATTGTGGCCTCTATTAATAGCCTCTTAGAAAATACATGATTGTATATTGATTATTTTCTGGCTCCCTTGGTCAGAGATTTGGCATCATACATCAGGGACACCCAGGACTTTTTGAGGCTAATGGAGGGTATCGTATGGGAGTCTGATATGCTTTTAATTACACTGGATATCACCAGCTTATACACCTGTATAAACCACCAAGATGGGATTGCCGCTACCAAATGGTTTTTAAATAAGAGACTGTTGAAGTTTCACAGGCATAATACAATGCTTGTTGAAATGATCAGCTTCTGTTTAAATAAAAATATTTTCTTATTTTCAGGCAATTTGTATAGACAGCAACGCGGGCCCGCCATGGGCACGTGCTTCGCCCCCTGCTACGCAAATCTTTTTGTGGGCTGGTGGGAGAAGCACATGGCCTGGGGAGATGCCCATGAACAATGGCTGGACAGCATTATTTTGTGGGCAAGATATATAGATGACCTCTTTATTGTCTGGAGGGGGTGTCGCTCCTCGGCGGAGGAGTATATAACCTCTCTGAACAATAATTAGTTGAACCTTAAATTCACTGGAGACATCACTGATAGATCAGTCAACTATCTAGACCTGGAAGTCTTCATTGAAAACGAGACATTACAAACTAGACTTTACAGGAAGCCCACAGCGGGTAACGCTATATTACATGCAGCCAGTTACCATCCCAAAAGTCTCATAGGAAATATCCCTTACTGAGAGCTATTACATCTTAAACAAAAATGCTCTAACCAACGAGACTTCACAATAGCGAAAAATGAAGCCTTAGGAAGATTTAAAAGGTGGGGATATAATAACATCACCCTACAACAAGCAGAGGAAAGAGTAGGGAAGATAGATAGGAAGACTTTGCTGGTTGCGAAAACAAAAGCAACCTCAGCTCATGAGGAACATGCCAGAATGATTACAACGTACAATGACAAATCGAGTGCGGTTGTACATATCTTTAAGAAAAATTGGCATATCCTACAAACAGACAACATCTTAAAACGTCATCTACCGACTCACCCTTTAATCACATATAAACGCTGCCAATCACTTAATGACCATTTAATACACAGCCATTTTGATCCATCAACGAAAATGAAAAACAAAATAAATATTGTGGGGTTCTATCCCTGCCTTCGCTGCAAGGCCTGCAAAAACAGCAATAAGGCCACCACTTTTAAGGGGAGACCAGGGTTTCCTAGGCCTCTCAGACCTATCAAAAAGATCCTTAAATGTAACTCAGAATTTACAGTATATTGCCTGGAGAGCCCTTGCTTGAAACGCTATATAGGGAGCACAATTCACCCAGCTAAAAGGCGCATCCTCGAACATATGCCCGCTATAACTAATAAAGATGCTACATATACAGTTGCGCGCCACTTTGAGCAATATCACCAAAGTAATCGTGACCTATTGAAATTTTACTGCATTGATCAAGTAGAGAGAAGTGAGAGAGGAGGCGACAGGGTTAAGAGACTGCGGATGTTAGAGTCTTAATATATCATAGATTTACAAACTAAAGCCCCTGTTGGGCTCAATAATGATGAAGGATTGTGGGTCCACTTAGAGTAGCAGGGATACTTGTCTGTGAGAATGTCAGTAAATACAAGTGAGATACCAACAGATGTATTAAGAAAGATTGCCCATTCGTTATGACTGATATTAGAAATGCCCATTCAGGGCTTAATTGTGAAATGAATAAGCAACTCGCCAGAACTGATGCTTAAACTGCCCATTCAGGGCTCAATTGTGATACAAAAGGAACAATATTGTATCTTAACAAATAATTTTCTTATCTAATTAAGTGTATTGTGCCAAAAAGCAATTTTTATTAAGAATGATGGTGTTTAATAATGCCATATTGCTTTTCTAGAAAGGGCGAATACAATAGAAATGAATTTTGTTCCCCATTTGTATATGTGATTTTAAATCTCACTTTAAGCACTTTACTTTATGGTGGTACAACAATTGTGGGACGAAAACCACACTAAAAGATGGCCGCCATGAATTTTACAACAATGTTTTTAAGTCCGTCTTTTATGTCAACCGTATGACCATGTGACACATTGTGATGTGAAATACTGCCGGTTTTGCACAGGGTAACTGACATCGAAAAAGATGAAAGGCGAAATGCGTCTGTCAGAGCGGGGGGTCTGCACGAATAAAGCATTTTGCTAAAACTGTTCCTGTGAGTGCTTTCCGTTGGGTACGAGAAGGATGCACCCTGTTGTGGCATGTAATGCGGCTCACCACCGCAGGAGTGAGCACCCAGGAGAAGTAGGAGCCGCGGCGGTGACTTCCGGTATCTGCAATATATATATATATTTTCATACACATATATATACATACATACACACATATATATATATGCATACATACACATATACATACATATATATATATATATATATATATATATATGTATCAAAGACCAACTCCGGCATGCAAATTCAATTAGCCAGACACCGACACCTCAGCTGCAGTTTTCTCAATCAGGTTATCTTTATTTCATGTGCTGTTATATGTATATATATATATATATATATGTATATATATATATATATATATAGAGGGAGAGATAGATAGATAGATAGATAGATAGATGGATGGATAGATAGATAGATAGATAGATAGATAGATAGATAGATAGATAGATAGATAGATAGATAGATAGATAGATAGGCAGACAGGATAGAACTGTGCTCAATTTCCAACAGTGAAAACAGGATCTCAGGTTTGCAAACATAAATACGTATCACCATAAGAAAGCAAAATAACCTAAATATTGCAATAAAACCTACAAACATTGCTTCGACCTTCATTTTAAATAACATTTTCAGTCATATTTCCACACTCTGTCATCCACATCAACATTGCAAAAGAAAAAGCCATACTCCAGACCAACAATACCAACTTCATGTGTGTGAACCTCAGCAAACACAAGTTCCAAGTAAGTAAAGGTAATGAAAACTGTCCCAACCCCTAAAAGATAAAATAAAAGCTAACCCCAAATCAATACCCAAACTAAATTAAAGATATTTTAAACTAATCACTAAGCAACCACTTCCTCCCTAACAATAAACTGAATTAAACAAAAACTGAAAAAATCTAACAGCATTCTTTAGGGACAGTAAATATATAAGTATGAAATATAATAAATAAAAAAATAATTTTACTATGTTAGTAATATATAAATGAAAATGTTTAGCACAAAGTAAAAAAGATATACTTCTACCATTTTCAGATAAAATGGCACCAAGAATCACATATATCACCTTGCAGAAAGACAAACAATTGTTATTCCACATGGGGTACACATACAAAAAGGAAATATTAGAACTGTAACATACCACTAATTTATGCACTCCAGCCTAACAAACAAAATTCAGCATATGCATATTATGGGTCATAAAGAAAAATTAAAAATCAAACCAACAACTACCATCCTCAAAAAGTAATTATAGATTTTGAGCAGGCAATGATAAAAATAATTCTCAATCTCTAACTATACACAGCCATTCATGGACGCTATTATCATTTTGATCAGAACATTTGGATACGCCTCCAAAATTCTTCAAAAACTGCAGAATACACAGCAAGCAGACAGACCCCCACTAAACTTTTTTTTTAAAAAGCCCTAGCAATGTACCCGACATAGATGTTGCTAACCACTTCAACATTATAAAGAATCCAAATGCTACCAAATAAATGGAACACAAACTCAGTCCTCTCATGAACTACTTTGAAGACACTTGAGCTAGCAGACTGCACTGTTCTGGCCACAGACACTAACCCAAGTTTCAAATCCCAGGGTGAACATATCTGACATTGCAACAATCAAAAACAAACAATCCAGTGGAAGGACAGCACAGTGCCTTCCAAGCCACATTAGGCCAAAGCCACCCTACCCTATACAAATTCCTAGAAATGCTGCAAAAAGAACATAGCTACCAACAACTAAGAATAGAACAGTCAGTCAGCCAAACCAAACTTAAAATATCTAAAAAGACGAAAAAGATGTACGAAATTTTACATTTCAAAGTAGACCTCCTTGTAAATATCAAAGGACTGCAATACCTTGAAATGATAGCTGAAACAATACTGTAGCCAAACTTAACATCTCCTGAACAATATAATTCACCTAAAAGTACCTACCAAAAAACACAATGATGTTTTAATAAATATTACAAATAATATCTATATTCAGCAGTTTACAACATTAATATAAAAAGGAGGAGAGAGATAATTACAAATATTATGACACTGGATTCAAGCTAGCCTGGCTGATGAGGACTGTTAGCCCGAAACAGGTCCCAAGATGCTTGTTTCCGGTCCAGAGAAGACATGGCTTGGCAGTTCGGGCTGGACTGTTCCCATGAGGCACATGCTCAAGACTGATTTGCATATAGCTGTGTCTGAACTGGGGCGGCGAAGTGAGCTAAAGAACGATGATGGATTCAACCCAGATCTGTGACTGGGGGTGAGTGTCTGAAAAGTTTCAGCGCTCCGTCCATCATCTCCTTGTGTTTGCTTTGTTCGCCCGAAGTTGGCAGGGTATACCCAGACGTGGGTCCCTTGCTCACTTTGCCACTGGACTCAAGCTAGCATGGATGATGAGGGCTGTTAGCCAGAAACCAGTCCCAGGATGCTTGTTTCTGGTCCAGGGAAGAAATGGCTTGGTAGTACAGGCTGGACTGTTCCGATGAGGCACAGGGTCAAGACTGATTTGCATATAGCTTTGTCTGAACTGGGGTGGCGAAGTGAGCTAAAGAACGATGATGGATTCAACCCAGATCTGTGACTGGGGGTGAGTGTCTGAAAAGTTTCTGCGCTCCGTCCATCATCTCCTTGTGTTTGCTTTGTTCGCCCGAAGTTGGCAGGGTATGCCCAGACGTGGGTCCCTTGCTCACTTTGCCACTGGATTCAAGCTAGCCTGGCTGATGAGGGCTGTTAGCCCGAAACTGGTCCCAGGATGCTTGTTTCCGGTCCAGGGAAGACATGGCTTGGCAGTTCGGGCTGGACTGTTCCAATGAGGCACAGGGTCAAGACTGATTTGCATATAGCTTTGTCTGAACTGGGGTGGCAAAGTGAGCTAAAGAACGATGATGAATTCAACCCAGATCTGTGACTGGGGGTGAGTGTCTGAAAATGTTCAGCGCTCCGTCTATCATCTCCTTGTGTTTGCTTTGTTCGCCCTAAGTTGGCAGGGTATGCCCAGACATGGGTCCCTTTCTCACCTTGCCACTGGATTCAAGCTAGCCTGGCTGATGAGGGCTGTTAGCCCGAAACCGGTTCCAGGATGCTTGTTTCCGGTCCAGGGAAGACATGGCTTGGCAGTTCGGGTTGGACTGTTCCCATGAGGCACAGGGTTAAGACTGATTTGCATATAGCTGTGTCTGAACTGGGGTGGAAAACTGAGCTAAAGAACGATGATGGATTAAACCCAGATCTGTGGCTGGGGGTGAGTGTCTGAAAAGTTTCAGGACTCCGTCCATCACCTACTTGTGTTTGCTTTGTTCGCCCTAAGTTGGCAGCGTATGCCTAGACGTGGGTCCCTTTCTCACTTTGCCACTGGATTCAAGCTAGCCTGGCTGATGAGGGCTGTTAGCCCGAAACCGGTCCCAGGATGCTTGTTTCCGGTCCAGAGAAGACATGGCTTGGCAGTTCAGGCTGGACTGTTCCCATGAGGCACAGGGTCAAGACTGATTTGCATATAGCTGTGTCTGAACTGGTGTGGCGAAGTGAGCTAAAGAACGATGATGGATTCAACCCAGATCTGTGACTGGGGGTGAGTCTCTGAAAATTTTCAGCGCTCCGTCCATCATCTCCGTGTATAAAAGTTATTATAACAAATCTCAAATAATATTACAACAAAATAATATGTAATCACAATATATTAAAGACTTCCCATCACATATACACAAAATAAAACATTATATTTTACATTACACACAAACAAATAAATAGTGCAAAATAACATTACCCACCCAGAATAAAAAAAATATATATATGTTTTTATAGCTAATGTCCATTATCCACCATGTGTCACGGGGATTCTGATGTTAAGTAGAACTGTGCCTTGGTATGACAGGAGGTCAGAATGTAGGGACTGAGTCGCTCTACAGCCTCAGTATCTGTCAGCTTATATCCTGGGTTACTCACAGTGTCTCATCTGAACTCCTAACCTTCCCAGAGTAGCAGTTGGCTTTGGGAACCTAGCACATGACTCTCTTGTTCCCAAGGGTACCATGGAAACAGATCATCACCCTTCATCTCTCACTCTGGGGAGGAGTAAGCTTTATTTGATCTCCAGGATCTTAAAAGCAGCATACAATACATAACAAAACAACAATAAATAGTTATTCTTAAAATTATACATGGCTGCATGGTTAAAACTTTATATAAAATTCGAATTACTAGTCGCGTTAGCCATAATTGTCTGAGAGCACAGAGTAATCAACCTAAAAGGACAATCCTTGTACAAATACTCTTACTCAATACAGGGTCTCTCTCTTATATGGGTTTTCTAGACTAACCTTCCAAATAAAAAATAAGAAAAAAACAACAACCACGACCTGCGTCTTACAACCTTTTAAAAGGATAACGATCACCGTGCAAGTGCAGATTGAAATTAAAAAGTGATAAGACCCATGTGCAAATAAGTAGGCCTGGGTGGTAAATTCCGTTCCGCTCGCGGAATTTGAGGAATTTTTGGTAATTTTGTGTTCCGCGGAGAACGCGAAATTGCCAAAAATTCCGCGATCTGCGAATTCGCTGAATTTTTTGCTTGTTCGCGCTTTCAAAATGCGTGTTCGCGAGATATTTCTCTCCGAGCACGCAAACAGCATTCGCGAACAGGAAAAAAGCATCGCGAACGGGCGGAACAAGCAATTCCGCGTGTTCGCGGAACTTTTGCGTGCTCGCAGAGATTTTTTACCGTTTCGCGGAGCTTTGCGTAGCGCGACTACGCAAATTCCGCCCACCCCTATAAATAAGCAGAACATGATCTCCAACACCTAGCATACAGTAGAATTTAAAAAAAGATATCCTATTAAGAGTGCTATTATAATTAAGATGGAGCTCCTCTCGGACCCCACACCTACCACCTGCGGAGTCCCCCAGGGCTCCTCCCTCAGCCCGACGCTCTTCAACGTCTACATGGCTCCACTCGCCCCCATCGTCAGAACCTACGGACTCAACATCGTGTCATACGCAGACGACACCCAGCTCATCCTCTCCCTATCCAACGAGCCCAACACCGCCAGACGCAACTTTCGAGAAGGCATGGAAGCTGTCGCCAAATGGATGAAAAACAGCTGCCTACAACTAAACACCAACAAAACAGAAGTACTCATCATGGGCCCAAACCCCGATGCCTGGAGCGACAAATGGTGGCCACCCGCCCTCGGAAACCCGCCAACCCCCACAGACCACGCACGCAACCTGGGAATCATCCTGGACTCCGAGCTCAAAATGGACCGCCAGATCAACTCTGTCTCGTCTTCCTGCTTCCACACCCTCCGCCTCCTTTGTAAGAACTTCAAATGGATCCCCTCGAACACCGAAAGACCGTCACTCACGCCCTGGTCACCAGCAGACTCGACTACGGCAACGCACTCTACGCCGGAATAAACAAAAACCTCACCCGCAAGCTACAGAACATCCAGAACGCCGCCGCAAGACTGGTCCTCAACCTGCCAAAATACAGCCACATCTCCCAGCACCTGCGCACACTCCACTGGCTCCCTGTCGAGGCGAGAATCACCTTCAAGATGCTCACCCACGCACACAAGGCCCTCCACGGCACCGGACCAGCATACCTGAACAGCCGACTCAAATTCCACGCACCCCAAAGGACCCTACGATCAGCCCAGCTCTCCTACGCCGTGGTCCCCTGCACCAGAAAGACCAGATCGGGAGGCCGCTCCTTCTCCTTCCTCGCGGCCAAAGCATGGAACGCCCTTCCGCTCCACCTCAGACAGACAACATCGCTCCCCATCTTCGCAAGAAACCTCAAAACCTGGCTCTTCGACAGACCCCCTCCTTGATGGATGGAACCTGCACCCCCCCCACCCCTAGCACCTTGAGACCCTTACGGGTGAGTAGTCGCGCGTTAACAAACCCCTGATTGAGTGAAGGCAACCACTGATGGCCTATTGTTTGATATGTAAGGTTATTACAGTAATCAAAAAGCAGCAATTGAACAATTTACGTTCTGTTGCTCCTATACCAGGCAAAAAGTATAACATTTATATATTAAAATATACACTCAGTGAAACGTCCCTTCTAAAGTGAGGTAGCCATATTATAAGAACTGGAGCAAAGTTATTCTAAAGTACGTAAATGTTCACAGTCCGTCAAGACCAGAAAGTTGGATAACTGCGAAGTGGTAAGAAAACCTCTAAGCAAATAAAAAATGAACAGCATGTTGCCACCGCAGTGGATTCCAGATAGCACTCTACAGAACAAATCATTGATGCACATAGAATGGTGCTAATCAGTAGCAGAGATTAGTCTAGGGTTAACTATTGGGTCTTTGTAGCCTGGCTCCTTGTAATGAACTTTAATTGGAGGGTGCTAGCTTTACCAATCGAAGCAGCAGCTACTTTTTTTCTTTTTATATATATATATATATATATATATATATATATATATATATATATATATATATATATATATATTTTTTTTTTTTTTGGGAGAACCGATTGTTGTGACCACCTATGGCGGTTACCTTATTTTCCAGTGATTTTATTGATATTAGTGGATTGCTTAAACTTGCGATATGCCTGATGGATAAAGAGCATAAAGCTAATGTTTAGAGCCATTTTCTCTGGATTCAAGGCCGCAATAAATCCCTGCTTGCAGGTCCAGACTCCAAGTTTGTTCCACTCAGGCCTCAGTTTTGATCTACGCAAGTCCAACAGTGCTGGGCAGAGGCATACCACATGCACCAGAGATTCCTCTGATTGTCCACAACCCCTACACACCACCTCGCCTGAGGTATGCCACCAGGTAGGAATATGTTTTAAAAAATGCCACTTACCCAGCCTAAGCACCAAAAATCTCTGTTTTAGAAGTATAGAGTATGTGCAAATAAGCTGAGGCAAAGGTGGGGCCAACTGATAAGAATTAATTACTGCCCATGCATGCTTTCGTTTAGCTAAAATCTCTCTGTCGGACAAACTGGAACACATTTGAATTAGCTTCTTGGTGCTTACTTTAAAGGCTTTTTTACTTGGGTTGAGAGCCCACAGTTCGCTTGCTGATAATTTTAGCAGGAATTCATTAAAAAATCGATTGTGTGACCCACCGGGGTTACTGATGCTGATGTCAGTCCATAACAGGGACTCGAGTGAGCCAGCACTAGCCTGCCTCAACTTTTGGCACTGGTTAAGAAAGACCCCCACACTTTGTAAAGAATAGACCAAACTCCAGGCAAATCTGGGCAGCAGACGAAGGTTTTGGTAACCGCAGCACCTTTTTGTAGATTTTAGTCACATGTTGGTTGAGTGTAATACTAAGCTTGCCCAAAGAGATGCCATAACTGTACGACAAGGTGGGACCTATCTTGGCCCGCATTACCTCCAGCATTGAGGCTAAGCAAGGTCCAGTCACTTTTTTAGCAAGTTCGGAGAGACTGACTTCAAGTGCCAGGGCTTTCATGGCAATTTGACTACAATGTTTTAACAAAGAGCCTCTTGAATCGATGTAGAACCCCAGATATTTATAGGTTTTACCCATCGAAATTTGAAGGTTATTGTACGACCAGCCGCCACCTCTATAACACTTCCTTCCAAATGTAACTACTTGAGTTTTCTTTAGATTAACCTCTAAGTTGTTCATGGTGGAGTACCTATATAGTGTATTCAGCACGCGCTGTAGTCCGACTCTCGTAAGACTGAAGAGAGCGAGATCATCGGCATATAGGAGATTGCTGATCTGCGTACCACCGATGTTCATAGCATGGCTATTTCTTGCATCTAACTCTGATGAAAGGTCAGATAGAAACAGGTTAAAAAGCAGGGGGGCTAACACACATCCCTGTTTTACCCCCCTGGACATCGGTATTTTTCTGGATAGGTGTGAACCAGAGCCTATCTTTACTTGAATCCAGGTATTAGTATGGAGCTGGATGATTGGATTCAGTAAATTGGACGGAATTCCCCATTTAGTTAGTTTAGTCCATAGAGCCTCCCTTGGCATGTGATCGAAAGCAGATTTGAAATCCACAAAGCTGCAAAAGAGCGTCGTAGAAGAAGTGTTTGCTTCATTAATGAGGATTGATAAGGCTAGAAGATTACAAATAATCAAAAGAGGTACCCTCTATAGGATGGAGGAGTAAGGGATAGAGATAGTATTCCCTTGCAGTGAAACAACTGAAAAGGAAATATCTTTCTTTTTTCATAAAACCCTCACTCACCCGGGTTTCCCCTTGGTGGCATGCTTCATCTTAGGGTCCATCCCTGCCCTCTACGGACAGGGGCGTGCTACGACCTACGAATACGTGGGAGCACTAACTTTGTAAAATACAGGGGTGTCCTTATACACCTAACCGCTTATGGTAAATCAGAAGGGAGTGGGTTTTTATGCAAAAGTAGAAAGTTAAGTTAAAAATACCAGTTTAGTGGGTTCAAAAAACAATTTTATTTCTTGCCCCCAAAAAGGTATGCTAAAATCTGGGGATGCTTGGAAAGACTCTAGGCTGAATTACCTAATGTTTTCCTTGGTGGTCAAAGTTTCATGCCTATCCCCAAGGCATTTCATCAAGACCTAGAAAGGAGAAAATGATGTTCCCACTCCAAGTGTTATTATAAACACATTATTAATGAAAATACAAAATTAACATAAACATACAGCACCTAATTGGTCTGTGTTAAATCAAAAAAGACCTGCAAGGATATAAAGAAAAACGAGAGATTAAAATCATACACGACCCTAAAGTCCAACTGGTATTCCTTAGGTTGTGATAATTCCGTGGTGGTGGTGGTGTAATATATTTTTCCAACTATGCCCACAGGCGTGTGGTAAATGAGGCACACAAGACAGAACAAACATTAAACATATAACATATAGGGGCCGATTCCGATTCGGGCCGGAAATCTCTCCGACCGAGCCGGACCCGGAGAGATTTCCGACCGAATCAGACTCTGGCAGTCCGACCGAATGAGTACGATGCGCACGTATGCCATCGGACTCGATTCGGTCGGACTCCCATTGAAGTCAATGGGAGCCAGTGGTACGACGCGTACACGGGCTCCCATTGACTCAATGGGCACGACGCGAACAAGGGCGCCCCTACAGCGTGTTCGCATCGGTGCGGGTCGCACCGTACATGCACATGTAGGGGGGACCCATGGCTCCCCCCTGTGTGCGACTCGCATGCCTACGCTTCCAGGGGGGTCTGACACGGACCCCCAAAGTGTGGCTCCGACAGCTCCTTGGAGCCGGACTGCGCGAGTCACTCGGAGCGGTCGCGATGCGCATCGTACTTACCCGGCCGGGAAACGTCTCCATTGCGCAGTGCGAGTCGTCCCCATGCGAGTCGGTCGGAGCGGTCGGGTCCTGCGAACGAGTCGGTCGGAGATTTCGCGAGCGCACGCATCGTACTCGCTCGCCCGGACGCATGTACGAATCGGTCGGGAAACAGGGCTCCGAATCGGATCCCGTAAAGCCGAATCCGATTCGGAGCCCTACCGGCCGAGATCGGAATCGGCCCCATAATGTCACCAGCATATTCATGTGTTGAAGATAATTACATACTTAAAATGCGACCATCATTGGGCCTCATGAGTCCATCGAGGAGTTTAAAGGAGGGACGCCTGTAGTCAAACCCTACAAATGCGGTCAAAAGGTAGAGAAAAGTGTGAAAAAAGAGATCGGTCGATCCGATAGCCAGCGTTTTCCTGAGACGAGCAGGACGCCCCTACTTACTTCATCAAGGCTACTCCCTCACAGTGGACCTGACCGCACTTCCCCGAGGCTCCGATGTTACTGGAGCAACGGGGAGGGAAATATTTAAACACATTGATTTTTCCTCAATCAATCAAGGAGCACGCCGCACCACCTACGTGTTTAAATATTTCCCTCCCCGCTGCTCCAGTAACATCAAAGCCTCGGGGAAGTGCGGACAGGTCATTTATTATGAAACAAATATGTTGCAATCAATCACAAAGCAAATAAAACTAAACAAAGTAATTAGCATTACTATCAGGCTGTATAAAATAAACATCCACACCATGGCAAATAATCTATCTGTCTAGGCCTACCCTTACTGTGTTGACATGGGATATATTAGTGCTCTCTGGGATTGGCAACAGACCCCATACCTGGTGTATCTATTTAGGTGGTCCGCATCATGAGTGTAAACTCAGACTATGCAAGGCTGCATGTCAGGCTCTGCATACATTTGTTCAAGGACAGGTCTCTCTGATGGAATTCTCCTCTCTGCCCCCAAGGGGTCCAGACACAGTTTATATTATAAAACTACTGTGTGGAACGCTGCATCTGTGTACCATGTCATGTCTAAAACGCTAGGAGCTATTGCCGACCGCGCAAAAGAAAACAGTACATTATGTTGTTATGTATTGCAGGCAACCTTGTACAAAATTTGCAGATTGACTCCAGAGAGGAATAATTGAATAACAAGCAACATGTACAGCATATTCCAGAAAAATAATGGCATAAAAACAAAAGTGTTATGTGTGGCTTTGCAGAGCAGAGGCAGCCTAAAACATCTGATATGTTCAACTAAGGGAGAACCAAAGTGGGCCCAGAAGGGAAACCACTACACATGAGTCCACAAAAACTAAATTTACAAAAATTGACATAAATAGACCCCAAATAATACAAACATTAAAGGTCCAAAAATGAATCCAAAGAAATAGTTTGCAATTCTAGAGCACCATTTAAAAACTCACAAAAGCTAAATAAATACCTACTCAGGACAACCAAAAAAATAAAAGGAAATTTAAAAATAAAATTGATTAAAAAAATAACCCCAAAAAATCTTTTTACCAAAGAAAATACATCTAAAAGCAGGACAACTCCTATACTGCACCTCAATAACCTGTAATAAAAAAAATGTATACCCACTCACCAAAACATACTGCCCAAACACATTACAAACACTACAACATTTCATAGCAATCACCATCAACATAACTAGAACCACAATTATAATATAATTACACTACACAGCCTACAGTAAGTCCTACCTTATTACAGTATATTACACCAAATCTCTACCCAACACTACACATAATGAAAATTACTAGCTAACACACTGCACTACAAAGAAAATACCTATACATACCCCCTACAACAAAAACACAGAATAATGAGTTAAAATAAATCTTGTCTTAAAGCTTGATCAGCAGCATGGAACCATGCATAATGTTATGAATAGAATACACAATACAGAGATGGAAAAATATGGCTTCCAAATAAAAAATAATATTTTCTTATTAAAATCAATACAACTTGTATAAGAAATGTTAAGAAATATATGTTTGAAAACACATATATGTTTGAAATCATTATATAAAATATACACATAAGTATTAAACAGTACTATATAAAGACACATTATAAAACAATAGTATAAATTAGTACAGTGAAATAACATGTCATTATCTGTATGCTATAAGAAATGTATATGTGTAACATAATGTCTGAAATAGTGTATGAGATAGATATTAAAAAATGTGTTAATAACATATAATAAAACCTTTATTTGTTTTACTTTCAAAACAAAACCACATCACTATCTACTATAATTACAATACTAAAATACTTCAGTTATCTAATACAAATACATAAGTAACTCACATATCAGAGTAAACTGAACACAGGGTAACTTTAATATACTTAAACTCCTAGACTTTAGCATACTTACTTAAAACACTTACATACTATAGCCATATAATATGCCAATTCAACTGAAACTTGACCATCTTTGGGCAGCAAAGGAACTGCATTTACTATGCCAACTCCAGACTAAAACATCTTGGGGAAGGTGATGGACATTAAAGGAATCAGGTTTACTATTCTGACTCCAAACTGAACCATCTTGGGGAAGGTGTTGGACATTAAAGAGGACAGGTTTACTATTTCCACTCCAAACTAATCATCTTAGGGAAGGTGTCGGGAAGCAAAAGGCGTCAGATTTACTTTTCCCTTTCCAGTCTAATTCATATTGGGGAAGGTGCTGGAGACCAAATTGGTCACATTTATTATTCCCACTACAAATGCAATAGTACAAAACATAACACTGCTAAATTATTATAACCTACACTAAAATCCACAAACAACTAAAATCAATCTCAAGTAAGTAAATCCAATCTTTATTTGGATTGTAAAGGCGTAAAAGAATGCACAACATAAAATCCAGCAGTATGTGCTCATTATGTTGTAGCAATTAAGGTCAAGGCTTAACAACAGGTGCTTGAGAACATTAAAATGACATAAGTAATTGAAACAATAAAAAAAATTCCATACAAACGTTTAGGCCATAAAGTAACTCATGCATTAGGGCATTACTTCCCCACCATATTCCTCAGCAGATATTAACTTGTGTACCATCAGGCAGACATATTTTGGTTTGTAATAATTGCAGAAAATGTAGAGCTATTCTGCACTTTCTAATATTCAGAGAGCGGAATAGTGGAATTAAGTATTACTACCTTGGCACAACATGCAGTTTACAAAAAAATAAAAAGTATAGCATAGACAGACCTGATCGAGAGTCACATGGGCAAGGCTTAAGGCCTGATTCACTATAGGTGTGTCTTCGACAGGAAACTAATAGTTGACCGATGTTGAATCTGAACCAAAGGAAGTAAAATTTCTGATGGTTATGGGGTAAAGAATAAATGTAGGCCTTCATACAGTCAGGGGTTGCTAACAAATTATGGGCGGCTACACTCTTTTTACTGAGCTCTTGGTGTTCCCTTCTCTGTCTCTGCTTAATGAGAAATTCAGCTTTTAAATACCTTTTAGGTAAGGCGACAATATCACAAGGACTATAAACAAATTCAGGCCTCTTAAACATGATAAATTGTTCTTTACTATACCTCAGCCACAGTATACGCTGAGCAGTGGAGAAGTGTGGCTCAATGGTTAGAGCGGCAGACCCTGATGCAGAGATCTGGCCCGGGACCAGGGTTCAATTCCCTTCTCGGCGGGTCTTGGGCTCAATTTCCTCGGACCTGATAATTCTCGCCTCGGTGCCTATTCTAATCATGGGTCCCACTCTGCAACTCTGGGCAATAGCTTGCTTAATCTCCACAACGGCCCCAACAGCGCTGGGATGCCTGGCTTCACCCTGGGGGTGCCCAGGAGTGGACATTTCACAGGGAAAAGCCAGGAAGGGTTCCACAGCGGTATGCGTACAGCGCCTGGACACCCCTTTGGGGGTATGGGTGCGCTTTACAAGTACAAATTTCATTTCATTTCATAGTCAAGCTATAAGCAATCAGAGATTATGTCCTGGTTCAGGAGGGTTTCATGTTTGGACCAGATAGAGTGCCACAACATAAGTGGTGCTAACGAAAGGCCCACCTCTGCATGGAAGGCATAGGTTGATACATTAGTAAGAACAGATAACAATCTCCTCAAAAACACATTTTCACTGGTCTGCAGGTGAAAAGTATTTCAATACCCCAACAGAACAACATTGTGCTATAGAAATGCTAAACATCAGATCCAGAGGCTTAGAACCTAACTTCCCCATGAACCTATGGGTTGCCTCTGTCGTTTTTTCAAACTGAGTTTTCCAGACCTTTATGATATGAACCCAGGTACATTTACTGTCAAAAGGTACACCCAGATATGCAAAGGTAGGAACACAAAGAAGTTTGTTACCATTCAAGTTGTTAGAGGATGTGGCCTAATGGCTAGAGCGGCCAACCTCAAAGCTGGAAAACTGGGTTCGAGGCTCTGCAGGGACGTTTAACATCCTGTGATTCTGGGCAAATCACTTCATCTCCCCATGCCAAACAAAAAATAAATATGCAACTGGTGCTCATGTAAAGCTCTCTGGTACCATCGGGTCTAGTTCGTGCTATATAAAACTCCACTCCCCCCCAAAAAAAGACCATAGTGTGTGACTTAGAGATGCTGGTAGTTAAGCCTAGGTTGCTCACAACTGAAACAAATTTATTCAGCAAGCTCTGCATACCCACACCAATTCACAAGACTAGTACACAAACATCTGCATGTAACAATGCAGGAATTCTTGTAGATCCCACCCTACGTGTATCTGCCTCCACAAGTGTTAACTATGTTCCACGATCATTACTATATAAACAGAAAAGAAAGGGGGCCAGCACACACTCCTGTCTCACCCCATATATAATCTTGATTGGGGGAGTATATTTAGCATTAGGCAAATATACCCCATCAGAATTGAGCTACGAAATGAACCAGTGGAGCATCCATTCCCATGTTCAGCTTTTTCCCCAAAGCTTCCCTCTACTAACACCGTCAAAAGCTGAGCTGATGTCCATGAATGCTAAGTACAAACAACCCTTCTTTGCCAACCTGTATTTACTAATAATTAAATGCATGTTCAGCATTGATCAACAGTCCCAATACCCTTCCAGAACCCATACTGAACTGAAGCCTCTCCAACCCAAGCCTCAACCTATCCAATAAGATCCCCCAAAGTATTTTAGCTGCTGAATTCATTAGAGAGAAGGGCTGATAACAGCAGGGGTCGGCTCTGTCACCCTTCTTTTAGATCAGGATTATAATAGAGTTTGACCACGACTTAGGTGGTCCTCCAGTAACTGAACTGTGAAATACATTGGCAAATAGAGGTGCCCCTAGATCAACATTATCAAAGAAGAGATAAATTGGCACCCCATCTGGACTTGGGGCCTTGTTCCTTGCACTCCTTCTATTGCCGATCTAACATTCCCTATGGTAATCTGTACCAATTCCAGGGCACCCCGTTGATAGTTGACCACTGTGATGTCAGGAGAATTGTCTGGTACAGTACTACTGTCTTACACCTCATAAAACTACACCGCCTGTTTATATTGTGGGATAGTAATATTCAGAGTGGTGTTATGACTATCTCCAAAAAGGAGCATTTGCCGTTTTCCAGAAGAGGCAGATGTCATTCTTTGTACTAGCATGTCAAAAAGATGGTCCCCTAGAACTTAATAGGAGTTCCTCGAGGCAGGAAAATTTAATCAGTGAACAGAAACCTAAGGCAACTAATATTTATTTATATGGACCAAATTTCTGAGAATACATACATAACAAGGTAAAAAAGGGGCATCAGGAGCAATATGATGTAGAACATGTGTCAGTTGATCATTTATGTGTATTCACACTTCAATAAAGATCTCATGATGAATTCTAAAAGAATAATTAAAATTCCATACTTTAACATCCACACTACATTTGTATCAACAATCACACAAAAATCATCAAACCTATAAAAGCAATATATATTATATATTATTTGAAATGTGCATCACATAATCTGGTGATTCTAGACATTGGATTCATAGGTATTCCTACATGAAAAACATGTTGTGGCTTAAAAGATGAAAGTCTGCAATCATCTATATGCATTTCAGGGCAGGAGCACCTTCTTCAGGAAAACCACTTTTAAATAAATGAGTGGTATCTGCAATTATATCAAGAATGAGTGCCCTACATAAATATTATACATAATAAAAACAGACTACAATACAGTTTATGTCTATCGGCCAACCACACTTGAAAAGATGCACCCAAATGTATTCCATATGCTTTAAATAGAAGAATAAGAAAAGAAAAAGAAACCCAGAACATTCCGTAGGTGGTGGAGCATGGAGCAAGCCTGATTCCCACAAGGTGAAACAAGCAAGCACCACAATTTTGCTGTGCGATCAATAAACAAATCTGTCAATAGCTAACAGAAAGGTAGATGAACACAATACCAAAGAACAATGAATGAAGCCTCCAAGGCCTCTGGAATGTATATCAATGCAAACAGCCTGAATGGATGAACAAATGGTTCCTGCAGCGATGGAAACAAGTGGGACAGGATGAATGTATATATATATGATAATTGCATCCTCCTGTATTGCACATAAAAAAGCGTAATGACCCAATAACCTCACTGACACTGATCCATTAAACCGGCTGAGACATGATAACTATGCCTAAATAGATAGTTATCAGAAATGTCAGAAAATACCTCTGTAAAGATTTGTATATTAGGGTCACAGGTGCCCGGCTGGATACGCAAAAAAGACTCAGTGTGCTACCTGTCAACATATGAAAATGATTAAAAAAGGATTTAAAAACATATAAGCCTGATAAATTAAATTACAAAAGTCTATTAGGCCTACAGAGAAGGCATGATAACCATGCAGAGGGCAACTGCTAATGGATACTTACCATAATGGTCACAAATGCATCTTGTGAAGATGTGTGTCAAAGTCACAAATGCCCGGCTAAATACAAAAAGAGACACTGGTGAATTACCTGTCAATATAAACAGTTGATTGGAATGTGGGAGTGAGCATGGTACATAAATATTTGGAGCTGAAAATTAACCCTGGGCGTAAAACTCGGCTCCGCTCGTGAAGTTTACGGAGTTTTGGCAACTCGGCGTTCTGCGTAGAGCATGGAGTTGCCAAAAAACTCCGCACTCTGCAACGGAGTTGTTTTTTTTTTTGCTTGCACCCGAAATGCATTTTTGCATGCGCGGGAGCGACTTACCGGGTGCCTGCGATCGCTGATGAGATTTCCTGAGCCATTCACAAGTGCCGCGAGATTTGCTAGGTGGCCGCATGGTGCCGCTAGAGTTTACGATCGCGAACACGTGATTCGGACGTGACATCTGACCTTCGGCGGAAGTTTTGTGAAGAATGCGATCCAGACCACACACAATCTGGAGAAGGTTCTCTCTCGAGCAGCATCAAAACCTTCTTGAAATGATGATTTGGATTAAAATATCTCCTCAAATTGACATTTGGCTGCACTTTTTTGTGCAAGGAGTCCTTTTTCTTTTTTTACTTTTTATTTAAGAGGGAGGAAGTGCACCAGAGTCTCCAACTTCCTGTTCCTGTCCAGCAGGCTCCTCCCAGTGCTTTGTACATCTCCTGGTCACTTTTCGTTTGGATTTGGAGCTGGAAGGATCACTCTTTGTGTCTGCTGCATCATATATCATTGGATTTGAGGACTTTTCAATTTGAGATTTCACAAGTAAGTTGGAAAATTGGTGTTGTTTGTTTTAATTGAGGCCATGCACCTAGATTTATTTGTATACTTTTCATCATTTTTTTTAGAGTTATTGTGGTGGGTGGCCTCTAGTTTCAGTAGGGGCCTAGTTGTTTCTTTGTAAGTAATTTTTCTTCTTTTAAAAAGGAAGCATGTTGCATTTTATCCAACTTTTTAAATCAATTTGCAATATGTATTTAATTCACTATGTAGCCCAGTAGCCTGCGAATAGGCCTTTCAGCCAGTAGGCCCGGAGCTAATCATGGGGGCATGAAACAACAGTTTTTCTGGTGTCTGTTGAATTTAAACATCATTTAGGGCATGGATGGCATTGGATTGAAATATTGGGAGAGTATTTCCCTTTTTTTCATGTGCCTTTGTTCAATGTGTGTGGTTGTAATAACTTGCAAACCATTTTTTAGACTTGTGGATTTTCGTTTTTGGCATTGGTGCATTAAGATGTGTTGTTAGCATGCCTCCTTTGTCTGGCCAGTATGTGAGTGTGTTTGTTTGTAATAGTGGGCCATCATTTACCTTGGCTGAGCCTCCCCTTGTGGCCAGGAGCCATTTTGTAAAGTCTGTGTCCATATAGGCTTACTTGAGTTTATTGTTTTCCAGGCCTCCTGCTTGTTGTTGTTGTGAGTGACCATGTGGCTGGCGGCCATTTTGTGGTGGCAGATAGTGTGCTTTTGTCATAGGCCTCCATGTCTTTCCTTTGTTCCTCTTGGCTTATATTGCTTCTATCCATTGTCATTTGTCATCTGCAGATGCACAATGCCAAACCGTTACATTTGTATTTTTGTTGTTCTTCTTCTTCCTTCCTATTCATCCTGAGCGTACTGTACAGTACACCATGAAAGCCCTTGTTGTTGTCAAAGTCTCACAAATGGCTACACTGTATTGTTAATTGTTTTAATAACTGAGGTAATACATTTAATAATATTAATAACACTAACAAGTGTGATCACACACTAAGTTATATTATATTTGTTTGTTCTAGTAGTAATTGAACCACAACAATGAATGGCACATTTCACTGATGTTCTTCTTGCTTCTTTGCTTTCAGGTGCACAAAAGAGGAGGAGACAACATCACCCATTGTACTGAACAAGACAGAAGTCCTGCTGCGCACTACGTCATGTGACGTGTGACCACAGACATCTCTTCAACTTGTGCCACTGTGTGCTGCTGACATCTTCAAGATGGCCCCAAAGAAAGGTACCAGGTCCAGTACAAAGAAAGTTGCCAGTAAAAAGAAGGTACTGCCACTTACCACTAAGGGCGGGCGGAGCTGACGTAGTGCCTCTACGCGGAGTTCCGCTCTGCTCCCTTCCCCCTCCCAAATTAATTAAAAATTAAAAAAGAAGGCACTTACCTGTGTGGCTGCCTCCTCCTCCGCCTGGCCCCTCGCCTTCCTGCTCCTCACCGTCCTTCATCTATGAAAAATCTCCTACATTGTACGTCTTGTGCGTGGAGGGTGGAGGGGCTGGCTAACTCCACTCTGCCATGGAGGGGAGTGTTGCCTATACTCCGTGTTCGCAACGGAGCACGGAGTACGCACAAATCTGCAAACTCCACTGGCGGAGCGGAGTTACCCACCCGGGGTTACTTACCACCACCGGTATGTCGCCCAAGACCTATTTTGGGAAACCAAAAATTGTGCCTGCAGCAGCGGTGTCCAGGGAGCAAGCTGGGAGCAGCACCCCCACATCAGTGGACCAACCCCACCGACCTAAGCCCAAACCCCTGTCTGTCGCAGAGGCAGCCAGTCTAATCACGAGTCCAGCGCTGTCGAGCAGTGATGTTGAAATTGACTTATCGTTATCGCAAATAGTACCCAATCAATGGAGGAAACTCAGATAAGTGACTAACAACAGCTGCAACCACCACCAATAGTAGGTGTTCCTCCTGAAGTAGGGGCAGTTCAGGAGATCGAGCTTCCTGCAGAGGAAGAAGAAGAGCAAGCCACTCTTTCAGAAGATCTATTGTCTTCCAGATCCCCAGCAAGGAAAAGGAGGGTTAGTCCATCAACTTCTTCTGCAAGCCCCCCTTCTGATGATCTAGACGCCACTTTGAAGCCACCTCAGTCTGAGAGTGAGACACACCACGCGAGGCTAGGGAAAAGGAAGGTTCCAGAAAGCCTTAGAGTTATGGAGGTAGATGTAGAAGAGCAGCATGATGATGACGAGACCGACATGACCCCATCCCAAATTGCTGTGAGGGATGTGGCACGGATACCACCTACACAGATACCACCAACACCCCCTACAGCTGCCATATTTATAAAGACCCGGCAGCGACCTTTATCCACCACAACAACCATCTCAATAGAAGTAGGAACTGCAGAGAGTCAAACGTCACGCCTACCTACCAGTTCATCCGACATTGCAAGTGGCACCAGCAGCGTCAGAAAGTTGACCTCCCCAGTTTGGGACTTCTTTTCAGTTAGCAGGAAGGAGGTGAACATTGCTATATGCTCCATTTGTGGAGCAAGTGTTAGTCGGGGTAAGCTTGGTAGAAACTATGGTACTGGAGGCCAAATAACCCATCTGAGAAAACACCACTTGATCCAGTGGGAGGCTCATCTTAGCAGCCAAAAAACTGTAAGTGTTGTTGGTGGAGGGGATGAAGAAGATCCGATCACGGTGGAACGTGAACAAGAGGGAGACATTTTCTCCGGTACACAAAGCAGCCCTGTTCCCAGCAGTGCAGTGGTACTGCCCAGACCATCATCAGCACCATCGCAATGGCACTAGAGTCAGGCTGAGACACTAAGGGTTCCAAGGCAAGATAGTACTGCGATGAAAAAACACGCATTGAGCCAAACAATATCTGGTCTCAAGAAGTCACCTGCATCAGTGGCACCAGAAAAGACAAAAATCCATGCTACCATTCTCAGCATGTTTTGGTCGGAGGGGCAGTACGAACACAACCACCCAACGGCAAGTTTGTACAATGTGAAGCTGGCTAAAATGTTAGTGCTGGACCTCCTCCCTTTTTCTTTTGTGGAAGGGGTGGGTTTTCTTGAATTTGTGGCAGCCATCTGCCCAAAATGGAAGGTTCCCAGCTGGTCCTATTTCGCCAGAGTTGCTGTTACAGCACTACATCACGACGTGCTGGAATTGCTTGGACAAGATTTGCAGCAGAGTGCTGTTCACACTATCCACCTGACAACAGACATGTGGGCGAGTAGTCAAGCCCCTGATTACATGTGCATCACTGCACACTGGATCTCATTTGTGAGGGTTAGAGAAAAGATATCTGCAGGTGTTGACACTGCTGAGATTTTTAATGCTGCTTGGAAACATGCAACTGTAGCCATGTTTACCATGGAGAAATCTCACACTGCTGCAAAGATTTTGGAAGACTTTGACAACAAGGTCTTTGAAGGGCTTAACATTGTTTTTTTTTACCACGGACAATGGCAGTAATATAGTTAAGGCCATGGCAATTGGTGGCTATTTCAGGGTCCTGTGTTTGGCGCACGGCATTAACATAATTGTTCAAGACTTTCTGAAAAAAGAAGACATAGTCAGCAACTTACTGACCACCTGCAGAAGAATCTGCACACATTTCAGCCATTCTTTTAAAGCCCGGATGCAGCTGAGGATCATTCAACGTGATAATAGAATGCCAGTTAAAGCACTCATCCAAGAGGTGCCAACATGTTGGAACTCAACTTATTACATGATTGAACATCTGTTTGAGCAGTACAGACCAATCAATGAATATGTCATGCAAAGAGATGATGCTACTGTGATAGGCATGATCATTGAGCTGGACTAATGGGTCGTAGTTAAATGTCTGACAGAGATTCTACTTCCTTTCGAGGTCTTCACACATGAAGTCAGCAAGGACTATGGGCCAAGCTATCCCATTGTTGCACATGCTAGAGGGACCGCTGAAGGGGGTGTCTGCAATGTACGCAGGTGTGGAGGAAAAAAAAGAAGCATATGAGTTGGTGGAGAGCTTAACCCTTCGCTTATCTGAAAATACAAGGGTGTAAAGAGACATTGTGTCATCCAACCATTACATTTGTGCCACAATTTTTGATCCACGGTACAAACCATTACTACACACTTTCATTCCTTTTTCAGACAGGAATGTTGCCAGCTACAAAACTTGGATAGCTGTGCAAGCCAGTCAGCTAAAAAAAGAACGGCCGGGAATTAGAGGCCCGCTCCTGAATGGCACAACAAGTACTGCAGGGCAGCCTTCAAGTTCAACTTCAGAGCCTGAGTGCAGTGCCGTTGGCTCACAGCAGCCAAAACCACCAACTACACCAAGAACAATATCAACAACAACAACAGGAGCATCAGCCTCAAAATCAGCACATGAATGGTTTCTACATGCAGGGCTTAAGTCCAGTACTGAGGCAAAGGCAAAAGAGGCCAAGCAAAGCAGAGCACCCATGAGCATTGAGTGGATGGTCCAGGCCTATCTGGATGACCCAACAGAAGTTTACTTTGATCAAAACCGATTGCTGTATTGGTATGGGAAAAGATGCCAATGGCCAGTGCTCAGCAGGCTGGTGATAAACTATCTGCCTTGCCCTCTCACACGTGTCTCTGATGAGCGTGTTTTCAGTGTTGCTGGTGCCGTTCTGACAGTGAGAAGGACCAGTCTCTCTCCCCAAAACATGGAGAGGTTAACCATGATCAAAATGAATCAGCACTTTATACCACCAGATTACACCATACCTGAGGTAGCACAGCAGGAAGATGACGACGGCGACTCAGGTCATGGAAGTAGTGTGTTAGGTGACCTACTTCTGCTGAACCACCAGAGTTTGAGGACGAGCTCTAGTTCCCTGACAACTAGGCTTTCGAGTTACTTTCTTTCCTCCTTTGAGCCCCAAAAAAAGCCCCCCAAAAATATATAGCCAAGGAATATTATTTACTTTATAATTTGCGTGTGGCACTGTCTTTCTGATTCTAATCACAACAAATCCATCACCACTGTCTTACTATTTTATTGCCGGATTGGAGTTGCAACTGTGTGCAGTCAGTGAAGAAGTAAGTCCACTCCTCCTTAATCGCCCTAAATCCAGTTCCCTCAAGCCAGACATTGGATGGAGAATACATACAACAAATGTGAAATGTGGATCTGCCTCAAGTCCAAACCTGACTATATATCTATCCTTTCTGAGCCTACAGGGGCTTCCCCGGAAGAACAGGTAAATGATGGCATGCATTGCATGCTGAGTTATTGGTGTTTGTTGTGCATGATTTCTACTAGTATTCTACTCACAAAAAAAGTGACTCAAGTGACTCCCTTCTTTTTGTTCAATAACAAAATTGTACTACTGCAGGCTGATCCATTCCATTTTGAGTCTGGACTCAGTCCACACACTTTTGGTACAGAGTTGGATACCATGACCAGAGTCAGTAGGATCGGAGATGATTGATGGAATAACTCGGGGTATGAAGTGACCTAAAAGGTAAACAACAACACCAGACCTACATGTCTGTGTAGTGGGGGAGGCGAGGGTGGCGGTGCATTGATTTTGTTACTTAATTTGGAAAATCCTATGTTTTTGTGTGGGTATGTGTGCTCAGTGCTCTCTGGCTCGAATTCGAAGCTAAGTGGAGGTTGGGTGGGGGCCTGCTCCTGTTGTTGGAGGTAACTGCTGGAAACAGACATGATTTAGCCATGCCGCCTCTGAAAGTTTTCTTGTTGCACTCCTCCTAATAATTGATTTTTCAATATCCTTTTTGTTTTTCCATCTACAGGCCGGCCTTTACCCTGTGCTATACTGGGAAAAACAACTCACACTTTCCTTACCAAACTCCATCCGCCAGGCACCCAAGATTGATGGACGGACAGTCCAAGGAAAGACTAGGAGAAATGCGGAGATGCAACTCCCTATTTGGCAATAATTATAGTATTGTTTCATTTGATTCATTTTTTCTCTTCAATCATTATGACTGTGTGTGTTGTTTATGTTTGCTTATATTTGACTCCTACAGATATTTTTTAATTTTATTTGCTATCTTTCAAAGGAAGCCCGTTACAACAGAACATAAAATGTATGTAACTTGGGTCTCTCCGGGGGCAGACAGGCAAGGCAATTGCATAGTTAATAATATACTGCCCTGTACTAGTCTAGTACTACTCATCAAGTCATCATCATCATGCATTTCCTTTTTCTCCCTTAACAGATTTATGATGGTCAGCTGCCAAGATGAATGTGTGTCCATGTAGTGTTTGTCTTTGTCAAACCTTCCCCTCAAATCCCCCTTCCCAATCATTCATCCAACCCTAACCCTCTTCCCCCGGGCTGTGTGATTTACATTGAGGTGTGACTAAATTACATTTACACCAATTATTGATCATACACTTGCTGTGGCGGATGTGGTGAAAGCAACACTAACTCAAGGCAGGGCGAGGATCTTCTTCTGCTCTAAGTATATATACTATAGCCCACACTGGCAATATATAGAGATTAGATTGTCCACCCATTCACAGTATTCGATATTCAAAGTTTTTCCAGAGGAACATAATCCATCATAATATAATTGCCAGCATCGAGTCATCAATCATCCTAGTTCCAACACTAAAGGTTATGCAGCCGCTTGTCCACTTTATAGCTTAAGTCAACTTCAGTTTGCAACATGTACTAGGCTAGCCCTACATTGTGTTTTATTTTACTTTAGCATTGCTTATCATCATGGTTTCTTGTTTGGAAGTCTTCTTCTTGTGTACTGTACTTCTACTACTCATTTCCTAGTCTCCCTTAGGTGACTGACTCATTTTCTTTTTTTGCAAATGATACTGTAAGTGTCTACTACTACTACCACGACCATGGTACCTTGGGAAACCAAACCATCACCATGCAGCCATCGCTTTGCCTATAAAGTATAAACATCAATCACAGGTAAGAGAAAAAGTGTGGGGGAGGCATAATATATGTACTATGGAAATTAATTGATTCACACACCCACACCATGTTGAGTCGAGGAGTGGTTTTAGTTGCAGACTGCATAGACTAGGAGGAGAGACTGACAGTACTAGTAGGACAAGTGAGGGTACTGCATTTATCTGTTGGTGTATCGGCAGATTTCAATCAAAAACTGGCTGCGGCCCTGCAGCAAAGGAAACAGTGTGAAGTAAAAGAGTAACCCCCCCACAAAAGATTTACATCATATGTATACTATAAATAATTTATTCCCCTAACAAATAAACTAGAATGAAAAAAATCCACAACACCTGACCCATCCCTCTCCCTAACCCCAACCAATGTCCAGCAATAAGTCCATTTGTCCATAAATTAAAAAATCAAAATGTCCATAAAAAAAACACAAGTTTTCTCCAATGCCCAATTCCCACCCACCAAAAACAAAATTAAAAAAGGGGCAAGTGTCAAATCGGAGGTCTAGCGGCGGGCTTGCTGGTTCTTCTGCTCTAGGATGCTAAACCGCTCCTCAATACTGGCCTCTAAGCACGCCATCCGGAAGGAGCAAATGTTTTGCATGAACAACAGGGGTGGGCAGCAGTGTTTGAAGTGCAGCAGGCAGCTGCCAGACCACAGCGCCGTACCACTGGAGGCACTGGGGGGGCCTGCCTGGGGCCAGGGGCATTGGAGGAGGCTGCAGCTGCTGCCTCCTCCTCCAGAACCACCATCCACCGATATTCGTCCCGGATGGCCTCCAGCTTCCGTTGCCAGGCCCTGGCTGCAAACTCCTGCCTGGTGGGTTGTTGTGGTTGGGAAGGAGTAGCTATATCAAGAAAGATAAAAGACAATTGTAACCAATACTCTTAGCAAAACAGTAACATACAATTATACACATAAAATAATAGTGGCATAGTAGCACTATCAAGCACAGTACATAACATATGTAGTATCCTCCCACTTCCTCGGCCCCTAACATTTGTGTGAGTTTCAAGCATTACTAGGCACTATGGAGTTCTTCTCTCTCTTGCTTAGCTAAATTAACCTTGTAGGCATGCCAGCTCAGTCAGCTTGTGCCCTAGACAGACTTTACTACTGTCTGCAGGTGGGGCAGCTGTACTGCACGATTATCTATTTTTCTATTATGGCCATACTCTGTTAAATCAATGGCAACTGCTCAATTTCATTTTCACCCTGACTACTACAACAAGGCAGATGATATCTGATTACTAATATGAATGATGATATACAGGACGACGTGAGGTACTACTATTGTTTGATTGTGTAACTATGCAGCGATAGGCCACCCATGGCTGACACAGACGAAATGACATAGGTAGGGAGTGGGAGTGGGCCTCAGAGTTGGAGGGAGGTGATTGATAATGGGTGGGTACATACATACACAATATATATGTTGTGCTTGCAAAATACTTTGAGCCAAGGGAGTATTCTGAAATACAACCTTGAATCAAAAACCTTGAAAAAAAACAGTGCTTGTTTCTTCCCAGCGATTTTCCATTTATCATTGCATTGCTCTTCTAGCATTATTTGTATATTCTAATCTTCACCCTTGGCTTTGCTACTCTGCCACGGTTTATTTTTCTTTTACATTCTCTTCATCCAGTCTCCACCTATGATATGACTGAATACCATCCAGGCATCCATCCATTCAAAGTAAACATGGCTATCATTCTTCTTAATCTCATCAAACCTTTCACCAACAACATACATTTGTCATTTTTTTTAACCACCACCCATGCGTCCTTGCTTGCCTTTGAGTTTGATACATCAAACACCCCGGAGGATTCCTTTCACCCATATAGTTTCACCAACCTAGGCAGGCATCCTTTCTTTCACCTTTCACCCATCCTTCAACCACCCATGCATCCTAACAGCCACCTATGCATCCCGGGCCCCCTACCATCACCCACGCATCCTTCTTTGCCAGTCATATATGCATGTCACCCGTCCTTCCTCCTTTCATCCTTCTTTCCCTTTTCGTTCAACCCACCCATAAAGGTCATCTGACTCTTAGTCTTATTCATAAAACTTTCCCAGCTGAGTTGAAGTCAGATAGAAGAGGACATTAGTTACTCAACTCCCGCCGCTAATGCTATTGCTAATGCTAAGTAAAGGGTGTCTTCTTCAACCGTTGTTCACAACAACTTAGTCTCTCTCAACAGTACAGTGTACACCCTTGCAGCGAGTGTATTGTCATTAAATAAGCAATATAACTTACCACCGCCCGCCACTGCTGCTGGCTCACCCCTTGCAGCTGCGCATCTGCTGCTCCCTCCTTACTGGCGTCGCCTTCGCCGCTGGCCCCAGCACTGGTGGTTGGTTTGCCTAGAAAAAACATTGCAAATTTTTTAGATTCCATATACGCCTCCCCCTATTTTTTTTTTTACTAGCAAGATTACAAATACAATACATACATATGCCACACACATCACTAGTAAAATTTGGGTACTAGAGTAGAGTAGACAGTTTGTCTTATCCTATCAAAAATAATAAAATATCTGGTTGGGCATTTTGTTGGTGGCAATTTTCGAAAAGCCTCTCAAGAAGAGGACAACCCAAAGGACTGGGCTCAGTGGCTAGAGCTATTGGTGAATCTGAGTTTTTCAAAAGAGAAAGAGTGGCCAACCGGGCGGACAATCGGACATTTGGTCTCCTCTCTCTAGGTTGGAAAATATAATGGTGCCCTCCTCCTCCTCCTCATACTTCCTTCAAGCCATGGTGCTCGGTAATCAGTTGTTCACCATCAACTGCTGCTAATAATAGTACTAGGCCTAAACAAGAAAAAGTAAAATACTACACCACTTTGGAAAGTCCAACGTGACCATCATTTTATTTGCTGATTGAGCATGAGAAAGAAAGTAAAAGAAAGCCTTCTAATCTCAACAAATATGCATAGAATACCTTAGTTGGCCATGCAATCTGCACAGCAGAGTAGTAGTACTAGTAGTAGTAAGGACCAATGTGTTCTCTGAGTCTTACAGTAGTACAACCACTAGACAGTCCACAAAATATAAGGGGAAAGGGAAAGCTGACTGAAAAACCAGAATAAAGCAAGCTACAGACAGACTAATAGTACAGAGTAAGAGGCAGTTAGATTTGATATTTTTTAAAAAACCAGATGCCAGAAATATAAATAACACTGGGGCAGATTTACAAGAAACTAACGCAGCGCTAGCGCAGCAAGTCATTTTGCTGCGCTGCGTTAGTTTTGAAGCACAGGGATGCAACATATTTACAACAATATGTTGCATCTCTGTGCTTCCCCCTGCGCTGGCGCACTAACTGCTGCCATGCGCCAACGCAGGCACCCTTGCACCATGGTGCAAGGATGCCTGCATCACGGGGATGATTGTTGATGTGGAGGAAGGGTTCAATTCCTGCAAATAAACAATCGGAAATGGCGTTTTACAACTTCTATGTGTGCTGCATTAGCACACATGGAACCTGCAAAAAGTCATTGTTTTAATAATTGTTTATGTGCAGGAATGGATACCTTCCTGTACATAAACAATCACCAGAGGTGATTTCCTCTTTCTATGTGTGCTGCAGAATGCAGCACTCATAGAAAGAGGAAAAAAACAAGGAGAAATGAATACATTTCTCCTCGTTGCGCCTCCCTACACCTCCCCTGGGGAGGCGTAGCATTCAGACGCATTTCCAGATTTATGATTTCTTGTAAATCTGGAAATGTGTCAGGTTCCATGGGTATTGCATTGGAACACCCACAGCAACACCCATGGAATGCCCCTTTCACGCAAAGTGCTGCGTGTAAAGGGGCCGTATTTACAAGTACAGGAAAAGAAACACAGGGTGGCTTTTCCTGTACTTGTAAATATGGGGCAGAAAAATGCGCCGCCAGTGCGTCACAAAAAGTGACGCACTGGTGGCGCAAGGGGCTTGTAAATCTGCCCCTAAGTTGGTAGGTAATGCAGGGATAACAAGAATTTAGAAACAGATAGATCGAAGAAGATTTGGTAAATAATAGAATTAGGAAACAGAAATAATAGTTCGAAAGAAATAAGGTGCGGTAAAAGTTAGGGAAATATATATTAATATTAACAACAGGAGGACTTACTGCGGCCAGCAGAGCCATCTGCAGAGGAGCGATCCTGGGAGGCACCTCCAGCTCCCGCCTCGTCAGACCCTGTCTTCTTCTTGCTCTGGATGCTGATCATGTAAGACATAATTAAAGAGAAAAAAATTGATTGGTGTGAAATAAATATTAAAAAACGCTCCAAAAAGATTTTTTGACAGGAAACGGCAATTGCAATAAAATTGACCTAACTATTCAGATCGACTAGTAGTAGACTAGTATCGCGGTCGCGGACCATCCTATCTTTATTATTCCACAGTTCCATTCCGATTCCAGAATCCTAAACCTAAGTACCACCTAGCCCGCCTTTTCCAAAGACTTTGGAATGAATTGCCAAAAATTATATTTGATTCTTCTAAGTTCCCATCTCATTTGCAATCATCAACCCATTTTGACGGGCCAATTCAATAAGTCTGCATTTATTTTATTCCTCAAAAAGGCATAGATGGACGCATGCATATTGCATACACCAAATTGGTTGGTTGCTGAGTTGTTATATTATTCACTCACTAACAAACTACAAAAGGTTATGCTAAGGAGTTAGCAGCATGTGAGTGGAGGACGCGTCACGCAGACCGCTAAAAAATTACCAACTAATACTAAGTAACTAACTAACTACCTACTACTATCTTAGTGACAGGACAAAGGAAATGAGTCTCTCTAGTCTGCATTACCTAACTTAAGTTCTCAAACCTCTCTTACATAATCAGCCCAAGAGAGTCCAAAGTTCCAAACAAATAAGATTAGTAGCGTCAAGCACCTGTCTAGAAGAATAACAATCACATAATATAAGATTTTTGAAGGTAACTTACCTACATGTAAGCAGCAGCAGCAATCTTGCTGTTTGGGAAAAAAATAATATTCGCAATAACACAGACCAGAACACACAATAGCAATATAATTAGCTACTCACAAAGCCCCATGACCTCAACACCTAGCAGGTCAAGCAGGTCCTGCTCCTGGTCCAGGATGTCGGACCACCGGTGCGTCATTTGGCTATGGGTGTGCCGGACCTCAGAGCAGAGAAACACTGCCTGGAGCACCCTCGCCCACCGGCGGTGACGCTCCTGGATCCCGTACCCGGAACCAGGCCTGCCGCCTGCTGCCAGGGTTAAGGGGAGGTGGCACTGCACAAAGAAAACAAGTGCAGCCACCTCCACCTCAGAGAATAAGGCCCAGGGCTGCACCCCTTCCGGGCGCCGTCTTCCGCAAGGAAGGCGGCTACTCCTGTTTCCCCGGGAACTGGAGGAAGCACTCTTCATAGTCTTGGCCATGGTTCTGGGGGGTGGGGGCAGAGAAGAAAATGTAGGAGTGAAAAAATTAAGTCAGGACAAAAAGAAGGGATGTAAAAAAAAAAAAAAATGCAAGTAATAGAAAAACAGTACAAAATGCAGTAAAACGCACAAAAAGTAGACAAAAAAGGCAAAATATACACTTGGAAAGAGAGAGGGATAGATTATAATTCGAAAAATCAGAAAAAAAGTTTTAGGGACAAAGGATTAGAAAGATTTAGGGATGATTGAAAAATAGGCCCCAGAACCATAACCAGATAAGAAAAACAAAGTGGCCACGCCCATGTGCAATCGCTTGGTGAAGTTTGCGCGATATTTCCTCCCAAACACGCAATCCGCGTTGCCGAATGTCAGAAATGTCTCACGAGCATGTGGAACAAGCAACTCCGCATGCTCGCGTAAATCCGCGTAGCGTTGCAGAGTTTTTTACCGCTTCGTGTTGTTGTGCATAGCGCGGCTACACAAACTCCGCCCAGCTTACCAAAAAGGAACTCACCGGCCCGGCAATAATCCCGCATTTATAAAAGAGTTTGTTTGAATGTAATGGCTCAAAGCCTCAATCGAAGAGCAACGATAAATATGGCGAGGAGGGCAATAGAAAAAAAAACACTTTGTGACTATACGGGACATAGTGAGAATCCAAATATTAGCTACTAAGCCTGTATCTATAGGGAAATTGACTCACCAGTTAGGAGGTTCAGTTTTGCTGATGTGAAATATCCAGGAGACTGATTATACCATGACAAATTCCATAAAATGTCCACAAAACTACAAGCAATAAATATGTTACCCTGGGAATATTGCTGTAGTATGAAACGTGTTCAAGGTCTGCAGGCATAGCCTCCACTGTAGGGTTTGTCTTTCCATGTCTGCAGGGTGTACTATATTTTAGGATATTGTGTTAAAGCTTTGGGTGACAAATTACAAAAGCAAAAATGAAATTTCATTAATCCACCTCATTGGATTTGTGTAAAAGTGACTACCCCCAGCTAAGACTCTGTTGTCTGTAATCAATTTTACAGTTCTCGATCCCACGATCTGCTTTATTTTGCGCATTCAGTTATGGTGCATGCTTTGGCTATTAGTCATAGAAAGATTATTTGTCTTAAAATCATACCTTTCAACCTTTCTCACAATAGCTCTCACTGGCTTAAGCATAGTTTCACATTTAGGCATGTGGTATCCTACTGTCATCTCAATGCCTGGGTGTAATTTTAAGTGAGTTTATGGGGTGCCTCACGCTTGTTTTGTTTGTCTCCATTCTCTGACTTTCTTTCAGCACTCTCTGCACTACGAAAACCCTGGTCCTATCCTTACACCTTGCTATTTTGACAAAAGAGGAGATAGCTGCTGTATGCCACCTTGTGTATGACACTGGCCTCCTGTCTTCCCTTAATGATGCCAAAACTGATATTATGGAGTCTGGTGATAAAAATTCCCTGTCCTCTCCTTCCCATTGAAACATGCAGTATCTGTTAATGCCCCCTCATAGGTGTTCCAGCCCCACTCACCTGAATCACAGGCACTGCGGGAACGAAGCGAGTCCCATTCACCCCTACCCTGTGCCCCGACCCTCCGTGCCAATCAAATAAGCACGAGCGGTCAACGCACCGGGGGGAAGATAGGATGGGGTAAAACACAAAGAAGGTTTGTGATAACACTGGATAGCTTCCCTCAGGATTCCACCAGGACTGCAGGCACTCCAGCAACACATCAACAGGGACAAACTGTTTTGAAGAAAACACAACGGACAATGAAAAGACACCCAAAGAGGAACAGAACAGAAAAATGCAAAGAACAAAAAAAAGAACCTTTGCTCACCCCTTAAACTAATAAAGAACCTTTGCAGGTCACTGGACTTCCGATAATCCTTAGACTTAAATGAAGAGGGAATTGTAGTCCAAAAGAATCCAAAATGGCACCCATGCAGAAGATATGCTTAGTGAAAATGCCAGAGATGCGGGAAAAAACGCATAGCGTAAAAAAAAAACGCCCATTAATCCTTAATGTATCCAAGAGCAAAAATTATAACAGGGAGTTCATGTACAAAAGAAAACAATGATAATCAGTGCACTGACAAAAAATACGATCCACAATAACGAGGAGAAAAACTCCCCGCAAACCTGAGAATACGTAGAATTCCCAAAATATCCAGGAAACAATGGCGAGTTCCCGTTTGTTCCAGCCGGAACAAACCAAACGACAATGCGAAGAAAAAACAACGAGGACATCCACTCCAAGGATCGTAGTCTTCTTTCTTCAGCCGGGTGCAGGAATGCCGACGGCCAGAATCCTTCCAGGGCAAGGAACTGGAAGTAAACCCAAGCAAGGAAGTGCGGGGAGGCAACACTCATATACGCCTCCTCCCGCCTCCTTCAACCAACACGGCTGCGCAGGAAGGAGACAACAGCGCAGCCCGCGAAACACAGCAAGAAGGGAAAGCCCACCCACAAGAGCGAAAGAGCAGATAAAAGAATAAAAACAACCCACCACCAAAAAGCAAAACTGGACCCACTCGTACAACAGCAAGGTAAGGAAAAGGAAATACGTCAGACCGCAACAGTACCCCCCTCAAAAGACCCCTCACCGGACGGGGCTTAGCAGGATGACGGACATGGAACAAACGAACCAAACGGGGAGCATGAACAAACCTAGCTTGTTCCCATGTACGATCCTCAGGGGGATAACCCTTCCAATCCACCAGATAAAACAGACGACCCCGCCGCCTCCTGGAGTCAAGAATGGCATGCACCTCAAACTCTTCACACCCATCAACCAACAAGGGGGGAGGCGGGGGCAAGGCCACAGAGGTAGAAGCATATGGTTTAAGAAGGGAGGTATGAAAAACAGGGTGAATATGGTAATCATCAGGCAAGTCAAGCTTCATAGCAACAGGATTAATCACCCTGAGCACTCGAAAAGGACCCACAAAATGCGGCTGTAACTTCTGGGGGCCCCCAAATGCAAATTCTTGGATGACAACCACACCTTGTCCCCCGGGGCATAAGAAGGGGCTGGGAGATGATGTTTATCAGCCTTAGACTTAATTCCCGCCTTAGCGGCCACCAGATGTTCCTGGGCAGCACTCCAAATAGCTGTCAATTCACGACTCAAAGAGTCCACAGTCGGAACCCTACCAGAAGGCTGAATGGGTATAGCCTTAGGATGAAACCCCATAGAACAATAAAAAGGAGAAACACCCAAGGCCGAATGAAGGCTGCTGTTGTAAGCAAACTCGGCAATGGCAAGAGCCTTCACCCAACTGCTGGTAAGTGAGGAAAGAAGACAGCAAAGATACTGTTCCATCGTCTGATTAGTACGCACCGTCTGCCCATCGCTCTGAGGATGGTACGCCGAGGACAACCGGAGCTCCATTTTCAGTGAAGAACACAATTCCCCCCAAAAATGAGACACAAACTGCGTCCCCTGTCAGTAACAATGGCTGTAGGAATACCATGCAAGCGTTAAACATGCATGATAAATACCTCAGCTAACTCCTGAGCGGTAGGTACCTTAGGCAAGTGCACGAAATGAGCGGATTTAGTGAATAAATCCACCACAACCAAAATGGTAGTAAACCCCGCATCCAATGGCAATTCCATAACAAAATCCATACGTATCGTATGCCAAGGGGCAGGAGGGACAGGTAATGGTTGTAAAAGACCCACTGGAAGAGTATGCAAGGCTTTATTATTAGCACATACCGGACAGGAGGACACAAAAACCTGAATATCCTGGCACATCGAATCCCACCAAAACCAACGCAGACAAATCGCCCGTGTCTTAGTGATTCCGGGATGGCCCATCAGGGAAGAAGAATGACACCAAGTCAACACCTTATCCCTCAATTCAGGGGGCACAAACAATTGCATACCATGATACAGCACCCCATCTTTCAACAGAAAGGAGGTATCTGACAACCAAGGCGTCACATCGACTGAGGACAACAAGTCCCTGATCTCACCCAAAAACTCTTCAAAGGAGTTGCAACCTACAATCCTCTCGGCCGGTATCATACACCCCTCACCAATCAAAATATCCTTACATAATGGAGACACATGTATGCAGGACAAGGCATCCGATTTCACCTGCTGAGCAGCAGGCCTGTACGTGATGGTAAAATCAAATTCATTAAAGAACGATACCCATCTCATCTGTCGTGGTGTTAATGCCCGAGCTGAATGGAAAACTCCAGATTCTTGTGATTTGTATAGATTGTAACTGGATGTCTAGTCCCCCACAAATGATGCCTCCATTCCTGGAATGCCAGTTTTATAGCCAGCAATTCCCTCTCCGCCACCATATAATTTTGTTCGGAGGGCAACACTTTCTTGGAAAAGAGGGCTAGAGGATGCATATGACCAGTCTCAGCATCGCGCTGGGACAAAACCCCACCCACGGCATATTGGGAGGCATCCGCCTCCACATAAAATGGCAATGTAGGATCCAGATGCTTCAAAACGGGGGCCGACTAGAACTTCTCAACCAAAGATTGAAAGGCCAACTGAGCAGCTGGTGTCCATTGAAATACAACCCCTTTCTTCAACAATGAAGTGATAGGTGTTACTATATCGAAAAAATGGGAGATAAAACGCCGATAAAAATTCGAGAAACCCAACAGCACCTGGACATCCTGAACACATGTCAGACTAGGCCAGGTAGTAATAGCCTCAGTCTTTCTAGGATCCATTTGTATGCCATCCGCGGCAATAACAAAACCTAAAAATTCCACTTGAGATGACTGAAAGGTACACTTCTCTAATTTGACAAATAGATGATTGTCACATAACCTGTGCAAGACCTGGGCCACATGCACATCATGGTCTGAGACATTCTTGGAAAACACCAAAATGTCATCGATATAAATGATGACAAAAATATCCAGAAGGTCTCTTAACACCTCATTTATAAAAAATTGGAATGCTGCGGGGGTGTTACACAACCCGAAGGGCATAACGCAATACTCGTACAGACTGAACTTAGTTCTAAATGCGGCAATCCATTCATCCCCTTCACGGACACGAATGAGATGGTAAGCCCCCCGCAGGTCCAATTTATTAAAAATGGTGGCATGGCGCAACTGGTCCAACAATACAGAGATGAAGGGAAGAGGATATTTGTTTTTAATCGTCACCTTATTCAATGCCCTATAATCAATACAGGTGCGTAAATTCCCCCCCCCCCCTTCTTGGGCACGAAAAAAAGTGGAGATGTGACAGGGGAGGATGACTGCCAGATATATTCCGCAGCCGACATCTCATCCAGATAGACCCGCAAGTGCTGTGTTTTGGGCTCCGACAAAGCATATATCCGGCTACAGGGCAAAATCGCCCCACGTACAAGATCAATACGACAGTCAAAATTGCGGTTCGGTGGTAAAGCACACGACTTAACTACATCAAACACATCAGCAAACCTCTTGTGCTGTACCAGGATAGTAGGACTTTCCAAAGAACAACCCGTAGCACAAACCAAAGGAGACACCCAATCCGACGCCTCCTGGTAACAATGCTGTAAACAATATACAGAATACATAGTTACGGTGCATCTAGCCCAATCAATTCTGGGATTGTGTGTCTGTAACCAAGGCACCCCAAATATAATGCCGAAGGTCGGGCATCATTAAGATCAAAACACACTGACTCCGAATGGCCATTGTCACAGATCAGTACAAGAGGTTCAGTCTGTCTCATAATCAACCCCGATGACAATTCAGTGACATCAATCACCCTCACAGGTACAGGATGTGCTTTAAGGATGCAAGGGATATCATATTTTATTGCCAATTGGATATTCATAAAATTACCGGTTGCGCTGGAATCAAGCAAAACCGGAAAGGTGTTCCTCTTATTATTGGATACCACCAAAGTGACTGAAATAGTGAAATGACGTGGTACGCGAGACACCAACCCAGCAACATCATAAGGATTGATATCGTATATGTTATCCTGATACACCAATCCCTCACTGGCCCAACACAAGCCACAGATTTCCAGACAGGCACCAAAGAAGGCTTGACTGGGCACTCACACGCAAAATGCCACTCCAGATTCTTGTGATCTGTATAGATTGTAACTGGATGTCTAGCCCCCCACAAATGATACCTCCATTCCTGGAATGCCAGTTTTATAGCCAGCAATTCCCTCTCCGCCACCATATAATTTTGTTCGGCGGGCAACAATTTCTTGGAAAAGAAGGCTAGGGGATGCATATGTCCAGTCTCGGCATCGCGCTGGGATAAAACCCCACCCACGGCATATTGGGAGGCATCCGCCTCCACATAAAATGGCAACGTAGGATCCAGAGGCTTTAAAATTGGGGCCGACGTGAACTTCTCAAACAAATATTGAAAGGCCAACTGAGCAGCTGGTGTCCATTGAAATACTACCCCTTTCTTCAACAATGAAGTAATAGGTGTTACTATATCGGAAAAATGGGAGATAAAATGCCGATAAAAATTGGCAAAACCCAATAGCACCTGGACATCCCGAACACATGTCGGACTAGGCCAGGTAGTAATGGCCTCAGTCTTTCTAGGATTCATTTGTATACCATCCGCGGCAACAACAAAACCCAAACATTCCACTCGAGATGACTGAAAGGTACACTTCTCTAATTTGACAAACAGATGATTGTCACGTAACCTCTGCAAGACCTGGGTCACATGCACATCATGGTCTGAGACATTCTTGGAAAACACCAAAATGTCATTGATATAAACGATGACACAAATATCCAGAAGGTCTCTTAACACCTCAATTATAAAAAATTGGAACTCTGCGGGGGCGTTACACAACCCGAAGGGCATAATGCAATACTCGTACAGACCGAACTTAGTTCTAAAAGCGGTCTTCCATTCGTCCCCTTCACGGACACGAATGAGATGGTAAATCCCCCGCAGGTCCAATTTATTAAAAATGGTGGCATGGCGCAACTGGTCCAACAATACAGAGATCAAGGGAAGTGGATATTTGTTTTTAATCGTCACCTTATTCAATGCCCTATAATCAATACAGGTGTGTAAATCCCCCACCTTCTTGGGCACGAAAAAAAGTGGAGATGACAAAGGGGAGGATGACTGCCTGATATACCCTGCAGCCAACATCTCATCCAGATAGACCCGCAAGTGCTGTGTTTCGGGCTCCGACAAAGCATATATCCAGCTACAGGGCAAAATCGCCCCAGGTACAAGATCAATACGACAGTCAAAATCGCGGTGCAGTGGTAAAGCACACAACTTAACTACATCAAACACATCAGCAAACCTCTCGTGCTGTACCGGGTTAGTAGGACTTTCCAAAGAAGAACCCGTAGCACAAACCAAAGGAGACACCCAATCCGACACCTCCTGGTAACAATGCTGTAAACAATATACAGAATGCATAGTTACGGTGCGTCTAGCCCAATCAATTCTGGGATTGTGCATCTGTAACCAAGGCACCCCCAATATAATGCCGAAGGTCGGGGCATCAATAAGATCAAAACACACTGACTCCGAATGGCCATTGTCATAGATCAGTACAAGAGGTTCAGTCTGTCTCATAATCAACCCCGATGACAATTCAGTGCCATCAATCGCCCTCACAGGTTCAGGATGTGCTTTAAGGATGCAAGGGATATCATATTTTTTTGCCAATTGGATATCCATAAAATTACCGGTTGCGCCGGAATCAAGCAAAACCGGAAAGGTGTTCTTCTTATTATTGGATATCACCAAAGTGACTGAAATAGTGAAATGACGTGGTACGCGAGACACCAACCCAGCCACATCATAAGGATTGATATCACATATGTTATCTTGATACACCAATGCCTCCCCTGGCCCAACACAAGCCACAGATTTCCGGACAGGCACCAAAGAAGGCTTGACTGGGCACTCACGTGCAAAATGCCCACTCTTCAGACAATAAAGACAAAGATTGAGCCTACGACGCCTATCCTTCTCCTCTTTGGACAGAGGTCCACGTCCACTTCCTATCTGCATGGGCTCCGGTGAATTCTTTTCCCCCACCTCTTCCCTATGGTCACTGCGGCCGGTATATAATCGGGGTACAGGCATCCGATATCTCTCACCCTTTCTTTCCATTAATCTGTGGTCCAGTTTAACCACAAGATCAATGAACTCGGTAAATTCTTCGGGAGGATTCACAGCCTTTGACAAAACATCCTTTAACTCTTCACAGAGACCCTGATAAAAGAGTGAAGTCCTTTTTTCTATGGGCCAATGTGTCTCTGATACCAAGCGATTGAAGGTGGTAATATACACCAATAAATCCTGCTTCCCCTGTCTCAATTTGAGCAGCTCTGCGTCAATTGCCTGCATAAAAGTATGTTTGGCAAACAGGCACCGCATCTGCTCTTTAAATGCTGGAAAATTATACCAAATGGGGTCATCATTATTCACCAAAGGTACCGACCACATAGCAGCTGTACCAGCCAAATAAGTCACCACAAAAGCCACCTTAGCGGCATCATCGGGGAAGGCTGCTGGTCTACACATAAAATGCAAATGGCACTGGTTCACAAAAATGCCATATTTATTGCTATCCTCCGAAAACCGCTCAGGAACAGCTAATGGTACCAGTACTGGGGTATTCACAGTAAGGGCGACAGGGGTACTCCCAGAAACACCAGATGGTCACTCAAAATGGAAGGTGGCCGGCTGAACCAAAAGGATATTTGCCTTAGAAGCCCCCCCCCCATTTCCCTAGCCTTTTAGGCATTCAATTCTGCATGTAAGGCCTGGTTTTCATGCCGTAAATCCCTTACTTCATTCTGTACAGAGGAGAGGGCTAACGCTAACTCCTGCAAGGAATGACCCACCCCCAACCCACCCATTAAAGGAGCAGCATCACTTTGGTCCATCTTCGCTCAGGCCGATTGGATTTCGTGAGCTTGGGTTTTTGTTCCAGCCCCACTCACATGAATCACAGGCACTGCGGGAACAAAGAGAGTCCCATTCACCCCTACCCTGTGCCTCGACCCTCCATGCCAATCAAATAAGCACGAGCGGTCAACGCACCGGGGGGAAGATAGGATGGGGTAAAACACAAAGAAGGTTTGTGATAACACTGGACAGCTTCCCTCAGGATTCCACCAGGACTGCAGGCACTCTAGCAACACATCAACAGGGACAAACTGTTTTGTAGAAAACACAACATAAATGAAAAGACACCCAAAGAGGAACAGAACAGAAAAATGCAAAGAACAAAAAAAAGAACCTTTGCTCACCCCTTAAATTAATAAAGAACCTTCATAGGTCACTGGATTTCCGATAATCCTTAAACTTAAATGAAGAGGGAATTGCAGTCCAAAAGAATCCAAAATGCACAACGAACTCTGAGGGTTGAACGTTATCTAGTCTGTGGTTAGAACACTGCAAAGTCTTTCCCGTACACAGGCCTACAATGTACTCATAAATTATGCATGAGCATTCACCAGCTACTTCTCCCGCATAATATGTATGTACAGAGTTCACCCCTGACGTCTTCCTCATGTCTAACAAAGACCAATACAAACCATACTGAGTAGACCTGGGCGGTAAATTCCGTTCCGCTCGCGGAATTTGCAGAATTTGGGTAATTTTGCGTTCCGCGGAGAACGCGAAATTGCCAAAAATTCCACGATCCGCGGCTTTGCGGAGTTTTTTGCTTGTTCGCGCTTTCAAAATGCGTGTTTGTGAGATATTTCTCCCCGAGCACGTAAACAGCGTTCGCGAACAGGAAAAAAGCATTGCGAACGGGCGGAACAAGCAATTCCGGGTGTTCGCGGAACTTTTGCGTGCTCGCAGAGATTTTTTACCGTTTTGCGGAGCTTTGCGTAGCGCGACTACGCAAATTCCGCCCACCCCTAATGAGGGACGAGACACTTTAGGGTATAAATACACCACATCTTGCCATGGTAAGATAGAAGGAACCGAGAGTTCCATGCTGACACACTGACCAGAGACACTGAGGCTCCTGCATGCAGTCGCTCCAGCTGACAGCGGTCTAACACAGCCCTTGCGGGGTGTCCAGCTCGAGACCAGGACGGGGTCCCACACTCTCTCTATTCAGGTAATGGGGTTCGACTAAATCCTAGAAGGATTCTTGGCTCTTAGGCTTTTAGACCTACACACATGCTAGGTACACTTAGGTACATCTAGTTAGGCATTGTAGGAGTGCGCACACTTTGGGTGACATTCTATTACGCATTTTATATTCATGTATGTATTCATGATTATTGCAATATGGTAGAACTGTACTATCCTTTCACTTTGATCGTACTGCTGATAATATATCTCTGCTATTGTCTACTGGTTGCTGCAGCACATATATTTTACACTAGAATAACAACTGTTCAATAAATACTTATTGAAACGCCCAGACTGTTTTATTCTGTGTAACTCTCTGAGACAAACCAAATAAGTAAGCACGAGTGACTGAGCAAAACGTAGTACATTGTTTCCACGATTCTGAGGGATCAGGGTTGTCATGATCTAAGGTTGCCAGAAACTAATCTCTCCCCGATAAGAGGAGATTCTAGTGGCACTGTGAGCTAGCTAATGCAAATCCGGCTATCATATGCGGTGGGGGTGCACAGAATCAGTCTAACACCAAGCCCACGGTTTATTTTATCCAAACGCGCAGGTCCTGCAGGGGTACTATAGGAACTACACGACACAAGAAGGGAAAGCCCACCCACAAGAGCGAAAGAGCAGATAAAAGAATAAAAACATCCCACCACCAAAAAGAAAAACTGGACCCACTCATACAACAGCAAGGTAAGGAAAAGGAAATACGTCAGACCGCAACAATAGGCACGCTTTGTCTTGGGGGCTAAGCTGACAGCCACGAGGACTGGTAAACTCTGGCACCAAGTTGGTCTGGGAAAGGTGTAAGGAAATCCACCACCTCTGGATTGTGGCAGCTGAAAACTTACATCCTAAAACGAAACAAAGCATCTGCTAAATTGTTCAATACACCAGGTACGTGTTTTGATTTGAAAATGACACTGAGATTTAAACATAACAATATGAATTGTTTCAATGACCTCAAGATCATCTTACACTTTGGGGCCTGCTAATTAATGCATTCCACTACCGTCATGCTGTCTGACCGGAATATAATAGATTGGCTACCAAACTAGTCTCGCCAAATCGTGAGTGCCACTAGGATGGGGAAGAGCTCTAACAACTATATGTTTGCCATCAGTCCAGATTGCTCGCACTCCACTGGCCACTTCTAGGCACACCAGGAGGAGCACAAAATGGCACCAAAACCCACACTGCTTGCAGAGTCCATAAAGAGACCCAGCTCTCCATTGAACTTTGTGGGGCTGGGCCATGCCACACATCCATTAAAATTCCTCAAAAATGCCTTACAAATCCTCATGTCCTGTTTTACTTCTAGGGCCAACCTGACGTGATGGTGTTTCTGCTTCAGGCCAGACATGGCCTCCATAATGGACCTGGAGAAAGGGTGCCTCATGGGTTTAATCTAGAGGAGGGTGGTAAAATCTGCACTGCTGGTGGAGTTTGCAGAGTTTTGCCGACTGCATGCTCCGCTTGTAGTGTGGAGTTTAGCAAAAAATCTGAGTTTTTCTCACATGCGGCTCGTCATCGTTAAGGTGGCGAGCTCAAGTGAGAAAAAATGAGTGATAGACTGCCTCCCGGCAAGATTTCTCAATGCGGGAGGTCGCGTCTGGTCTCTACTACTCTTGTTGAGAAAGTTGCCACTCGTTGCAAATCTGTCACTCGAGTAGAAAATTTACTTGAGCAGCAGAAACAAACAGCACCCTCTGGCATGTCACAGGTGCATTTTGCACTGATTTTACAGGGTGGGACAAGCTCTCGGTGCTAAAAGTCAGCGCAAGCATTGCAATGGATTGGAAATCTGTCTCTCGCAGAACTTCACATAATCTTGCTGAGTCTTTAGGTAATTCTGTCTAATTCCACTGAGTTAAACTCCACGAGTTCCGCCCACCTCTAATATAACCTTTAATGCAAAGATGACCGGTCTCACGATAACCTGGAACTGATGCAAAATCAACTCCCTGGCCGCAAGGCAGTTTGCTAAAAACCTTGTGAAAGTTTTGCCCTGTCACTCATGAGGTAGCCTAGACATACCTGCCCTGGAATCAGAGTCAAATACCAGAAATTCGATTGTTGTGATAGAGCCACATGTCTTGCCCTGCACCAAAGGATCCCCAAATACCTCCAATAGCTCTTGAAAGTCCACCAAAGCATCCCCATAGCCAGCTGAGGCCGGTGGGCCCAGGAACAGGAAATCGTCCAAATAATGCAAAACCCATTGGTGCCCCGTCTTCTCCATAAAGACCCACTCCAAAAAAGTGCTAAACCTTTCAAGTAGGTGCAGAAGACTGAGCAACCCATGGGCATGCATTTGACTGAGTAGTAGGAGCCCTTAAATTGAAAACCTAGCAGATGAAAATCCTCAGGATAGACTGGGAACAGCCTAAATGCCAATTCTATATCTGCTTTGCAAACAAAGCTCCAGCTCCTGGAACATCCTAATGGCCTGGTACAGATGAGGCGTACTTGACTGAGCACAATGCACTATCAATGGCCTCATTGACCGACTGCCCCCTAGATGCAGGCAAAATATGGGTCAAGGGGTAATCACATTGATATTTTTTTAGGATGACCCTAAGGTGGACACACAACATTTTCCAATGAGATGGAATCAAATAGGATGCTATCCACCCCAAGCTTCTTTCTTTCAAATTTTTCTTCCTAGCTGCATCAAGATTTGCCTGCAATGATTGCTGATTCTTACAAAATGACACACCTACAGAACCTTCTGCAAGGATTCTGAAACCCTTCTTAAACCCCTCATACAGTGACTGCACCTCTGATGTGTTGTTATAAAAATTTCACCATGCCACCATTTCCTGCCACTTATTGGAGGAGGCCTTGTCCCTAGGAGGCTGCTCCTTAATGCTTCTTAGGACCCCTATTGTTTGTCTTTGTACAGCATTTGGACTCTGGGTGTGATGAGAGGCCACAGAATGAAGTTATGTTTGAACTTACATGCCCCTAGTGCTCTAGAACATGCCCTCTTCTTAAAGTCCCAACTTACTCCCTTTCTCTCCTCTCTCCCACATGGGTGGCTGCTCCCGACACTGTTCGAAAGGGCTGCTGTGTGGTCACTTTTGACTTTTGAACCTTCATGTATCACAGTCACATATTCATCTCTATCTGATCCCAAGAGGGAGTGGGTCTGGTAGCCTTTTTCCTTTAAAAAGTTTTACCATAATCCCTCCAGGCCATGCCCCCAAATTCCTCATGTGCACACACTATCCTATTTTGATAGCATGACAGCTGTACCCCAATTGTGGGGAATTTTTCCCCCATGATTGCCTGGAAATTTGTGGAACCCTAGACCCAATTTACCAATGTTTACTCCACCCTCTTCTTGTATGGCCATTGAGCGCAGTCCCTTCAATGCGCACATTCTTTACACCCCTTACTCTCCTATCCAAAATTAGCTCCCAGATTTCCAAATAACTTCCATTCCACATCTTTTCTTTCAGCTCCATCAACACGTATCTTCCCAATTGGTCATGCTCAGAAAGTACACCCCCCAAGCATATGCTTGGCAGAGCTTCAACGGTACCTACTGGCGTGGAGTCCTGTATGGTTAGTGGCTCTCCCACTGCTGACTCTGCAGCCTTTTCCATGGTGGCTGCACTCTGCACACCAGCAGCTGGTGTTATCTGGGCCACCTGTGTGGCTACTGCCACCTTCCCACTAGGTACTGTGGGTGTGACAATGGCCCCAGCTTGCTGACCCTGCACGCCTTGCCTGTCAGCACCATCTAACTGTGCCACCAACATCCTGGCTTTCTCAACATTATCGCTCTCCAAGACTCCTGCTAATGTGCCCCCTGTAAGGGTTGCTGAAAACATCTCTACCTTTGAAAACCACAGTAGTACCCTGGCTAGATTAGCCACCAAATCTGGCTGACCCAGGGTCACCTCAATTGTCATATAACTTTTGCAACTCTGCACAATGCTATTGTTGGCCATAGGTTCCACCACTGCTGCTGTGCACTGCCACAGCTCAACTGGACCCACTCCTCTAACCGGGTCAATAACCAGAGTAACCGGCAGCCCTGATCTTCCTCCCCAGGGCATCTGACCCCACCTCAGTACAGGCAGGAATGCGGACCTAGGAGGGACGCCTGGCCTTCTAGGCCTCTCCACCAGTGCTGCCAGCTCCGGTGCCTGTTACCCCTCAGGGGCAGGTGGGTGCAGTAGCACCAGTAACTCATTCATTGCGTTCATCCTGCACATCAAAAGAGCTATGTCCACATCTGAATGTGGATACTCAGCGCCCTTCTTGGACCCGCCAACCATGCTGCTCAAATAATGGCCCCGCAAACACCACTCACATAAATGTTAACCAGAGCACACCATACTCAGACACACCTCCCCATGGTAAACAGCACTCCACAAACCTTCAACTATTCAAGTAAAAGTTCACTGCCTTTTGTCTCACAGCAACAGCCAACTGCGTAAAAACACAACTCTGCTAGCAGTCCTAATGTAGCCTGCTGCACCCAAATGCCAAAAAACCTGCTTAATATTTTAACATGACCTTGCCCCCACTGCTGGGACATGAACCTTTGCCTTAGAAAGGCCTGTGACACCAACCATAGAAACCTGATGCTAGATGCCTGAAACCTTTGTTGTCCCCAGTTTAGCACTGCCAGAAAATAGCCTTGGAAGGTCAAAATTCCTTTCCTACGTGAAACACGCTCTGTCCAACAAATGAACTCAACCCCCCGTGCAGCCAAATCCTGGTACTTGATGATAAACAGTCTGCTGAACATCCCTGCACCTCTGGAGCCACCACCAGAGCACTAACAAGAGGGCAAGCAGCAAAAGCCTGGAGCTGTCAGCGGTCGTTGGCAGCCCTAGGTGTGATGTATCCGAGATGGGAAACAGGCAACAAAAGGTCCACTTCCTGCCTCGTGGCACCTTTTAACAGGAGGCCATGCACCACCACCCCTCCCTCCCTGCCAGAAATACAACTCCCCCAGTTCACCCGGAAGGACGATTGACCTTCTGGTGTCACCAGCGAGGTGGTGTACTACTACTGGTGCGACACTGCCATGCGGTAACTGCACCCACAGCCACCCCCTCGTGACCCGGCACCTCCTCCATAGACTGTGGCTTCCCCCAGTCAGAGGGAGCCTTGATTCACAGGCTTTAGCATTGTTTCAAGTTTAGGCATCTGGTATCCCACTGCCATCTCATGGCCATGCCTGTGCTAAATTACACCAGCTGTTTTGTTTTATCTTCTGGAACTTTGCATTACTGTTGTTATGCAAAATTCCAGAAATTTCACCATTAAGTGACTTTGCATTATCACACACCATGCACAGTAAACACTTACAGCAAATGGTTCAATTAATGGAAAAAATTTACACCGAACCGCAGAGTGTCGGTGGCTATTGTTCGTGGTGTTTTTGTTTAAATGTGTCGGTTTTTGTTTATATGTGTCCCTGCATCAGAAATTGATGAGAGGACACATTTTGCTTTCAAATTTATCCCTAAATAACAGATTTGCACCTTGCATTTTTACAAAGTCCCCCCACCAAGCACTCTTGAAAACAGGATTTACACACAATTTAAATATAACTCTGTTGAATACTTTTTTACTGAAAAGAAGACAAAATAGTGTCCTTTTTCACTCAATGTTTTCGTAAAAATATGATTTGATTTTAGAGACATATGTTTACCTGCTATGTCTCTTTTTTTAAGCACCAAAGCAAACAGTCAGTGAGCTCAACCCAAGGTAGCTATGTCACCAAACAGGCAGGCTTAAATTAGGGCAATGTGTAAAGTGTTTATGCAGTACCAAACCAGTCATGAAGTGGAAATGCAACACAATAAAAATTCCAAACCAAATTGGAAAAGCAGAATAAAATGTTATACATTTAATGTCCCCAAAATGAAGAAAAATCAAACAAGGAAATAGAAGATATGACTTTTAAAATATCTCCAAAAAGCATTAAGCGCTTTCCTCGGTTAACTAGATGGTACTGATGGCATGTGACTAGGAAATAGGCACGATTTGAGGATACCGAAACTAGGTTCGACCTGGTCAGGGTTTTAACTTCCGCAAGGCAAGCAGCAGGCTGTAGCCACATTGAGCTCCACAACATTGGATAGCTGTTGGATGTCGTCCCGGTGAGGCTGTTAAGTTTGTTGGAAAAAGATTTGAGTGGGAAAAATTTAAATGTCTCACCCAGGGAAGTCCTCACATTGGCCAGATACTTTTGGCACCTTGTCTGGTCAAGATTACGCATTTAGGGGCAAATTCATCAACATTGTAAATTGCACATACCTAATTGCGAATTCCTGAGTATCAGAATTAGGTAATCGCAATTTACAATGCATGAAACTCAAGGAGTTTCAGATTGCGATTCCTAGGGGGTCGCAAATCGTTCTACCTCATTAATATTAATAAGGTAGATTGCACTTTAAGACCCCCTAGGAATCGCAAAAATCACAGGGATGGTGGCCTGCTGAGGTCAGCAGACCACCATGTCCATGATTGTTTTCAAATAAAGAAATCTTTTTTTGTAAAGCAGCCCGTTTTCCTTACAGGAAAACGAGATGCTTTACAAAAAATAAAATAAAAAGTTTTCTTTTCATTTTGTAAGAGCAGGCAGTGGTCCATGGGATAATATGTGAATGTTTTGCGACCGCATTCCTGGTCACAAAACATTCATGCACACTGTTAAGATTCGGTATTTGGATGGAAGGAACGCCCTTAACATGCCCCTTCCAAATACCGAATCGCAAAACCCAATTTGCGATTCGGTAACAGGTTACTGAATCGCAATTTGGGTTTGATGCATGTGAAAAGCCTTTTTTGTATTCGCAAACGGGCCGATTCTGCGAATCGGCTCGTTTGCGAATACAAAAAGGCTTCATGCATGTGCCCCTTAGTCACTTTTTAAGAGCATAGAATCCTTCAATGTGGCAAGGCTGCAGGCTGTAACCCAAGAAAGCTCCACGAGGCCAGACCTCCTTCACAAGGTCCCACTGAATTGGAGTTGCTGCTGTGGAGAAGCTCCAGACAGGAAAAATCTGAATTTTCAGCCAAGATGCAAAGCACCTTGGCGAGTCAGCTTGGCAGAGTTGTCCCAGTCCTATATAAACTTGTAAATGTTTATAAGCCGCAGGTTTTCAGGAGTGGTAGGAGATGTCCAACTAGACATAGTCAAGGGTTTCATCCTGAGGAACAGCACTTTGAAGTCAGGACTTGCTCCAGTAGAAGCCAAAGCATGGTCTAGGGCATATCCAGTTGGAACTGGTCAGCTGTGTAGTTGCAGGAAAAGGCCTCTTTCAGCTTGTTGTGTCACTGTAGCTTGAACAGGAGGTCAGCCCTATGCTCCTTGGAGTCCACGTATTTGCCCTTAGTTCTAGAGGGACAGCAGGCCCGGTCTTCAGGGTTCTTCTAAGGTCCAGTCCTCTTCTTTTCTTCCACAGGTCCATACAGTGTTCTGAGGAGGGTACTGTGAGTGCCATCTTTGTGCCTGGCACCAGCCCATGTGTGAGGGAATTCCTCACCACTCTCTATCTAATGGAGAACAGACTTCAAGGGGTGACTCTACCCATTTCTTCAGCGTTTCATGTGTGCCGTACTGCAAACAATTCCACAGTGCCCCTCTCTACTTAAAAACAATATGGCAGAACCTATCTTGCCCTGTGCAGAGCACCTGTATCCACCCTAGAGATGGCCAGGGAAATTAGCAACACCTCTTCTGTGGTCACTCAAAACCTGTTCTGCGGGCAGTTCCTCTCCCACTGAGATTGGTGCCTGGCTGACTAGGGGGACATAGGATACGGTTGGACCAGGTGTTAGTTACATCTGCCTGTCAGAGGCTATGCCTCTTTGAAGTTAATTAAGTTCCTCGGCCTAACCCAGATGGTCATCCTGCCAGAAGAACAGAACACCTCTCCACACTCAAGGCCTTTGTCTCAGCTCTGTGAGCATGTTCAAACCTTATGTTCATGCAAATGTCTTTTAAAGGCTTTAGATTGGGCAAAGACAACTTTCTAAAAGTATCTTTGCCAAAATATTTATTACAAACCTGACTTCACCAGTTAATTAGGCTTGTAATAAATATTTCAAAAAGTCCTGCCGTTTCGAGCTAAAGCTAACACTATTAAATGTAATATTGTATGCCAATGCTTTCTTATGGAGAGGTGTGGTGCAGCGGCCAGGGCAGCTGACTTCGGAGCACAGGGCTCACAGTTCGATCCCCGGCTCCGGCGGCAGCTCAGCTCAGCACCATGTGACTCTGGGCAATAGCTCACTTAATTTCCACGACGGCCCCCAGCGCCTTGAGACCCGTAAGGGTGAGTAGTTCGCGCTTTACAAATACGGATTTACATTTACATTTATGGAACAAACAACCCTGCTACATTGAAAATAGCTGTTGGAACCTTTTCAATGTAAAGGACATGTTTAACATTAAACCTTTATAGGTCCTACTTTCAAATACCATGTATTCTGACTTGTAGGCTATATGGACTACCTATGGGAGACATTATTATTTAAAAGGAAGGTTTAGTCTTGTCAAAAGGGGTTATTTTGACAGGTTGAATTTGCAGTTTGAAAACTGCACAGCCAGGCTACAGAGGGTAAGCTTGCAGCCATGTTTTCATTGTACTGCAGTGGGTGGCACAACGGGTGCTGCAGCCCTTGATAACAGTTAACTGACAGGTCCAGGTTACAGTTTTTTCCATATATTAAGGATATGTGAGTTAAACATGCCAATTAAGGGGTTAGCCAATTTCATATTGTTGAAAGGGGGAGTTCTATAGCCAGCAAAAATAATCAAGACAAACATGTGGTGGTACAACACAAACGATGGTCATTTTCAACACTGCTCATGTGTGAAACAAAGTGTTATTCATAATACAGAGCAAGTGTTTTCTAAGACTACACACCATATCCAAAACGCACTGATGTCGACCTTCTCCATCAAAGGAAATTGAATTAGTGTGTCTATGTCAATGCAAGTAACATATAGTCAGGTTATTTAAATTCCGGGCATTTCTTTTATTTTGATTTCACTTGAAAGCTAGTAAGTGTTTTCTTTATTGAAGTGAGTTGCGTTGTCCCGTTCTTAAGTCTTAATTTTCAATTTAATTAGATTCAATTCTTTTAAAGGCAACACATTTATTTTATTGTCATTGTTCACAATTCTAATTGTTTGTTTCCATTGCCTTAAGTAATACCTCATTAACTTTATGGACCATCTTGCCATTTTCAAATCACTCACAGAATTAATTCCCTGTTGAAATTGTGGTTCAAATTGTTAGGTTCTTCAATGTACTAAATGAACTAACAACTGATGTTACACGAAAAGTAAGAATTCACCAGCAAGAAATATATTAACATAAGGTTTACAGACAGAAAAATATCCTACCACTTTTAATAAAACATGATGCAAGACATGATGTCCGATCAGTGGTTTGCAATAAAAAAAGCCTTGCAGATTATGATACACCTGACAATACCCTTTATCTGAACGTTTACCATTAATACCAATTGTGAGTGTTGTGGTAATTCTGTATCTCATCACACAAATTTCTTGTGATGTTGCCCACGAAATGTACATAAATGTGTTTCCATGTATGCTTTCATTGTTTTGACAAGATATTCCTCACTATCACGTTGAAACGCTAGGCACAAGGTTAATACTTTGTGTAAACATTCGTACCATAAAAAGTATTGTTCCCTTATTTAGCACTAAGGCTTAAAACAGGGCCATCTTATGAACATATACACATCAATTAAAAATGCTTATTCCTTTCCATTTTTGTAAATCAATCTAAGAAAACATTGTATCATCTAGGAGAATCCGTATGAATGCCTCATTAAGTTATGTAAAATGTGTCAAGTTACGCAAATATTATTTAGTTTATGAAGGATCGGCATGCCCCAGAGTCATCCTTCTGTGATGTTTAGGCACACGCCTCTCCAAGTTAAGGAACATTAAAATGTAATCGTCAAGACACAGGTAGTGAATTCCATTAAACAAACTATTCATTATAAAGTATTTTGATTGATTCTATTTGTTTTAAGTTTCAACATATACAAATACTACACATTGTTTAGAACAATACTAACAATAAAGGTGCAAATATAAAATTGTCTTTTTTTAAAAACTGGCTTCCCGAATACTTTATTTTTTTACAAAAAGCATCTCGAATGTAAACTATTTTGCATTACCGAGCAATAAATAGGAACACCCTTCCACCTCCTCAGGACCTAACTTCATTTCTAGCATTCATACTTCTTACTTATAGTATTAATGCTTGTTTTTCTAGTCGAACAATTCTAATTACATTTAACTTACTAAAATGAATACCCTAGTCATCTCTCACAGGGAGTTCCAAGGAATGTTTATTTGAATATTGGGCAATTTAATCCTCGCTATTCTTGGGGATCGTCAGCCAATTTTCCAGAATCTGCACTCTTGCCTGACTATGGTTGCAGGGTATACTCAATATGAACCTCAATTCCGTGCTTACTGCACAAGTCTCAGGATTATTGTCGGTGCCTAAGTGTACGAGATTCGATGCAAATCTAACTGCACAATAAAACAGTGCAGCGGTGCCAGTTTTTTTTAACACTGATTCATCAAGGAAGGGTGGGGATTTAAATTTTTGTTTTTTTAGGGATTTGATTTAGAGCCAGCCTATGTCAATAGAAAGAGGTGGAGCACTTTATGGAAAACATTGTATTTCAGTAAGATTATCTCAAACACAGGGGGTGTGACTTTCAAATAAAGTTGTAAATCCAGAATAGTGTTAAAGTCAGAAACAAACATTGGCAAACCTACAGACTAAAACGTATAAGCAGCCTGATGCAGTGAAAAAAATCTAATTAAACAAAATTGTTCTCTAATAATACATCAATGAGTAAAGAATTGCGGCCCAGATTTAAGGCAATGGAAAGGCTTAAGTAAGCTTTACAAAGCTTTGTTACTTCCTCTTTCTGTTCATGATGCACTCTGCTTCTCACATAGAAAGACGAAATTGACTCAGGATCGTTTTTGTGAAGAAAGGTGTCCCTTCCTGCACAAAAATAACGCTTCCCGTAATGCAGGCACCCTTGCACCCTACGGCAAGGTGACTGTGTTGGCACTAGGCATCTTCAAGTGCGCCAGCACAAGTAGCGAGCTAAAGAGAGCTATCTCTTAGAACAAATGGCACTGTTGAACTCTCTCCCATTCACACAATGCAGTGTTCCATGACATTTTAGTAAATATGCCCCTGAATGTGTGATATTCCAGTGTACTTTTGAGATATTAAACAATGTATTATCCTTTGCAAAACAAGCACGTCATAGGAAGAGGAATGATAAACTTAACAGCTAATAGCATGATGTGAGAGCAAAATACTCCTCTTGGTGAAGTCAAATCCCACTCTTTGTATATTTTAAAGACTTCGTAAAAATAGGTCTAGCAAAAGGCTGTGCAGTCGAATCACATCAATAAATGGAGGTTACAAGCAATAAGCAATTTTTCTGGGCCTAACCTAGCTACTCTTCTACCATACTCTAGCCTTGTTAACCACCACATACCACTGCATTAGGACATATTTAGTGCTGTAGTTTGGGTGGGCACTGTGAGTCATGTAAATATTGTGTGAAGTGTGATGAACTATTTTGGATTGAACAGTGAATTTATGTTGTATTGATGATATGATATTGTAGGGATGGATTATTTTTCTAGTGGTTGTCAATTGAATGGGTTTATTTTAGTCTGTTGTATTCTGAACTAAATCTGATGGACCCATCTTGGATGCTGGCAGGAGACAGAAATTATTTTACCTTTAAAAAATATCAATATTGGGGAGGGGTCATGTGCCCTCAGAGCCAAACCTGGCCCTGGGGACCCCATCTCCAGGGGTCGTATTCATTTTTAAGGGGTGGGGGGTGAGGCCCCCCTCCCTGAGCCATTACTCTCCCCAGGAGCCCCATCCCCATAAGGTTGGTGCTCTGGTGCCCACCCGGGGCACCACAACACTCAATAATGGGGCCGTGGGGGGAGCCCAGGGCCCCCGTGGCCTCACTGACTCCACTACATGCACCCAAGCTGGGTGCAGCGAGAGCCTGCTTTATCCTGCCTGGCAAAAGCAGGTTTTTTTTTCTCTGCTTCTGCCAAGTGGGAGCAATCTCTACTGTTTTGCAACTTCCCTCAGGTGGGGGCACACATTTCTTTCCTGCCCACATTCTCAAGGACAGGGAAACAGTGCCTCTCGGGTGGACTCTCTAGGACACAACAATAGAGCCTGTCCTGGAGGATAGGGTCCCTGGGGCACCAGCGAGGCTTGGGGTAAGTGCTCTGCATGCCCCCCCTTTAATTAAATATTGTCACTGGGGGATTTTGTACACAGGGCCTCGTGGAGGCTCGAGTGAGGGCACAAACCCCCACCCCTTTAATTAAATATTTGCTTGACAGGGTGGGGTCCACAGGGCCTCGGTGAGGCTCAGGATGGGTGGCCACACATACCATTCACCTTTAATTCAATATTGTCCCCAAGGGAAAAGGTCCCTGGGTCCTACACGGGGCTCAGTGAGAGGGGTGCACATCCCCACCCCTTTAGATAAATGTTTGTCAGAGGGGGTGGCCTAAGTGAGGCTTGGGGAGGGGTGCTGCACACCCACAGCCCTTCTTAAGTAATTTCCACTCTGGGGGATGTGGGTCCTTGGGCACTTTGGACCCTCGGGGAGGGTGGCTGCATGCCACACTCCCCTTCAATTTAGAATCAGCCCCGGGGGATAGAATCTTTGCGACTTCTGGGAGGCTCAGGGTGAGAGGCAACTTGCCCCCTACCCTTCAAAATGCATGCATTATCCCCCCGGGCTTTGGCTCATCTCAGAGGTTATGTTTACCATACTTAATGATAATGTTCCTTTCACCTTTGCTTTTTCCAGTGAACTTCTGCTTTTATTTTAATCTTATTTACCCAACTCCCTCACTGAGCATATTTTTTGACCATGTTCATTAGAGGGTTGGATGCAAGAGTTGGATGCTGGGCCTGGCCTACCCACCCATTGACAGCCAACCCCGTAGCATGCATGGCCTGCAGCCAGGCCGTGTACCCAACCACCAGTAACAGCCAACGCCCTGCTTTCATGCAACCCCCCACAGATGCCCACCCTATAATGTTTTTATATATTTTTTTATGTGCTTCTGTGGTACACCCGCAAGTCTATGGCATGTTATGTAACAGTTCCATGGGACCATATGATCTCACAGGTGGCTTTGCTGGGGCTTCTTCTGCATCTAGTCTTATGGGAGAAGAGAGCAATTTCTCCGGGGGGGAAATGGGTGGAGCACAGCCCAAAGCTGAACCTGATGATTTGGCCAAACAGAGTAAGCACATTGAACCACATTTAGGTAGAGTATAACTGTGCTTACCCTAACTTGGCCTCCATTGTTTTGTGTTTGTCTGGAATCTGCACAAACAGGATGATTAGATAATAAATAGACTAGTGAAAAGGTAGGAATGGCAGGAGATAGGAGACAGAAAGTGTGTATGTGTGAATCCATGGGTTAGCAAGCAGGATCAAGCAAAAGTGTGGAAATGGGTAAGATAGACAGGAGTACCAGGACCCAAAGCACGGATAATCGAATGAAGTATTAGTGTGAGAAAGTCACCCTCTGATCAAGCTGTCATGTCCCTTTTGCTAGTCCCCCTTTGCCGACCAACAGAAGGTCAGCCAAAAGAAAACTAGATCTTAGGGTATGAGTATACGATACCTCCCTCCTCCACAAGCTATGTAAGACAAATAACTGTGGGAACACCTACCTTGATTCCCATTTCCTTTCATCCTCCTTTGATGGGAAGAGCTGGGGCTCAAGGCTGACAGATATTTTGTCTTGTTACCTGAATGTGCATGAACGTCAGGAACATGGGGCTGAAAAATCTAAGCATATCAAGGCCCACTGAAAGGGACATACAAATTTAAACTATGTATTACTCGCACTCCTGGCATGCACAGTGTTGTCACTAATGATGTCATTTCAGATGTCATCAGCAATATGACCAATGATGTCAAAAAACATGTCTTGAGTAATGTATTATGTGAGGTATTAAGCAGTGAATGCAGAGAAAGAGTTATAGTTATTTCAGTTAACTATAACTGGTGAATTTCAGTGGGGATTTTTGTTTAAAATGTGACATTTTAACTGACATTTTCACCTAAATATAAGGTTATTTTAGTAAGATTCTACTAGCATCCATAACTATACCTACCTCATCCACTGTGTAGCCAGGCCCTGTGCCCAATCCCCAGTGGGCCACAGCCTTTGCCCATACACACTTCAAACCCACTGCAGGCAGCCTAATTTGACCCTGGGGGCATCATCAACCGTCCTCACAAGGGCTAGCGGGACAGACCCTACCCCCTTATACCTTCATAATTTGTAATTAAAAAAAACAAAAAGCAGGGTGTCTTTTTAAAGATTTTACTTTTTGCTAACTGTGATGTAATTCTGGAAAGCTTTTTTGGCTGTAGCATTGTCTAATATGTATGTCTTTTAGAGCTGGGTGGAACTCGATGAGTTCTGCTCAGCGGGGTGCTAAAAACTCTGTGGGATTACGCAGAACTCCGCAAGTGTGCGGAAGTGCTTGTTCGCCCATTCGTGCTGGTTTTCTACATGCCAGAATCACGAATAATGCTTCTGCCTTGCAAAACCAGTGCAAATGGCACCACAGAGTTTGCATGGGCGTGTCCATTTTGTTTTACCTGCTTTCCTGTTCTGTGCCTGTGCTGGTCCTGTGTTTTTAATCTAAATTAAATCGTTGCCATCCTCCCCATAGCCCACTCATACACCCCTCATTTTCCTTTATTTTATTATTGTGTGCCTTTGTGTTTGTATATTTTACATTATTTTCTTTTTTTTTCTTTTCATATGAAATTTTGCACTTGTATTTGGATTTCCTTTTTCTTCCTTAGTTCTTCCTCTCTTTCTATTTCTAAATTCTCTCCGTTTCTTATTGATTTTTTTTTAACCATCCAGTACCATGGCATGACAGGTAGCAGTGGCGCCAATGCGGCTGCTACCTGTCTCCCTTGTGGTCGCCGGCAAGGTGGAGGTGGCTGCACTTTTTTTTAAAGGGCATTTCCACATCCCCTCCATGATGGCAGCAGGTGACAGGCCTGAGTGTGGGTAAGCCCTGCAGGAGCGTCGGCTGCTTTGTGGGAGGGTGCACCGTTGTATCCATCAGAACAGTGGGGTCCAGCGCACCCAAAAGCAGTTGACGCACTTATGGGCAGACGTATTGGACTGGGAGCAGGACCTGCACGATATGCTGGGTGTCGAGATTGCGGGGCTCGTTGAGTATTTATTTATTTGTTGTGTTGTTAGAAATGGGGGTCTCTAGTTGGCAGAGGTAGGTACCTTTCTCCAAATAGGGACCCTTGCTTCTAGTCAGGGTCAGGGGGTTACACACTTTAGATAACCCCTGCTCACCCCCTTGGTAGCTTGGCACGAGCAGACAGGCCTATCCCAAAGGCAATGTGCAAAGTATTTGTACCAACACTCACTGTAACACAGTGGTAACACCACAAATGGACACCATACCGGTTTAGAAAAATAAAGTATCTTTATCTAAACTTAAGAAGATCAAACAAACAAAAATCCAACATACAAGTATTAAGACAAATGACTTTCAAAAGGTTTTAGCAACTGAGTCCATAGAAAACTAGCGTGATTTTTTGCAAAGTACCTGTTGTTGCGACAAAATTCACCAAACCGAACAGCCGCAGCCATGAGAAGCGTCGAAAAACAAAGAGATGCGTCATTCCTGAGAACTTCGTGGATGAGATGCGACAATTCCGCTGTACATAGGGGAGCGATGCGTCAGGTCCGGTCTGTAGGGAGAAGAGATGCGTCGATTCTGAGACGACTCCGAACCGCGGGTGATGCGTCGGGGAACACTTGTTGCACAGGGATGATGCCTGGAAATCCAGGATGCGTCGGCAAACGATGCGGCGGCGGTGAGCACAGCTGTGTCAACCTTTTCAGCCGCGTTCCCTTGATGCGTCGATTCTTGCCGCTGCAACAGGTGCTGCGTCGGTTTCAGCAGCTGCACGGCAGTGCATGGAGATTCTACTTGCACCACGGATTTGCGTCAGAAAAACTGTCGCAAGAAGAACGATGCATCTATTTTCTTGCTGTTGCATTGCTTTCCAGCTCCCAGTAGCAGAAACAACCTCCAGAGGCCACACACAGCCACAGGCACTCCTGACAGGTCATAACTCCCAGCAAGGAAGTTCAGGGGAGCTGGGGGTGTAGTCTTTGTGTTCCTGAGACTTCAAAACAGGAGGCAAGCTCTACTCAAGCCCTTGGAGACTTTCTCAAGCAAGAGACACAGCACACAGCAAAGTCCTTCTCCTTTCCTTGGCAGAAACAGCAACTGCTGGCCAACCCCAGGCACACAGCAAGGGCAGCACTGCTCCTCCGTTTCTCCAGCTCTTCTCCTTGGCAAAGTTTCCTCTTGATTCCAGAAGTAGTCTCAAAGTCTGAGATTTTGGGTCTGATACTTATACCCCAAAATGTTTTTGTTCTCTTTGTGCAAGGGGCTCTGAGCCCAGTTCCAACCAGTTCTGGGGGGCACTCTGCAAGTGCACAACAACATCCATTGTCAGTGTGAGCCTTGGCTCCAGACACACCACAGGGGGGGCGAGCCAGCATTGTGGAAGGCAGGCACAGCCCTATTTAGGTTCAGGTGCTACTCCTCCTACCACTCCAAATGCAGATCAGGCCTATTCAACCCAGTGCTGACTCATCCAGACTCCTGGAGCCACTGCACCTCCCCAGCCCCTGTCACTCCAAAGCCAAACAGTCAATTCACAAACAGGCAGAGGCACACAGGATGGTTGAACAAGAAAATAGCCACTTTCTAAAAGTGGTATTTTCAAACTCTGAATGTAAAAATCACCTTTCCTAAAAGATGCATCTTTAGATTCTGAGTTCAGGCATACTAAACTTTATTTTCCTATCTGGTCCCAATGATAAGTTATATTTATAAGATGTTATGAATTAACTCCCATACTTTCCTATGGGGACAGAAAGCCTTACAATAGTGAAAAACGAAATTGGCAGTATTTCACTATCAGGACATGCCACACACATTAGGGCATGTCCTACCTTTCACATACACCACACCCTGCCCACAGGGGTACCTTGGGCCTACTTTAGGGGTGACTGACATGTAAGAAAAGGGAAGGTTAGGGCCTGGCAAGTGGGTGCACTTGCCAAGTCAACATGGCAGTTAACAACTGCACACAGACACTGTGGTGGCAAGTCTGAGTTACCGTTACAGGACTACTCGTGTGGGTGGCACAATCAGTGCTGCAGGCCCACTAGTAGTATTTGATTTACCAGCCCTGGCACACTCATTGCACTCTACTAGGGACTGACCAGTAAATCAAATATGTCAATCAGGGAGAACCAATCATAATAACAATTTACACAGGGAGCACTTGAACTTTGACACTGATCAGCAGTGGCAAAGTGTCCAAAGCATCTCAGCCAGCAAAAATGGAATCCAGCCCAGCATCAAAAATACAGAAGGTAGAGGCAAAAAAAGTCAGGGGAAACCACGCCAAAGATGCCAAGTCTAACAAGTGTCCCCTCCAGCTGAATGATGGGGAGAACTACCTACCCTTTTGGGAGTTTACATCACTAAGGCGGAATAATCTGGACAGACCATCAGCATTGGCGTGTTCTGTACCACCGCGGTGTTCCACCGTAAAGTCCATTCCCTGTAGGGAGATGGACCACCTCAACAGTTTTGGGTTCTCACCCCTCATTTACATCAACCATCTGAGAAGACTGTGGTCTGTCTGAACCCGGAACTGAGTCCCAAACAAGTAGGGTCTTAGCTTCTTCAGTGCCCAGACCACAGCAAAAGCTTCTCTTTCAATTGCACTGCACCTCTGTTCCCTGGGCAGTAGCCTCCTACTAATGAAAGCTACGGGTTGGTCCAAGCCATCGTCGTTCAATTGTGAGAGTACTGCTCCCACACCATGCTCTGAAGCATCTGTCTGCACAACAAATTCTTGGGAGAATTTGGGTGCCTTGAGCACGGGAGCTGTGCACATGGCAGATTTCAGGGCATCAAAAGCGGTCTGACAGGCATTGGTCCAGATCACTTTCCTTGGCTGCTTCTTCGAAGTCAGCTCTGTCAAGGGGCAACAATGGTGCCATATCCCTTGACAAACTGTCTGTAGTACCCGGTGAGTCCTAGGAAGGCTCTCACCTCTGTCTGGGTCTTGGGGGACCCCCAAGCCAGAATGGCCCCTTAGGTTGTAGGGGTGCCACCTGGCGCTTCCTACCTGGTGCCCTAAGTAAACCACAGAACCCTTCCCTATCTGGCACTTACTGGTGTTGATAGTGATAGTGATAGTGAAGTCTGCCTTCTCCAGAGCCTTCAACACTTCACAGAGGTGTTGCAAGTGTTCCTCCCAGCTGGAGCTGAACACAGCAATGTCATCCAGGTAAGCGGCGCTGAATTCCTCCAGCCCGGACAGTACCTGGTTGACCAGCCTATGGAACGTGGCAGGGGCGTTCTTCAACCCTAAGGGCATGACACGGAACTGGTAGTGCCCCTCTGGCATTGAAAATGCAGAACACTCTCTTGCCCCATCAGTCAAGGCAATCTGCCAGTACCCAGACGTTAGATCAAATGTGCTAAGGTACCGGGCAGCTCCAAGATGATCAATGAGCTCATCAGCTCTGGGGATGGGGTGCGCGTCAGTCCAGGTGATAGCATTGAGCCCACGGTAGTCCACGCAGAACCAGAGTTCAGAAGTGGCACAGGGCGCAGCAGCTTTTGAAACTAGGACCACTGGGCTAGCCCAGGGGCTGCTGGAGGGCTGTCTCACCCCTAACACCAACATTTTGGAAACCTCTTCCTTAATGCTGGCCCTGTTCTGTCAGTTACCCTGTAAATGTTATGCTTCACAGGTAAACTGTCCCCAGTGTCCACATCATGGACGCACCAATTGGTGACTCCTGGAGTCAGGGAGAACAGGGAGGCGAACTGTCCCAGCACCTGGCGACAGTCCCTCTGCTGCTCTGGGGTCAGGGTGGGAGAGAGGTTCACTCCATCCACTGACCCATCATGTTCCTTGGCTGACAGGAGGTCAGGAAGAGGCTCACTCTCCTCTTCCATTCCATCATCTGTAGCCAGGAGCATTGTGACTTCAGACCTCTCAAAGTGAGGTTTTAGCCGGTTCACCTGCAGGACCCGCAAAGTGTTCCTAGGAGTCTGCAAGTTAACCAGGTAGGTTACATTGCTCTTGCGTTCCACCACCTCAAATGGACCAGTACACCTGTCTTGGAGCACACAAGGCTCCACTGGTGCCATCACCCACAGTTTTTGGCCAGGCTGAAACTCAACCAGAGTGGTATTCTAGTTGTACCATCGTTTCATCTCCTCCTTGCTGGCTTCCAGGTTCACCTGAGCGAGATTCCTGAAGCTTTGAATCTGGTTTCCGAAGGCCAGCATGTAGCTGAACACATCTTGGGGGGTCTTTCCAGGAGTTTTCTCCCAGCCCTTCTTCACCAGACTCAGAGGCCCTCTCACAGGGTGCCCATACAGCAATTCAAAGGGACTGAACCCTAAGGATTTCTGGGGGACCTCCCTGTAGGCAAGCAACAGGCATGGTAAAAAGACGTCCCACTTACGTCTCATGGGTACTGCTAGACCCTTTATCATGTCTTTCAGGGTTCGGTTGAATCTCTCAACCAACCCATTCTCCTGGGGATGGTAAGGGGTGGTGAATTTGTAGATTATACCGCAGTCCTCCCACAGTGACTTCATATACCTGGAAATTAAGTTTGCACACGGTCAGAGACCACCTCTCGGGGGAACCCCACACGGGTAAAGATCCCCATCAATGCGCAGCTCACCACAGGGGCCGTCATTGTCCTGAGATGGGCAGCTTCTGGGTACCGGGTGGCATGGTCCACCAAGACCAAGATACATTTGTTGCCTAAGGCTGTCTTGGGTTCCAGTGGCCCCACAATGTTGATGCCCACCTGCTCGAAAGGGGTGTTCACCACAGGAAAGGGTTGGAGGGGAGACTTACACTTCCCTCCTGTCTTTCCACTTGCCTGGCAAATCTGACAAGACCTACAGTGTGTGCCAACGTTCCTCTGCATTTGGGGCCAGTAGAAGTGGATGACAAGCCTCTGATAGGTCTTGTCGCACCCCAAATGTCCTGTCAGAGGTATGTCATGAGCCAGGCCCAGTAGGAAGGTCCTGTGGCACGCGGGTACCACTGGCACACGGGCTGCCCCGGGCTCAGCGACCTTAGGCTCACTGTAAAGGAGACCATTCTCCCAATAAATCAACTGTGACCCGGATGGACCACCTGCTGCCTGGTCTGCAGCCTGCTGCTGCATGCCAACCAGAGTAGGGCATTCCATCTGCGCCTTGCAGAAATCCTCCCTGGAGGGACCCCCTTCCTGCTGCCAATGGGTCAGCTCAGGCAGGTCTCCCAGTTCGGCCACTTGTTCCCCTGTAGGTTTCAGGGCATGCCCCTCAGGTTCAGCCTCCTCCTGGACTGTGGGAACTTCAGGGTCTGGTTTCCCATGCCCCCTGCCTCTTTCTGGCAGGCACCTGGGCCACTCTTTCAGGCTCCAGGTCCTCTTGATCACCCTTACTGGCTGCCATTGACCGAGTGGTCACACAGGCCCACTCAGGCAGTCCCAACATCTTGAAATGAGCCTGGTGCTCCACCTCCTTCCAAGGTGAGCTCTCCAGGTCATTGCCAAGCAGACAGTCATCAGGCATGGATAGACTTACAATGTCCTTCAAGTGACCTGAGACCCCCCCACTCAAAGGGAACCTGTGCCACCTTACACAGGTGCTCAGAGTTGTCTGCAGCAACTACAGGGTGAAGTACATTGGGATGACCTGCTCTTCAGACACCCATTGACACCTGACAGATGTTACACTGGCTCCTGTGTCTCTCAGAGGCTCCACCCTCCTCCCATTGATGGTTACACACTGCAGGTACTTTTTAGTGTTATCCGGCAGGCAGCTTTCCTGGACCATCTCTCTGTTTCCTAATGAGACAAGGGTCATTACAGCTAGCTCCCCATCCTCACTGGGCACCAATTTCTCCCCCAACACTACACTAACTAAATCCGGTTATGGTGCACCAGTGGGTGCTGGTGGTGCCTGAGGGCACTTGGGATCATTCGCCAGGTGGCCTTCCTGACCACATCTGAAACATTTGCAGGGACCCTGGTTGTCTGGCCTACCCTTAGGGGGACATGGCTTCTTAGAACTGGGGGGCTGGGAATCCTTACCCTGGGAACTGTTTTGGGGCCCTTTAGAGAACTCCTTTTGGTTACCCTTGTCCCCCCCATTCTTCTGCTGGGGACCCTACCCACCTTTGGCTGGGTTTCACACAATCTCCTTGGGGACCCTGGTGCTAGTCCAGTGGTCCATCTCCTAAGCAAGCTCCCTGGGATCAGTGAGCTTACTATCCAATAGATGCTGGCACAGCTCTGGAACACACAGACTACTCAATTGCTCCCAACCAATCAAGTTGTACAACCCCTGGTAATCAGTTACCTTGCTGCCCTTTATCCAACCATCCAGTGCACAGTTACACATGTTCACACATTCAACCCAAGTATGAGAGTCAAACTTCTTAAAGGTCCTAAACTTTCCCCTGTCCTGCTCAGGTGTGGGCCCATACCTGAGGCATAAAGCCTCCTTCATCTTGGGATAGGTCAGGGTACCCGCCTCCTCCAGTGGTGTCAGAGTGTCCCTCCCTGTGGCCTCAAAGTGCTTCCACAGGCCCACCCCAATGCTTCTCAGGGACCTCATGCATACGCAATGCAACTTCAAAAGGCCGCAAACCAGGCATACACATCCTCCCTCTTCTGGAAAGTCTGTACTAAATCTTTGGGTATGTAAACCTTTTGGCTTTGCACTGGCTGCACGCTGCCACCATTGGTACTGGACCCTACTTGCTTAGCTTTTTTTTTCTTCCTATTTTTAAGCATTGATTAAAAATACTCAATGCCATAAAACAAAACAAAGAAACATACAGGCTACATATTATGCCACGTAGTTATACATCACATTACAAATCGTTTGTCCCGTCGCCAGCTACATATGTAAATCGTAATATCAAAGCATAGCTAAACCGTTTGGTGGGCTTGTAGATAAGCGACCAGATACATCCAATAATCCCTTGGCTTAGACCCTGTGGGTAATTCTTCCTCATATGTTTTTAAAGTATCTTTACAATAAGCCATGTCCTTAATCCAGTTTTTGGTCTGTGGAATGTCTCTGCTGCCCCAACACAACGATATTCTACGTTTAGCCAAGAGCAGCGCTATCATACAAAATTTTCGCTTGGTAGATCGCACGGTATTGACTATGCCTAGCAGGCATGTACGAATTGAACATTCAATAGAAACTCCCAGCATTTTGTTTAATAGTCAAATAATCTCAGTCCAATATGCTCTAATAGATGAACAGTGCCAAGCCAGATGTATGAAATCAGCACCATCAGCACTGCACCGCTGGCAGCGCGCATCTAACGCAAACCATATTTGTGTAGTTGAGCAGGGGTATAATATGATTGGTGTATTTATAGTGAAGAATGCGTAAGTTGCCATTCGGTGTAAGCATACCCGTTGTGGTGCAGCAGACCGTCCATTCCTCCTCTGATAGGGGAGTGTCTAGTATGTTATTCCATCGTGCCCATGCTTTGTGAGTAGTGTCATCGATGTCGCCTTGAAGTTGTGTATATAGGCGTGTTACCATATGAGTGTTATGAGGCGTGGTGATAATCATTTGCAGTGTGTTTAGTTGCAGCGGTTCATGGGGGTATGTGGGATAGAGTTTCTTAATCGCTCCTTGTAGTCTGTAATAGGTGAACTGGAAAAGCAGCGTTTGATTACTAATGTAGAGAAAATCTTTAGGTTCGATAAATTTACCATCCTCATATAAATCACCCATTTTATCCATACCCACTTGCCGCAATAGGTCTGTACCTACTTTTTCCTGGGTGACTGATAACTCCGGATGGAAGTGCAAGGGTAGTGCTGGTGCGTAAAGTGGCAGCTTATTTGCGAGTTTCCCCATCTTTTGCCAAGCGGCAGTAGTGGTGACAATGGTGTTGATTGCCCGTGGGTGTATTTGAGTACGCCTATGAGGTAGGATAGCATTCAGTGGAATGGGACACGCATCTCCGTCTTCAATAGCTATATGAGGCAAATAGGGGATGGGGTGGTACCAATAATGCGCATATTGCGCTTGAGAGCATAGATAGTAGAGGAGGAAGTCCGGTACTTTAAAACCACCTTTGGAGAAAGGCAACGTCAAGGCTCGAAGTTCAATGTGTGGTTGTTTGCCCGCCCATATGAGGCGTGTAACTATCGTTGTTAGTCTTTGGAATACTGCTTTCGGCGGGGTAATAGGAATGTTATTGAAGAGGTAGAGGAGTTTAGGCAGCATGACCATCTTGATAATGGCCAGACGGTCTGCCAGTGACAACGGCAGCTATATCCATCGCTCAACTTTCTCTTTGAGCTTACTGAGGACTGTCCCGTAATTTACACGGATAACCGTTTCTGGGTCACGATGGTACCATATCCCAAGATATTTGACTGGTTCGGTTTGCCACTCAAGTGGAAACTCTGCCTTGTGTGGGTGTGTGGTGTCTGTCAACGGGATAATAAGGGATTTAGCCCAATTAATTTGGAGACCGGAGTGGTGACCAAATTTAATATACTCTCTTAGTAGCGGGGACAGGTTTACCTCGGGGTTCTTGACATATAACACCATATCGTCTGCATATAGTGAGATATTGAGTGGTCTTTGCGGAAATTGAAGGGCGGCATATTTATGGCTCTGCCGTATTTTGCATGCCAGAGGTTCTAGGGCGATCGCAAAAAGTAAAGGGGAGAGGGGGCATCCCTGACGTGTGCCGCGTTTGATTTGGATAGCGTCTGACACGTAGTTGTTAACTTTTATCCTCGCTGTGGGCTTCGTATATAATATTTGGACCCATTGTAATAAAATTGGGGGGAAACCCATCCTGTGTAGTATAATGTCGAAGTATGTCCATTCAATCGAATCGAATGCTTTTGCGGCGTCCAAAAGGACCGCCGATGCTTGTATGTCTGGAGACAGGTAATGAGATAATGCAAATAAAGTTTGTGTGTTATGAGCGTTGGATCGACCAGGTATAAAACCCGATTGATCTGGTAAGATGATATTAGTCATAAGTGGTTGCAAGCGCTTTGCGAGCAATCTGGAAAGATTTTTTGTGTCAGTGTTGATCAAGGATAATGGCCTGTAGGACTCACACTTCTCAGGGTCTTTATTCGGTTTCAGGAGGGCAATGAGCAGGGCCTCTCTCAGCGTAGGAGGGAGAATCTGATTGGTATGTGCGTCTCCATACATTTCTACAAGGTGAGGGGCCAGTAGATCAATATATGTTTTATAAAATTCGCTGGTAAAGCCGTCCGGGCCTGGCGCCTTACCATTGGGAAGAGATTTAACTACCTCGGTGACTTCTTCTACCATTACGGGTTGTGAGAGATACTCCCTCCGGGTATCCGATATCCAGGCCACCGACACATCTTCTAAATATGACAGAAGCTCGGTGTGTGTGGCTGTTTCACGCGATGCATAAAGTTCACCGTATGTATCCATAAAGGCTTGCAGTATGCCCTTTGTATCATAGTGAGGTGTGCCATTATCATCTTTTATCGACAGTACCGTTTGTGCCTTATGACCTATACAGATTTTGCACGCTAAAGAGCGGCCTGGACTGCCCCCTTCACCATATGCGCGTGCAGTATGGTGTTTGGAAATATATTTGAGGTCATCTTCCGCAAACTCTTGGTATTCTGACATGACCTGTCTAATATCGCTGAGGATGGACGCATCTTGTGTCTGCTCAAATTCCCGTTCTAGCGCACCCAGCCGGAGCTCTTGTTGGGCTAGTTGGGCTCGTATGTCCTTTAATAGGCCAGCCTGAGTGCTAATACAGACACCCCTTATAGTGGCTTTAATTGCCTCCCATAGTAAACTGGGGTCATCTGTGGAGGTTTGATTGAAGGCAAAGTAGTCAATAATCACTTGTTCAATAGTGTCAGTATAGGTGGAGTCCAGTAACGCCCTTGCATTAAACCGCCAGCTATACGGTGGTGGTGTATAGTGGGGGAGTTCAATAGTCAGGAGTACCGGTTTGTGGTCGTGGAGAGAGTTTTGGGCAGGTGTCTGATGCAGCGAGTCCAGGACACACTGTCTTCTGTCCCCAACCAATAGTCGATACGAGACCAGCTGTTGTGGACAGTGGAGCTATATGTGGCTTCCCTATGGTGAGGGTAATGTGTTCTCCAAATATCGACGAGGTTGTACTGCGACATAATGTTTTTGACCACATTTACCGCTTGTTTATGTGGCTCTCTTGAGGAGTCTGAGCGGTCCAGAAGGTCATTCAAAGTTAGGTTTAAGTCACCGCCCCACAGTATGGACATGTCAGGTAAGTCATCAAGTTTGCGCCATAGTGATGTGTAAAAACTAGGGTCATCAACATTTGGGCCATACGTATTAATTAAGCCGATGCGATGTCCTCTCAGATGACCTGTAACTATTATAAATCGGCCTAGATCGTCCGTTATTGTGTGTTCTATGTGAAATTGTGTACCTTTTTTCACTAAGATCACCACACCTCTAGAGTAGGATGAATATGAGGAAGTTATAGCCGTCTCCGCCCACTTGCTTCCTATAGTACTCCTGTAGGAGTGCTACATTTACATGTAATCTATCCAGATATGCAAATATCTGCCTAATCTTTTTTGGGTTATTTAACCCCCTGACATTCCAGGACAGGAAATTAAGTTGTGGTGATTGCAGCCTATCTATAGTGATTAGAGTGAGCTGAATCTATGATGCATTCTAGTTTCCTGCACGTATTCCATGCAGCTGTCGTAGCTGTGGATAGTTTGGTGGTGGATGTATGAGTTGTGGCTATGTTAGTCATTTCAAAATAGTGCATATGCAGTAGCCTGTGGAATAACAAACATACCCAACCTCCCCCTCCCCCCTCCCACTTTGGCATCCCAAACACACCAAAGACATTCCCAATACAACATTAACAACAGAAATAGAACCATTGTGGGGAGAACCCGCTTGGGGGGATCCGCTGAGTACACGCATCTCAATCCACCACAGTGGATGTGGTCGGGGGGTGTGTAATTAACATGAGTGCATAATGTGTGACATACGTGCTATGTTTAACATATCAGGAGCAACATGTACATGTTATATAGGGAAACGTTCCATTTCATGAGTCCAAGAGTCCATGCCTGGAGTTTGTTGCAAAGGCCTCACTCTGGTGAGTACAAAGGTATGGGTATACGTGGAGTATAATTGTAAGGATCGGGCAATGCACCTATCCTGGATGTCTCACAGTGGCCAGTATACAACGCTTATAGTTATAAAAAACAGTTATGGCATTGGGCGAGCGTTTAATAATAGTAGCCCGGCAATAGTTCGTGGACTATAGTGCTATGGGACAATTCGGAAATGTACCTGTTACAGGACCTGGAGTCTAGTTATATTTACACACTGTGGTGCAACGTTCGTGAGTGTGTACATTATGTCTTACCACCAGATGAGGGTTAATCACATCGTCGTCTATGTCCAAGGTGACCCGCAACTGCCGGCAGGCGGTGAGTGCAAGGCATCCACTACCTCCCCTGATCCCAGTGGCCCAACACATGTCCGCATTGTGAGTCTACAGGTGTTCCGAAGTCCAGACGCTCGACACCAAGCCCAGGCTTAGTGCAGTGCTAGTTGCCGGGCTCGTCCGTCTCACATGTCGCCGGCATCTGCTCCTGGACAGCTGATGGTCAAGCAACGGAAGATCGGTCCACATCTGTGCGCGCCTCAATCGGAGTCCTGGTCCGTCTCTTTGCGGCCTTGCATCTTTCGTTTGGTGATTGTCTTCTTTATAAAGTCTTGGGCAGCCTTTGGTGATTGAAGTATAGTCACGCGTCCGTCGCACGTCACCCGCAGCCTTGCAGGGTACATCATTGCATATTCAATGCCCAGTTCTCGTAGTTTCTGTTTGGCAGGGTTGAACTCTCTACGGGCTGTCTGGACTGCCATTGTGAAGTCCGGATAGAAAGCCAGGTTATTACCTTGGTGATTGATTTGCTGTTTCTCTCGAGCCAATCGTAGAATAGTGTCGCGATCTCTGTAATTAAGGACCCGGGCAAATATTGGTCGTGGTGGGGCACCGGGGGGGGGGCTTGGGTGCCAGTGATCGGTGCGCCCTTTCGATGACCAGCATGTTGGAGAAGTTGTTGGCTCCAAATAGTTCACGCAGCATGTCTTCTACATAGGTTTCCATATGTCCCGTATTTGTGCTTTCGGGAATTCACGCGATGCGTACATTGTTGCGACGGGATCTCGCCTCCAAATCTTCAGCTTTACTTTTGATGACCTCCAGGATTTTTTCCATGTCTGTACATTTGCGCGACGTGCTGTGTGCTTCGTCTTCCACCGCGGTTATGCGGTCCTCCGCTGCATCGAGCCGTTCCCCCTGCTTATCGAGTTTGTTGGAGATATTGTCCACTCTTCGGGTGAGGGAATCCAATTTCCCGTTAATAGCTTGGAGGCTTTGCTGTATAGCTTGAAGCGCAGCTTCCATGACTGTGTTGGTAGTTTGTTCCACTTCTAGCTCCGTGTCTGAGTGCGCTGTTGCCCCTTTAGTATGGCGTTTAGATTCAAAGGATATTTTTGGTTGCTGTCTATCCGGTTTGCCCATTTTAACAGGGTGATGGGATCCAGCAATAGTCTTTGGCTGTATAGGAGAGGGGGCACTGCGCAGTTGGGTAGGTGAACTGGCGGTAGGCGCGTTGGGCGTGACGCTATAGCGCGTTGATAGGAGCAGTTTCAACAAATGGAGCCCACGAGCAGCTACACGATCCCCACCTCAGCAGCACCACTTTGGCGGACTGGAGCACGCTTGAGACATGGAAAAAATCAGCACTATATATTGCGCCTCCGGCGATATGCATAGGGGGTGTGAAAATGTCACGGGCAATGGCACTTACTGATTACACCGGTGCAATGGTGGACCACCTGTATTACCCACCCCTCCAGAGGGCAGTACGGCTTGCAGGTGGTTGCTATGCTGGGTCAAGTGCACCTGCCGATCAAGTAAGCGCGGTGTTTGCGACGCGCTCTATACCCTCAGTGGCATCGGCAACGCTAGCGGCGTTTTTGATGCTGCCTCAACATGCAGGATGTGCAGCGGCGATGTTATCCAGCAGCGCGCCAGGGGTGACAAGCCGCGTTTCAGTGGCGCTGGTGGCAGGGAAAGGCGCAGTAGAGAAGTAGGTCACAGAGCACCACTGAGGGTTTGTTTCCGCACTTGCCTGAAGCGGGGGTCGCGTCGCGACGAACTGCTGCGCAGGTCAATCGTCCGCATATGGTGTTGCAGTGGCACACAGTTGATTTATTGTTTGACCGGGTCCACCATTTTGAGACTCTCCCAGTCATGTCGTCGCCTACGCAGATCAGGCACCGCACCAGGGTTAGACGTTTCTTAAACCACGGTGGCAGCCGATGTCATATCCTCGGAGTTGCAGCCCGATACATCCGCAGGCCATTTAATGCCCAACGTGTGATTGCTTACTAGATTCTTCGCTACACAGTGTGTGCGACCGCCATCTTGAAGGCGCCGCTCCAGTTCCACGATGTAGACCTTCCCGAACACCTTTCTCACCGCCAGGAGCTTAATCGGTAACTTGGCTGCCCTTCGGGTGTAGCGCAGGCATTCCGGTACTTGGGGCGGCGGTTTTTATAATTGTTTGACACCCATAAGCGTTCTTTTAATCAAGATGTTGTCCCCGACCGGCGGAGCAGCCATCACGCAGCGCGCCCTCTAGCACCCCCTACTTGCTTAGCTTTAATGTCCAGTTCCCTCATGCTTAACTCATGGGCCAGGAGCAATTTTTTCTCTTCTAAAGCAAGAGCATTCTTACTCTCCTCTGCCTTTAGTCTCATGACATCTAACTCACGGTCCCTGGCCCTGCGCCTTTCCTCTATTTCCTCTGGCACCCAATTTCTAGAAGAATGACTGCTGAAAGCCCTAGAGGCTGCTCTCCCAACAGTCAAATCTTGTGATCTGAAACCATTCCCCCTCCACTTCTGTCTCATCAGCTTGTCTGCCCTCCCACCAGGCCCCTAAGGCCTTCTGTAGCTCCTCTTTTCTAAAGTGGCTCTTAATGGGACAACCAAAGTTTTTTGCAGAATTGCCTGAGTTGCTCTACCTTGTAACTGCCTAACAATTCAAAGTCAAACTCCAAATCCGCAATCTCTCTAGCTAGTTTACCATTCCGAGACATGATGCGTAGATAACTCATAGGTCATATCAAAATTTGAACCAAAAATAAAACGCAGTATGTGGTTGCGTAGTGGCCTGCACTAAACTAGTGATGTACACCAATCACTGTGGGTCAAGTACAAATACGAGTTCAAATCCTCACCGCTGACCAACAATGTTAGAAATGGGGGTCTCTAGTTGGCAGAGGTAGGTACCTTTGTCCAAATAGGGATCCTTGCTTCTAGTCAGGGTAAGGGGGATACACACTTTAGATAACCCCTGCTCACTCCCTTGGTAGCTTGGTACGAGCAGACAGGCTTATCCCAAAGGCAATGTGTAAAGTATTTGTATCAACACTCACAGTAACACAGCGATAACACCACAAATGGACACCACACCGGTTTAGAAAAATAAAGTATCTTTATCTAAACTTAACAAGACCAAAACGACAAAAATCCAACATACAAGTATTAAGAAAAATTACTTTCAAAAGGTTGCGACAAAATTCACCAAGCCAAACGGCCGCAGCCATGAGAAGCGTCGAAAAACAAAGAGATGCGTAGTTCCTGAGACCTTCGTGGATGCGATGCGATAGTTCCGCTGTACACAGGGGAGCGATGCTGATCTGGTCTGTAGGGGGAAGCGATGCGTCGATTCTGAGATGACTCTGATCCGCGGGTGATGCATCGGGGAAAACTTGCTGCACAGGGACAATGCGTGGAAATCAAGAACATGTCAGCGTACGATGCGGCAGCTGTGAGCAGCGGTGCGTCGACCTTTTCAGCAGTGATCCATTGTAGCGTCTATTCTTGCCGCAGTGACAGGCGCTGCGTCGGTTTCAGCAGCGGCGTGCCGGTACGGGGAGATTCTTCTCGCACCACGGCGGTGCGCCGGAAAAACTGTCGCAAGAAGAGCAATGCGTTGATTTTCTTGTTTTTGCTTTGCTTTCCAGCTCCAAGTAGCAGAAACAACCTCCAGAGGCCACACACAGCCACAGGCACTCCTGGCAGGTCAGAACTCCCAGCAAGGAAGTTCAGGGGAGCTGGGGGTGAAGTATTTGTGTTCCTGAGACTTCAAAACAGGAGGCAAGCTCTACTCAAGCCCTTGAAGACTTTCCTCAAGCAGGGGACACAGCACACAGCAAAGTCCTTCTTCTTTCCTTGGCAGAAACAGCAACTGCAGGCCACCCCCAGGTACAGCAAGGGCAGTACTTCTCCTCAGTTTCTCCAGCTCTTCTCCTTGGCAAAGGTTCCTCTTGTTTCCAGAAGTAGTCTAAAAGTCTAGGGTTTTGTGTCTGATATTTATACCCCAAAATGTTTTTGTTCTATTTGTGCAAGGGGCTCTGAGCCCAGTTCAAACTAGTTCTGGGGGGCACTCTGCAAGTGCACAACAATATCCATTGTCAGTGTGAGCCTTGGCTCCAGACACACCACAGGGGGGTGGAGCCAGCATTGTGGAAGGCAGGCACAGCCCTATTCGGGTACAGGTGCTACTCCTCCCACCACTCCAAATGCAGGTCAGGCCTATTCAACCCAGTGCTGACTCATCCAGACTCCTAGAGCCACTGCACCTCCCCAGCCCCTGTCACTCCAAAGCCAGGCAGTCAATCCACAAACAGGCAGAGGCACACAGGACGGTTGAAAAAAGATGCATCTTTAGATTCTGAGTTCAGGCATACTAAACTTTATTTTCCTATCTGGTCCCAACGGTAAGTTATACTTATAAGTTGTTATAAATTAACTCACATGCTTTCCTATGGGGAGAGATAGCCTTACAATACAACACCGCACCCTGCCCACAGGGGTACCTTGGGCCTACCTTAGGGGTGACTCACATGTAAGAAATGGGAAGGTTAGAGCCTGCAAGTGGGTGCACTTGGCCAGTTGACATGGCAGTTAACAACTGTGCACAGATACTACGGTGGCAAGTCTGTGTTACCGTTTCAGGACTACTCCTGTGGGTGGCACAATCAGTGCTGCAGGCCCACTAGTAGTATTTGATTTACCAGCCCTGGCACACTCAGTGCACTCTACTAGGGTCTGACCAGTAAATCAAATATGCCAATCAGGGAGAACCAATCATAATAACAATTTGCACAGGGAGCACTTGCACTTTATCATGATCAGCAGTGGCAAAGTGCCCAAAGCATCTCAGCCAGCAAAAACAAAATCCAGCACATCATCAAAAATACAGGAGGTAGAGGCAAAAAATGTCACGCCAAAGATGCCAAGTCTAACAGTTGTGCTCTACAATACTAATATTTTTTTTTCAATTAGTATGCTGCTCACATTAAGAAGTAAGTTAAGTTTACATTACAAATTTATTGTGCTCCAGTTTGAGCTAACCCTGGGCGGAATTTGTGGATTTTTGGCAACTCCGCGTTCCGCGTAGAACGCGGAGTTACCGAAAACTACGCGCTCCGCAACGGAGCGTAGTTTTTGTTTTGTTTGCGCGTTCAAAATGCATGTTCGCGTGCACGGGAGTGACTTACCGGGATGCCTGCGTTCGCCAACAAGATTTCCTATCCGTTCGCGTGCGCCACAAGATTTGGTAGCCGGCCGCACAGTCCCGAGTGAGTGTTCGATCGCGAACACATCATTCGGGCGCGCCATCGAACTTCCGGCGGAAGTTTCGTGAAGATCGCGATGCCGAATACGCAGAATTTGCAAGCTGGAGAAGAATATCTCTCGAGCAGCATAAAACCTTCTCGAAATGATGATTTGGATGAAAAAAACTCCTCATATTGACATTTGGCTGTACTTTTTTGTGAAAGGAGTCCTTTTATTGTTTTACTTATTTTTTTGAAGAGGAAGGAAGTGCCCCAGTGTCTCCAACTTCCTGTTCCTGTCCAGCAGGCTCCTCCCAGTGCTTTGTCCATCTCCTGTTCACTTTTTATTTGGATATGGAGCTGGAAGGATCCCTTTTTTTGTCTGCTGCATCATATATCATTGGATTTGTGGACTTTTGGATTTCAGATTTCAGACAAGTAAGTTGGAGAATTTGTGTTGCTTGTTTGATTGGGGCTTTGCACCTACATCTTTTTGTACTTTTCATTGGGTTTTTTCAATGTATTATGGTTGGTAGCCTGTAGTGTCAGTAGGGGCCTAGTTGTTTCTTTGTATGTCATTTTTCTTCTAGTTTTCTCTTATAAAGGAAACATGTTGCAAAGTTCACTACATTTTCTCCAACTTTTGCAATCAATTTGCAACAATTATTTAATTCACTAGCCCAGTAGTCTGCCAATAGGCCTTTCAGCCAATAGGCCCAGAGCTACTCATGTGTGCATGAAACAACTGTTTCTGTGGTATCTGTTGAATTTAACATCATTTAGGGCATGGATGGCATTGGATTGAATTGCAAAATGTGTTTTTTTTTGCAGTATTTCACTTTTTTTGTGTGTGTTAAATAAATGCCTTTGTTGGATGTGTGTGGTGCGGTTGTTGTGTAACTTGCAAACCTTTTTAGCCCTGTGGATTTTCGTTTTTGCATTGTTGCATTAAAGCTGTGTTGTTTAGCATGCCTCCTTTGTCTGGCCATATAGGCCTGCTTGAGTTCATTGTTTTACAGGCCTCCTGCTTGCTGTTGTGTGAGTGACCAACCATGTGGCTGGTGGCCATTTTGTGGTGGTAGTTTGTGTGCTGCTTTTGCCATAGGCCTGCATATGTTTCCTGTGTTCCTCTTGGCTTTCTGCTTCTTGTTGTTGTGGCCTGGCCATGTGGCTGGTGGCCATTGTGTGAAGCCAGCCAGTGTGCTTTTGCCATAGGCCTACATTGTCTGTCTTCCCTTTCTTGTTGTTGTGGTAGCCTGGACCTGTGGCTGGTGGCCATTTTGCGAAGCCAGCCAGTGTGCTTTTGCCATAGTCCTGCATTGTCTGTCTTCCCTTTCCTGTTATTGTGGTGGCCTGGCCTGTGGCTGGCGGCCATTTTGTGAATCCAGACAGTGTGCTTTTGCCATAGGCCTGCATTGTCTATCTTCCCTTTCTTGTTGTTGTGGTGGCCTGGCCATGTGGCTGGCGGCCATTTTGTGAAGCCAGCCAGTGTGCTTTGCCATAGGCCTGTATTGTCTGTCTTCCCTTCTTGTTGTTGTGGTGGCCTGGCCCTGTGGCTGGTGGCCATTTTGTGAAGCCAGCCAGTGTGCTTTTGCCATACACCTGCAAGCTTTCCTTGTGGTGGCCATGCCTTGCCCTTGTTGTTGTTTTGCATGCAATTATTTTTCTTTTTACCCAGCAAAAAAATGCAGGACAGTTCCCTGCATTTTCTCATACATTTGCAATAATATTGATTTGAATTGATTCACTTCACTTTGTGGCCAAGTCTGCCAATAGGCCTTTTTCAGCCAATAGGCCCAGAGCTACTCATGGGTGCATGAAACAACTGTTTCTGTGGTGTCTGTTGAATTTAAACATTATTTAGGGCATGGATGGCATTTTTATTGAATTGCAAAATGTTTTTTTGGGGGGGTATTTTACTTTTTTCATGTGTGTTAAATAAATGCCTTTGTTGGATGTGTGTGGTGTGGCTGTTGTGTAACTTGTAAACCTTTTTTAGCCCTGTGGATTTTCGTTTTTGCATTGTTGCATTAAAGCTGTGTTGTTTAGCATACCTCCTTTGTCTGGACAATGGCCATATAGACCTGCTTGAGTTCATTGTTTTACAGGCCTCCTGCTTGTTGTTGTGTGAGTGACCAACCATGTGGCTGGTGGCCATTGTGTGGTGGTAGTTAGTGTGCTGCTTTTGCCATAGGCCTGCAAGTCTTTCCTTTGTTCCTCTTGGCTTACCTCTTGGCTTACTGCTTCCATCCCTTTTGCCAGCTGCAGCTTCCTGCATGATGCTGCATCCCACGTGATGCACAATCACATTCACAATGCCAAACAGGTTCCATTACATTTGTATTTTTGTTTTTGTTCTTCTTTCCTATCCTACACATGAAAGCCCTTGTTGTCAAAGTCTCACAAATGGCTACACTGTTGTTATTTTTTTTAATAACTGAGTTAATACAATTTAATAATACTAATAATAATACTAATAAGTGCGACCACACACTAAGTTATATATTAAATTTGTTTGTTTGTACATTAGTAAATTGAACCACAACAATAAATGCCACGTTTCACTGATGTTCTTCTTGCTTCTTTGCATTTAGGTGCACAAAAGAGGAGGAGGCGTCATCCCCATTGTACCGCGTGACCACAGACATCTCTTCAACTTGTGCCACTGCGTCCTGCTGACATCTGAAGAAGATGGCCCCAAAGAAAGGTACCAGGTCCTCCAGTACCAAGAAAGTTGCCAGTGAGAAGAAGAAGGAAGTGCCACTTACCACTTCTGGTGTGCTAACCAAGATTTTTTGGGGGAAACCAAAAATTGCTCCTGCAGCAGCGGTGTCTGGTGATAAAGCTGGGAGCAGCACCCCCGCATCAGTAGACCCACACCACCAACCTAGGCCCAAGCCCATGTCTGTCGCAGAGGCAGCCAGTCTCATCACGACAACGCCAACGAGCAGCAATGTTGAAATTGACTTATCGTTATCGCAAAGTAGTACCCAATCAACGCAGGAAACTCAGATAAGTGGACAACAACAGCCGCAACCACCCCCCACAATAGTAGTTGTTCCTCCCGAAGTAGGGGCAGTTCAGGAAATCAAGCTTCCTGCAGAGGAAGAAGAGCAAGCCACTCTTTCAGAAGATCCATTGTCTTCCAGATCCCCAGCAAGGAAAAGGAGGGTTAGTCCATCGAGTTCTTCTGCAAGCCCCCCTTCTGATGATCTAGATGCCACTTGGAAGCCACCACCTCAGTCTGAGAGTGAAAGACGCCACGAGACAAGACTAGGGAAAGGGAAGGTTCCAGAAAGCCTTAGAGTTATGGAGGTAGATGTAGAAGAGGAGGATGATGACTATGATGATGTCATGATGATGTCATCATGAACATCAGTCCCGCCCCAGTGGAGACCGACATTACCCCATCCCAAATTGCTGTGAGGGATGTGGCACAGATACCACCAACACAGGTAACACCAACACCACCTCCAGCTTCCATATTTGCATTTGCAAAGGCCCGACAGCGACCTATATCCAGCAAAACCACCTCAGTAGAAGTAGGTAGTGGTAGTGCACAGAGTCAAATTCCACACCCACCCTCCAGTTCATCCGACATTGCAAGTGACACCTCCAGCAGGTGTTGACACTGCTGAGATTTTTAATGCCACTCGGAAACATGCAACTGTAGCCATGTTCGCCATGGAGAAATCTCATACTGCTGCAAACATTTATGAAGAGTTTAACGGCAAGGTCTTTGAATGGCTGCACGCAAGAGGGCTTAACATTGGTTTTGTTTCCACGGACAATGGCAGTAATATAGTTAAGGCCATTGGCGATGGTGGCTATTTCAGGGTCCTGTGTTTGGCGCACTGCATTAACATCATTGTTCAAGAATTTCTGAAAAAAGAATACTGAGTCAGCAACTTACTGACCACCTGCAGAAGAATATGCACACATTTCAGCCATTCTTTTAAAGCCTGGAAGCAGCTGAGAATCATTCAACGTGAGTATAGAGTGCCAGTTAAAGCACTCATCCAGAAGGTGCCAACACATTGGAATTCAACTTATTACATGCTTGACCGTCTGTTTGAGCAGTACTGACCAATCAATGAATATGTCATGCAAAGACTAGGGGATGCTATTGTGAAAGGCATGACCGTTGAGATGGACCAATGGGGCCTAGTTAAATGCCTGACAGAGATGCTACTTCCTTTCGAGCTCTTCACACGTGGAGTCAGCAAGGAGGACTGTACTATGGGCCAAGCTATCCCATTGTTGCACATGCTACAGGAACAGCTGAAGGGGGTGTATGCAATGTACGCAGGAGTGGAGGAAAAAAAAAGCATATGAGTTGGTGGAGAGCTTATCCCTTCGTTTAGCTGAAACTACAAGGGTGCAAACTGAGATTGTGTCATCCAACTATTACATTTCTGCCACAATTCTGAATCCACGGTACAAAGCAGTACTGAATACTAACAGATTAATTCCTTTTTCACAAGTGGATGTTGCCAAGTACAAAACTTGGATAGCTGCGGTAGCCAGTCGCTTTGAAAAAGACTGGCTGGAAATTACAGGCACGTTACTCCAGCCCACAGCAAGTACTGCAGGGCAGCTGGTGTCAAGTTCAACTTCAGAGCCTGAGGGCAGTGAAGTTGGCTCACAGCAGTCAAAACCACCAACATCAACAACAGCAAGAACAGGATCATCAGCCCCAGTAAAATCGACCCAGGAGTGGTGTCTACAGCAAGGGCTTGTTAGGTCTATGTGCTGATGCAAATGCAAAGGCAAAAGAGGCCGGGCAAAGCGGAGCACCCCTGACCATTGAGTGGATGGTCCAGGCCTATCTGGATAACCCAAAAGAAGTCTACATTGATCAAAACCCATTGCTGTATTGGTATGGGAAAATTCGCCATTGGCCAGTGCTCAGCAGGCTGGCGATATTCTATCTGGATTGCACTGTCGCAAGTGTCTCTTCTGAGCGTGTTTTCAGTGCTGCTGGTGCCATTGTAACAGTGAAAAGGACCAGTCCCTCGACCCAAAACGTGGAGAGGTTAACCATGATCAAAATGAATCAGCACTTTATACCACCGGATTACACCATACCTGAAGCACAGCAGGAAGAGGAGGACAGTGACTTAGGTGACGGAAGTAGTGTGTTAGATGACCTACTTCTGGGTAAACCACCAGAGTTTGAGGATGAGCTCTACTTCCCTGACAACTAGGCTTTCAGCTTGTTACTTTCTTTCTTCCTTATTTACTTTTATTATTTGTGTGTGTGTCTGTCTTTCTGGTTCGAATCACAACAAATCCATCACCACCGTTTTGCATTTTTATTGCCGTATTGGAGTTGCAACTGTGTGCATTTATTATTAAAGAAGTCCACTCCTCCGAGTCCTGCTCCATCCACCCTGACTCGCCCTAAATCCATTTCCCTCAAGCCAGATATTGGATGGAGAGAATAGAACAAGAAATGTGTGCTTGCCTCGTCGAGTCCCTCCAAAAGAACATGACTATAGCTATCCTCCTCCTTTCTGAGCCAAGAGGGACTGCCCCTTAAGATGAGAACAGGTAATGATGGCATGCATTGGACGCTGACTCTGAGTGATTGGTGTTTGTGTTGTTGTTGTTGTTGTGCATGAAGTATACTAGTATTTAATCTACACACTAAAAGTGACTCAAGTCAATGTTTCCCTTCTTGTTGTTTAATAACAAAATTGTACTTCTACTGCAGGCCGATCCATTGCATTTTTGAATATGGAATCTGGACTCACTCGGTACACTACAGACTGAGTTGGACTCCATGATGATGATGACCACATACTATACTCTTCGCTGTCAGTCAGTAGGATCAGAGATGATTGATGGAATAACTCAGGGCATTTCATGAAGTGGCATAAAAGGTAAACAAGTCAACAACAACCACAGCAGACCTACATGTCTTTGTAGTGGTGGAGTTGAGTGCACTGTAGTGGTATAACTGACAGTGGTGCATTGATTTAGTTACTTAATTTGGAAAATGCTATGTTGCTGTATATGTGTGCTCTGTCTGGCTCAGTCAAAATCTAAGCTAAGTGGAGGATGGGTAGGTGCCATGGGCCTGCTCTGTCCTGTTGTTGTTGTAGCCTGGTTAATGCTGGAAACAGAGTAGACATGATTTAGCCATGCCCCCTCTGAAAGTGTTCTTGTTGCACTCATCCATAATTTAGGCATTTTTTTTCTCCTTGATTTTTCAATATCCCTTTTGTTTTTCCATCTACACTTACAGGTCGGCCTTTACACTGTGCTATACTGGGAAAAACAACTCACACTTACCTTACCAATCCACAACCGCCAGGCCGGCAGTGGCACCCAAGATTGACTGACGGAGCATCCATGGAAGGGAGGACCAAGAGGAATACAGAGATGCAACTTCCCAATTTGACCAGGATAATAACATACAGTAACTTAGTATCATTCATCATCTTTTAATTAATTTGATTCAGTTTTTCTCTTCAATCATTACGACTGTGTGTTGTTGTTTATTATGTTTGCTCTTAGTCTTTGCTTATATCCTTACAGCAATTTTTTTAATTTTCTTTGCTAGCTTTAAAAGGAAGCCCGGTATAACAGAACATAAATAAAATGTATGTAATTTGGGTCTCTCTGAGGGCAGACAGGCAAGGCAATTGCATAATAATAATAATTAATAATATACTGCTGCCCTGTACTGTCTACTAGTCTACTTAGTACTACTTATCATTAACCACATCATGCATGCATTTCCTTTTTCTCCCTTAACAGATTTATGAATATGATGGTCGTCTGCCAAGATTGTGTGTTGTGTTGTCCATGTGTAGTGTTTGTCTTTGTCAAACCTTTCCCTCAAATACCCTTCCCAACCATTCATCAAACCCTAACCCTTTTCCCCCGGGCTGTGTGATTTATTGAGGTGTGACTAAATTAAATTTACACCAATAATTGATCACACACTTGCTGGGGCGGATGTGGTGAAAGCAAGTAAGCAACACTAATTCAAGGCAGGGCGAGGATCTTCTTCTGCTCTAAGTCTCCCTCAGATGACTGACTTGTCTAATTTTCTTTTATTGCAAATGTAACTGTCTGCTACTGCTACCACTACCCACCATGGCACCTTAGGAAACAAAACCATCACCATGCAGCCATTGCTTCACCTAAACATCAATCACAGGTAAGAGAAGAAGTGTCGGGGAGTCAATAATGTATATACTATGCAAATTAATTAATTCACACTCCCACATCCTTCCGAGTACATACTACAAAGGGGTTTTACTTGCAGAATGCATAGACTAGGAGTAGAGACTGACAGTAGTAGGACAAGTGAGGGTACTGCATCTATCTGTAGGTGTGTTATGGAAGGGAGGACCAAGAGGAATACAGAGATGCAACTTCCCAATTTGACCAGGATAATAACATACAGTAACTTAGTATCATTCATCATCTTTTAATTAATTTGATTCAGTTTTTCTCTTCAATCATTACGACTGTGTGTTGTTGTTTATTATGTTTGCTCTTAGTCTTTGCTTATATCCTTACAGCTATTTTTTTAATTTTCTTTGCTAGCTTTAAAAGGAAGCCCGGTATAACAGAACATAAATAAAATGTATGTAATTTGGGTCTCTCTGAGGGCAGACAGGCAAGGCAATTGCATAATAATAATAATTAATAATATACTGCTGCCCTGTACTGTCTACTAGTCTACTTAGTACTACTTATCATTAATCACATCATGCATGCATTTCCTTTTTCTCCCTTAACAGATTTATGAATATGATGGTCGTCTGCCAAGATTGTGTGTTGTGTTGTCCATGTGTAGTGTTTGTCTTTGTCAAACCTTTCCCTCAAATACCCTTCCCAACCATTCATCAAACCCTAACCCTTTTCCCCCGGGCTGTGTGATTTATTGAGGTGTGACTAAATTAAATTTACACCAATAATTGATCACACACTTGCTGGGGCGGATGTGGTAAAAGCAAGTAAGCAACACTAATTCAAGGCAGGGTGAGGATCTTCTTCTGCTCTAAGTCTCCCTCAGATGATTGACTTGTCTAATTTTCTTTTATTGCAAATGTAACTGTCTGCTACTGCTACCACTACCCACCATGGCACCTTAGGAAACCAAACCATCACCATGCAGCCATTGCTTCACCTAAACATCAATCACAGGTAAGAGAAGAAGTGTGGGGGAGTCAATAATGTATATACTATGCAAATTAATTAATTCACACTCCCACATCCTTCCGAGTACATACTACAAAGGGGTTTTACTTGCAGAATGCATAGACTAGGAGTAGAGACTGACAGTAGTAGGACAAGTGAGGGTACTGCATCTATCTGTAGGTGTGTTACACTATTGGCAGATTTCAAAAACTGGCTGTGGCCCTGCAGCAAAAGGAGGAAACAAAAACAAACAAGGAGACGTAAAAGAATACCCCCCCCAGAAAAGATTTGCATCATATCATATCTATTGGAAAACTATAAATTATTTATTACCCTAACAAACATAAACTAGAAGAAAAACCCACAACACCTGACCCACCCCTCTCCCTAGCCCCAACCAATGTCCAGTAAATTAAATAAATATCCATGTCCAAGTTAGTTCAAGAAAAAGTAAACCCCAAGGTTCCCCAACTAGTCCCAACATCCCACCCACCAAAAAAAAGATTTAAAAAAGGACAAGAGTCAATGAAGACTGAAGTCGGTGATGATGAATGATGAGTCTGATGTTTAGCGGCGGGGGTCTTTAGGACCTCCTCCAGCTGGGCCTCCAGGCACGCCACCCTGAGGAGCACGCGGCGCCGAATGTTCCTGCAGCAACAACAGGGGTGGGCAGCAGTAGATGTTGGCAATGGTGATGGGCAGCGGGCGGCTGCCAGAACATGGTGCCGTACCACCGGAGGCACGGGGGGCTGGCTGGGCCCTGGAGCATTGGAGGAAGAAGCTGCAGCTGCCGCCTCCTCCTTGGCCAGGACAACCAGCCGGCGATATTCATCCCGGATGGCCTCCAGCTTCCTTTGCCAGGCCCTGGCCGCCAACTCCTGCCTAGTGGTTTGGGAAAGAGTAGCTATATCAAGAAAGGAATAAAAATAGAATTGTTATAACCAATTCTCTTAGCAAAACAGTAACACAAAATTAAATTACAGTCCACACATATAAATTATAGTGGCACAGTAGTAGCACTAGCACTAGCAGCTGTCGTATCCTCCTCTCCTCCACACTTCCCTTCCTCTGCCCCTAAGATTTGGATGTGATGATTATACTTTCAGGCACTAAGTATGGAGTAGAGTAGAAGTATTATTTTTCTCTCTCTTGTTTAGCACAATTAATGTTGTATGCATGCCAGCTCAGTCAGCTTGTGCCCTAGACAGACATACTCATGTCGCAGACTCATGTACTTTACAACTGTCTGCATGTGGGCAGCTGTACTGCACAATTATATATTTCCATTACGGCCATACTCTGTTAAATCAATGGCAAATGCTCAGACAATTTCACTTTCACCCTAACTGCAGTACTGCAATAAGGCACATGATGATGGTTAATGATCACATGCTTATGGATGATCAGGAACTGCGGCACAACATCATGTCACTTACGTGATGATGATGACATAGTGAGTGATTTGTAAGTACTAGTTACCATGCAGCCGATAGGCCACCCATGGCTGACACAGTGAGGGGACTGGAGTGGAAGTGGGCCTCGGACGGAGTCGGGAGGAGGCGCTTATGGGTAGGGTAAATATTTAGTCATCCACAATATATATGTTGTGCTTGCAAACTACTGTGAGTCAAGGGAGTATTCCATTCTGAAATACAAGTACAACCTCAAACCTTTGATTCAAAAACCTTGCAAAAAACAGTCCTTGTTCTTCCCAGGGCTTGTTTTTTCATTTACATTCAGTGCATTGCTCTTCTAGCATTATTATTATTTTATTTGTAATATTCTTCACCCTTGGCTTTGGTACTCTGGCACGGTTTAATTTTCTTTTACATTCTCTTCATCCAGTCTGACTCTGTTTTCACCTACTATGATACCATCCAGGCATCCATCCATCCAAACATGGCTATCATAAACCGGCTTTCACCGTCAACAACATACATTTAGATATAACCAACCACCACCCATTCCATGCGTCCTTGCTTGCTTTAGAGTTTGACCCCTCAAACCACCCCAGAGGATTCCTTTCACCCATACAGTTTCACCCACCCAGACAGGCATCCTTTCTGTTTCCTCTTTCACCTTTTCACCCATCCTTCAACTACCCATGCATCCTATTCCTATCCTATCATCTCCACCCGCCACCTATGCATCCTGGGGCCCCTTCCTTCACCCACACATCCTTCTCTGCCAGTCATACATGTCATCTGACTGTTTGTCTTCATCATAAAACTGCCTTTGCTGAGTTGAAGATAGAATATGCCATTAGTTACTCAACCTCCGCCTCTAATGCTAATGTTTAAGTAAAGGCCAGGGTGTCTTCTTCAACTGTTCAGTGTTCACAAGCAACAACTTAGCCTCAGCAGAAGTACAGTGTACTACTAGTAGTGAGTGTACACCCTTGCAGCAAGTGTATTCATCATTCTCAATAAGTGAGGAATATGAATTACCACCTCCGCCACTGCTGCTCGCTCATCCCCTGTGGCTGCCGCATCCGCTCCCTCCGGAGTGGCATGGTGGCCCTCACCGCTGGCCCCGGCACTGGTGGTCTGGACACCTGGAAAAATAGCAATTCTCATTTTTTTGGATGCCATATACGCCTCACCTATTTATTTTTTTCATTAGCAAGATTGAAAATACATAATTAATAATACATATACACCACACACATCACTATCTACAATTTGGATACTAGAGTACAGTAGACAGTATGTCCTATCAAAAAGAACTAAATAATATCCGGCTGGGCATTTTGTTGGTGGCAATTTTTGAAAAGCCTCTCAAGAAGAGGCCAACCCATAGGACTGGACTCAGTGACTAGAGCTATGGTGCATCTCATTTTTTGAAAAGAAGAAAGAGTGGCCAACTGGGCGGACATGAGGTCTCTCTTAGTTGGAAAATGGTGCTGTCCTCCTACTCCTCTCATATACTTCCTTCCAACCATGGTGCACGGTAACAGTTGTTCAGTGTTCACCATCAATTGCTGCTACTAAAAAAAGTACTAGGCCTGGATTAGAAAAAGTAAAATACACCACTTTGGGGGGTCCTGCTCCTGTCCAACTTGAGTGACCACCATTACTGATTGAGCATGATGAGGCAGTAAAAGAAACTAAAGCCTTCTCATCTCACAATTCACAAACCTGTGTATATACCTTACTTGTCTTGGGCATGCAATCTGCAGTCTGCACAGCACATTAGTGCTACTAGTAGTAGTAAGGAGTCCTTACTAGTACTAGTAGTAGCCTAGGACCAATGGGTTCTCTGAGTCTTACAGTACCACTACTAGGCAATCCACATAAGGGGAGAGAGAAAGCTCAGTGAAACCCAGAAGAAAGCAAGCTACAGACAGACTGTCTAATACAGAGTCAGAGCAGAGGTTAGTTAGATGCAATTTGATTTGATGTAAAAATAAAAACAGACTCTAGAAGAAACAATGTCAGTAGTAGTACTTAGCAGTAGGTAATGGTGGAGCAAAAACAAGAATTTAGAAACAGATAGTTTGAAGAGGATTTTGGAAAAATTAAAATTAGGAAATGGAAATAATAGAGCGGTAAAAGTTAGGGAAATATTAATATATTACAACACCAGGAGGACTTACTGGGGCCAGCAGAGCCATCTGCGGCTGCACCTGAGGCCGCTTCCTGCTGTTTCTGGGAGGCTCCTCCAGCTCCTGCACCCACCGCACTGCCAGCTGCCCCAGTCTTCTTCTTGCCCCTGGATGCTGATCATGTAAAGAGACAAAAAATGATTTGTGTTAAATATATAAATATAATTGCTCTAAAAATATTTTTAGACCAGAAACGGCAATTGCAATAACATTGACCTATGGTAAATCAATCAGATCAACTTATTCGACTAGTAGTAGGCGACTAGTATGTATCGCAGTCGAGTACCATCCGATCATTATTATTCCACAGTTCAATTCCGATTCCTGAATCCTAAACATACCTAGCTCCGCCTATTCCTGACTTTGGAATGAATTGCAAAAAAATTATATTTGCTTCTAAGTTCAGATCTCATTCCCAATCATCTCTCAGACAGTCTCAGTCTTAACTCCAACAACCCCTTTGACGGGCCAATTACTAAGTCTGCATTTATTCTTCTTAATGCATAGATGGACGCATGCATAATTGCAGCATACACCAACTTGGTTGGTTGCTATTATTCACTCACTATAAGAACTACAAAAAGCTCTACTAGGAGTAGGACTGAAGTCATGTGAGAGCCTGAGGACGCGTCACTCACGAGTCACGACGCAGGCTGCTAAATTACCAAATAATACTAACTAACTAACTACTACCACTATCTTAGTGACAGGAGACAGGACAGCCTGACAGGATAAAGGAAAGGACTGGAGTCTTTCCTATGTGGATTAAATACCTACCTAACTTAAATTCTCTAACCTCTCTTACGTAACCAGCCCAAGTGAGCGCAAAGTTGCAAACAAGTACGACCATTAGTTAGTAGCACCGAGCACCTGTCTGGAAGTAACAATCCCATAATATAAAATTTTTAAACATAGGTTACCTTACCTGCATGTATGCGTTGCAGCAGCAGCATGTTAGCTATTTGCGAAAAAAATAATATTCGCAATTGCAATAAATAACAGTCAGAACAGAAGAATACAAAATAGTAATATAAATAAATACCTACTCACCAAGCCCCGGGACCTCAACACCTAGCAGGTCCACCAGGTCATGCTCCCGGTCCAGGATATCGGACCACAGGTGCGTCAATTGGTTATGGGTGCGCCGGACTCCAGAGCAGTAAAACACTGCGTGGCGCACCCTTGCCCACCGCCGGTGATGCTCCCGGAGCCCGTACCCAGAACCAGGCCTGCCGCCTGCTGCCAGGGTTAAGGGGAGGTAGCGCTGGATAAAAAAAAACAGTGCGGCCACCTCCTCCTCACTAAATAAGGCCCGTGCCTGCACCCCATGTGGGCGCCGCCTTCCACAAGGAAGGCAGTTGCGGCTCTCACTCCGAGCCCTCCTGGTCTTCCCCTGGCCCTTTGCCATGGTTCTGGGTAGGCGGGAGGCGGAAAAGAAAAGGTAGGAACTAAGAAAGTAAGTAAAGGAAATTAAAAAAACAAATAATTGAAAAAGAGTTTAAAACGCAGTAAAAAACACAAAAAAAGTAGGAAAAAACGCAAAATATACAATCAGGAATAAAGAGGGATAGATAATAAATAAAAAAGATTTTAAAAAAGTTTCTGGAAGCAAAGGATTGAAAAGATATAGGGAGGATAGAAAAACAGGCCCAGAACCATAGCAAAAAGAGAAAAAAAAGATGGCCCCGCCCATTGGCGACCGCGTGGTGAAGTTACGCGCGATATTTCCCCCCGAGCACACAAAAAGCGTCCCCGAACATGTAATACGCATTCCCGAACAGGAAAAACACATCGCAAATGGGGGTAACAAGCAACTTCGTGCGCTTGTGGAAATTCGCGTAGCTCGCGGAGTTTTCTGCGGCTTCGCGGGATTCCGCTTAGCGCGACTACGCGAACTTCGCCCAGGGTTAGTTTGAGCTAGCTAGGTGCTTGGCACTACCTAACCATAATCGTCGGTGCTGGCGTGGGCTGATTATTTAAGAAGCCATGCAAACTCCTCTGTCATCTCACTGAGATAGTGGCAGTAGTAAGTAATATTAGTGAATTCGCATTCTCTGTGCCTTCCTTTATGTAGGTCGTGCAGTCACAGCAAGTGATGTGTAGTATGTGCATCTATGCATTGAAAAAATGGAAACTGAGTTGGCCCATCAAAGAAGTTTACGAATGAGTTGAAAAGCAAAGATTATTTGTTGCAATGCATTAGCAATTTCAATGTAGTTTAGGTTGTTGAAATTTGCAATAGTCCTTAGGTTTAGAAAATTAGGAATAGGTCAACTTGATAATAGTACTATAGGCACATTGATTTAGAAAAGTACAAGTTACTGCATTTGCCTTTGCCTATCAAAATATTTTTTATAAGATTAACTGTACCACTTATCTATTTTTTTAATCTTTTTTTATTTCTTACAGCTGCACCCAAGAGCAAGAAAAAGGCTTTGGAGTTGAGTCAGGGAACTGGGGGTGCCACCACTAGTGCCAAGGGTGATGGATCTGCTGGCCCCAGTAAGCCCTCCTGTTATTATTATCATTATTGTTTCCCTAACTTTTACGTCTCCCCATTTAGAATAATTTTTCCTTTTTTTCTCTTACTGTGACTATCTCCTTTTGTTAACTCCTCTTTGTTCTATCTAAAGTTTGTTAAATTCTTGTTATCCCTGCATTATCCTAGTTTTTTATATATTTCATGCGCCTGTACCTGACTTCTGCTTTGTTGGTAAGCTTTCCCTCTAGCTTACATATATTGTGGACTGGCACTGTAAGAGTAAAGATGTTAGGGCAGGTACACTACTGTGAAGAATGCATGCCAAGTAAGCTATTCTACACATGTTTGTTGAGAAGGTTTTCTTTTTCTGGCTCATGCTCAAACAGTAAATCGAGAGAGTGGCAATGGTGGACCCCACCAATGTTGTGTTTTGTGCATTATCATCATTCATTTGTACAGTAGTAGACCAGCAGTTTTGATGACAGTGCAGCATTGGCTATAAAGTAGAATGAGGATGGTCCCATTGCATTTGCCAACCAAGAACATGTATCCTTCATTGACCAAATATTCCACTCCTTCATTGTGCTTCAATGATTCAGGGTCATCATAGCCCTGCCCCTCTATTGGAAAAAGTTTTTGGTTGGCTTGACTACCTGGCTTTTCTAACATTGTTAAGCAACAAAATGCCCAAAGTGATTTTTTTTATAGAAGATACTGCTAACGAACTGTAATGATGCATTGCGGCAGCACCAATGTGGCAGACATGGCAGGGGCTGGACGGGGAGACCCAGTGGTGGCAAGGATGGCCAGTGGTTAGTCATATTGTTTATTATTGACAATTACTATTATACTCTGCAAGGGTGTCATGAACCTCCTGCTTTAGCACCTACTGTAGGGGGTTGAGTTCTTACTGGCTAGTTCTATTGGTAAGTCAGCAGACAAAAGCTCATAATGAACGATAAAAGTTATTGGCTGATGGAAAAGGGAAAGAAGGATGGAAGGCTAAAAGAAAGGATGAGTGAAATGGTATATGAGTGAAAGGATGTGTAGGTGGGTGAAAGGATGGATGAAAGTGTATATGGGCCTATCTGGTGATCGTGCGCTCTGTAAATAACCAATAACACATATGGGCGAAAGAATGCCTGGGTAGGTGTGCGGGGGAAAGGATGCTCTAGTGGATTAAATGATGGATGAAAGAGTGAACGGGTGAAAGGAAGTGTGGGTGGGTAAATGGACAGATGGGTGAAAGGATTTTTGAAAGGCTGGATAAGTGAATGGATGGATTGACCTATGAATGGATAGATATATGGATGAATGGATTGGAATAGTAAAAGACTGGATGAGAGAATATAAAGCTTAAATGCTGGGTATCAAAGGGTAAATAGAACAATGAAAGGATGAATGGATAATTGGTTGGATGAAGAAACAAGGAAGCTCTTCTGGAGATGGGGCATGCTCACTTAATTTGCTTGTTTGGTTTTATCAAAGCTTTTGTGTAAAGTGAGGGGTATTTTCATTTTCTGTCTACTCCTTTGACTAACTGTATTTGTTAAGCGAGGCACATACTTATGCCACCCATCATCATTCATCACCTTCCTGCCTGTGGCATTTTGCCACCCGTGACCTAACTGCAGCATGGTTTAATTCGGCACACCAGTGTTTGGTGTGCAATGTGCATCTGCTTCAGTTAACGCTGCATTTCAAAAGTGTTTTATGCATTGCAAACTAAAACCATGGTGTGTTTCCCTTCCCTCCCAGTGTCCACTCAGCAGCCTCCTAGTACTTCACTCATTTTTTCTAACTTACGTTCTCTCCCAGCCTACCCACACAATTGAAAAATCCATTCTTGGCACGTGCCACATTTGTTTGGCCAAGTGATTCATATATTTCATGGCTTCTACAATGGATGTACACATGTTCAGATGTTTCCCTTTTGAGTCATTCGTCAACCTCAGTGACTGAATAAGCTAAAGCTTAGAGACATGATGATGATCAGTGACACAACACTATTCTATAGCAAAACCTCTACCTACCCCATCTAATCCCTCCAACTTATCCTGTAATACAGAGTAAGTTAAGTTTTCTTCCCTTACTGCCAAGTAAATTTATTTATTGGAAATAATTTGTATGGAGGGCCAGCCGAAGAAGTAAAGTTGGATTAAGTGCCTGATTTTGAGTTTTGTGTATGGGATACTCTGTGTCGAACGTGCCAGATACAATCTATATACACCGTTTCTTTCCTTGTACAGCAAGCCATTGTTTTTCCCACCGTCTACTTACACAGACAGGAAATCCACATTTTATACGTGACGTATGTGATGTACTATCATGGTTATTTATCTGCCTCTTTGGAGTGAGGGTAGAATTGAAAAACATGTGGAGAAGAGCTGGGCCACTGGAATTAAAGTAAGATAATGTTCTATTACAGCTGACCCAGCTGCAGACTGCAGAGAGTAGCAAAGCATTTGACATGCTAGCTAGCATGCCTCCAATAATTTAGCACAAGAATACTTGTACTCCACAGTGCATCATGCCTTACTCATCAATGAGTCGAAATGTATTTTTATTTTTCCACACAAAGTGTCTGTTTAGTTTTTCACTGGGAAATCCTTTAATATGGTGTGCTATTATTCTGCCTTAATTCCTTTCAGGCAGTCAAAGCTTTTATGTGAGTCATGTGGGGGTCAAAAACGTCTCTGTGACTCATAATAACATCAACTCCAAACACCCTAGGGGACCAGCAATGTACTGCTACTGTTCCACTATAATTTTAAACAAGTGTTTGCAAAGAGCACTATTTACAATTTGTCTTTTTTTCTTTCTCGATATATCTTCTAGTGCTGGTGCACCTACACGCCAGGAGATAGCAGCTAACAGGGAAGGCATCACAACAAGCAAGGTCCCACTCCCACCTAGGTAAGGTCCAAATGTAGGATTAACCAAAAGGATTATCCATCCCAGGTTACTAAATTGAAAGAAAAACACATAGAATTACTGGGCTCTATATTTATATCATAGCCTTACAAAGACTGAGACCAGACTACTACCACCATGACACATTAATGAAAGAATACCTGATATTATAATAAAAACTAGCAATAGTAACTTCTTCCGAGCAATGGGGAGCTATTTAATTAAAACTAAAGTTACAAAATTCTCGAGTCAGGAGAAGTGGACTCACAGTCAGGAGTGGAGTCAACAAGGTTAAGGATTTACACAACACATGGCCTGATAGATGATGTTGACAAATGATGTTCTATATCTAAATACCTTTATGCATGGGCGGGTAAGTGGTACTGGTATGGGCTTTGCTCAAGTCATAGGAAACCCAGCAGTGAATTGGTGTCGCTTTCACCACATCTGCCCCACCAAGTGAGTGATCCATTTATGTTGTAAATTAAGTCACATCAATAAATCACACAGCCCGTGAGAAGAGGGTTAGGGGTTTGATGATTGGCTGGGAAAGGGGATTTGGGAAAAAAGTTGCGACAAGCAGGGCAATGATAAGCAGCACATCAACATTAATCTATAGTGGAAGGAAATGAAGAAAAGCGCATGACACAGTCCAATTAAATCCATGGCAAACAGTCCTTCAGCCTCAGACACCCAAGTTATTATATATCTAAATGTTCTGTCATCTAGCTTTGAAAATACAAATTATGGAGGAGTGAAAAGAAATGTAGTCTGGGAGTGCTGAGAGGGGATGTACAGGGTGATAAGTGCCTGAATACCCTAGCAATGTGCACGTAACAAGCCAGTGACAGAAGCATCTGTGTTACTGAGAGAATTAAAATGGAGGGCAAATAGGAAAGGTGTTTGTGGTCAGCCAAAGGCTTGAAAATGGGTAGGTACACTACCAAAGTTTAGAGGGAACTTTGCAGGGGCAATGAGATATGGTTACTGAGAGGTCAGAATCTGAGTCAGAAGCACAGAGGTATGGGGATCCTAGACCTGGTCTCATAATGAGGGGGCTCAAAAAGTTAAAAGAAAAGTGATACTGTATTGCCAAATTGGGCGGTACATCTGCATTCTTCTTGGAATGTCCGTCTTTGGTGCCTGGCTGAACCACTCAGTAAGGTAAACAGAGTGTTATGGAGCTTTCACCTTTTGTGCAGGAGAAGAAGAGGTATGCGGATTGTAAACCAGAAACAATATTGTAGAGTCAAGAAAAGGACAAGGGGTAAGCTTCATGAGGAGTGTAACAACTACCAAGACTCAGAGCCTGAGAAAGAGCATAGATTGATTCATTTTTATCAGTCATGGCAGAACAATTTATTGAGAAGTGAGAGTAATTTACAATCAAACACAGACAAGTAGCAGCATATACAGGGCGTATCAACCTCACAACTGTCATCATAACAGTTAGCAGAGTGTGTGCATCATGTGATGATGATGATGATGTGGCAACACAAATCTATCTCCAGTTACAAGAAACAGCCCCCCCTGACTACAGCCACACAACAGGAATTTCACATTTGAGCCAGCACGCACAGTAGCATTCCCCAAATAAGCACACCTCTCTCCAGTCCACAGAGCTGAGTAGGCCTCAGAGTCATCATCATGTTGGTTTCCCTTTAAAGTCGATAAACTCAGTACCTTCCTTCTTCTGGCTGTTGAGTCCGTCCATCTTCCTCTTGACTCTAAATAATGAATGAGTCCAACTCCGTCCCAGGACCTATAGTGATCTGCTGTTGAAGAACAAAAAGAGAAACTGAGTATTTTGTGTAGATTTGTGTTTGTAAACTAAAGTGACTGTTCTGGTCTCTAAAGAACTAGAAAAAATGAGTGGACCCTGCAAGTAAATCTTGCTAATTGTGAAAGGGCCACTCACCTTCAGGAAAAATGTTCACCCATCAGGTCCCAAATATTGCAAATCCTTGAAATCAAGTTAACAAATTATTAGTTGAACATCCTCCCTCTTTGTCTTCTGCCACATGACTCATCAATCATCACTCACAATCACTCAATAATATATCACTCATTAGGACAATAGTTAGCTATGTGTTCCAATTCAAGCACAGTGGGAGGTAGTAGGTATACAATTGTATCTCCTTTATGATGTAAGCAAAACATTGGACTTTGGCAGTCTTGTAAATCAAATGATCATTCTTTCCTGAGGCAGCCCTGCTAGGGGATGAAAAAATAAGGATAGGCATGGGTGGGGGGCAGACATTGTCTCCAGTGTCCTTGAAGGAAATGGGGAAGATTATTTACTGCACACTGGTCCAACTCCAATGCAGTCATACATGTGCCTATAAATGGTGGGGCTGCATAAGTCAGACCCAAACATAATGTTCCACTACCTACACATATATATATATATATATATTATTTTTTTAGGCAAAGCAGTTTGATGATAAATATTTGAAAAGTTCTGTGGTGGCCTATTCTCAGTCAAAGAAGTAAAGTTCGTACTTAAACTCAGGTGTTTCACCCAGAAGTTGGTCATCTTGATCTAACACACTTGAGTCAGACTAATCACCCTCCTCCTCCCACTGCGGTATTTCAAGAACTGTGAAATTCTGTGGCATGAAGTATTGATTTATTTTGATCATGGTCAATCTCTCCATATTTTGAGGTGAGAGACTCGTCCTTCTCACTGTGACAATTATTCCAGCTGCACTAAACACCGCTCAGCAGACACACTGGCTGACGGACAAGCCAGACACTTTATTGCCAGACTGCTGAGCTCTGGCCATGGACCCATGTTCACATACCAATACACCAATGGATTTTGATCCACATAGACCTCTCTTGGGTCATCCAGATAGTTCTGGAACATCCTCTGAATGGTCATTGGTACTGCCACATGCTCAACCTCTTTTGCTTTCGCCTCTGCACTGGACATAAGACCTGCAAATTGAAACCCTATGAGGAGGTTCTGGCCACTTTTTGTATTCTTGTTGTTGCCATCAGTATTATTGTTGCTGGTGTTGGCTGCTGTGAGACAACAGTACTGCCCTCTCTGGAAGTTAAAGGCGGCACCCCAGAACTTGTGCCCAGGGATGCAACTCTAATTTTCAACCATTCTTCTTCCAGGTCTCTGGCTGGTTGAAGAAACTACATATTATATTCTGAAATGTCCCCTTCTGAAAAAGCAATGAAAGTGGGCAGTATTTTTTATACTGTGGATCTAGTATTGTGGCACAGATGTGCTCTTTGGATGACAAGATGCCTCTTTGCAGTCTTATATTATCAGCCAAGCAACAGGTTAAGCTCTGAACCAAATTATCTGCATCCTCAATTACACCTGCGAACCTTTCAGCCACCATTTTTAACTGGTCCTGTAGCAGATGCATACCGGAATAGCTTAGCCCATCATGCTGCCTGCTTGCTGACATCTCACATGAAAACCTCAAAAGGAAGTAGCATTTCTATCAGGCGTTTGACTAGGCCCCATTTGTCCTTCACCATGGACATATTTTTCACAGTTGCATCCCCTCCTCTTTGAATGACATACTCATTGATCGATTTGTACTGCTCAAACAGACTTTGCAATATGTAATAGGTTGAGTTTCAACATGTTGGCAGCTCTTGTATGAGGGCTTTAACTGGTATTCTATTATTACGCTGAATGATTCTCAACTGCTTATGGGCTTTAAAAGAATGGCTGAAATGAGTACAAATTCTTCTGCAGGAGGTAAGTAAGTTGCTGACTAAATCTTCTTTTGTGAGAAAGTCCTGCACAATGAGGTTGATGCTCCAAACACTGTACCCTGAAATAACCACCGTCAGCCATGGCCTTAACTATATATCTGTCATTGTCCTTTGCAGCACATCCGATTCTGAGACCTCTGGGACACAGTCATTCAAACACCTTTCTGTTAAAGTCTTCCAAGATGTATGCAGCAGTATGGGATTTCTCCATGGTGAACATGGCTACTGTTGCATGCCACTGAATGCCCTTAAAACTTTCTTCAGTGCCGAGACCTATATATACCTGTTGCCTAACCCCCACAATAGAGATCAAGTGTACAGTGATAAACATGTAATCAGTGGTATGACAAATATTCCACTTGCGAGGTTGCTAAATGTGGGTGATACTGATAGAGTGCTGGGGACAGGGTTTCTTTCTGTAAAGAGCATTTCACCCTCTTCTTCCTCATCACCTTTACCTCCCACCAGGATCGGAGCTGATTCCCCTCTCATCACATAGAAAATGTTTTTTTAAGGTGCGCCTCCCACCAGATTGCATTGTGTTTTTTCATATGGGTCATTTGGCCTCAAGTACCATAATGTGAACCAAGCTTCCCTCGACAAACACTTACGTGGCAAATAGAGCATATTGCAATGTTATCCTCCTGCTTGCTAATTGTAAAAAAGTCCCAAACTCAGGAGGTGTTATTTTTCAGTCGGCCACTGATGCCACTATCAATGCCTGAAGAACTGGAGGTAGGCCAGTGCATCGATGATTTGGCACTCTGCATTATGTACTTCTACTGAGCTAGTGGTGGGTTCAGGTCTCAGTGGGGACCTTACAAATATGGGAGCTGGTGCTGGTGGTTGTGGTGGTGCCAAATCCCTTGGAGCAGGTTTAATAGGAAGGGTAATGTCGGTCTCCTCTGGGCCAGCTACCACAATGACTGACTCGTCGTCGTCCTCACCTATTTCTATCACTGTAAAGTATTCAGAAGCATTCCTTTTCCTGAGTCTCACCTAGCATGTCTTGGACTCAGCTGGGGTCCAAGCTGTGTCCAGATAATCAGAAGGGGTTGTGAAGAAGATGGTGGAGTACTCTTCCTTTTTCTTGCTGGACATCTGGAAGCCAATGGTTCTAGGTGAGGTTCCTGCTCAGCAGGAAGCTCAACACCCTGTTCTGCTCCTACTTCAGGAAGATCTGCTATTACTAGATACAGCTTTTGTCCACTGTGCTCAGTTTCCTGCATTATTGGGTACTTTGCGAAAGAGACAAATCCAGCCACTGCTCGTTGGCATCGCCGTGATTGCAGTGTCTGCCTCAGTGAGAGACATGGGTTTGTGCTTAGGCCATCTTGAAGCTGTCGGTTGGCAGTGGCACTTAGCTGCACAAGCGGAAGCAATTAGAGGACTCACGTCACGTGTTCTGTGGTCACGTCACTTTATACAGGCCTTCTGTCTTGCAGTACCCTGGGTAATGTCTCTTGCACACCTAAAAGCAAACAAGCAAGAAAAACATTCAGTGAAATGTGGAATTGTTGCAGTATGAATCCAGCACAGACAAAGACAATATATTTTAGTGTGGTTACTTAAGTTATTACCCTAAATAATTATAAACAATAGTGTATCAATTCCAATATCAAACCACATCACTATAACATAAATGTTTAATTTCCAATCAGCACAAACAACATATATATGTAAATGTTTACTTTATGTGCATCTAAGCCAGGAGACATCTATGGCAGTCAGGAAGGTTCAGAGGAAAATGAAATAATCCTTAAAAAATGAATGGTGGTGCAAGTGCACCTCTGACAGGCAGGGGTTCCAGGTGAACATTGAATAATACGTAAAAATGAATGCTGTTATGTTTCTCTGTGCCTATGGAAGGCAGTGGGTGGATGGGTGGATGGTTGGTGGGAAAAAGTAAAAAAATATATATATAATAATTACATTTAAAAAAAATGAAAATTTAAATAAAAATTTAAAAATAAAATAAATAAATAACAAAAAAAGTAATTCCTGATATACTATGGGACTATGAGAAACCCATTGGGAGGCAAGTAGGTGCAAGTAAAAAATGGCAAAAAAAAATGCAAATAATATAAAACATTGTTCATAGGAATCATAATATACATATAATGCTATGATCACCAAACATTATTAAACTGATAGAGAAAAGTAAACAAGTGGACAAACAAACAAAAAGGCATAGTTCTCTCCTATTAATCTCTCTTGAAAATGTCTAAAGTAATCTAAAGGTGGCTGCACAAACTGACTGCCATCCACATGGTCAACCAACAGTAACCAGCAAGGAGGCATGGTCACATCAAAAAACACATGCAGGCCTATGGCAAAAGCACAGTGATTGCCTTCACAAAACGCCCACCGGCTACATGGTCAACCTAACATCAGCAAGCAGGAAGCCATGGCAACAACAATGAACACATGCAGGCCTATGGCCAAAGCACACTGGCTGGTAACACAAAATGACCACCGGCCACATGGTCAAACAACAAGAAGCAGCAAGGAGGCATGGCCACAACAAGAGATCACATGCAGGCCTGTGGCAAAAACACACTGGCTGGCTACACAAAATGGTCATTGTCCACATGGTCAAACAATAAGCAAGAAGGCCTGGAAAAACAAATGACACATACAGGCCTATAGACACAGACTACACAAAATGGCCCCTGGCCACATGCGATGGAGAACAATGCTGGCAAATAGCACACATTGGCCAGACAACGGAGCATAGTAACACTGAAGAAAACACTACCATTAATTCAGTAATGCCAAAAACGAAAATTAATTGGGTTATACAATTTTCACAGCAAAACACATTCTCCCAAGGCATCAAATATTACCCCACCAATACACTTTTTGCAGAAAAAAATTCGAAATACCCCCAAAATATCCACATTTTAATTTAGTCCAATGTATTCCATGCCCTATAGGATGTTTTAAACAACATACACCACATGACTAGTACAGGGCCCACTGGCTACATGGCCATTGGCAGACTAGGCCACAGAGTAAAATAAATGAATATATTGCAAACCTTTTAACAAATGTGGAACAAATGCACTGAACTATGCAAAAAGTTTCCTTTACAAAAGATTAAAAATTAAATAGAAAAAAAGAACTAGGCCCCTACTGAAATTGCAGGCCATCCACCATAATACATTTTAAAAAATGAATACAAGTACAAATAAATACTGGTGCATGCCCTCTAACACACAAACACCACCCTTAGACAATAGTTTTTGAACTTACCTGTGGTATCACAAAAACAATGTCCTTCAATCCAATGGTAGATATGCAGCAGAAAAAGAGAGTGATCCTTCCAGCTCCAAATCCAAATGAAAAGTGACCAGGAGGTGGACAATGCACTGGGAGAAGCCTGCTGGACAGGAACAGTAGTTGGAGTCTCTGGGCCACGTCTTTCTTGTTGAGGAAAGAAAAGTCAAATAAAAAAAGGCTTCTCATACTAAAAAACAATTTGAGTAGAATATCAACTCGCAAACGTCTTTTCGAGGTGATTTAACTGCTTCTCGAGTAGAGAATCTGCTTGAGATGTTGCTGTGGTCACTTCGAACTCGCCAGCATCACGAAAAAGGTGCCGTTGGGACCAGAAGCCGTGCTTTCTGATACCAATTCTCCTGTGCACTCACGAGCGGCAAGTCTCATGGCACTCACCAGCATGTGCAAAATCAACTCTTGCACACGCCAATAGAGAAAATAAATTCTGCCACGTGCAGAAGGTTCGGTTCAGTTCCCATTATTCACAATTTGAAATTACAAAATAAACTTTTTTATGCAATCAATGTACATTTTTTAACTCCATACATATTTTTAACAACCACAATAAGTTCTATATCAGAAAGTGCATTGTGCTTTTTAAGATGTATGATCTACAAAACCAACAATATACTCTCAAATGTAATGTAATTACCCCTGTTTGGGGTGAAACTACATTCATAGATGGTTCTCAATATCTCACTAAAAAGTGCATCATATACTCTAAGTGCGTAACATATCATTACAATTCATATTTCAATGCAAAGTATTTCTCCAAAGACACCATTTTATACTGAAGGTGTTTATTACACAAAGTGCATCATCATCAAAGTGTCTACTGCATAATCCTAAAGAAATTTAATGTATTGCAATTCTATCACACATAAAGTGCATAGGGTTTATAAAGTGCACAGTGCATAATTGTAGGCAAACTCTTACAGTACATGAATTCTCCCAAAGTGAAATTGTTTTCCTAGGTTGCTTACAGCCATTAAAATGTCACTATGTATTTTATATATTTATACACCACATTTCTTTTATATTTTTCAACATAAATAACATCATATATTTCATGACACATTATATTCTTCAAAATTATTAAAAGAATTTTCAAAGTGCATAATGCATAAAATTATTAGCTATTGTATCATGAAAAAAGAATATAAAAACATATATATGATCTTTTCTACAAATGGCAATATTCTTTCCACAAAACAATGCAGCAATTTTGTGTGGGAATATTGAGATTTAAACCAGAAATATTATTTTTGAAGAGCCACACATCAATTATTTATAAAATATCATGATGTCAATAATACTAGGAACAAGTCAATATTCCTTTCCAAATTCAAACATGGAGGTTGAGAAGAGAGAGAGAGAGATAGGGAAAGAAAGGGAAAGAAAAAAGAAGAAAAGGAGAGCAAAAAGAGTATGAGAGATATTGAAAGAAAGTGATGCATGCTTTGTGCAAAAATTTCAATTATCAACATCAATTTTATTTTCTATTATCTACCTTTCGCATGGATTTCCCAATATGGACCAAAACTCAAAAGTTCTATTCAATGTCTAATCACAGGTGAAAATAAAGCTCAGTATCAGTATTATGGCCCCAAGGCATTTCTGTCCCTAACAATATTATTAATAATGATTCCTGTTTTCTCATTTCCTTTTCTCAATCTCCAGCCCCCGGGTGGGCCCGGATATGCTTGATTCTATTATAACTGAATGTTGCTAAAGACCGATCATGACATTGTTCAAAATGGGGTAAATTTATCACCATTTGTGATTGCTCTCAAATGCTGTAAAATCCTTAATTTCAATCTATTGATAGTGCTTTCCACATACAGTTTGTTACATCCACATCTCAGGGCATAGACAACATGGTCCATATTACGGGTGATCCTATCATTGATTGTGATCACATGGCCCTCCAAGGTTTTGCAACTCTTGCTGTTTAGCCCATAGTTACATGCCTTACAAGAGCTACATTTTATGAACCCTTTCATATTCATGGAAAGACAATTGTTTTGTTCCATTTTTGGATCATAACGACTAGATATTAATATGTATTCCAACGATCTTGCTTTCTAAGAGGTTATCTGCACACTCATCAGTAAAACATCTTTCAGAACATGCCTATTTTTTTGCAAAATCCTTTTGTTTTGATGCTTGGCCGTGCCATAAATTCCCAAAACAACCTTTTCACCTTGTGATCCTTTTCATTTAAGTTGTTACCTTGTGAATACAACAGTTGCCCTCTTGTCTTTTCACCAGCTCCGCTTTTAGCATCTTCTAGCACATTTAAGGGATATTCTCTTTCAAGGAAATGCTTAACCATGCTACATATTTCTTTATCATACAGTTCCTCTGTGGAGCATGATCTTTTGCCTCTTAACATTTGACTATATAAATGCTTCATTTTAGAGCATTTGGATGGCCACTATTGGCATCCAGTAGGGATTTGCTAGCTGTTGGATTACCTCCAACTCCACATCCAAAATCTCACAGTGCAAGCGGCTTTCTATATTCCTGAACTGTAAGTAGAGGTTATTACAATTTAGTTTTCCTTAAAAGATGTTTAATTCAACTTAATTTCCTTCCCACAAGATGAATAAACCGTCTATGAACCGAGTCCTTACTGCAATCTTCTGTGTGAATTCCTCATTTTCATTGGCCCAAGCCACCTACATCTCCCACAACCCCATAAATAAATTTGCGTAGGTGATGGCGATGGAGGTGTCCATTGCTGTACCTTACTGTTGTAAATAATATTTACCACTGAAGATAAAAACATTGGGTGAAGCAATATCTCAACATTTCCAGTAACATCTGGGTATGAGCAAACAATTCTAATGGACGTTGTCTTAAAACATTTTCACATGCTTGGACTCCTTTGTTATGGCCAATAAACGTATACAATGATACTACGTCTGGCGTTACCATTATATATTCTTGTTTCCATGGGATATAATTTAATTATCTTAAAAAATCCATGCAGTCTTTTAAATATGATGGCAAATTGACAACATATTCCTGTAAAAATAAGTCTAAGTACCTGGAGCTATTTTCCCGTAAGGCTCCAACTGAACTTACAATGGGCCTCCCTGGTGGATTTTGGGTATTTGTGTGTATCTTAGGGAGATGAAAAATGGTGGCAATCTTCATGTTTTCCACTTTAAGATACTGATATTCCTCCTATTCCAGAAGATTTAACTCATAACACAATTTTAATTTTAGATGGTACTCTTTCTCCAAATCCTTTGTGGGATTCCCATTAAGGCAAGTGTAATGTGAGGTTTTGTTCAGTTGTCTCTTGTTTTCTAATAATTGTGTTTTTAAAACCATTAAGACAATGTTACCTCCCTTATCTAAAGGCTTTATGATCAGATAGGGATTATTTTTCAAATCATTGATATCCTTCCAATCCTTTATGGAAAAGTTATTCTTGTTGGGATTTATCTGACACTTTTTCCAGAGTTCATTCAGGTCTTCTGTGACAAACTCTTGGAACAGATCAATCCGATACCCCGGGGGCAATTGGGGACAAAACTTGTTGCTGCTTTTTATGTGGTAGGCTCAAGACTGTGAGTAGTAGTAGAATGGTGAAGATGCAGCATAATAGTGTGGTTTAAAAGATGTTGACATAAGGTATTAATGATTAGGCTTCTTTTTTTAAGTCTCTAGAGAGGTACAGTTGAAATATGCCACATCATTGTAGGTGTTTGCTTGAAATTGGAAGTTTGTTCTGTGAATTTATAAGGTGTGGATAGTGTTATGGTACAGACATATGCATGCATGCTTTTAGGAATATGGTGAGACTTTTAGCAAAGACATGTGAAGGGTTCCTGCTTTGTATTTGGGTAGGTGTAACATTATAAGCAGTTGTTGAATGGTAAAGCAGCAGCACAAAAGTGATGTTTGAGATATGTTTGTAGAGATATTATTTATTAGAGTAATTTGTATGATGTGCGGAAAGGTATATTTTATATATACCGCATAATTTTCAGTGTCTGTTTGAAATTTTAAGTGTAGTCAGTGAAGTTTTGAGCTGTGGATGGTGTTGTGACTGAGGTATGTCTCTACTTTCACATGTATTATGGTATGTGCTATGTGTCTGAAGATGATAGATGTATAAATCACAGGTATACATTTATCTGTATATTACTTTTATATATGATGCTGCTAGCAAAAGGTAAGACATATGCATGCATGCTTTTAGGAATATGGTGAGAATTACAGCAGAGACTTGTGAAGGGTTGCTAGTTTATATTTGTGTAGGTCCAATAGCATAAGTAGCTGCATGCTTTCAGGAATATGGTGAGATTTATAACAGACTCATGTGCAGGTTTGATGCTTTATATTTGGGTATGCCTAACACCCTGAGTAGTTACAGAATTGTGAAGCTGCAGTACAAAAGTGTACACCATGTCATAGACCTCACTTTTGTGCTGCAATTCAGTATTCTGCTACTACTCAGGATGTTTCACTCCTCCAATCACTCAGGCACTACCACAGTACTACTCCAATCACCCAGGCAGTACACATGCACTTATAAAATAACCCAGGCACTTCCTATGTACTCCTGTAATCTCCCAGATATTACCGCTGCAATCATGGAATAACTAGGTATTACCTATGTACTCCTCTAATCCCCCATACATTACTCCTGCAATCATGCAATCACCAATGCGTTAGCTATACACTGGTTTAATCACCCAGGCACTACCCTTGCACTCCTCCAATCACCCTGTCAGGATCTATGCTCTCCTCCAATCCCTTAGCCAGTGCCGATGCACTTATAAAATCATCCAGGCACTGCCTTTACACTCCTCCAATCACTGAGGCACTACCACAGTACTACTCCAATCACCCAGGCAGTACCGATGCACTTACAAAATCACCCAGGCACTTCCTATGTACTCCTGTAATCCCCCAGATATTACCCCTCAACTCATACAATCACCATTACCTATGTACTCCTCTAATCCCCCAGACATTACCTCTGCACTCATGCAATCACCAATGCATTAGCTATACACTAGTTCAATCACCCAGGCAATACAGTTGCACTCCTTCAATCACCCTCTCAGGACCTATGCACTCCTCCAAACACTTAGCCAGTACCTATGCACTTATAAAATCACCCAGGCACTACCTTTACACTCCTCCAATCACTGAGGCACTACCACAATACTACTCTAATCACCTAGGCAGTACCGATGCACTTATAAAATCACCCAGGCACTTTCTATGTACTCCTGTAATCCCCCAGATATTACCTGTGAACTCATGCAATCACCCAGGTACTATCTATGCATTGTTCCAATCAGTCAGCCACTATCCATGCATTCTTTGATGTACCAAGGCAGCATCTATGTATTGGTCTAATCACAACGGCATTATCTTTACACTCATGTAATTACCCAGGTATTACTGATGCAGTTGTTCAATCACTCAGGCACTACCCATGCGCTCCTCCAATCACCCAGGCACTACCCTTGTACTCATGCATTCACCCAGGCACTACCCCTGCACTCATACAATCATCCTAGCATTACCTATGCACTTCTTTAATCACTCAGGTAATACCCATGCAGTCCTCTAATTTCATAGGCCCTACCCCTGCAGTCATGTAATCACTCAGGCACTATCCATGCAGTTATGTATGCTCTCAGTCACGACTTGTGCACTCATTTCATTTACTGATGCACTCATTAAATCACTCAGGCAGTACTTATGCACTCATGTAATCAGCCAGTTATTATTCATCATTTTCTGCAATTACCCAACTAGTATTGTTGCACTCATACAAACACCTAGACACTACTGTTGTAGTTATTCATTCTTGTAGGCATTACTTATACACTCATCTATGTATTCAGGGTCTATTCATGCTCTTATCCATGCACACAAACTTTATGTCTGCAGTTATGCATTCAGTTAATTAGTATCCAATGTCTCCTGCAATTATACAGACATTACCATTGCACTACCCATGGAGTCATGTAATCACTGAGGTACACCCATCATATATCTTAGCTGTAAGTCTTAACATACTGCGGAAACCATTTATACATATTTCTGTACCTTTTGGTAGCAATATCATATATTAAAGTAATATATAAATAAATGTATACATGTGTTTTATATGTCTAGCATCTTCAGATGCATAATATGTATCAGAATACATGTGCAAGTAGAGATATACGTTAGTTACAACACCATGCAGACTTTAAAACTTGACAGATTGCTGTTCAGATTTGTAGCACATAATGAAAATTATGTGGTATACTTGAAATGTAGCTTTCCACAGACTGATACAAAGTAGAGTTATAATTGATTATTCTCTTAATATGCCTTAAACCTCACTTTTGTGCTGCTGCTTCATCGTTGTATGACTACATAGGGTGTTGGTCCTTATGAAAGAAATAGCAGCAATCTTTCATATGTCTCTGGTGTAAGTCTCACAATCTTCTTAAAAACATGCGTGCATATGTCTGTACCTTTTGTTAGTAGTATCATATATCAAAGAAGCATTCAAATAGATGTATACTTGAGTCTTATATGTGTAGTATGTTCAGATGTATAAGACATATCACAATACATGTGCAGCTTCATACATATCTTAAACAGAAGACCATGAAGTCTTTAAAAGTTGAGAGAGTGCACTTCATATTTCAAAGAGACACTTAGATTTATTTAGTGCACTTCAAGTGAACTTTTCCAGAGAGTCTTACAAAGTATTGTAATCACTAATATGTCACTCATCATAAGTTAAATATTAGTTTTCTGGTGCTGCTGCTTTACCATTTTACTAGTAGTTAGGTACTGAACATAGTCAAAATAAATAACTAAGAAGCAAGAGAAGTGTAGACAGAAGCAACAGAGGTGCAGAAGGAAGCAAGAGAAGTGCACAAACAGGCAAAAGAAGTACAAAAAGATGCAGGAACAGTGCACAAATAAGCAACAGAGGTGCAGTAGGAGGCAAGAGGGTTGCAGAAGGAGTGAAGAGACGTATAGAAATTTGCAAGAGAGGTTTAGAAAGAAGCAATAGAGGTGCAGAAAAAGGAAACAGGTGTGTGGAAAATTCAAGAGAAGTGCAAAAAGAGGGAAGAAGGATGTAGAAAGAGGTAAAGGGGTGCAGAAAGAGTAACAGAAGTGCAGAACGAAGCAAGAGTAGTGGGAAAAAAGTAAGAGAGGTACAGAAAGAAGGA